>JAYKQN010000026.1:2532500-3132500 GCA_036785175.1 Eupleurogrammus muticus
CAGAAGAACGTGTGTGTTTATATCGGTATAATGGACAAAATTACAACTAAGGAATTCTGACCAGCCATAAAGACATTAAACATCAAATAAGTATCTATTGACGGTCATTTAAATGCAGCTCTCTGCAAAACTGTTTACAATTAAATGAGAAAATCGCTATCAAACTATGGTGTGTGCCGAGGTAAGCTAATTAGCTTTAGCCTTATCACAAACGCAGCCTTCGTCTGAATGTTAAAATGTTTAATCAAATCGTAAATAGTTTGCTGCTATTCGCCAGTAGAGGTTTATTGTTGTTATGGTTTTGCCAGACAACCAGCTAATATTTTACATCTTTTTTACAGACGTGGTCTGTAAAATAAGCGGGTGGCAAGAAAGGACCAAAAAAAGGATAAGAAAGGACCAAGCGCTAATTAAAGGTTAACGAAATAGAAATCTCAGTGACAATAGTCCACAGTCCGTGTTACTGTAAAATATTTTTTCAGATGAAGTTTTGTTCAACCTCATTATTTCGTGGTGGCGACATAAATCTCATTTCTCTCAAAACCTTGATCACATCAGACACATGTAGACAGCATCCACACATGCAAACACATGCAAACATCCAGAGGTCGCTGACAAATAGTGGTTGGTAAGACAAAACCCTTTTTAAATTCCACTTAACACCATTCATCAGGTGTCTCTAAATGTCAATTTTGTGTTCATGTTGGTTTCATATCAATCGAAATCCTTTTGCAGCATAGAATGTGCAGTTTTTGGACACAAAATGTCTAACTCTGTAAAAGGTTTCCTTTTTTTAAAGCTTTTTAAGAGCGTAAAACTATCTGGTGTCAAGTTTTTAGGGTTACACCACATGACCTTTTTTCTTTTTTTTTCTTTTTTATTGCTATTTATCAGTATTTTTTCTCCATTCTATGCCCATAATGCATACTGTGTATGCGGATCATCAACAAATTCTACGAATTTTGTACACAGTGTTGTGTACTTTTATAGCTTTTATCTTCTTTACCTTTTATTTTCATGTCTTTACTCTGTACGCTGCGTACAGTGGGATCAATAAAGTCATATCTTATATTATCTTATCTTAACCCACATACCACTTTTAAGTGGGGAAAAAGTCTCTTTGTATTATGCCTGACCCTTTAAATAAATTGGTGGAGGCCATAAAGACATGTTTTGTAGCAGTGATGCTTCTACTGAAATGAATCCTGATCCATTTTGTTTTAACCCACCTCACTGTTGGACAGCTGATACCAGGGCTGCTTGCCGTAGGTGAAGATCTCCCAGAGGACCACGCCGAAGCTCCAGATGTCGCTCTCTGTGGTGAACTTCCTGTACATGATGCTCTCTGGAGGCATCCAGCGGATCGGCAGCATTGTGCGTCCGCCCACCTGAGTAGAAAAACAAGGTAATGTAACGCATTTATGTCACAGGGTGAACATTTTTCTATTTGAAAGGCTTAAGTGTAAATACACAGATATTTTTTAACCAAATGAATCCTATTTCAATTTGATACATGGGGAAAGCATCTTAAAACAAAATGTGAAGCAAACATTGTGGACAAAGAGATCTTTAATTTATAGTCATTAGATTCACCTCAAAAGAGAAAATTAACATACTCCTGCCAAAATCAACTCGGGCAATTTCTTTGGCTTGTAATGTTTTATATATTTAGATTCTCAAAAGCTCTTTGTGGGCTATTGTCAAGGCCTTAATGAGTTGTGTGTGTGTGTGTGTGTGTGTGTGTGTGTGTGTGGAAAAACACTTAGTGACACATGAAGAAATGAATACATCTTTATAAGTGAAAGCTCAAGAGCGTCAGTTAAATGATGTAACAAAGATGATCTCTGCTCGATATATTTAGACCAGATTCCCATTTTTCAGTAATTCAAATCCCACAAAAGCTTTTCTGAATAAAACATAATATAAGCAACCACAGTACTATTCATCATTAATTTGGAAAATAGATACATATAGTACACCAGTGTCATGGTTTACATGACATTACATTACAGTAGTTAGACTAGCAGCAGGTGCCCTTGATTGTGGGTGAAACATCCACAATCAAGTTCCCTTCTCGAGCTAAAGAAAACAAAACCCTTAACCCAAACCCTTTACATTCCTACCCTATAGTAGTCTGTGCTGTAGATGTCTCTCGACATGCCAAAGTCTCCGATTTTGACCACCAGGCCTTCTCCCACCAGACAGTTGCGGGTCGCCAGGTCGCGGTGGACAAAGTGCAGCGAGGCCAGGTAGACCATGCCGGAGGCGATCTGGGCGGCGATGTGCAGCATCTGGGGCAGAGTGAGCTCGCCCAGCGGAAGCATCTTCGACTCCTCCAGGATATGAGCGTCGGGACCGTGAGCTCTACAGGTGACACACAGGGAACATTTGTTAATTCTTCACTATCAATGAGCTAATAAAGCAGAAACACCAATTTAATGACGTGGACAACATCCAGAAATCCTAAATCCAGACACTAGCATAGGGAACACGCCGGCATTTGTAGATTAAGGGGGATGATACAAATAGGAATGCAAAACTTTATTATCATCATATTGACGTTTACGACAAAACTGCAGCATTTTTTGTGGACTTGAGTATGACTAAAAAAACATAAATAGCATCAAACATATTGAAACAAGAACAATTTAAGCCATTAAAACCAATTTAAGAACAGATCAATGAGAACCCCAGTGTGCGAAAAACAAGCCATAATAGAATCAATATGTAGCATGATGCCACTGTATCCATGATGATATAATTGATTTTTTCCCAGATGATTATATTGGTATTTATGATTCACTGGGCAATTGATAGTGAAGAAATAAAAGACAAAAGTCAATTGTCTTTATTTCCATCGATAAAATTCCATCAAGGTGGTGAGAGTGGCACAAAATGTCACATGTGCTGTGTCGGGGCTGCTAAGGATGATATAATAAATCTAAGCAAAAGTCTCATCAAGCACTCCTGTATTAGATTGTTAAACATGTTTTTGGGTTTCACAATGTGGTGTTATTAAGCCTATTTTCAGCATGTGCACAAAAACAACACACCGTCAATATCTCTCTTTTCTTTTTTGTTTAGTTGAATTGGCTTCATACAATCCTCCCTGCAAAAGCTATTCATCTAAGTAAGCAGGATACTGTGATCTTACATTCAGGTATGGAATAAAGGCGCACATACAGAAGAACAGATCACTGCTGAAGTACTGGAAATAGCACTTTTTTAGGGGGGAATTGTTGTAAACAAGTTGGGTGAGGCTGTTTAAAAAGAGGTTGTGTATTAAACACCGTATGTAGTTTTCTGAAGCTTTTTTCAACCCAGATGTGTTCTGTGGTAAACAGATTTTTAGGCTTATCTCCATTGCTAGCTGTTTTATTTTGCCTATTTAAGTTTTTGCAGCACTGTGCGATTATAGTAAATAAAATAAAAAAAAATGGTTCATCTTCTGCATGAGAAGCCAAACTCCTGACCACTGTGATGTGCAAATTGGGTTATATGAACAGAAATAGTTTCATTTGTAAAGACCAGAGTATGCTGGCCACTGCTATTCTTCTCTGTTTCTATTGGCTGTTCAGATGAATCAAATGCTGGGATTGGTCTCCCATTATGTTGGTAACTATGGCATCAACCTTGGGTGACCTGAAGGACAATGACCTCAGCCTGCAATCTGCAGATTGAACATTTCTAACATGTACAAGATCTTGAGAACATTACAGACATGTTCAGCGTGACTACGCCGTAATAAAGCCATTTAATGATGATGGTTAATAGGAAACATAAGGCTTGTAATATGCCTAGAATTGATTTGCAATAATGCGATCCAGAGATGCAGAGCACCCTGACTCCTCTAACGTTCCACAGTTGTTCTTGTGGTTCATAAACACCCACTCTCACATCTAACTCCAGCCTAAATGAGCAGATCACTGATGATGAGTCTCCATCCATCCTAATATCTTTCTTCTCCACTTTGTCCCCTCCTTACAAAGGAAGTTGTCTATACAATCACTATTAGTTTAAAAGGCAGGTGGCAGGGTGGGAAAGCAGCTGCATTGTGGGGCTCTCAGACATTTCACCCATTCTGTCTGCTGGAAATGCGATTTCCATCAATTCGACAACATATATATGAGGCAAAGTCTGTGCACATGGATTCCCAATCTGTCTCCTGCACAGGACACCTGGCAGACAGCGCCCACTGCTGTGTCTGCTCTAATAAGCTTTTTTCAGATGATTTCCCAGGTGCCAAGTGAGCTCTAATAGGTCAACACTGTCTCAGTCCTCAGAGACTCCTCTGGCTCCCTGATGGTGTTTCTAAATTACAATTTTAACAATCAAAAGAACATATTATAAATCTGTCCTGCCACTGTTTGACTCAATACAAGGCTTATTATAGACTACTTTGCAGTATTATACTCTTGAGAAAATCACATCAGTTCAACCTAAGGACTTGAGAAGAGATAGAAGAAGCCATATTTTGACCTGCAGGATAAGTCTGAGTGGGGGAAGTGAATCCCATCATCACCACCACTGACCAAGGCCCTTCACCCCCCACTGCTCAGCGGCAGCAGCTCAGACTGTGGTTGAACTGAGCAGCTTCCAGGTGGGACTGGTCATTACAGTGAATGTGTCAGGGCGCTCTTTGAAAAGCCAAATAAGTTGATTTGCACTTCATGGAAAATGACTGATTATGTGCAAGTTCTGTTGTTTTTCAACGGTCTCGATCAGTATTCATGCTGAAAATCACATTTATACAGGATATGACACCTTCTAAAAGTTTTTTTCGTTTAATTTCAAACTTAGCAATAGAGTAATCTTCTATTTTTGTCACTGCTGCCTCTATCGTCTGTGACATTAGGACAAATAAGAGTGATTAATTATAAAAACTAGTAAATGCTGACATTTTAGCAAAAGACTGTACAATTTATCATGGAATTTTGACTAGAAATCAGACATAAAAATGATCAGGCTTTACTTAACGACACTTGTCTAAAAGAGGGAATACCGAAGCACAAGGAGCTACAGTAAAATACAGAAATCGCTTTTTATTTTTATGCAGCTAAATTTTTTTTAAATATGTGCGATTGTGAATGTGTTTCCTGAAATTGCAGCATGTTGTGCTCTTCGTGCTACTGCACAAAGGAGCTAATTGAGATCACTGGAAGGGCAATTCCGGAGGGGAATTCAGACAATGAGGTAATAATTGTCTGGGATGTTGTGATGACTAAAAAAAAAATAGTAATAATGATAGAGGAAACGCCTTTTGGTGCACAGCGAGGAGTCCTCTCTCTCTGTGGCTGAGGTACTGAGATGAGGAACACATTCAAAGGTTAATGTCTGCAACATGTAATTCACTTTCCAGAACCTGTGACCCTCAGCTTATTACGAGCGGGTCGGCTTCATACCGGAGAAAGCGATTCAGGTCTCCATGTCTCATGTATTCAAACACCATGGCCAGCGGCTCTCCGTCCGTGCAGACGCCGTAGAATCGCACGATGTGCTGGTGCTGTAGCACCGTCAGTAGCTCTGCCTCCCTCTGGAAGTCCTGCCGGGTGGACTCGTTGGCGTCCTTCAGCGTCTGCGACACACAGCAGAAAGAACAGTAAAGAGGCTGTCATAGCCTCTTTTATGCCTTGTGATGCGAGTGAGCAATAAATGAGTGGAGATGCATTAGATGCTTCCATACAGGTGCACTGCATGGCACAGTGGAGCAATTACCATCCAACCATGATCTGTGGCATGTTTAAAAATGCCTTCGAGGGAAGGATCACTGCAAATCAATAGCTTGCTAGTTGTTCTGAGTGATCGTCTCTGTTCTAGGATAAAACATTCCTATCCTGATGGGAGTGGTTTCTTCTAGGATGGCAATGCTCCAGCCATAGACCACTAACTTTTTCCTCCTTGCAATTTTAATGATAAAGTTGTACTAGTATTTCATTTAGAATGTCACTTTAAGCACTCTTGTTTCCCTGCTTAGACCTCACACTGTCAAACGATACAGTCTCACTAATGAAGCTTACCAGGAATAAAACACTTTATTAGAGAAAGTGCTTTGGAGAGGAACATCCACTTTGAAAATCCACTTACCTTGATGGCGACCAGCATCTTGTCGCTGTCGGGGCTGAGGTTAGCGCACTCTGCCAGGTAGACTTTGCCAAATGCTCCTTCACCGAGCTCCCACTTCAACACAATGTCCTGCCGTTTGATATGCTGGACGCCTGAGCATAAAAACAGGGAACATATAGGTCAAAACATCTATGAAATGTGGTTGCTGGAGTTACTTGATTCAAAGTTAAATTGATTTGTTCACCACTTAAGTTATAAGTGTAGCCTTATGCTGTAGCAAGAGAGACACATAAACTTCAAGTGTGGGTTTTGTAACAAACACTCACACATGTCTTTGTCCTTGATAATGCCACAGAAGTACTGTGGATTCTCCACGAAGCTGGACAAACCGGAGTCTTCATCCGAGGAAGGCGGGCTGGTCCCAAAGTTCATGAAACGAAGGGACACAGCCAGATCGTCCTCGGCGCCCAAAACTGATGAACCTAATGAAACAGAACAGGGAGGGGTGTCAACAAGCGAAACCGAGAGATATTCAACACCCAAACGGCCTGCAACCATTGTTGATTACACTGCCCATCAACAGAAGCAATTCAGAACCCATTTTCGCCCCCTTTAAAGGATCGGCGCCCTCTGATACCAACTTGGCGGCACGTTTGTTGGTACCATGGCGACACATGATGACAAACTCTAATAATCACCATCATCAACTGTGCAGCAATCAGGCCACATTGAACTGAAACAAATTACCCTATGGGAAGCCTAAATGGTTAGAACCCTGACTACGGTGCGTATTAAAAGCCAAACAAGGCCCAAATTGTAAAACCCCACTCAGCAAGGCAAACCAGCGAACGGCCAGAGTCCAACATGGTGGAAAATGGAACAACAGAGAGGGAGCACAGAGGTGATGGAGAGAAGGAAAGAGGGAGCAGGGTCCACTTAGGCAATCAGACCCACTTAGGCACTTTGAGAATGAGAAGGGTAGATGTGTGTATGTTTATGCGTGTGTGTGTGCGCGTGTGTGTGCGGGGGGATGGGGTCCGAGTGGAGCTATATCACGTCTAGCTGTTCCTCCATCCATCTTCTTTAATGGCCCACACCACGTGGCGGTGGCCAGGGGAGGTTTCTGCCGCCACACTCTTGCAGTAATTAAGGCACTTTAGCCTGGCCGACACAGCGGCGGCCTGTGTGCAAAGTTACAGCTCTGTGGAAATCCTATATTAGGCTGCGTCTCCTGTGCATTGCCCTCTGAGAGCCCAACGGAACCGTCTGCGCTCTGTGATTTGAAACAATATTTTCAGCAGAACATTTGATTACGGCCCTTTCCAGTGTACACACATTTTACAGATAAGTGAGCGAAATGGGAAGCTGCATCACATCAGTTAATTTCTGAAATAATACTGTGAAATAAAACTTAGAAGCTCAAGTGTTTACTGGTTTTCCCATTCTAGTTTGACTTGCTAAGGAACATTTTGCCATAATGAGCAAGATTTTAGGATTGTATTCAAGTTTAAATGTACCATATTGTTGAATATTTTACATCTTTTTGTTATATAATCACTGTTCCATGTTTGAGCTGAAATCTGGTCGTTGAAAAGGAGCCGTCAGGATTCATGTGAAATACATTACAGTCAGTTGATGGTACAAACCTAACCTGTAATAATAACCTGTTCTTTCTAGAACTCGAGAGAGGAGACGTCAAACTATATCAAGATGATTTTGGTTCCTAAAACCACAAACATATGTGTTTCTCCATATTTATGGGATACATGTTTGATAAATAAAATGACACAAGCTGGTTAGCTTTGCTCAGCATTATCACTTCTAATAGGATGTTTCAAAAGTTTTCTAAAGTAAAAAAAAAAGTTTAATTGCAGAACTCCACTTGAAACGACAACTTTTCTTTTTTTCTTACAAATGAGACAAACTAGATGTAAAGCTTTAAATAATGAGCTTCAGACTTGCAACTAGTCAGATTTTCAATTTTGTGTTAGTCAGACTAACTGTTTACCTCTAGTCTTTATTTCAATTAATTACCTCCTGCTTCCCACTTCACATTAAGTCAATCTCCTCATCTATCCCTTCCATCCAATAGCAGGTATACATTGCGTGCAGTGACTTACGGTGAATCCCGAACTTGGAGTGCTGGCCACACTTGTTAATAACCAAAACCATGATGAGGAGGAAAGTGCAGGCAAACAGAGCAAGACCCACGGCCACAGACACCTGTTCAGACAGAGACACGGCGGTTTTCAGCATACACAATGACATTATTTAGAGCTATTATTGTAGCGGGCACGATGACGGACAGACATACCACAAACACTCGACTCTCAATGTTCTCCGTGACATCCATGTCTGATTTGTTTGTAGGAACTGAGGGTCAAGAATGAGACGTATTAAAGGAAAAACAACTCAAAAAATGGCTCTGACATCAAGTTCAGACTTTTGTGAGGGGAAAAAAAATAGTACAAAGACTTACTTGGAGCCACGTCAAGGACTGACATGTAGGAGGAGAGAACACAAACATATTTCTAAAGAACGATTCATACATAACATGACACAAAGTGCATAGGATAAAAGCAAAGAATTAAAGCGTTTATAATAAATCAATATAAAGAAGGTGAATACAAAAAATATGATAAAGTTGTATAGAATAACAGAAAACAATAATAATGTGTCTTCAGAAGTGTGGTTTAACGTTTTGAGATAAGTGGTGTTATAATAATCTACATTATGCAACAACTATGCTGATACGTTGCTAATTTACAAAAAGGCGTCCTTGAATCACACTCTTTTGATCTACAGTACAAGTACAGATTCTATTTCTTTTTTACAGTACGCTACCTTTTACTTGTACAGATTTAATGTACATCATTTAACATACATCTGTGCACAATGTAGATTCACATTAGAAGTGAAGGACGATCAGGCTCAGTGTACAGCCTGCATCGATATTTAAAGTTTGCACAGTACATCACTGGGAACTATACTGTGTATACTATGCAGAGTATATAAATTGATTTATATTTAGTTCGATTTTTATTCAGTCTATTTCAAATATTGCATATACCTTGGCTTGAGAACTACATTTGCCATACCTACACTGTAAGTCATACACTTACCAGCAGTATATAAATATAGACCTGGAAAGGTAGTGTGATGCTTCACTATACGTAAGTGGCCAAAAAAAAAGACTCATGGCAAAGTATCTGAGTTGAAAAACCTAGGCAGCGTCACAATAATAAGATATTCAAATAGAATTCTCATTTAAGTTCTCTACACTGGCCTAATGGCCTATTATGGCACACTGCTCGGAAATTACACCTACTGCAGCTACAAAACAATTTCAGGAACCGACCTGGAATTATCCCCTCAGGATCGAGCGGGTCGAAGGGATTATCCATAAACATCCCAGCGGCGGTGGCCTCGTCCTTTCCCAGTTTGTTCTGAACGATCAGGGTGTAGTGGCCGTTGTTTATGTGCGTGGGCTTGTTGAGGAAGAGGCAGCCGTGCTTCACCGAGCCGTCGCCCGAGTCGGGGATGAGCTGCGTGTATGTGTACACGCTCTCCTTGAGCTCCTGGCGGTTGTACAGCCAGGTGATGCTGGGTTCGGGGTTGCCGTCCACCGCGAAAGGGAAACACCAGTGATGCTGCGGGACGGCATTTCTCAGGAAGATGATTTTGGCCGGAACTGTTGGGAGATGCCAGGTTTGGGAGTTTAGAGGTGGTAAGAAGAGATGGGTTAGTTAGGGAAAGTAAATAAGCGCCAGCAACTGCATTTTCAAACAGGAATACCCAAGTAAATATATGTGGAAATATCGAACTTGCCTCTGCCCAGAGGTAAATAGGTACCTACATCTCTACAGCTCTTACAGCAAGAGAGCAATGAGTGAATTCTCCAAAATGTCAATCAAATGTCTATTGCTTCAAAAGGGATCATATGGGTCTACGTGTCAGGATGTTATGCTGGTGTTGGTGTATTACGTAGAGATTTCCTGTGGCGTTTCCGTTGATCAATGTTCTGCATGTGCACTGCCAACTTGTGCTGAACTACTATGAATAATGAATCCTGGTCGTCGCGTGCCCCCCCCTGACCACAAAAGCTACCTGGAAGTTCCGCTGGACATGGATTTAACAGGAAATGGCCTCGTCTAGATCGAATATGACTCTCAAGTGCAGAGACCCCTGGTCCTGCGCGGGCCACTCTGCTGCTCTTAACCCAATGACCCAGCCTCAGAAAGTGCTGTGCTCAGGGGTTACTGAGGCATTCCCTGTATGGCCAGAGAATTATTTTTCTCAGAGGTCGCTGATGTCCGTTCCCCCCAGAGAAAATTAGCGATATTTATCGCATCTCTGTAATCATCCATTAGTAATCATCCCCTAGTAATTGTACACAAGTTATTTCACGACAGGAGGTTAAAACGAAAGCTCGAATTATGTTTAATGAACCTGAATTTTTGTGCCAGTAATGTGCATTTTAGTCCCTCTGGATATTGATGAAACTTTTTTTTCTTTGTTTTTCCCTAAATTCACCTTTTAGCTTTAGAGTAAAAAAAAATAACATTTGCAAAAAATTTGATTTAGAAAATCATGTTGTTAGTCTTTTATTAAGGGGAAGCCACACAAGCAACCGTGAATCAATGGCACAAAGAGCCACTCTGCAGTAAACACCCACTGTTCTGGGAGGTAATTAAGAGTAATTAAAGGGCTGGCGGTTAACGAGTGTCCTTCCACCAGGGGGGCTGATGTTGATAGATTAGCTGCACTAACGCATTTACAGACTGCCAATCACTGCGGATGAAGCGGTTTTCCGGAGTAGGAGGGAAAAGTCCATTAGCACGGGCTTAAATCAGATCTAAGCATGGTTATCAGCCCCATTTTCCTGATGTTCATTATCTGTCCCTTGATGCTCATGCATTTGGCCTCAGTGGATTGGCGCCCCCGCTCTTTTAGGCTTTATTTTCTAATGAGTGTCACTGAGTTGGTGATATATGATATTGTTTGGGCAGTATTTTCAGTAATGTATCACTAATGCATCTGACTCCGTTTGCTGTGGGGTGCTGTCACTCCTCCCGTTCCTCAACTTTCAGATGCACTAATGTGTCTGGGGGAAGAAAACAACGGCGAGCCTCCCGGGTCAAACGGCCACTGTAATTTCAAAGTACAGTGCGGTGTGTATGAGGTGAGGGAGTTCTTTAGAAAGTGAGGTGAAGTAAGTTCGCTTTGGATTGGCCTCCCATCTCTCATTGTATCCCAGCATTAAATGAAAAGTCATACTGTACCCGCGGCTCTCATATTATTCTAACAAATTCTCACCAGCAGCCAGAGTAAGTGGCAGATGACAGACAGCTCCATTAAAAGCATGGTGGGAACATGCTCGAATTCGTAGAAGGGGCATTTAGAAGGAGTCGGCGCGGTGCATTTTTCTTTTCTCTGGCTGTCCACCCTGCCTGCACTAGAAAATGGCCCCAGTGTGCTCCAGCCCTAACTTCCATTACGCCTGGTGACTTTTATTGAGCCGGTGAGCATTCATGGGTGGGGTTTTTATTTTGCAGGCACTTACACTCAATGTCCAATTGCACCATCTCCTCCCCGGGCCCAGCTTGGTTCTCGGCCTCGCACGTCAGGTTGTGTAGGTTGTCATTGGAGGAAACGTTGGTGAGGTAAAGGACCATTTCTAACGTGGAGCCCCAGATTCTCTCCTGCGTGGGCCGACAAGCGCACACAAAGAGCAGAGGCGGGTTAATGATGCAGCCTGTTCAGTGTGGATCACTTAGAGGTGCACAGGTTAGAGGGATGAAATAGGATCCAATTTACTCTACTCCTAATCAATACGTTACTGAAACAACTTTATTCATGTCTCTTTAAGCACCATGCAGTTTATCCGAAGAGCTTTAAAGCACAGAAAAGAGAGAAAAGTGGAAAAATCTGTGAGTGCATTATGAAGTTCAATCTTAAAAGCATCAATAACGTGAGATCATTAAGAAAACCAAAAACATCACATATATACAAACCAGATTGACACTATAATTGCACTAAAATGACTACAAGAGTAAAATAAGATGTACATTTTAATTAAGGAAGAGTACAACACTTGACACGCAAAATAACAGCAACCAAAAGACTACAATCAACATGTGGTAGCTACGTTGACTTTCTTCTTCAGTATTGAGAGGTGGTTTTATCATGGCAATTAAGAAACATGTCAGCTTGTCTGACTCACACTGATGTTTTAGTAGTTTATGGAGTTATACACTACTTGAATGAAGGTTTTGCTATTTTCATTGAATAGGAAAAATCAATGAAAAAACTTCTGAATTAAAAATGCCTAAAACAGTTTTACGTGATGATTAGGCGCATTTTTTTTTTGCTATTTTCTAATTGTCATTGTGAAATTGAGTGTGTGTCTGACTGGGTTGCGGACACACACACACACACACACACACAAATACTGAACAGTCCCCACTACCTGTGTAAAGAAGCGAGAGTACAGTTCGTCCGTGCGCCATCTCACATTGGGAGTGGGTCTTCCTGTCACATGACACTCAAAAGTCAGGTTGCCTCCTTCTTGGATCTTGTTGTTGGAGGGGAGAATGGTCACCTCAGGCAGACCTGAGCACAGCGGAGGAGACGGCGTGAGCACATAGCCGTCAACGTGATGGTGCAGCTGAGTGTAGGGCAGCTTTTAGCAGCTCGGAGAAAAAGCACTGGGAGACAAAACTCTCTTATATGTTTCCTGGCAACAAGATGTTCCTAGTGGATTGAGATTAAAGCAAACAATGCTGACCCAATTTCTTTTGCAATGTGGCTCATCCGAGTTGCCTGGAAAAAATTACATTCAAAAATCCCAGTGATTGTTCATTAGTGATACTTGACCTCTTCATCTCACTGCACCTGCTTGTTCTGGGCATTTATATATACAAGGAACAGCAGATGTTTTTTTATTATTAATATTTTTCTATTGGATTGAACTGCATCATTTCAAAAATGCATCACACTCTACTGCAAAATAGGAGACTTACTTTGATGTGTGTCTGAGATGTTTTTTCCACAAAATATGTTCATCTATCTATTTCTCAAATTGACCTCCGCTCCTTCTACCTCATTGAAAGAAACAGAATCTATAAAAGATGACTTGACTGGAGGCGGTCTGTTCCAGTGTATGTGTGGTAGAGGTTTTAATTTTCCACATTACATCAAGTTTATGGGTTCAGTACTGGACCAGAACGCTTGCAGGTATACGCATTAAACCAGAAACTTTCCCTTTTAGTAGATCGATTTTAAAACAGTCCTTTAATATCAAACTGCACATAAATCCGGCTCAAGTTATACCAAAATAACATGTTTTTTCCTGGATGGGGAAATGAAATTGGATTTGATAAATATTCTTTTGATTCCCAACAATATGTATTATCTTTCTGCAGAACCACGTGACTAATAACTACCTCTAAATTCACAATATCAAAATGAAAGGCAAACTCACTGCAGTTGTCAATCACCAGAGAGTTGAGGGGGACTTCCTGGCCGTCGGAAATGCAAAACAACATTTGATTGTCCAGGTCACCGCGGTCATTCCGCTGCCACTGCTGGAGCCAGTGGAGGTCACATGAGCAGACGAGCGGGTTGTCCCTCAAAATGCTGAGGAAAAGAAAAAGGCGAAAAAATGAGCACCGATGGCTGCACATTCAGTTTTGATTCCATTTCTGTAACAGGAAAACGGCCGCAGTTATCCAACACTGTCAATGTGATTTCTACAGAGAAACAAGTGAATGACTTTATTTATGTCTCTTTACTGAATATTATAGGTTGATGGAGTAGGAGCTCGAACATTTTCCATGTAAAACCAGTTACAACAATTTATATTATTAGAAATAAAATGTAAAATGTAGATATATTATAAACCATATTTCAATTTTAGAAAGAAAAAGCCTGTTATGCCCTCTGCCTCTAGATATCCTCATTTCTGATGATATTTTTTTTCACCTTTTTAAAACCCCCATGAGTCGTAACCAGTGAAAAGTGTTCCTGCCATGCACTGAAAAGAGTGCCGTCAATCAATTTGCAAAAAGCAGCAGTACTTCCTTTTATAATACCCTACTAAGTATGTTCCCCATTGAAAGAACTCTTAGCAAATGTATGGAGAGAGCACAATGATTCGAGAACACAAAGGCCTATGAAGACAAGGTAGAAAATGGAATATCATATTCATAAGTATGTTTTAATTTGTATGTAATTATAATCAAACTAAGATTTTTTTTCTACAATTACCATTCATCACACGTTTCACAAACACCAGTTGATTTATTGATCTGTTAATCTCAACCTACTATGTCACAACTAGATGCTACTGAAAGATACACACTGCACCTTTAATACATGTACATAAATAATACAACTTTAATGCACAAGAGCTGCTTCCTTTCTGCACATTCTAATTTAATGATTTCAAAAAATCCTGTCAGGAGAAAAAAAAATCCAGTAATTGGTTGGTCCCTACTACAGAGACACATACTGACCCAAAAATCTATTTCTCATAGACAATCATTACAAAAGAAAAAAAAATTGGAAAAGCCTCAAAGGGCAGCCTCAAAGTAAATTATTTTTGTGCAGCATCCAGGAAACTTGAGTAGACTATATGGTTTTGACCAGAATTGAAACATTGGTGTCTGTAAAGTGGTTTGTCTTGAGCCTCTGTGTGTTGCTGTGTTCTGTCTAAAAGCTGCAGACTTACTTGCTAAAATGTGTTACTTTTGGTGTTTTAAATCTATAGTTATAGTCTGAATCAGTGACTGACAGTATGCAAAGTAAACCTGGCTACAGGATTCAGTCTGCTCGGACATGCACGGTAATGTGGTCAGATTGAATTGAAAACTAATCAATTTGCCGGAATTCGTTCATTACCAAAACTCTGTCCTCTGAAGGGTTATGATGCGTGTGTGTTATGTTCGGATCTGCCCAAATAAAAAGTCTGATTGAACCAGACTAAAGAATACAGATTTGAAAATGCCCTTAGCTACTATATCTATTAAAAAATCATTCATTTTCATAACTGGTGCAATACCTGTAGGAGGTATGTATTCCTACAGAAAAGTGGAGGCTTAAGTAGATTTGTCAGATGAGGGTGTGTAGACAAGACAAATTGTACATGAGTGCATTAGTAAGGCATGGAGATACAATCAGATGAAGAGAGACATGCATACACAGTTATTGTAAAAAAATGTTAAGTATTCATCTCAATTAACATATCAGCTTTGAAATTGTGTTGATAGGCCAATTAAAACCTGATTCATGATCAATCAAACTGATCTTTGAATTGTAATGAAGTGCTGGGAAGCAACACAAGGAGTGCTGTGACTCAACTTAATTTATTTATCAAACAAAGCAAGGAAAAGAACAGAATGCAACCCATCAAGCCATGCACAATTTATATCAGAAAGTTGAGGTTGATGTGACAGACAGAGACACTGCATGATTTTATAGATAGACGTGTGCGGTTAGAAGTGAAATAAGCAATTTCTAATCTAACGACAAACACCCATTTAATTGTGACTATTGTGTTTTTTCTTTTTGTGTGCGGCCAAATCAGTAAGTTTATTTATTCCCTTAATGCCAGCCTGACCTTGCGGTGATTTACACCTTTTGAAATGAAAGATATTAATATTCTGAATTAGGAGCAACTCACAGATTCATCAGAGGCAGAAAATGAAACACCCTCCAGGAGATGTGTTCCAGAGAGTTCGACGCCAGGTTCCTATGAGGCAAAGAGAGAAGACGCAATATGTCATCAACAAGATTTGCTTCGCTGCATGTAACACAACAGTAATTTACCTACGCTGTACCTAGCTCAGGAAAGTCTTTACATATGGGCCCTTTGCACAAACAGCGGTTTTATGGAGGAAAGCATCACCTGAACAGACAAAGGGATTTGTAGAAACTTGTTGATTTATCACCTTGCCGTCCAATCATCTGCTCAAGTGTTATTTTGAGGAAGAGTACAACACTTACAGAGAAGATTTAACCATTCTCAGTCTAAATTAAGTAAAGATTCGAGGCAAAAATGTTCTTTTGATTGTTGCAATCCAGTCCTGTTCTGCAGTTGAGTCATGCTGTGATTTGATTGCTCACTTTCAGAATAATGCGTACCTGCTTTGAATCACTCTCTTTGCAGAGCGTTAATGCTTCGAAATGGCTTCTGATCAATTTTTGGCAAGTATTTCACACCAGCTGGGAGCCACATTCACAAACACCTTCAGCACACGGTGTTTGCTTAGTGTTCAGTACATTAGGTGATTAGTCCAGAGTGACAAACACTTCTTGGAAGGGAGGATGCTATGGAAGCCAGTTACACACTAAATCACTCCGCACAATAGGGAGAAAAGTTTGTCATTTGTTTAGTATGGAAACTTCACAGTGTATTGATCCCACATTGTACTGACATGCTTCCTACACAATGATCCGTTTCTATAAGGTCACCAGGTGCAGTTCAGCATTACGTGCAACCAGTAAAAAACAAGAATCCTCTAAAACACCAATTAAAAATCATGTCATACTCTCACCAAATGAGCTTTTCTTTAAAGTTCTGTATATTTGATTTATTATATCAGATTATTATTATTTGATTAGGTAAAAGTGTTATTTAGATACTGTTCAATGTTTCAAAATGCTCAATCTGAATGCACAACTAAAACTGTGCCTTAAAAGAAGCGGTCACGTCTTTGAAGTTGTGATGTCACAACTGTCACCACCCGGTCTCCTATTCACAGCCGCTCAAATCAGTCAATTGGCCCTTAAAAGTTATGTCTCATTAGGATATCAAAACTTCAAATAAAACCCAGGAAAAGTGAAAAATATGGAACGTTTAAAAAAATCCTTAAATTATAGCCTTTTTAAGTTGTCATAGTTTTGGTCCATTTTTAAAAATTCTTTACCCATTAATCTGTGCAAATACTCACATTAAAATACATTATTCATCAATTCATTCAATCGTCCTCTTTAAAAACACCTTAAACTATCATAATAATGCCGTAAGAGATAAACGCCACATATCCTATTGTCAATCCTCTCAGGCCACTAAAATATCACCGCAGCGGTTCTCGGATGATCCTCGGACAGCCAAGGACCCAGACTGTAAATAAAACCCCCTCAGAAGAAGACAAAGCTACACAGGGGAGCGTGTGTATGCAAGCCAATACATATTCACCCTGGCAGGGCCAAGGGTTCAAATATTTGTTTTCCTTGCTCCCAAAAGTTCATGTCAGATGGGTTAGCCGTTGGGGCTTATCCATTACCAGCTCGATTCCTCCCCGGGCCCACGGGGGTGGAACAGAGCCGGGAATAGCATCTCATTCTCGTTTAGCCGTTCTTAAATCCTGACCGTATTTCTTTTCTCTTTTACGCGAGGCAGTTGAGCTCCACGAGGTTTGTGGGTGAAGCGGGTGTAGCCTCCCTGTTCCCTACTTTGTTTGGTTACAGTCAATCCCTCCTAATCTCAGAAATACATCTGTCACACAGAAGCCCGTATGCTCCAGCAAACCGCGGCAGCCCTCTCCCTCCACAGTCAAATATTGATTAAGCGATAATGGACCCTTAGTGGAGTGTATTTATTATGCATCAGTTGTCGATAATCCGCCAAAGTGAGCGAGTAAAAGGTGACTGGTGGATGTCTTCTCCAATTTCTCGAGCCTACCGCGCCTCACCGCCCAGTCCCGCAACCCCCCCCCCCTTTCTCTGGTCCAACAAACCCGTCTGTCGTCCAGATAAATCACAAGTCGCACAGGCTCGGTTAAACGACGGGAGGACAAGATGGTGGCGATAAGGGTCGGCTGCTGATGAATAGACTGATTTGATGGTTCCAGTCGATAAGCCTTTATCGTATTATTTCCTCTCAGGCTCGGACCGTAAGACAAACTGCTCATGAGGACATGATTTCACTTTCAGAAATCAAAAACAGTTAAAAGGTCAAAATCCAAGGCTGCCTTGAATTCTGTATCCTGAAGTGAGTGGTTATTTCTGGATGAAGTCCATCACACAAATATGGTTTCTCTGATAAATTTGCAGCAACGAGCCAAATAAAAAGTGTGTTTTGTCACTGACAGTTGGGTTAATTAACTTTAGGGATGCAACTAAACAATATTTTAGTTAGTTTTTCAATTAATCAATGATCGTTTAGTAATGGAAATGTCCAAAAAAAGTGGAAAAAAATACAATTTTTCTTTCCCAGAGCCAAATCTTTAAATGCCTGATTTTGTATAACTAGCACCCCACAACCCACTGATGCAAATCCTCACATGAGAAAAGCCTTAACAAATATTATAAAAAACCCTACTAATTGAAATAGAAAATCACACAATGACTTTTAAAACCACCTCTCACAGATAGCCCATCTAGAAATAGAATTTTCTCCAGTTTGAATGGTGTAAATGAGATGTGTGGGTGACTGATGCTGCCACTCCAACGAGCAGATGAGTCACAGCGCTTCTGAGAAGCAGAGCTGTCATCTCACGTGACGCGCAACACGACCGCTGACTGACAGCGACAAACAGGCCGGTACGCACGCGGGACGAGACGGCCCACCGGGCAACGAAGCGGGGACACTCACACATACTGCAGCTTGGGGTTGTTCTGGAAGGCGTTGGCTGCGATGAGGCTCAGTTTGCAGGATGTGACGGTGCTGGAGAGGGAGGAGAGGGCAACAATGAAACACTCAGACAAGGAATAATGAAGTAAAGCATTTCGAAAGGTTCGAGTTTGAACATGTGAATGAAACTTCTCTAATGTCGCGACCGACTTGAGGATGTTTTTAATGGTTTTGTTTGACTTTGTTGCCAGCTCTGGTGGGTTAGGATGATAGGTTGGGGTTATCCACACCTTTGTTTATTTCACTGTTACTGCTAATCAGGTTTTTCCTTTTTAAAAATGTTCAAACAACATTAAGTCGTTAGACAAATGCCTGTATAACAAATCTTTTTACTTGGCTCATTGTCATTTGTACATGAACCAAACTGCTCAATAACGTTCATACTCGCATACAGTTAATACTTTTTTTTCTTTGCTCAAAACAAACTGCAGATTTTGTCCCCATCATGTTGGAACCTTAATAATAGTCAGTATTAAACAGGAGGATCACAGTGGGCATATGGGCACCTGAATATTATTTAAAGCAGGCTTAAAAAATTGCAAACCTGCCCTTTAAAACAACCCCCCCCCCCCCTTTTTGGGCCCATAAATAAAAGATTTACAAAGGATCTGACGTCACCCCCCCAACCTCACACTTTTGGAATTAAATTGACTGCAGCCGATCGCACTGATACTTTTTTGTGGCTGAATGAGAACAAATGCAATTTGCAGTCAGGTTCTAAAATGTTGAAATGTGGAAAACCTTCCCTGAAGAGCGGAGGCTGTTATAGCAGCACAATAATGTAGGGACGAACAGAATATTAAGCAATTACATGTTGGTGAAAAAATATTTTTAATAGAAGTATGTTCAAATGCACCTGTGAGAGAGAGACAGTGTGAACTGAAAGTAGTGGTTCATGAGTGGAAAAAGTACAAGCAACTCTGATAATAGACTGTATAGAATTGTACATTATGAAACATTATGAAACAGGCTGTGCAGTGCAGTTCAGTATAACATATTGTACTGAAAATTGCACTTACAGAACAAACAGTGCAGTGCAATAGAAAATGATATGACGTTCAGCATCTGGTGACCTGTTGTTAACTTGTGTGTGTTTTAAGTGTCTTTGTCTCACTGTAAGTTGTATAAGTTGCAAGAAGAAGATCACTTACATGTTTTTCAGCTCTCTGTAGTTAACCAGATCGATTTCTGTAATGTTTTCCAGTCCTGCTTGATTTTCTATGTAACTGGTGTGAGGGAAAAAAAGGGAAAAGAGAGACATTCAAGGTAAATACATACAGTACATTGTGTTGTGCTGGTGTTTAATCCACCCCATGTTGAATGATAGTAACAGGAAACAAACTTCTGAAAGTTATAAGGGATATACAAAATAAATAAGAGGAGGAATGTGTGTAGCATTTCGGGCGTTCCACCTTTAGACGGATTAACAGGGAATGGAAATACTGAAATGCCATTTCAAAAGAGTTCAATGCCATATAAATGAAAAAAAAACAAGGAATTTAGGTTGATGCTGTAGTGCAACATGATTAAAAATGCAAGTGCTGCAAAAGTCAATAATTAATCGACATTTACAAGATAAAATTTGTAAAATGCATAAAGATGCTGTATTTACCAGAAATGTCTAAACATCCATAGTATTAAGAGTACACACATGCAAAAGTTCAATAAGCGTATGTATTATTATTTTCTATTGATAGAGGCACATTAAACACTGGGATGTGAAAAAAGAGACTGACTTGAGTTATAGTCTCCTGTGTAACCTTCGTGTCAGTATGAGGCTGGTAATTACTCAAACCATTAACCCCGTTTTTACTGGCATCCTTATTCACACTCCGGAAAAAGTGGCAGGAGACAGGAAGAATCGCGTGCAACTGGGTGAACCGCCTGCCACCCAACAGGAGCGGACTGAGAACAGCGGAGCTCTTTTGCTATTTTTATTCCAGACTGTGCTCTTTCAATTTGAGAGCCTGATTTATTGATTTGATATTCAGATTTTGTAATTCTTTCCCTACAAACTCTGCCCTCACACCCAAATAGCTCCAGCTTGCGATTGGCTCTGCTTCTACTCGAACTGCACACTTCCACTCAGATTCATTCTTTTTATTATTATTAGCACGGCTGCCTGAATCACCTCAGATTACCCAGGCGAGTAAAAACTGTTTTGCGACACAAATATTTTTGTACCATTTGGTGTGAACCTAAAACTACTAATACGATATACACTTAGGGAAAAATCCTGACTGAGGTTTTCATAATTTATGTGCGCTGGGGTTTGAACAATAGTTACAATGGCGGCCTTGCTGTTTGATGGAAGGGGATAGCAGCTATTAAGGAATATCAAGAAGAATAAAAGATATACATTCCTGTAAGGCTGTGCAATTAATAAGTTTGGTTGTGCTTTTGATTTGAGTGTTGATTGTAAAAATGGGTTGGAAAAGTTCTCTTACATGGGAACACATTGATATTGAAGAATCTGAAAAGGAGCAGAAGCCCACAATATGCAATAATTGCTATAGTATAATATGCCACAACAAATCTTTTTAACCATTTCAAACTCATGCAAAATAAATGCAGTGTGCAACTAAAAAATAATTGATTTCAATATTGTCCAAAATCCTCATGCTGTTTTTTTCCCCCATAATCGAGCAGCTTTACATTCACAGCACACTGATTTACATACGGTAACATTTCCATGTTACACATGGTCATCCTACATCAAAGATTAGATATGTGACGACATACATTGCATAACAGCTGACAGAGAATAAGAGTAAGCAGCTGACAGAGAGGGGTGAGGGCATCTCAGTGCATCAGGAAACTGTCAGTAAAAATGTCCATATTTGAATTCTTTAAAGCGTCTTTCACCACATTTTGAATGAAGACACACTAAAAAAAAAGCTCCATAGAGATGTCCAGGGACATGCAAGCGGCGAAGCTTATATCAAGATTTAATCTGCTGCATGTGGAAAAGAGAGGGCAGGCAGACAAGGCTAATGAGAAATTCTTCCCAATGTCATATTCTACTTTTTTCAGACCCAGACTACTGTACCTCTAAATAATTCAGCACTCAGTGCAAGGACAGCCAGCTCTTTTTATGAGAAGTTTGAATAGAAGGTGGGATTGGACCTACTAGTGATCGTGTTCTAATGGGGAAGACTGTCCGCCCCATTCTCTGCCCTCCTCTACCACCACTCCTCTCCCCTTCCAGTGTTATTATATGAATGTTGTCCATTTAGCTCAGGAGGACGCTTCCTTGATGAGCTTTCTGAAAAGACGACTAGAATTAAAAAAAAAAAGAAAAAAAAATGCATTCATGTGAATGTCTTTAGCCTTCTGCTGAATGGCTATTTACTTACTCTTCCCCGGTCTTTTTATCTTTTCGTGTGGTGTTTTTAAGAGAAATGAAATGTTTTTTATGTACGTAAAGTTCAGGTGCATGTTATGCATAGAAAATGACCAATAAACATAAATCTGAATCACACGCATTATCATTTGTCCACCAATTTATACAATTACTGCAATGTGCTCTATAAAGCTCTATGAAGAACATTAATATTAACATTAATATTCATAAGCGTTAGCAAAGTTTCCTACTGACATGTTTAAAATTTGAGGAACTCACCCTTACGTAAAAAAATGAGAATGGACATTTCTATGATATTGGACCTTTATATATGAAGGTATTTTCTAACCGCAAACTTAAAATAAATGAATATAAATGATGTCGATTTTTAGATTTTTAGTTTTTTTTAATGGCCTATATGAAAAATAATTTTCTAGTAGTACTAGTAAAACCAAAACAAAACCAAAATAACCTCCTCCTATTTATGACTATGCAAATATTCTTTATTACAGAGGTTCAACAGCTGGTTCTACTTCACTTAAAAGTTATTCTCAGTATTTGCACTGGAGGGTTTAGGTTTCCACACCACACTTGTCTAAGTTGCGTACTGTGCCACGATTGGCTCTGACCCATTTGTGATGTCACAAACTCAGATCCATGAATGAGTTCGGCGGTCGGATATATAATAAATAAATAAATAAATAAAGGTCAGACTGTGGTTGTAAAAGAGAGACTTCATCTCACTGAAACTTCCTCGAGGTTCAAATGTCCTTGATGACAATCTTCTAACGACCAAAATGAACAGGAGTGACCATAGCATGGAAAAAATATTTTAAAGTTTGAGCTCTTCACTCTTATTTACGTATGCTTGAAATATTGTGAACCCACCCTTAAAACTAATCACTTATTACTATAATTATTACTATTACACTTACTAATAACACTATATTAATAACAGCCAGTTGTGGATTTAAAAACTAAAGAAAGGGAATATGAAGATTCTGAAACTTTGTCTACCTTCATTCAGAATGTATTTTTTCTTGAGTTGGATGCTGTGTCGATTTATGTTTGACACTAGAAGACTGTTTCACATTTATGTGCCAAGAGGAGAAAGTTTCTTTGTGTTCACCTAAAATCTGAGTTCAAGGCCTGTGTATCAGCAGCTGTTTCAAGTGGAGTTCAACTAGCTAAATATGTATTTGGCTTTTTGCATTTATTTGATACTACAGCAGAGATGATAGGAAAGGGTGAGGGGCCTCCCGATGCAGGAATCGAACCAGCGCCGCCTGCAGGGAGGACTGCAGCCTCTGTGTATGAGGTGGCCTCTCTCCCCACTGAACTACTTATATACTTCAACCTGTAAAAGTACATCTTGATGTAAAAAGTAACTTAATTTTTTTTTTCCATTGTTGATTGTTTTCCCTAATGTATGATTCTTTTAAACAACAAATCAGCTCATGAATAGAAGTGGATACATGTTTGGCATCTTAAGTATCTAAAGTAGATTTTTTTTGTCATCGTATCGCGCATGTGCCAAAAAATATCTCCAAGTAAAGCTGATGACAGCCAGTTTCACCATGCGGCATTATCTCAAGCCTCCACTTCTCTGTTTGTCAGCTGCAACACACCAGCGTTTTTTATTCGTGTCTGATTGACCCTCCCAGCAATAATGTGATTACAGGGCAGGTGGGCCCAGGATCACCCATCGCCCCTTACTTATTGTTATTGGATTCAGCCAAGTGGGTTGTATATCATCTATTGTTCCCGGCTGGGGGCATTGACTGGCAATTCACAAAATTGAATTTATAATTCAGCGTATGATGAATCTTGGCCCCCGTTCCATAGTTAATGGCCCCTTGTTTGTTCCCCGTATCGGCTGTATCCCCGCGCGCTGCCAATGCAGCGAAGTGTTGTTTGCTGGCATGTGCTGTCGAGCACGGCGGTAAACACCAGCCCAGAAAAAAGGTCCGCTCAATTATTGATTGAACGGTTTCAGAGAATGTCAAACCTCACCCACAGCTCTGCCAGACATGTTTAGCTGCAGGTATAGGGTGAGGTGGGATCGGAGAAAAGAAGGGGGGGGGGAGCAAAAAAAAATAAGAGGAAGATGGAGGTATAGGTGAATAGAGGCAGAAAATTGATTTGCTCCACCAAAACAGCTCTCACAAATGTAGTTCCTTCTTAAAAAGTGCTAATTGCTCCGATTAGTGGACAGGAACAAAGAGAGAACAGCATGGTGGTGCAGAGTGATTCAGTGTTCCATGTTGGAGTTGATGGTGGGTTGTATAATAATATAGCAGGCCCGCTTTAAATCACAGGTGGTCACTTTCGACTTCTTTTTCCACGCAAAGTTTTAAAAAGGCAATGTTAAAAAAACAGCGACTGCAGACGTACTGACTGAAAGTCTCGGTTCATTTGAGCTATAACTCAGGTGAGCGCTATTCAAACACATTCCTCCTGTAGATTTTCTGCCCACGAGCTACGTGATGATAAAAAAAAAAAAAAAGATGTGTACGTTTTGAAAAGAGCTGCCTACATCTATCCTCCAAACCGCAAGCATCATCAGCCATCTATTTCTTCTCTTCAACACAGACTGAACCACATCGGAGAATGAGGTCAGAACTGCCTCAGTGTTACAGGCAGGCGGCCCCTTCATCAGAGATGAAATGTACATTTGAGTCTCAAAGAATGAAAAGTGTTTTTTTACAGCCAGTTGTGTCACAGATCACAATCCGTGACATGAAAAAACATGTCTTAATTACAGACGTAAGGGCATAGTGCGAACATAGCTTGTCAGATTTATCCGCAATAAATGTTTAACAAGTGGCGAAAGCAAGGTCAGCAATCGACCTTTGGGTTTCAAGTTTATGGAATTGTTCCTTGACGATGTTCCGTCTCCAGAATACAATACATTCCTCGCTGCACAGGTTCAGAGCTGCTGAAGATCGAAGGCCACACTGAGACACGGTTTAGGATGGGACCTCACTTCCCATCACTCCATACCAGTTATTGTCACTACATAGTCTATTTCCAATAACCAAAGTGACACAATTACTGCCGAGCTAATGCATCTCAAACAGCAATAAATTTACTTCATATCAAAGCAAATAAAGGCTGTAGAGAGACATGTTGATTTGGCGAACGATGAGGACATGCTGTGTAAACAGATCACAGATTTCATTATGATGTGAATGATGCTGTATAAAAACCCTAACCCTTATCTGCACTCCAAACTAAGACAAAAAGTTAACTTGACATGCAAAAAAGCACTTGTTGTTTCTTAGTGAAAGCAATGGATAGCAACTCTGTAGTAGCACGATATGCAAAGCAATCTCTCTCTGTCCATCAGAGACTTCTAAATTTCTATCACTCATTCAGCAACACATTACCAATGATTGCTGAAACGACTGGATAAACATGCCCATCTAAACACCAAAATACTTTACAGAAAAAAACTTTATATCCATTATTAAGCCATATGCAGATCTCTGAAGACACCCAGAGAGATAAGCTGAACGCTAAGAATCAATCGATGGCACCTGATACACTCTCATTCAGAGGCACACACGGAGTGGGTGACACCAAGTCAGTCGTACTCACATCTCTGTCACGTTCTCGCTCTCCTGTGGCGCCAGCGTCGGGATGCTAGTGATCCCGTCGAGCTCCAGGCACTGCAGCATGGCGAACGAGCAGCGGCAAGCCGCCGGGCATCCCCCCGAGGCGGGCGCCGGCGCCAAGCTGAGCAGGGCGAGCGCGAGGGGCAGCGCCGGGGGTGTCGCCCACGGAGCTGCGCCCGCGGCCACGGCCATGCCTCGCGAAAGGGGAGGGGGGTCTTCTCGGCGCCTGGCGGCAGTCGGCGTCTCTACGGTTCACCTAATGAGGAGCAAGTGGAGAAAGAGATGAGAAGCTTTCCCACACAGTGGCTCTCCTCTTGGCTCTCTGGCAGGGATGAGATCCCAGCTGCTCAGGGTCTGGTGCTGAGCCACAGCTGTACTGAGCAGCAGGAGGGGCAGGCAGGCAGGCAGGCAGGCGAGGGGCCTCTGGGGACATGGTGGTGGTGGGCTGCAGCCTCTCTCTTTCCTCCCTCTCTCTTCCTCCCTTCCACGACGAAGGGAGGGGCGAGATAACGGGGCCAGAGTCACCAGACACCTCGGAAAAGGGAGCGGGCCGGGGGGGGGAGGGAGGGGTTGGGGTGAAGGATGTGTGTGTGTGTGTGTTGATGAGGAGAGGGGGAGATGAGATCGGGTGATGGAGATCTCATCTGCACCCCCGCCCCCCAGGGCGAAAGGTCTGCCGTCCCGCCAGCGGCGCGAGGTGCAGGCAGAGCCACATGTCAGCACTCCAGGGTCCCTGGATGCAGTAACACACACACACACACACACACACACACACACACAACAAACACACACGCACTCTCGCGCAACTGCTGCAACATCCTGCCGCTGGAGCTTTCCGTCCCTAGGAGAATTTGTTGGCAGATGAGCGTCTCACGATTATTGAGACTTGGGAGGTCAATGATGAATTTTAACGGTTGCGGGGAAAAAAAACAGGGGAGTGGGGCGGGAGGCGCGCTATTAGTAATAAGTTGTTTTCAACAGTGTGATCTCCCAGCAGGACTAATGATAGGAAATGCAAGCAAAAGACCATAGGGCCCTGGGTTTGTTGTGTTTCACCGCTGGAGCAGTGTTATTAGTCCCGACAACGCTCGCCGCACCAACATCAATGTTATTTCTTTCGCCACTGGTGACGGGACGGATGCTGTGGGCATCAGACCTCTGATTTACCTTCTGATTCATACAGACGTTTAGAACTCAAACACTTAAATGATGCATTGAAATCTACTTCTGTGTGAACTCGGGTTAGAAACATGTCATGCAGTAGTAGTGTCATTGTCTAATTGAAAGTGTAAATTCAAAAGGTTGTTGGTTTCGTTGGGGAGTTTTTAGAGGTGGGGATGTAACTAGCTGGGAGTCGTGGATATGGCTCACGAGGCGAGGGTCACATGACACGCCAGAACGTAATAGAAAGTTAATCGACCTGTAGCATTTACTTATGGCTTCATCTCTGTTATAACACAATCTGATCTAATAAAGGTGGAGCAGTGGCTCGCAGCAAGGGGGTTGTAGGTTCAAGTCCGTTGGGCTGCGACCTTCCTGTGTGGAGGTTGCACGCTTCCTCCGTGAGTGTGTGTGTGTGTGTGTGCCCCATGATAGGCTGGCGACCTGCCTGGGGTGTATCCCTCCCTCCCTGGCCTGTAAAGCGAGAATGAGGTATAAGTCGGGATAAAAAAAAAAGACTGACTGACAAAATCTAATAGAATCGATGTAATCAATCAGAAACATGTAGCGGCGCTGGATCCCATTATGGAAATGCATGCAAACATGACTTCATGTCAAGGTTTGAATATTACGACGGATTATTCACGACGGAAATTTCCTTCAATTTCCCTTCTGGGGAAAAAATGTGTGGGTGTGTGGTCCATCATCTCTGTTCAAACTATCCAAATGGAAAGTGAAGCAGGAACAGTATAATGCTATAAATCTAAAGAACTTCCCCTTCCACTGAACCTCGTGGGACAGTAGATTTGGAAAAAATAATATAGATCAGTTAATGGTGAGTGAGAAATAATTTCTTGATCCTGTTTGAATTGTGCCATGAATCAGTGGTATGCTGTTTGCCAATTTAAAAGTCCTTTTTGCCGGTCTAGAAGAAAATCACAGTTTGACTGCAAATATATGTAAGTAGGTATGATAACTATCTCTCTACAAACTATCCAGAGCTGCTGAAGCCAACATCAGCGTCTGTTTTGTACCGTGATGTGAACACCAGCAACAGGTCTCCCTCACTCTGCCTCTTCCCGGCTGATGAAAGGACCGGGAGACGCTCGATAAAACGCATCAGGTCAGAATGTGTTGATCACATATATTGTGCGGGATGAGAGACGTACGACTGGGTTTGATATCAAAAGATGAACATGAGACAAGAGATCAACATTTCAGCTTTTATTTCCTTTGCTCGCAATAACTGCATCAAGCCTGTGAGCCGTTGAAATCACAAAAAATGTTGTATTCTTAATTTGTGCTGCTGTTCACCACAGCCTCTTTCTGTTGTTTATTTTGGGGTGTTACTCTCTTCAGTCTCCGCTTTAGCGGGTTAATTGCAGCCGCTATAGGGTTTAGGCCGGAGACAGACTCGGTGAATCTAAAACCTTGCACTTCTTGGCCCTGATGAACTCCTTTTGTTGTCGTGTTCTTGCTGCATGATGAAGCATCTCCCAAACTGTTTGGTTGCATCTTTCTTTAAATTGGCAAACACTGTTCTATTCACTGTTGATGAAACACACAATGGCGCTAGCAAAATGAACTCAGAGGGCCACAGAGAATTTTCACCCTCCAGTTTTAAGAAGGATGCAACCAAACTGATCGGGAGATCCTAACCCAACCTACACTGAGAAGAGAAAATAGTTGAATCAACTCAATTGAATTGTGTCAAATTGTGAATGAATTAAGTTCATTGAAATTAAATAAATAAGTTATTAAATTAATTTCAGTGAACTTGCTCCAACTAACTAGAGTTACTCCATCTTATTAATTTAATTTCAAGGAACTCAATTTATTTATGTTACCAATTCCATTAAGTTAGTTCTTTTTTCAGTGTAAGTCATAAATATTGCATATGTAATAGACTATAGTAATATATTCATTCTGCCTTTTGAAGACCAGACTCAAACCCCACCTGTTTAAACTGTTTCACCTGATCATTCTCTGTTTCATTTAACTCATTTTTAAAAAAAAAAAAAGACTTGTATAATTTATTGTATATTTTAATTGTGCTTGGTACAGTGTCCTTGAGTACCAAGAAAGGTGCCTATAAATAAAACTGATTATTATACTATCATTAAGGAGGAGACTGAGTAACCTACCAAAACAACTGAAAGTTGAGACAAGAAACGTTGAGCTCTAGTTCTTGGGGGAAGTGTAGCTCACTGAGCGGAATTATGCAAACTGCTAAGAATTTAAATATTTCCACATTAAATTCAAGACAGGACTGAAAAAAAAAAAAGATTCGCCCCCCACCTTTCACCATCATACATGTTGACGTAGAGAGCCAAATTAACATGGCAGCCATTGCGCCGCCTCGGCCCTCCTGTCAGCCATATGGCAGGTCACAGCACCCCGACACGCACAATACGAACAATCCCAGATCCCACAGCTAAAGTCCTGACTGTACTGCACCTCTGGCTGATAATGAACACAACGCCTCCTCACCTTGTTTCTGTCTCTTCTCCTGTACGACTCCACCAAATCTGTCCTTCCTGTCGAGCCTGATGAGCTGAAAGTCCAAAGTTCCCGAACAGTCGTAGAGCAATGCAGTCAGATCTGCTGAGTGTTTGGCAATCCCAGACCATCGATCACTTCATGGAACAAGATCAGCTCATGAGTAAACCATGCACCATGATCTCTCCTGACAGACTCTCTAATACTGTAACTATGTGCATCATCTTGCTGAGACTGTCCTTCAATCATATGTTCTTAACATGACCGGTGCCGCTTTTTCACCCATGGGACAAATACTGTGCCCCACCCCCGTTGCTCTTACTCACTCTGCACATGAGTAAGGTCGTAGTGTCCAGACCACAATTACTGGCCATAAGCTGAATAGCCATTTTTGCTGCTGTAGTCAGGATTATCTGGTGGCATAATTACTCTTCCTTTTTACGCGCCCTCTTTCTGTGTCTGCGCTCAGCACATTTTGTGGGGGGATAAGGTGCTTATTCACAGGAAGACTGCCTAAGACAGCAGTTAAAAGATGAAATAATGAATGTCGGGGGATGGGGGGGGGGTCCACAGCAGGCCCCCAGGAACAGGGCAGGATGTTGAGTCAAATTATACTATTGGCCAAATGTTGGAATTATAAAATGTCATCAAAATTGGGCCCAGAAAAGCATCATTGGGAAAGGAGTGCCTCACAAAAAAAGATCTATCTATAAAAGCACTTTGGCTACTGCATTATTATGCATATACGATGTTAGCTGGTTTCACTGCTCCTTTATTTCACACATTAACACAGGCTACTGTGGGCCGCAGTCGTTCTACTCCAAGGGGGAACAGTATCTGGGCCTGAACTAATCTATTTAGAAACACACATTTCAGTAACATTCACAAACAGTAACATTTCCTGGCTATTAACACAATACAGGAAAAAGTGTAATAACACATTTATCATGAGTCTGGTTTTGCTCGGCCTATCAACATCATTTCAAAGCTGATACGTCCTGACATTCAACATAAATCGTAGCCTTTTTCTTACAATAACTGTACTCAATGTACAGTTTGTCTATTAAGACTCTAACAGTGCAGCACAACCTCATTTGGTCAAAAAAATATCTACCGAAGCTTCTACCTTTCTATAATAGTTCATATTATGGCCAGAGGACTAACAATAATAATTGAGTCACAAACCTCCCTTTCCTTTCACTGTCAGCTTTTATTACATCCCTTTTGATAATATTTGGAAAGTCTAGATTGAACAGGATTAAATCATTATTTTTTTCTCACAGAGTTGCTAGCATGGCTATAGTCTTATGTGTTCAACACCGTTTGCTTGTGGTTAAACTTTCCTCAACAAGAGATGAATTTTTTGGGCATTTTTTGTTTAGGCCCATTGTAATAATTCCGATGAAAACTGAAGTGTGATATTTAGCTTTGAAGAATCTCCGTCAAACAGCAGTTATTGTACAGTAGCCAGGAGACAATAGGTTTTGATAAAACAATAATGGAGTCATTTTCATCCCCGCCACACCCACACGCATCATTACGCATCAACTTCTCAAAGTTGATAATGCTTGTTCTTTAGACAATAGATGAATATGAGATACAATATGAAGTTTTATTCAACGAGTTTAAAATGTTCTTCTTTTATTAACATACCATGGCCGCTAAGCTCCTGTTGTATTTCAGCTATACAACATTTAGGGGAAAAAACACTCATGTATTGTGCAAAGACTATTGTATGCAGTTGTATGGGGAATGATTGCATCCTGTCTTTTGTCTCGCATTTCCAAGTGGTGCAGCCCATTCAAACACGCCGGTTTATGAAATCGGGCTTGTTTCTATCCCTCTTCCCCGATTTGAATTCACGCAATTAATTTACAGAAAGCCCAATTTCCTATAAGCCATATGACAATTTCAACCTCGCATCGTTTGGAAATAGTGGTCATTCTGACAGATAATAATGGCCTCGCTCCTCTCCGGGTAATTAATTAGATTACTGTATTTATGCATTATAGTGATTGATGGTCGTGGAAGGGGTTAATTACGACACTTGGCTTTTGAATCAATCTCCTGCTGTCACGTTACGGATAAATCCGCTGGTCAGGCTTCCACTGACGGGGGAACAGACACGGTCACTGTTGCATCCTGCTATAGACTTGACCATGTTGTATCTCCCCCACACACAAGCCTCAGCTTCCTCTGTGTATCTCTGTCTGGTCCACAAACATGCAAGTGCAGCGAGCATAGCCTCATTAAATCAGTCTGCCTGCTAAGATTAAATGAAAGAAGAGTGGATTCCCATTTTCTTACTGTCCTAACATCCCATGAGAAGACCAAAACTGCCATTGAATTGATTCTGCTCAGTATTGTCTGATATGTCTTACCCCTTTCTCCCCATGTGTGCCATTTGTTGTCAAAAGAAAACAAATCTGTCACATTGTCACAACTTCTCTTTGTCAAGACAACTTCTTTTACGATTATTTTACGATGCTCGGATGACGAAATTCACCTAACCATAAGGAAGCTCGCCCACGATGTTCCCCAAACCTTAACCAAAAATCTCAATGTTAGTTTTAATCCTGAACGATGATCCTTTACCTACATTAGAAACATTTACTTTTCAACAGGGACAGTTTAGAAGGGCACAGACAGATGATCGTCCTGCTGATTAACACAGGGATGTCAAAGAAATTACATTTCTATAAGTAAATGTAATAACATTTTTTTATTTTGTTTAGCGGATTCTCTAACTGTTCTGCTGCTATAAACACTGACTGGAGCACATAAAATGTATTAATAACATCAGTCTGGGGCAGTTCTTTCATTTGTCTTTGTACCGGTGTCTGTATTAATATATTGTTGAAGCCAGTTAATAGATCGCCCTTGATTCTGTAAAGCTGCCAAGAATCTTAACTTGAATTTAATCCTTGAATTTATTTCGAATGTCACGTATGAATATAGATACGTCGTACTTGTGTGGAGGATGCGCATAATGATTTCTTTGGGGTAATTAAACAAATATATTTTAACATGAGTCTTTTGTTGTACGAGTTGTTTTAGGTTTTAAAATAGATTTTTTTGGGGGGGTATGATCTTGGATTCCCCTTTTTATCATGGTATAAAATAAAGGAAACTGTTTTTCATGGTTATCTGAGCTAGTTAGTATTGACTACACGGCACATGTAGTATATCTGTGCAGCGAGGGCTTAAACTCATGCTGAGAGGAAGAGTCTGCACTTCTGTCAGACCCTTAAACAATAATCAATCAATTTCATATTTATGCCCAGCTTCAGAGAGAGAGAGAAAGAGAGAGAGGGGGGACGGAGAGAGTGCGTAACAAGAGAATGAGCGGCTGAGTAAAAGCTCTTTTGGACCCAGTACAAGGAAAGGCTTTTACACTTTAAGTGGTAAATGCACGTCGCTGCCATGTTTGTATGTTGGCTGTGTTCTGCACGGCTGCGTTTAGTCCATCTGCTGTCCACTGCTCATGTGTACAGACAGAGCAGTGATATGATGGTTTATGTTACACATGTCTATCTAGTGCATCCCTTTTAAATCACTCCAATATCTTTGTGTGGATTTAAACCAAGCAATATGTTGTTGCCAAACGTAAACTTTCAATTTGATTAAGCCAAATGATCCCATCTTGAGGTGCACATTCAGTAGCTGTATTTCACTGATCACTGATCGATCAATGGTTTGATAATCAATAGCCTTCATCAGAGGATGGAGTTGTCCTGGAAACCAGTTTCAGATTTCCAGTTTTGTCTGAGCAACTCAATAAACTAAATGAAATGGTATCACCTTTGCCCAGGGGGTTATATTTTCACCTATGTTTGTCTGTTTGGACGAAGATAGCTCAAAAAGTTTTAGATGGATTTTTGTCAAAATTTCATGGAATGTTGGGAATGGTACTATAGACAGATGAGAATATTTTGGTAATGATTAGGAAGAAATCCTAGTTTCTGGATCGTTTTGAATTTATCGTTTGGTAATATTGTGGTAAATGGATCTTCAATAGTTGCTCATCTGTGGCCCCCTGATGGTGATATCTGGCACCTGCTTCTCTAAATACTATAAGAGAAATACTACAAATTTGAATATCAATTGGGCAGACCTCATCTACTGACATATTTTATGTGGTATGAATGAAGGCTCCGGAACAGTTACTGAATGGGTTTTTTAAGGTGCTCCCAAAAGTTTATATCCGCCAAAGCTCTTCTTAGCCTGTATCACAGCCCACGCTCTCGATTTTATTGTGGGCAGTGGAAGCCTTGGTTGAACAGCAGGTCAAGGACTTTGTTATTTCTAAAAAAAAAAAAAAAAAAAACTACACTTTTCCAAAGTAAAGACCTTGTTATTAGTAGGAATTGAGATTTTTATTTGTATTTTAACTGTATTGAAATAGCCTGTGACCCCGCTGAAAAACGTGAACCTACATCTTGAACATAATCAGTTGTCCCCACAGTTCTTTTGTAAGACGTGTCTATTATTGCAAAAAATACTTATCACACTCATTAGAGTTTTACTGACATGGGTCAATAACCTCCTCAACATAATTGTACCGGGGATAAGGGACAACTCATTCCATCTGAATTTGAATAATTGAAATACAAGAGAAAATCTTTTGTTGCTATTTCATGTTATAAAAATGGGCATAAAGGTTTCAATACATTTCATAGAGACAAAGGCATTTCTCTTAGTTCACTGAGACCTTGGATAAGGCCTGTCATTGTTGGATACTTAATGAATTAACTGATCTTACTTAGCGGGAGAGTGCATCAGTAATAAACTGCTTTGTGCCTGAAACGCTTTAACTTATTACGGATAATGCTTACCTTCTTTTTGACTTAATGTATTTTACATTATATTCAACCTGTATGATATTGTTACACTTTATTTTTAATGATGAATCACGGTTGTCTCTAAGAATAAAAAGAAATGTGTGTAATGTCTTAAAATACCAACATCAACACACAATGACAATATTAAAGCTCAGATCACTTTTTTTGTTCAGTCTCATAAATATTTATGAGCCTCTCGTCTGATTGGTTGATTTTCTCTTGGAGGAAGTCAAGTCAAGCGAGGACAAACTTTCAAAATTACAAGTTTATGAATCCAGGCTGTGTGTATTTCTCTGGTTTCCTGATGAATAGAACTGTTTTTAAAACCAAAACCACTAGACCTAATCAACAGTAAAAAAAAAAAAAATGCATGAAAGTGGCTTTATGTTTAACAGGTATAACGATGCATTAGCAGAAATACAATTATGATTTATGGATTTGTAGAGCAGTGAAAATTGGTCACAAAAGAGAGTGTTGATTGGTCTTATAAAGGGAAACAGCTTGTTTCAGATCATGTTAACCAAAAGCTTTAGGAGAGCACATGTCCGCTGTTTCTTATCAGATGAGGTGCAGGTCAGTACAAGCTGATGGAACAAGATACAGAGAAGGGGACTCTGTGTAAACATCACATGTTACACTGTCTTTATCTACAGATCTGGACATCGCAACCCCCCCCCCCAACTCCTCGTCAGACAAAATCCTCTCCTCCCTGATCGATACGCCACCGAGCAAAACAACGGTGTTGGGTGTAGCCTTCTCAAATTCTTCATCACATCTCAACTCGTCTTTTTTATATCATTACCTCCCCCTATCTTATTTTTCCATTTGCATCTGTGGTTAGATCAACACCCAGCCAGTAATGCCCAGACCAGTGTGTGTCTGTGTGTGTGTGTGTGTGTGCGCACATCGACAGTAGATGTGTGTATTCTCATTTTTGGACAATAATATACGTGTGTGTGTGTGTGTGTATGTGAGGGAGCAGATCACAGGGGTAAACCCAGAATCAATTGGCTGTAGTAAGCCAGAGGAGAAGTTTTATGTGTGTGTGTAACCCGATCGGCCTGTCTCAGCCCCTCATTAGTAGGCTGGGCCGTGGACACCAGAAGCCTCCGAGGGGCTCATGCAGATGAGAAGAAACCTGAGGAGCTGTGGTGGGAGATGTGGGGGGGGGGGGGGGGCAGTTAGCTCAGGAGCTAATGAACAACAAAGTCTCTGCTGTCTTCCCCCCTGTCCCAGTGCCATCAACGTGTCTCTGTTACAGTTGTCCCTCTTTGCTTGGTGTCCGTTGTTGGTTTTTTGCTTTTTGGGGGGCAGTCTGCACCATGTGAGCAACCTGGAAGCTGCTAATACGCAGTTTGGCCACTATGTCAAAAATGCATAGAACACATAGGGGTAAAAGGAGCAGCATTGCATCTGTATTGTACCAGAGAAATTATTGTTACCCTAATTTCTGATCTTGGTGCAAACAGGATTTCCTATACAGCAAAAGTAGTAATATAATGTTACTAATATTCCCATAACGTAATTTAGTTTACTGACGATATGCTCCTTGATTTGGGAGGTATCGCTACGCTAGTGCAGGGAATGATGCAATTTAACCTTCAGGCATGTTCACGTTTGCAGATTAGTTTATAGAGCAGACAAAAAATATTGTCCTTTCATTTCTGATTTTTCTGGTCATTAGACCGAAAACCATAATTTCTGGCAACAAGATCTTGAGATCGTATGAAACTGGGATCGTTTTTTTTTTCGCCTTTTCCTAACCCGGGTTTTATTCAAACTCAATTTGAAGAAAGTTATCATTGAAACTTAAATTTATATAATCAACGATAATACTTTAGAACTTCTTCTACGATCTAGTATTGCTCCTATGTGTAAGCTGTGATAGGACATTGGCTGTATCATTTGGGATTTTTGCTTCCTCCTAAAAGAATATAAAAAAGGAATATGTGATATCCTTTTCCCCACAAGTCATTTTTGTGCCTGTAGCTAAATAAACTTTAACCATAGCTGTGTATAAACATTTTAAATTGTGATTTATAATGATTTTTCAAATGTTATGGATATAAAAAATTGCCTTAGGGGCATCAGATCAGAACACATGCTTAAAGGTGTCAGTGAGGAGGGAAGTTAAGATTGTTTAATTTGCTTGAGTTATTGTAAAGGTCCTAATTTATCTCTTTTACCATTCTTTGCCTTCATCCCTCTACCAGTCTCTCTGGATCCAAAGCGATTGAACACTTTCAGCATTAAGTGATGCTGAAGTGACATTCAGAAGCTACAGCTTCCTACGAAAAGGACCTGCACAAGAAAAAAAAAAGAAATGGCACCCTGTCCGGGTCTATGACTTTCCTCAGCAGCATGTTATATCCCCATACAGTCAGCCTTCACCCTAATGTCAGAAATAGTTCCGTCTATTCAGTTTAAGAGGAGAAGACCTGGCAGGCAATAACAAGTATTGAACTATATATTTTTTAATTTAACAGTAGATGCATGGGGTGAATGTGCTGGTGCACGATGACGTTGTTGAGATGTATAATTGTCCATCTAATTATTTTACTGTTTCTGTTTTTAGGGTCTGTGTGCACCTGCCCACATCCTGAAAATTAGCTAATAGCTAAATCTGGAATGAAACGAAATTATATGTTCTCGTTTAGGTGGAAAAAAGGCAAAAAAAGGAAGGTAGATAGATGGATAGTAGTAGAGAATTCAACGGGCGTACAGCATGTTGGCTCTGAATCAATCTCTGTAATGCCCTGTCAATAAACTGCATCACAGAGCGCTGTGTGTGTCTCTGTGATGCAGATATTGAACACAGCGCTGCCTGTGTTTTCACATTATTACCTTTTTTAACAATGATTTTTTTTTTTCCTGCACACATGATTATCATCTAGATTTTATTTTTAATGCCCCCATGAAACAAGAAATTGTGTTATGCGCTGCAAGATGATTTCCACAGTAGACAAAGTAATCTTGTGACATTAACAGCAAGGAAAGAATCCTCTGGAAGCACAAATATGCAAAATACATAATTTGCAATTTTTTTGACAAATTACATTAGAACTAAAAGGCTCCATTCTAATGAGAGAGTGCAGTTATTTTTTATTTTAATGACTTGTTATTTGTGTTAATATGGGCACATTTTCTTGTTATACTGTGAAAAAAGATATCTTTACATGACAGTAGGTATTATCAATGATACTAATTAAAGTTCTGTTCCCTTTATCAGAGTATTTCCAGTGAGCCAACCCTGACTGTTTATCCTGTATGGAACAGAACATGAATTGCTAACATCTGTATATACCTACTGTTATTTCATGTCAATATCACTGTCATGAAAAAGGCAAAAGAAACATGACTTATGAAAACAAAGATATAATGCAGGATAGAGTTATCACCAAGGAGAATTCTGCACTGCTGCACAAATGAGCTGCTATAAAAGTTATTAAAAAAGACAGATTTTCCATTTGTCACCATATTATATTCTCTCTTTCTTATATAGTACAAATTAATACAAGAGCCGAAACCTAATTTATTATAATAAAAGATAACCGATTGTAGGAGTTCTTCTTCTTTTCTTCTCTCTCTTTGTATCCCCTCACCAGCCACAGCGCCTTCAGCTCAAATCCATGTTTATCAAGAGCTGCTCTACATTATTCTAATTGAAAAATTAGAGCAAAAGTGACATTTTTTTAACCTCTTCATTAAACTTATGCATCGCAGTTCAACCTGAGATGACAAAGACATCAGTATTGCTGCAAACACAAAAGAGTAATACAGAATTCTCTGTTTTTTTTAAAATTACCTCATATTTACAGTGGTTTTATTTTAAAATTGAGCCACTCTGATTCTATCAATGCACACATGCAAAAAAACACACACACACACATTCACAACAAAAACATCCACACAAGCACATTCAATCACACACATCATGTGCAAAGTGAGATCAGGGTGATTCATCTGGTTACAATTATTTTTGTGACCACCCACTCAATGCACACACACACACACACACACACATACACACACTTCCTAGAACTGTCTTTGTCCGTAACATTAACATTTGGACGCAGTTTGTCACTGATGCATCATCTACGATTAGGTCCACTAATGACAAAGAGGTTCATGGAATATGCTTTCTGCAGCTCGGGGAAAAGTCAATAATGCAATGAAATGCACAGCAGGAACATAATAATCATGTACCGCTCTCTTTCTGTGATGCCACAAGTGGAAAATAAAGTACAAATACAGCATAACACAAGCACAGCGGATCCAGCTGAAGGAGAAAACAACAGCCAACAGAGGCGATCGAGGATATCTGAGATATTGTTGGAGCATCAACATTACACTGTACATGCAGTGTTCCTGGTACATATGTTAACTCCAATATAAATCATTTATCGGGCTGTAAGAATGTGTGTTATATCTCCTTGTTGTCAGTGATTTCACTGTTTAAACAATGCTCACACTTTATTGTGTGTGAACCACTGGGCCATGATCACAGGTGTTTCACTTTAAGGGAAGAAAAACAAAAAAAAGGAGAAGAATTGGGCATTAGGGAGGATATCCTGAAGCAAACCTATCTACTAGAAATTAGTTTGTATACTACAAATCACTGCAGACTTTCTCTATAATAAACCAAGTCCAAAAATATATATCCAAACTGAACAGTTAAAACTTTAATATCAACATAAATTGAAGTCGGCATCATCAACAACAATTTATTATTGACTGAAAACCTTATTCAGATATCACTATTGCAGCGCAGTCGTATATAAACATAAGTCCTAGGAGATGAATGATCTTCCATTGAAAACTACTGGCTGCATGTGAAGGCTCAGGTCTCATTCACACATCCAGATTCAAAGTGGATGACTGGCCTGACTCTTGCAAGACTGATCGATACATAACTTTATTAATCCCCGGAGGGGGAACTTGTTTGGTTGCCCGTGCACAGTGATAAAGATAAGTCGGAGAGAAACACTGTGAAAGATGCACTGGACTCGCATATGAATTTAAGTGATATCGACTCGTCATGGGAAGGCTGTCCACAAGGTTTAGGAGTGTGTTAGTGGGAATTTTTTGACCTTTCTTCCAGAAGTGCATATGTGAGGTCTGATGTTGGACGTCATCCATGGATGGGTGAGCAAATACTTTTTTGCAATATAGTGTATATATAAATAAATGTATATATTTACAGTCAGTCTTCTATTGAAAAGCAAATTTGAATAAGTAGAATAAGTAGGATATTTAAAACAGCCCATATCTCAGGACAAAGAACGTCAAAATTCAAAACGTTCCTCCTGGTGCTTCTAACAAGTCAGGAATCACACTGATTATATAAGCAGCCTTTATAATAAACTTCATCCATTGTCGCTTTCACTTCAAGATACAATGGGCACAAAAACACAGAAATGACAGACTGGAGCTTGTGGCCTTGTTTACTGAGCGAGTGATTTGATGGTGCTCCGCTTGGGCAGATATTTTCTCCCCTTGCACGCAAACAACAGCAACAATAACCGAGCGGTGCGTTTCCAGAGTGATGTCTTTGCATGTATTGTTGACCTTATTCAAGTCGGCGTAGCTCGCTGAAATGATGGACCATTTGGAAACTGCTGACCACAATGATTGTCTTGTTTTTTGTGCGAAAACGCTTCTACGCAGTGTGAGTGCAGTGAGAAAACTGCTATACACTTCCATTTCACAGGGGTACCAAAACAAGCAGAATCGGTTGTTGCCTGCGCGACGCAGCGGACGTTTGCTTGAAATTGAACCTTTCGCAGCTTCTCCGGTTCACTGGGACACCTTTTTTCTGTTTTTGTGAAGTGGCGGAGTAGCGTCGGCATATTTTTTTTTAAGGTTTAATGTCATCCATCAGGTCACAAGTGCTGCTGCATGTGCACTACCACCTTCACTAGTCTCTGCTTTATCAGCCATGATAAATACGGTTATGGCTGCTCAAATCTACGAATGTTCGTATGTCAGATGTTGGTGTCTTAGTAAAAGTGCCTTTCGTGATCCGGCTGGCATTTTAAACATAGAGAGGAGAAGAGGACGTAAGGTACAATGTGGATTAAACTTGGAAAAATAGCAGCATCGAGTCTAAAATATTGGAACATCTCTGCATAGGAAGTGAATGGCACAAGAGTGCAAACGGCTTGAACAACAGCAGCTGCATTGAGTTTGAAAAAAGAAAAAAAATCATTGTCGGTTTGCTTCTATTTCAGCATTTCTTAAGTGCACTTTGCCCTTCGAGTGCACTTTGCCTCTAAATTGTAGTTCTAAGTTGAAAAACTGCATTTAAACTTATTGTATTTTGTTCATAGAAAAAAAGCAACTTTATCTTCCTGTCTTTGCACAGCAATAGATCCACACCGGCCTTCTTTCCAGACATATAAATCACTGTAGGACCAAACATTATAGGAAACAATAAAATGAAAGCTGTGCTCCAATTTCCTAATGCATTTAATGTACTTCTGCATTTTTGATTTTGTGAAATAATAAGCACCTAAATAATATACCCGGATACTCACCAAATATCCGCCAGAGCTCTTAGAAGTGCTTGGGTTAATAAACACAGAAAGAATTCCTCTGACAAATCTCTACTTTAAATTTCATGTCACAATAATGCTTTTCATTTCTGCTTGACTGATGACTCATTCCAGCTTTCCAATCATTGGTCCTTATTGGGAGTTGATTTCCTCTGTGGCAGCAAACACTTCATATAAACCGGAAGATGAATCCTGGAGCTAAACTGAGTTTATTATCCTTTTTTTTGGTTCAACTAACTCAAGTAGAGAATAATCCTAGGGTGCTTTTGCACCACTAGTTTGATTACTTGGCCCACACCAGGAAATAAGAGGTTTATTACAGCATCTAGACTCTGGTTTGTTCTGCTTTTACACCTACAATGAACCAAAACTGGACCAATTTGCATTTCATCAAAATGTATCTCCTCAGAAACATGAAGTTAAATAATTAGTGTTTCTTCCCATGATGCATCTCAAATAATTTGGACCCGAGTTTGCATTCTCACGAGAGAGCCCGTCCTAAAGTGGAGACCAAGGAAAATGAACCCAACTAAGCGCCTAGTAAAAGGCACATGCTGGTAATGCTGGACGCTCAAAACCCAAATCTGCTGGATTAACTCTCAGAAAAAAATATATTGAGTTCAATTCAGAGAAAAGGTTTGGGTAAAAAGTGAGCTGCAGTCACGATGAGTAGCGCAGGAATGTTGCAGGTGAAGCTTTCTTTCCCAACACACGACTACGTACCAAAACCGCCTAACCTGCAAAAAAATAAACTACGCTAATCAACCACCCGTGTTTACTAAACGGCAGTAAACTCAGCGAACCATGCTGAGAAGGAACGCTTTCCTGCTTTTCTTGTGAAATGTGCGCTTATAATGCTGCCATTAAACTAATATTACCATCAGATGAAAGTTTCCTGCTCCTTTGTGGATGAAATATTGCTTGTATTAGGTGTGTGTGTGCGTGTGTGCTCGCTCTTTGCAGTGGTTGCATGCCGCTCATTAGTTAGAGCACTAATATCTGCAGGGTGTTCCCAGCAACTCCTTTCCCTGGAAAACAGCACAAGTTCTTCACAATAAAGAAAATATGTCAACGGGTTGAAGAAGTCAAGGATTTTTCATTTATTGTAAAATGACATTACAATCACTCATGGTCACTAAAAAAAGGGAAAAAAACACTGCATACAATATTATATTTATAATTTTATACATAGTTCTATATACCCACTTTAACTGAATGTTCAGTTTCTATATTTTTTTATCCTAGAGGCTATGGATGAGTGTGTTGAGGTGCATTCACATGTTGAGGTGGTTACTTACCAACACTCAGCCATTCACACATTGATATTCTTTCATTTACAGCGGTGTGAAAAAGTGATGGCACCCTTCCTTAGTTCTTATTTGTGTCATAGACAACCAAAGTAAACACAAAATCCAGTTTTTAAATGAAGAAAAAAAAATCCAAGCCAATACGGCCCTGTTTACAAGCAAGGAATCACCAGGCCTGCTGGACAAAGTGAAGTAGAACAAAAGATTCTTAAAAGCGAGACGTCGTGTCAGGATCTAAAGAATTTATGGGACACGTCAGAACGAAAGTAACTGAGATCCATCAGTCCTGAAAAGGATAAAGCTTTGGGACATGCTTTATCATGTACTAAACACAATAACTAAAATGTAAAAGGATGGATGAACTAATGTTAGCTGTAACGTATCTAATCATATAACCTGACATTACTTCTATTTCTTCCCTGAATCGCGTTATTGTGTTACCTGCCTTGTCTTGCCATGGACTAGGGATTACTCCTCCTCCTGACTCCAGCGCATCAAGGTCTCCCTTCCTGCCAACAAAAGTTTTCATGATTGCCGCCGCGGAAAAGCAACGCTACGGCCTTGCTTATGCTCAGATCTGTCCTCCCGGCATTAACGTCTTTTTCAAAGTCTGTCATGCGGCACTAAGAGCCCTCTCTCTACAAACAGACTAATAGGCAGAATGCGCAAAACCTCCAAGCATCCACATGTGCGGACATACACCCGGCAGTTTGGCAAGCGCCGCTACTATTAGTAGGTAAACTTCAATTTCCAGTAGGATGCTAGTACTTTAATTACATACCAATCTGAGCAGCGTTTTCAGTACTGACTTACTCTTTTTTCCTCAAAAGCAACATTTCGCGGCGTCCTCGTGAATCCGCGTCACAGGGTTCTCTCCCGGGCATCGCTAAACAGCTGATCTGCCGTTCTGCTCACAGAGCACGGAGACGGCCCTCCGCAAGGCTCCTTGGCGGGGGGAGCGAAATGCAGGGGAGTCTGGTTTAGACACAATAGTCGTTTAACACGGCGCAAACGAACAGGCTTTGACGCAAAATTGCTGTTATGGTCGCAAAATGATGACTCGCGCACAAGCAAGACTGGACTGATTAACGGGATTCTGTCGGGACAGCGCTTGCTTTTTTTTTTATAACCTATGATCTGTCACTCTGAACATGGATTGTTATTGATTAATGTGTAAACTGCCTTTTGTCGTGCTGTCACGTGCTTTCAGCCACAGGTGAGGCATTAAAAGGAGGCCCCCGAAAAGAAATTGTCCAATCACAGCTAAGAAGCATACTTTTAAAATATTATCAAGGCATAAGTGTAACCCGTGTGTTGCTTGCTAGATAATGGTCAACTTCTTCTCATTTCTATGGCTTGAGTTTTGAGTTTACCCGTGCAAAATGATGCGTGTGCAGAATTTAACAGGATAAAGCTGTTTTTGTTTCCATCCCCTGCGAGCAGAAAGTTTCTCGCTCTCGCCATAAATGTGAGTTTAACGTGTGTGTGCACCAGCGAGGCTGATTCGTGACATCGCAGCTATATTGGAGCCATCTGGGGAGTGTGATGTGCAAACTTGAGGCCTGCAAAGACAATGAGAATGTACTTTTCAGTGGTAGAGACATTTTGTGTCCAGTTTAGAAACGTCTTCAAGCTACAAGAAAAAGTCCAGTTACTCCTTTGACACTACAATGACCTGGATGAGTAAGAATCTACACAGCCATTTTGGAGCTCATTGATGTTGGCTGGAGGCACCAATCACAGCCTTGTCATTTTTAGATTTTCAAGATTTATGAAAGCTTAGTCATTTATTGGTTGCCAGTAATATCTATCAAATGTCTGTATGCAGCTTATAGACCTATCATACCACACATACCTGATGAAGTACCCTATGGCATTGAAACAGTACTGAAGTTGCTCATTTTTTCAAAATACACTTGCTGTCTAAATGACTTAGATCACTTTATAAGGCTGCATCGAAAGGTAAATTACCATCCGCTGCCATATTGAATCCACAGCTCTCAACAAAGTCACTTGTTTGATTCGTCATTGTCTTGCTGCACCCACCCATGTTCTGAGGGGGACAATTGGGTCTGTGGTGTCCAGCCTAAAGTGCAGAGCGAAGAGAATTAGCATGCAAGGAAAGATGGGTACACCCAGGCTATGTTTGGAGAGGATCTTCAGACTTTCTCAGATGAATCGTCAATACAAAGCAGAAGCAACTGTGAAAGAAGAACAAACCATTCTTAAAAAAAAAAAATAATAATAACTCCAGTTTTATAATCCTCATCATCACAGTAATTAGTGATATCCTGACTGGGTTAACTGTGGAGAAACAGACCCCTGGACCCCATAAATAACCACTGGATAATGATTTAATTGGTGAGGCTACTCTCTAAGAACACAACCAACAACAACCCTTGGGCAACATCTTAATTTATGAACCAGATGCATCCCGCTGTTTCAAGTCTTTCCCCGTCCCATTGGCCGACCTGAGGACAGTTCTGGAAGAGGCTATAAAGCTGCCATTTTGGCAGGATGGATGGTGCTGGGAGAGGCGGCCCACTGGGGCCCGGCGGTAATTACAGAAAATTAATGGCGGATGGTTTCTGTGTGGTGTGTCCACATCGGCCTTGTACCATGGGTTTAGGTTAAAGAGTAACCACACATACGGAATGTGTATAACCGGAAGGATCAGCGGATATGAGGTTGGACATGGATCAGCTGATTTGTTAAAGGTGCTAAACTGTTGACTTTCTCATCTTTCCAAACATGATTTGTCACTGACTCATATACAAACCCACCATACTGTATATACAACATTACATCACAGGCTGCCAATGACCAGATTTCATAAAATTACCTCACTTATGTATTCTAATTCTTTTGCAAATACTCATGGAGGGTTTTAATTTGCATTGTTGGTTGTTGTAAAGCCAGAGATGTTTACTCATTTTGCGACGCTAACTTTTTTTGTCGACACGTGTTGGGACTACTTGTCTACTACCGAAAATTATTGAATGATGCACAAATTTAATGAAAGGATTGAAAATTACACACAAAGTGTAATTAGGGTTTCATTTGAAAACATGACTGAAATTCTTTCTGCTGATTGCTCTGAATAGATGAAACAGTAGCAGATGCCCTCGACCTTAGGAAAAACAAAAAACCTACTTTTTTCCTTTTTATAAACATTAATTAAAAGTTTAAAAATATATATATATAAAATATGTTTTTTTCTGAAGTTCATTAACGATTGAAGGTCCTGATGCTTGGTTGGGGTTTGTCACAGTCCAATCCACCCCTGTTCTAGACCAGGGGTCCTGGTCCTGGAGGCCACTGTGGGTACAGGTTTTTGTTCCAACCAAGCAGTAACACACCTGATTCTACTGATACAATGTCATAGCAAAGGTTCTAATGGTTCATTAGTAGAGTCAAGCGTGATTAGAACAAAAACCTGCACACACAGTGGCTCTCCGGGACCAGGTTGGAGAACCTTGCTTTGCTTGTGACTCTATTAAAGAATATATGTAGATATTGGTCGATATGCATATTTGCATTCTTGTGAAGGTCATTTCAATACAACTTTACATTTGCTTTTACTTTTGACTTTTCATTTGGACCATTTTGTAGAAAGAAATGTCATATTATCTCAGCCTATTCATTTAGACCACAAAAGCTTAATATTTATCATTTTGGGAACCTCAAAATGTTGATTAGGCAAGGTGAGTTTATTTACTTGGCTCTTTTTAGCACGAGGAAATTCAAAATGCTTCACAATACGTTAAAAACATCAGGCAAAGCACACACACATTTTTTTACAGATTACATAAAAAAAACAGAAATACAATCTACAGCAGTCATTGAATAGAATTACATTCAATCAGAGAAAATATTAATAATAATAAAAATAAGGTGAAAAAGAAAAGAAAATATGTAAATTGTGTGTAGAAGTCATGACTCGTGTTATAGGGACAATGCATATTAATGAATATATCAAGTCAAATGTAAATATAATTAAAGGGACATTGCATCAGTTTTTGGCCTAATCCTGTCTGCATTATTTTAATGTGAGTTGATCATAGTTGACATGTTGAGCACAAATGTAGCAGTTCAATCTTTATTCTATTTTAATAGAACATGTCTGATTAGTTTTATCTTCTCATAACATTTTAGATTGAAAGAAAAAAAAATGGAATGTAAGTCTGTATGCACGTGTAGCTGATGCTTTGGCTTCCTGTCCGTGATATTCACAGTCACTACCTAATCCACCTGGCAGCTTGATATCTAAGTGGGCACTCAGGAAATCACACTTGAGGACCAGAGATGAGATGAGATTAAGTTACTCACCCAGGAAGTGGAGTCAGGAGAAATTACGCTGTGCTACGAGGATGAAATTATTACCCATGGGCGGGAGCTCGCTAGTGTAAACATATCCTTCAGCTTATTGATCAAAACGGAAAAAACATGGTTGATTACAAATCTGAACTCTGACATTCTACAAACATTATGAGGTAAGAAATCCATTTTTTTTTTGGTGATAGATTGAATATTTGCACAAGGCGAATGCATCCAGATCACTGGGCAGACCAGCAACATGCCAGCGTTATCTCTCCCGGTGTCACATTTTCATGTTTACCCGGTACATATTAACCTCTGGCGGGATCAGAACATAACAGGCCGAGTCCCAGGGCTAGACGGATCAATGACAGACTCAGGCCGTCATTGATCAGGGGACGAAGATAGCATCATCAGCTCAACGCCGGGCAGCTACAGAACCTGCTAAAAAGCTCGAATGAGGCGGCTTTCATATGAGTTAGAATTCAGCTTTAATGTGGGGCAGGTTAAGACTTACAGCGGGACATGGGTGTGAACGGTTTGTAAAGCCGACAATCGATACCAATGACCCACTGGCTTCTTTCTCACTTCGTAACAGAACCTCTTCACCCCTACCCACGTGTAGGATTTCAGCCCAGTCTCCGTATACGTTTTTTAAAGAAGTCTCGTTCTACATAAATGGATTAATCTAAAGCAGGGGAGTCAAACTAAATATCAAAACCTGCAAATTTCTCTATTTTATGTAAAGAAATACATTAGAAATTAATTAACATTCATATTACAAAACAGGAAATTACATATTCGACTAACTTATCTCCTGCCTTACTAACCATTTATGAAGCAAAACCATAAATATTTTGTCCCTTTGAGTCCTGGAAGATTTTCACTGACATATTTCTATGAAGAATCAGGACCTGATCCATTTTTAAGTCCTAGCGGAGTTGGTGGATTGGAGACACAGGGTCAGGCCTTTGGGTTTTATGTTTGACACCCCTGATTATAGATAATAATAAACACAATAATTCCTAATTATCCTAATCGAAACATACTTATGTTATAGTCCATTCCTGCCAGGTCTGGTCTGTTAGATGCTGCTAAATTCGACTGGATCCTTTAAACTCTACTTTACCTTTAACTACAAATCCTGTAACCTCTACTTCACATTTTTGTCGACCATTTTCCCATAATTCAAAAACAGCAATGGCTGTGATCTTTTTTTTAATCTTTAGCCTTATAAATAAACGCTATCTGGATGAGGCCGTGCTGCCTTCAGGTTCTTTCTAACCTTGTTGTTTTTTTTTATTTTCTCTTTTCCTTGAAACGCCTCCGTTCTCTGAAAATCAAAGGGGTTTTATTTATTAACTCGACATAAGTGGCGCGGGTCGCACGCTATCATTAGCTCGCACTTTACTTTACAAAACACAACCCCGAGACCACGCTGAGTCACTTGAGTCGGTCCCGGGTCGAGATACTGTTCTTCATATTTCCGACGTCTGGGTTCAGCTCCTGTCGTTTCGGGTTGGGCTGCTCGTGCTATCAAACTGGAATTTTTTTTCTTTATTTCAAGCACCTTAATTGCCTCCATGCGACATGCTGCTGCCGTTGTTGCCAGAGCGCCAGCATGCCCCCCCCGTCCCCCCCTCCACTCTCCAGAACCGCTGGGTTCACACCTTTGATTCTATTTTCTCCACCAGAACCAGGAAGCCATTGATTTCCGTTCATTCAAGTACAACGCGAAAATCAATTAGCGGACCCCTGTTAATGTAATCAGTCCTAATGAACAGCGAGTATGTTTTATTTTTGAAGTCACATGACATGATCGTGAACCGGGCCAGGATGAATGGAGGCGTACATGTTTGTCGATTGGCAACTATTTCACATATACACGTCAAATTGAGGACATCACTGCAGCTTCTGATAACATTTGATTGTCCTTCTTTTCAATTTTAATTTCAAACTCTGATATAAATAGGCAGATAAATCAGTTATGGGCTAAAACATACAGTTATAAAGAAGATCCATAGTCTTGAAATGTGACTATTAATTATGTCTCTATTGAAAGTTACAGCATTTGTGCTCATGTAATTTGTCACTTTTCCATGGAACAGATTCAATAATGTGTTACGATGGTTGTTCGGCGCGACGCATGAAATGAGAGGAAAGAGAGAAAAGGCGAACGACGTGCAGCAAAGCTCCTCGGTCAGGCTCGGCTGGAAGTACCTTTGCTTTGAGAAATTTACCAAACACATCCTCTGATCTGTAGAAATCCCCCCGATGCGGAGAGCAAAAGAGGAATTGAAATTGTTCAAATATGTACAGATGGGTGACAGAAATGCATTTTTTTTGGGCAGGCGGCACAGACCCTACAATCTGCAAACATGAAAGGTTGATAAATGGCTTCCTGACACAGAAGTAAGGGTGACACGACGTTTGATATCCTGATAAATGTCGCATAAAGCATCTCTCAGGATTTCGGCGGCCGTGGAGAACCGAGGAAAAAGGAAAAGGACGCGGGAGAGCGTGAGGGCATGAGGAGGTTGTGATGAAGAATATTACGAAACAAGGAGGAAAGGGGTACAGTTGTAGTGTGTGTGTGTGTGTGTGTGTGAGAAAGAGAGAGAGATAAAGTGAGGGGAGAAAGAAAGCCGGAGCGGGGTGAGAGCAACAGCAGGAGGAGGCTTTGCGTGGCGGCGGGAGGGCGAGCGGAGGAGAGAGGATGATTTGTGGCTCTCTCCAGCGTGCTAGCGTTACAGGAATGGCCCTCCAGGGCGGCATGAAAAGCCTCTTGATTGTTAGGAGTGGTAACCGGAGCCCGCGGCTCCTCGCCCTGATAGATTTATTTACATTTCAGCGCCTGGACCCCACTCAGAAAAAAATGATACGAGGCAGCCAGGGCATCAATATTTTGTAGTAGTGATGATCTGCCTTTAACCTCCCCCCTCCCAACACACACACACACACACACCCTGGCTTTTTGTTTCATGACGATGACTTAATGCTGCTGGTGATGCTGCATGCTGGATTGTTCTCGGCCATTATTCCACATCTGGACACCTAATATATAACAAAGCCTTTTTTTAGCAGGGAGTCGTCGTCCCCGTCTGTAATTAACTTTAACTCCAGACCGACTTTAACTAACACTTAATCAATGGCAATTTCATCGAACGTGATTGCGTTACTGCGTTTGATTGAGCGCACTATAGCACTCGTCGGCAGCGGCGCTCTGATTGCTTTCAAGTCCCTCCGTGTGAGCGTGGCTGTGGGTTCGTTTTCAAAAGGCTTAAGGACGTTTACGACAAAGTCTCCACTGTGCCAAATATTAGAACAAATGTGCTGAAATTACAATGTTCGCTCAAGATTCCTCCCTGTTTCTGAATAGTTTGAACTTATTGTGTTTGATTTTTTGTGTTGGTCAGTGACTCTTTAAGTGGGATGAGAATCAAACTCACCCTCGCATCCTGCAGCCGAGGCACAACCCCTTTGCAAAAATCCTTAAAATGACATTGTATTTAGTTTTTATGGCCCAAAACCTCCAGGATCTATGAATATGCAAATATTTTCGATTCCATAAGTGTAGCCGCCCCGCGTCACACGCTCGCAGTAAGGTGAACGCTGGACCGGCTCCAAACTGTCACAAATCACCGCCCCGAGGTGCCCCGCTCGCCTCCAACTCAATTTCAGGCGGAGAAACTTTCCACTTTCATCAGATCGATGCGAAAACAAACCTTTAGTGCCAAACTCACTGCATACATCTGGAGCTGTAACAGTTTAATTGATTAGTCGCTCGGTGGAAAATTAATTGCCAACTATTTGAATAAGCATTTTGAAAAAATTTTTTAAGAGAATTATTCTCTTGTTCCAGCTCCTTAAATGTGAACGTGTTCTTCTGTGACAGAAAACAAAACATCTTTGGGTTGTGGGCTGTTGATCGGGACCAGACCTGATGACTTTAGTTTAGTTCTTTGGTAAATTTCCAACCTATTGATTAATTGATTGAATTATTATAATATTGGAGCAAATCTAAAAGTTCAGACTGAGCAGGCAGGCCTTCTGCTGACTTCTGCTACCAAACACCTGCCTGTTTGTGTACCATTTGTGAATCTGATTACAGTATGTATTGCATTCGATTTTGGGAGAAAAAAAAACTTTGTTTGGTTTCTTCGTTTTCTCTGGGTGGTAAAAAAAAAAAACGGCACTCGGCATTGAATCGTCACATTGCTGCTCCTAATGTGTAATCTTGATGAGAATAATCTTTTATCTTCTTTAGGATTATCGCCGTGCAGCTTGTGGTGTGAACAAACAGAGAAAACCAGCAGCAGCAGCAGCAGAAGCTCCGGACAAGCGGCAGATTTTTCGCAAGCAGACGGCTCTCAGTCTTAAGTGGCAGAGCAGCAGCCTCTCTCCCATTTAGGATAGTGGGCTATTTAGCCTGACAGCCATTAAATATGAATTAAAAACCACACAGGCCTCTTTGCCTTCGAAAATGTCATTACATATCTTTATGGCGGCCGATTGTTGAATAAGCAGTTTGCAGGGCTCCCCTGGGGGCAAGGCTGGGGATGGGTTGGGAGTGGAGTGGAGTGGATGGAGGTGGGGTGGGTGGGGGTAGGGGGGTGGTGGGGGGGGGGGGGGGTCGGATGAGTGCTGGAGTGGAGAGATAGCAGGACGGGATCGGGGGGACAGATGGGTGAAGGAGCGGGGAGGAAGGAGAGGATGAGTGAAGGGATGGCAGAATGAAAACAGAAGGGGGGTGGGTGGGGTGGGTGGGGGGGCCATGTGTAGGAGAGGCAGCACGGGGATAGCGAAAAGGCAGGTCTGCTCTAACGGATGAGGCCTAATAGCAGCTGAAATGGAATCTACATTACAGGTCCTAACTGAGTGCAGTACTTCAGGGGCCGGGCTTCGAAAGGAGCAAATAATAGCAGCCGGCTTGAAGTGGTGCTTCAGTTTCTCTCCAGCAGATGAGGGAGATGTGTGTGTGTGTGTGGGGGGGGGGGGGGGTGAAATGAGATAGAATGGGAAGGGGGTAGTACTTCAGAGAGATACTGTCCTTTAGTATTTTTTCCGGGTTGTTAAAAAACGTCTCGTAAGGTCAGCGTGTGCCCGGCGACTCGGTCCAAACTTTACCCCCGAACGACGATGTCAATAGTTAAAGAAACGAAAGACGTTGCAGTTGAACTTGACGTGTTCTTGAACGCGTCCCCTCGTTGTGTTTAATGCAGCTAATTCTACCTAAATATATGTTACCATCAGCAAAGGCTTCAGGCAACACGTCTTATACACCCTCCCCGACAAAGGATGTTCATTCAGCTTCCTGTCATTCACACGCCATTATGAAGGAACATTACATTTACCGTAATGTAGTCTTTATATTTTACGCCATTATATTCAGTCAGTCAAACGCCCGCGTGTCTGATGTGGCCTGCAACAAAGGAACAGTGCAAAAGTACTTGCCATTATCACCCCGTCAACAGAGTACTAATGCTGTTTTCAAGAATCTCTGTAATTTGGCTTCACTTAGCGGCTGAACCGTGATTGTTTCTCACATTAAAATGTCGCGGAAGAAGGTCAGCCGACAGACCTTTCTCTGCGTTTCCGGCACGTCATTACGGGGATCGAGAGATTTAAGTCATTGTGAGGATAAAAATAAATAAATGAATAAATAATGCATACACTTCCTCTCAAATCGTACTTTTACTGCTGTGATTTCGCTGTTACCAGCACACCGTGAAACGCAGAAGAACTGACACTGTTTACGGTATTAGCAGCCGGGGGGCGAACACGCGGAGAATGACGGAGGGGATGGACAGATGGAGAGGCAGACAGCCTGCCAGACGTGAGCAGCCACTGATTGTTGTTCTATTGACCATGTGATTGGTCAATACGTTGCTCCGTCTGAAACATTATCCGCCGCTATCAGGTTGTCCCAAGCTGTCTAGGAAAAAAAAAAAAAAACGGAGAAGGCCTACAACTTATTAATACAACGCAAACATGTTAGCAAACCGAGGTCCAGCTCACCTCGCCGTTGCTACTTTTTCTTTTTTTTTTTTCCCTTTCACGCCAATTCAGCCCAAATCCTCCTCTGGATGGCGGCGGCGGCGGTGGCAATATTTCGGTCGAGCGGCTGCACACAGAGGTGCGTGGCTTCACTTGCACTCTCCTTCTCCCTGTGTCGCTCTATTTTGTGAATGCGTGTGTGCATGTGTGTGTGTGTGTGTGTGTATACCCTCACTCCTGTCAGTCCACTTAAGGGCCTTTGGTTTCAGAGGAGGCCATTGTGTTTCCTCCATCGCCTAGCAACCATCACCAAGGCCAGCACTCCATTGTTGCAGAGGCTGAGCACCTGAATTGCCTGCTGCCTGTTTCTACTTTTCAAAATTGTACTGTAATTTCACAAAGTGGTGTTTCAGCATTAGAGACGGCCGTGCTCCAAATTGGAGGGGCTATGAAAATTGGGGGGGGGGGAAGCTTCACATGGTTTCACATCAGGGGCTGTGTGCATTTACAAAAAAACAGCGGAGAAACGAAGACGTTCGCGGCGTTGTGCGTTCAGCCCGGAAAATGGCCAAATGAAAACAAATACTGAACAATTTGTATGTGAGTTTTCGTGTGTGTGTGTGTCATTTCTGTGTGTGTGTGTGCGGGAGTGCTGAGGACAGGAACGCAGGCTGAGATAAAGAGATGGCGGCCAGGGTTTCTGTGAATCTGCTGCAGCCCCGTGTTTATAGCTTCTTACAGTTTGTTGAAATGTTCTTTCAAAACTGATTGATACAGAGAGACAGAGAAGCCACAAACAGAAAAGGGACAAAGACTGTAGAGAGAGAGAGAGAGGGAGAGAGAATTGGAGACATGGAGCGAAAAAAAAAAAAAAAGAGAGAAAATGGGAAAAATCTGAACAGAGCAACATGTAGTGGGCGGGGCTTGTGCTGCTGAAAAGGTTTGTGGGCTAGATTTTTTTCGGTGACGTCACTTTTACACAGTTTCCTTGAATAGCACCTGTGTGCATGGGGGCTGTCTGTCTGTCAGTTCTGAGTAAAAACATAACCCATGCCAGCAAAAACATATCTATCAGTGTTCTCTTCTGGCCAATGGAGGCACACTGTGTCCTTTTCTTCCTCCAACGTCGACTCCGTCGTCTCGAACGCGAAAGTGTTAGAGATCGGCCCCGTCGAGCCCTCTATTTTCTTAGCCCCAAAAGCAATTTTGCGTCTTTTACCAGATGTAGGTTTTTTTTTTCTCCAAAACATCCTTTTTGTGAGTTTAATTTTTTTTTTTTCGACAAAGACCGCGCGGTGAAAATTGCTCTTTTTTAGCGAGCTTGCAATCAAAGCCCTTGTGGATGACCCCAGGTGCCTAATTCAGTAACGGTAAGTGCCACAAACGTTACATCACATGAATCTTGTCTCTCATTTTATTCATCTTTGCATTTTCTCTGCCTGTTGCATACAGAGAACGTTTGTACCACCTTGTGAATGTCTCTATTACTTGTGACTGTCTTGTCATTGTCTGTCAATGTCACCCGCTTTTCTCTTATTGATTTTCCAAATGTGCAACTGGTCCATTCTGTCTCAGAATGTACGCGTTTAACATCAATCGGCTGCACGTTGACGTGACTTCCACACAAATCTCGCTGTTCTCAAACACACTCCCATGAAAATCACTGAAAAAGAAACAAGAACACACACATACATGCAGTTATAGCATGGACCAACATGCACACATCAGACTGATATACTGTAGATCTCCACACACACACACGCAGGTCAGATAGCAGCACCGTTGCTCGACGTGCTGCAAAGTTTCCGTAAATATTCACATCATCCTGCGCGCTTATGCTCAGCGGGAATCAATTTCACACAATACAGGCGCAGAGCGGCCAATGCGGAACCGCGGAGACTTCTGAAGAAATGAAGGACGGAGACAGATTCAGGGGAAAAAAAGCAATCCCCACTCAGACTGAAGATTGTCTTTGCCTGTGAAGACGAAACAGTTTCACCGCCGATGTCGACGTCTCACACGTAAATCCTTTAATATACGAAATGTGTCCGTCACTGTAAAATTTGACCGTCACTGTAAAATGTGTCAAGCACTGAAATATATATCTGACTCTGGAATAGGTGTCCATCACTCTTAATATGTTACTGTCACTCTGACGTGTCCATCACCCTAATGTGTGTCTGTCACTCCAACATGTGTCATTCACTCTCATATGTGTCAGTCACTGTAATATGTGTCCAGCCAAAGCAGCAGCAGCAAAATGGCAAAGTGCCAGGCACAAATGTCTGGCCCTCACTATCTGACTTCAGACGTCCAAAACACTATTAATAATGTAAAATCATTGATCATTATGAAATTGTACCTGGAACCTATACGCATTGTTTGTATGTGGAAGAAACGGTGAAATAATGAGGGGATGGAAAAAAAATGCTAATTTAAATACTTCAATATGTAAAATAATGAGTGTTCCTTCTACAAGTGATCAGTTAAACTGCTTGATGCATTAAATCTGAAGGGAATTCATTCATTCGTTCGTTCTCTTCACTCTTCATCCACTTTATTCCAGCAGAGTCACAGAGTGACGGCTGAATCAAACTGACACTGAACTGATTAACACTGACGTCAGCGTGAAGGAACACAGCGGCGGCCGTGGGAGCGTGCAGGGTCGCGACCGCCCGTCTGGAAGCCTTGGATCCCACGGTTTGTCCTCGCAGATAAACCCCCGCCGCTGACCCCTGGCCCCGCTTCAAGCTCCTCCCCCCTTCACCCGTTCCCTCGGCCTCGGTCCTTCCTCGGACGCTCAGCGAAATGTTCGAGAAAGTGAACGAAATATTCCGACATCACAGACGGGCAATTCACGAGTGCTGTTTTCAAATATAAAAAATGGAAGATGACGGATAATGAAGCCGTCACACAGAGATAATTGAGGGGGATTGAAGTGTTTTGTTCCACAGACGCGTTCGCAGGTTGTTTCGTGACAGGCTCCTGATTGATTTTTATCTGCGTCCCCCCTCGAAAAAGAACCGGCCGCTCGGGACTGGCAGTCCTCCGCTCTGCCTGGCCTTCACCCTGAGAGGCTGTGAGCTAACTGGAGTTGGCTTTGAAAGAGAAACATGGGGGACTCGCTTTTCATACATTAGCTCAAGGAGGCCTGCTTGAGTTCGGCAATTAAATGCATGCATTTATATATACATATAGTCGAGTGAGATAGATTTCTTCTTCTCTGCTGTTTGACAAAAGAAGCATCCATCGTACACGGCCTTCACTGTCAGGATGAGAGTCCGTGGCGGCGTGGAAGACTAGTGATTTTGTTGTTTTGTGTTTAAACTGACAACAAATCATTGTCTCCCTCACTGCTTTGAGACACAGCTCAGAACCCAGTGCAATTTTCCCCTCAATCGCCCGGCTATAATTCCCTTCAAAAAAATCCTTTAAAACAGAAATCTACATCATGTATTGCAGTGGCCTAAGAAGAAAGGTGTGTGTGTATATATATATATATGACTAATTGAGAGGAAAAGGAACTATATGCATAAGTATCTGCAGTCTGATTTACCTTTTTTTAAATGACTTTTCTGTACAGGAGATGAATCCAGGCTCAGATCTGCAGGGTTTGTGGTAAGTAGTGTTTGTTTTTTTATTTATCTCTCTCTTATCTCTTTGTCTCTCTCTGGATAGAGAGAGAGCATGAAACATACATTTGTTGGAGGGTATAATTTCTTAAAATTACAGAATATTTTGGATAATATAATTGTTGAAACTTAAATAATATTTTACACAGACTGTGTTGCAGTAGAAATTATTATGACGGGCTAACTTTGTTTAACGTGAGTAGCTCATGCAGATCGTTGTGTTATGTTGTTTTTTGTTGGGGAAAGCTGAATAAAATGGAGCTGAGATATCGATTGATTTTTGTAAACTGTGCCCACACACAAAAGCATCTGTTGTCGTCTTATATTCTTGCTTGTGGGGGTAATATTCTTTTCTTTTATCCTGTTCTTCTGAATGTTGAAAGGTGGGAAAGGGCGATTAAAAAAAATAAATAAAAAATAGATGGAGTAAGATTTGTCCAGAGTTTACACAGTCAGATCATTTTAATAAATGATAGAGTTCAAATCAATTATGTCCATGAATTTTGGTTAATCCCATCAACCAGATCGTATCTATATTAACGAGACTCCAACCTATTTAACAGGCTACTTCAGGATATTGAACCACGAATGATGGAAACCCCCGATGGCCCAAAGGTTAAAAGGTCAGAGGTAATACTGATATTGACTTCCCCTTCAATGAGCAACTCTCATCAGATTCTGCTACAATTTATTTCATTCCAGCCTTATTACTCGGCCTTTTGCTTTCCATAAATCAACCCTTGTTCTCAGAATGAAAAGAAGGTAGTCATACAAACAGGAAAAAAAAAAACGAGTCAACTCAAACTGATCATTTACGAACCCCTTTAATAATGAAAAGCACGTCACGATGACTTAAAAACAGAAGAGTAACAGACAGCCGAGCATTCTGGGCAGTATCTCGTGGATGTTCAACCGACGGACGGTTCTACTGGGGGGGGATCAGGGCTTTGGTCTGGTCCATCACCTGCGTGAAGAAGTTCTCCACCACATCTCTGAGGGGCTTGATCTGGGCGTAGAGGTTGTCGGCCAGCGGGTTGACCTGCGCGTTGAGGTTGGCGGCCAGGGGCTTGATCTGGCCCTCGATGTTGGCGATGAAGGGCTTGACCTGCGCCTGCAGCTTGACGGCCTCGGCCTGGACCTTCTCCACCAGGGGCTGGATCTGGGCCCTGGGAAAAAGCACGTATTGATCACCGCTACTGACTGACTTACGTTTCAATAAAACAGAACTATTTAATTATTTTGTGTTTAAAAAAAAAAAAAAAAAGATCCTCTCACATAAAGAAATGTTGTCATGGTGATTAGCTTAAGCCCTATGTTTTACATGTAATTTATCATCTTAAATATGACGACCTTGACACGTTATTTCTAAAGCAACTTTTTGTCAGTGGTGGGATTTTTTTTTAATATTTTAAATATTATCTGTATTTATCAGTGCATAACCAGTAAATGTAAGTAAAAGAAATAAAGGAATAAAGAAGATTTTTCTGTCAGACCTTGAGATTCTAACCACTTTCTTCTTTATGTTTTAAGCTTTATACTTGAATCATTTTGAAAAGAACACTTTTTGGAGGGTTTAGATTCCGTACAAAAAGGCTCCATGAAACAATGACGGAGACTGAACAGAGTGCTGCTCGTTACTTACTGGGCCTTGTTGGTCACCTCCAGAGTCTTCACCTTCTCCACCATTTCCTGGGTGGCGCTGGTGATGGTGGTGGACATCTCACTGATGAGTTTACCGATCCTGTCCACCTCGGCCTGGACGTCGCGCTTCGCCAGACTCATAGAGTCGGCTCCTGCAAACACACATTCAATAGAAAAAAGGAATTAAAAACTGAATTGATTGACTCCTCTGAATTTTCAGGGTTTCAATTAATTCAGAAAGTCTTCAAAAACAATATATATTTAAAATGATTATACATATGCTACATTGTAGATTGGTAAGTTTAGAAAAGTATGGCAGGAATTACATTTGCATTATTTATTCTCTATGGGAATATTTCATTTGAATTCACTGCATTAACTACTATAAACACACATTAAAATGATAATGACAAGATTTTTTTTGAATGAAGTATGGCGGATATGGCAGTATGGCACATTTGCATATTTCATATTCGATGTGATCTTAAAAACCTAAAACCCAAATATGACTCACCAACAGCCAGAATGACGACGAGAGTGGCGATGAGGGAGAATTTCATGGCTGCAGCTGAGGATGATCAACCTAAAGAAAGTTAACAGGATCAGTCCGTCAGTTTGTATAAAGCAGATAAATACACAGTGTGGCTTTTCTTTAAGGCAGAGTAAATGAGTTTTTCCTTGCAAAGACTGAGGAACACTGAAGCACAGCAGCCAGAGACGTACCTTAACTCCTGGGGTTCCTGGACCAAACGGTGGTTTGTGTCAGGGAGCCAGAGGCTTTTATTGCTGCAGAGGATGAGTTAATCACGGCTAATCAAAATTTAATCACTTCCAACTTCAAGATGTGACCTCAGAAGGTGAGTACCATTACTGTGTTGGCCGAACCTTTGAGGCTTGATCGTTGTCACAAGGTAAAGACAAAGTCCACTGTGTGTGTGTGTGTGTGTGTGTGTGTGTGTTGGAGGGCAACACTGTAGTGATCCGATGAGAACTGTTGCGTTCTAATGAATCTTTACAGTATTATTAATTCAAAGCATTCAATATCATCTACTGCATTTTGTGCTTAGCTATAAGTCTTAAATACCTGATGTCGTTTTGTCTTGTAACGTGTATATTGTGCTGAGAATAAAATGTTCATAGGTTGTTGCAGCCTAATTTTGGCCACTTGAGCTTCCTTTCTTTAAACACGAAATCAAACGTTCAACTTTCATCTATGTCTATTTGAGGACACCAAGGGTAAAATTTCATTGTACATTGTAATTAATTTTTTCTGCACAATAAATATAACAAAGATTTAAGTTATGTACATTTGTGTTTGCTGTATACTGTGATTATATATAAAACTATAATGCTTTGTGTATTTTAATCTTAAAACCTGTATATTGTGCTTATAATAAAAAGTTTTCCTCTTCTATCTACATTCATTGTAGGATAGTTAGAATTTCATTGCACAGTGCAGCTAACTTTTCTCTGTACACTTGAACATAAAGATTTGATCAGATTGGGCAAAAATATTATCGTGTGTGAGTTTATTTTTCATTTCACTCAGCTGAGACCCTGATTAATTAAATTAAATTTATTTTCATTTTTTTGCCAGTAGCAGAGGTTACACCTTGATTGTTGGTCTGCACGGGGTCAGATGATGAAACAGTTGCTCACTCAGACCTCAGCTCTATCAGCAGCTGCTTTATATTGTATGTAAAGGAGTTTCTGATGAACTCATTACAAACAACAGAGCAGCAGATACTGTTTTATATCATGTTTTTGTGTGTTTTATGCCTGTTAATATTTTTAATACCACACACCACACTTTGTTACTGAAATATTTTTGTATTATATGTATTTTGTTTGAATTCCTTTCATTTTTAAAACCATATTGAGTTGTGTAGACGAACAGTAGCTGAGGTTGGATATTTGCTGAATGTAATGTCATGCTGTCAATCAGGGTTTTTTTTCATCTTTATATTACTATTGCACTCCTTGTTCTTGTTCCCTGTTCTGGAACACATAGTATAATAAACTGATTGACAGCAATTTCTCACATTTTTAACAGACTGCATGTGGAGTGTCATTATAAAAAAGTTTGTTCACATGAGATATCAGTCAGTGTTTTCCAATTCTGCTTTGCTGTTATTTTTTAGAAATTGTTCATTTGATTGACATGTTAAATCCTGCCTTTCAAATCATATTTGAAAGATGTCTGTACAATGTCATTAAATTGCTGATATCACTGTACTCTGCTTGGGCTTCATTGTAGCTCCTGTTGCATCAGGAGTGTCATTCTAAACTATATAAATACAACTAAGAATCCATCCACGATTAAAGTTGATTTGAACGTTTTAACATTTTCACTGTTTGGTGGATTCATATCATATTATATAGATTACTATGTGGCTGCATGTTGATGCAGAGGTGCGCATGCACATCATGCATGCATGTTTGTTCTACAGTCATAAGATTAAAGTTCAAATTAACTCTGAATAGCATACTTTTGTTTTTATGAATTTGGATCTTCTTTATACATACATCCCAACAAATTATTTAAGATTCATGGGGAGATTTACACAAAAGGTTTTCTCTTTTAATGTTGCCAGATCATCTTCAAGTGAAATTATCTATAGTTCAACTTTAAAACTAAACTTTAAAGGTAAAGTTTAGTGAACCCACTATATGACCTACAATACATAAATGATTAACTCTACTAATTCTACTGTGTGGGCCTCACTGTGATGAAGGCTCAAAGCCTCCGACTCCACATAAACCAAACCACGGTCTCTCTCTGAACATTAAAGAATGAACTGTTTTATTTTTATTCACCCATCAGTATATTGGCATATAACGTGGTTTTAGATGGCAGTAACAACTGGATGAGCAGAGCAGCCTAAAGCTGATCCTCCCCTATAAGTTCCAAAGGTTCCTTTTGCTCAGGCCATGTGATGCTGTGGAAAGTGAGCCCTGCCACCCTGTGGTGAAACTGAATTCTGCTCATTTAAACATGTGATGAACTGTTCACTATGTTTTCCATTTTTGGATTGTAACGATCTGCACTGAAGATTAATTTTAATTCATAAAGATATAGGCTTGATTTGACTATTAGTCAACATATTGGTTTCAAATAAACATAATTTGCATGAAATTAGAACTGTGTGTTTTGTTTCCCCTCTCAGTGAAAGTGCATTTTGAACTTCTATTGGACAGTATTAACAAGTGGAATGATTACGGCACAAAAATATCATGTGTCATTGGGCTCTTGACTACTGTTTTACGACAGACTTATAAAATTATGAACCTATACTTTAATCTTGTGACCACAGATGTGCACCAAGATGATTTTTTTGATAATGTTGCCCACTGTTATTCCTTCATCATGATTCCTGATCAGATCAGTCAGTTGCAAAATCTTTTTGACCTCAATCATTACCCACTAAAATCCTTACAGATTTTATTCCCATCAGAATTTATTTCATTCACTCGTCCTGCGCATGAATTTACAGAGAATTCACTTTTGAAGCATGGAAAACAGCAGAAAGACACCATATGGAGCAAAACAGTCCAGTGAAGCCAGGATTAGTAGACTCTTTTTTCTTTTCAGTCTACTGGGAGATTAAATGCTCTCCATTGTCTCCAGAAAGTAATCTGCATTATTTCTGCTGAATATCACCATCAGTTGGGTTCTCCCTGTAGTGCTTTAATATGTGAGGGCTTTCCCCAGGGATAATTATTGTATTGTGAGTATTTTGATCTTTCAATTACATCCCCAGTGCATCTGCATCGTACGACAATTCCCTGACATGCAGAGAACAGCTTGTCATTGGGCTGCCTCAGCACCAAAGCCCATCACAGAGGATTTGAAAAGTTCATCCTGACTGCAGAAGCAGTGTATTCACAGAGGAAAATGAAACAGTCATTCACAAGGCCTTTTCTGCACATCCTCACAGAGTGTTTTTATTGTACCAGTTGGTGCTGTGAACTGAGCCACCTCACCACCAGATGGTGATCAAGACACTTTTTTGAGCAGTCCCAATTCACAATATATGGAGCATGTGTAGATGTATGTGTATGAGTGTCCTGCACAGGACCTGTGAATAATAAACTGCGTAATCATGACAATATGTGGCTTGGCTTGAACTCAAAAACACAGCATCAGCACTTTAACATGATGCTTCCTTTGTTCCCAACTTTCTGTGAGATATGCCTTGTCATACATTAAGCTGGGTACACAATTATATTCACCTCCTCACTTCAAGGGCTAAAATTCTTGAATTGATATTTTATATTATATTATTTTTTCTAATTTTATGCAGAATAATTATATGTACAAAAACACTTCGGATCATTGGTTTATACATGAATGTTCATAAATAAATGCGACTTATTAGTTTACTTACTTTTACCCAACCTGGCAACATCCGCCGTCCCTCGGCTCTTTTTGCGTACGTAACGTGCGTCGTTCAACCACACAAACACACATACACCATCATGGCGGACGTGTTGGACCTTCACGAAGCGGGAGGCGAGGACTTTCCTATGGATGAGGATGGTGATGGTAATATTAATACTTGTGTGCATAAGTGGGAGACGTTTCTAACCGCGGATGTCGGGTGTTGTGTGAATGTTGAGGTTTAGCGTTAATTAACAGAGCCTGAAAAAGCAGGGGACGCCTGCGTGGTTTGGGCCTTCGAGATGCTAACACGCGAATGCTAAGCTAACAGGAGCTCGTGATTCATTGAAACGCTCGCGCTCATTGTTATTAAACACCCGAAAGTTCACTTTAACGAAACATTTCCAGCACTCATCGGTTCACGTATATTTATTACGATGTTCAAGGCGTATAACTGATTAACTTTACCACGAACAATATGTTTAGGATGTGATTAGCCACAGTTAGCGCCGTTTTCGTTCATAGCTAAGATATCTACATTAACTTGGAGAACTAACTTGTAGGTACTAAAACATTTAAAAAACAATTAGTGTGTTTTATTTGGACAATATCAGGCGTGGGTAAATTACGCACTTTCTGATGTAGCGTACTATTTCTGTAGTATAAGTACACACGCGTTGGCTGCGATGTACCTAATGATATATAGCAGTAGTATGGTTCTAGGTATCTGATATTTGCAGTATTAAAATCAAGTTCTGATATTAAATGTAATTTTTGATAGTAAGAAGTACAAACTAAACTATGGATTTTGAGATATTTATTCTCAACAAACGTGCATCACTGGAGGCTTCTCACATCACACTTGTCTAAACTGAATATCTAACCACAACCGGCTTACAAACTATTTTATGTCACAACCCTTTGTTTCATTTGATTTTTAATATTGAATCAATTGTGTATAAGCAGCATCTTACTGTTTTAGCTGCTGGGGGTGGAACTGTTTTTAACTACTTTACATTAACTAGTTTGAACTAGCAAAAGGGCAGCAGATGAATTTGATTGGTTATGAAATGGCTAATGAGAGAGCGGAAAAAAAATCTAAATGAAACTATGGGAAAAGACTGGAGGGAAAAACACTATTTGGTGCAGGTGCTGTTAACGGAAATGTTCCGCTGAATATTCACTGTTTGAAAGACATCATTTTTAAAACCACTGGCTTCATCTTTGCCATTGTGTAATAATTTAAAAGCTTGTTATATTATCTTTTGTGTAAAAATAGAGTAGAAAGCGAAACTTTTTCATTTCAAATAGCAATGAAAAATATAAGTACTCTATTAAAGTACCTCAAATTATACTTACTATGGTATTGCCGTGGAAGTGCAGAGAAGCATGTAGCTGCACATAGATTCTGACTTTTTCATCTTTTATTCCACAGAGAGCATCCACAAGTTGAAAGAGAAAGCAAAGAAGAGAAAAGGACGAGGGTTTGGATCAGGTGAATTACCAGTTATGTAATCTTGATTCATGTGAAATTCTTGGTCATTTAACAGTTCTGATTTTTTTTTCTCCTCATTTGCTGGTTTCAGAGGAAGGAGCCAGATCTAGAATCAAAGAGGACTATGACACTGTGGAACAGGATGGGGATGAGCCAGGACCTCAAAGATGTAAGTGCTGCTGTTTGTGTTAGAGATGGTATTTAGATCAGTTGGAAATGAATATGATAAAATTCAAATGATAGGTTGAAAAAGAAAATGTCAGTTCTGAACATTGAAATAGTTTTTTCTTGTTATATGTACTCATGTTGATGGGGACAGAACTCCATAAGCAGAACTCCTTTCCATTATATCTGGAGCTAATATTAAGCTCTAGCTGTCAAATCAAATAAATAAATAGTTCAAGGTTGTCTTCTTAGTACCAAGTTCTCCCTTTTCTGTTACTATACTTTACTGACGCTTAGAAAGAGGAACTTTGGTGCTAAAAAAGCCCACTTGACATAACTAACTCAGACTGTTCAGAAGCCGCGTAAGTTTCAGCTACACTTTTTAATAAATTTTCCACAGAATGACACTGGATTCTGTCTCACATCACTTACCTAGAAAACCCATTTGAAAGGGATCATTTAATATTGAGTATTTACAGCAGGAATGATTTCACATGGTTGTGAAATGCTTTCAGAGGAAAAAGCCTTTAATGTTAATTTGGGTACCTGATTTTTTTAATGCACACTTGAAAAATTGTGAACCTGCCACCTACATGTGGGCGATACAGCCAAAATTATCAAATGATTGGCACTTAATTCATGAGTTAGCAACTAATTGAATCATTGCAGCGCTACACATTCAGGACTAATTTAGTGTTACGAATGATATGAGATAACCATTGTCACCAAATAACAATTTACCCATATACTATATATTTTAAATACACATGGCTGATAATTGCCAGTGGTACTTGTACATCAAGCATGCAATGGGGCACAATCCACATTACTTTTGAAAACCATACATATCAAGACAAAATAGTTATTTATATATAAATGGAAAATGAGAAGATAACAAATATCCCTCGAAATCAATCATGCACTGATGATTATGTGGCTATGTTTTTTATGTATGACTACATTTAAGTTAACTTGTATACCATTGTAATGGTTTGATTTCAAGGTATACTTCTGATGCTGTTGATTAATAGCTGCTTATGATTGTTCTAAAATGTGTATTGTTGTGCATGTCTTCTTACTTATTTTCCCCTTTTGTAGCTGTGGAGGGTTGGATCCTGTTTGTGACTGGTGTACATGAAGAGGCCACAGAGGAAGATATCCATGACAAGTTCTCAGAGTTTGGTGAAATCAAGAACCTGCATCTCAACCTTGACCGCAGAACCGGCTACCTCAAGGTGAGACAAATAACCATAACCACCCAACCAATCCATGTTTCATTAGTATGTCTGAGTTTCATATGTACACAATTTATGGAAAGGATGTTCAGTCACTTGACACATACATTTCTTAGCATTGACTCACCCTCCAAGTCATTTGCTTGCTTTGGTTATGTGATTTTTATTTATTTTGAACATAAAACTGATATAATTAGTTTTATATAACTAGTACTTTTAGTTTGAAAGAAAAATTGTGTGCAGCTATTTTGCAAATTAAAAGTTGAGGTTAAATTGGTTGTATGTAAATTGGTTAAAATCCCAAATAACTCACTTTCTTGTAAGGGTTTAATATTGCAATGTCGTCACTCACATTCTAAAGTAGTATTTAACTTAAAATTAAAGAATCCTTAAAGATTAAAAACAAACTTAAATGATCCATATAACTATGGCTGCAGGACATAAGGATACTGTGAGATAAGCAATAGTAGTTCAATATTGTGAAGACATGACCTGATATGGATCCATTAGTGTGATTATAAGCTCTGCATACTAATGTGTTGCTGTAATAGGCAACTGCAATAACTTTTCAACATGTAAATAAGATTAAAGTACATTAGTCTTGTTTTTAGTATTTTATTCCTTTAAGAAATGAATATCTTAATAACAAAAGGCAGTGTGAATAAAGCACACTTGGACGGCGGAGTTTATTTATTACATGTGATTTGCTACAAATTCCAGATGGCACGTAAACCTCTCACATGTCTGCTGGTAGAGTTGTTGCAACTCTGTTGTTTTAACTTTATTCCTTAGTACTGTGGATAGTACTGCCCCCTTTATTCTACTAGTTGAGTAGAAAGAAACAATTGTTTAGTTTTCTAAAAGAGATTAATTGAAACACAAACAGCTATTCTATTGAGCCCTAGAATTGTTTATACACCACTTGGCAGCCAGACTAATTTATTTGACCATTTGTAGCAACACCTCAAAGCAATGTCCAAGTTTAAAGGCAGAGAAAAATTGATCAATGAGCCAAATGTTGTCTTTTTTTTTTTTCTTTTTAAATGCTTCTGACTGGAACTATGCTGAGAAGCCCCCGCCATGTTGTCTCAACTGGAAAATTTAACTGCCGCCCTAGTTTCTCTGACTCACCCTAATTGTTTCTTGAATGATAAATTAGTTCCAAATATAGAGACGCTAAAGCTTCACATACTGAGTTATAATAATCTGACTTGTGTAAGAATAAATGTTAATTACAGAAACGGTATCATTTCATTTTTTCCCCTCCTGTCTGGTTGAACGAGTCTTTGTTGTGTGTGCAGGGCCAGGTATTTAAATTGCAATGTTTCTGTGGTTTTCACTTTATCACATTTAATCCTTGCTGTTGTTATTGCTAATGGCTGCTAAACAAATCCGATGTCCTCATGTATTAACTCTAAGGTCTTAAGTCTCTTTTTATTGCCTCTCTGGTGATATGCGAAGAGAATTAAAGTAATCTGATATTTTGCAGAATGTATTTGACACCCCCCTCCAAGCTGACATTTACATTGACCCATTTTGTTGTTTATCCGTTCAAATCATTTGCCTCCATTGTGTTGTAGCCACAAGGTGGCAGCATTGTTTTGATTATGAAGAAGGAACAAAGCCACTTTAACCTGAAACTTTCTAGGCTTGTGTGCTATGGTTTGAAATGTATGCCCAGTAGTCTGTGTTGTCAGAGGCAGCATCACACCAGGTACCTCTAAAGAGTTCTAATATCATTGACTGATCAGTAGCCATGTTTTATATGCTGTGCAATGCATTTTCTGCCAAAGAGATGCAATAACTCGCATTGTATCCTGATAACTGTTTCCAGGGGTATGCTCTGGTGGAGTACGAGACATACAAAGAGGCCCAGGCTGCCATGGAAGGGCTCAACGGTCAGGACATGATGGGCCAGCCTATCAGTGTTGACTGGGGATTTGTCAGAGGGCCCCCCAAGAACAAGAGGAGGTGAGGGTGGTGTGTTATCTGTGGTGGCAGCACAGTGTTGCAAAACTGTGTCAATATTTTTACATGTCGCACTTTGTCAAACTATATGTACTGGACAGTCTGTACATATTCGGTCTGTTATAGACTTTTACAATACAGCTTGTTATAGCAATTTCCAATCCTGTCCAGGCCAGTGTGGTAGATTTTATCAGATTTGGTCATACCTATTTTGTGTTGTATGTTATTTCTCTTGTGATAATTTTCCCTCTATCATTCAACACATGGTGATTGTTATGGTGACAAAAGTGTGATAAGTGTAGATACCCCCCCCCCCCCCCCCCCCCCCAACATCTAAACAGTATTTTCATGGCTAATCTGATGTGTTTTATCACAGGACTGGTGGACGGAGACGCAGCAGAAGTCCAGACAGGAGGCGGCGTTGAGTTTTGGCCGTTGGCCAGAGGTGTCGGTCATTTTGACGGGCACCTCATGATCTTCTTGTCTGCTCATACTTTTAGATTTTCTGTACAATATTTTTCAGTAAAACTTGTGTGGCACCTAGATGTGCAATTTCAAATATTGAGATGACGAATAAAGAAATGATAAATTGGCCAAACATCAGCATTTGAAACAGACAGACTTGCATTCAGCGGTCAGTGAAGATTTTATACTTTCAACACCTACGTGTAGGTATTACATGTTTATGGTTTTCATGATTCCCTTAAAATGTTTCAGTTTACTTACTGTCATGTGCATTTTATTGTGCCCGAGTGTTTTGTTTTATATAACTTGAAAAAAATTAAACTTTTTAAAAAGGGAACTGTGTGGCCTTTTCTTATTTATTTTAATTTTTTTTTTATTTTAGCAGTGTTAATGACGTAGAGTTTATATCATCCTGGATGACCTCACCCAGGCATTGGTGCCGCCCCTGCTAATTTATCACCTCCAAAGCACCTGTCACTCTGGCCTCAGTACTACACTCATAGGCTACATGGGAAACAAAGACTAACCCATTTTCTTCTGCAGCCAATCGGCAGGCGGATGTTTTGTACTCCGTCATCCACATTGGTTTCGAAGAACATCCCTCAAAGTCTCCGAGCATGACCATTGGTGCATATTATTATCAGTTACATATACACGGCTCTCTGATTGGCTGCTTCCTTTTGGGGGCGGGCTCAAAGCCATCGGTTGACGTTGTTGTTGTAAGTGGTGGAGAAATTACTTTGTCGGTGGTGGTCCGGTTGTGGGAATTTACATTTAGTTCCACCTACGAAGATGCTAAAAAGTTAGGAATTGTTGGTCTGGGAAACATATATGCTCTTCACAACTCCATACTTGCCGGGAAACTAAATGGGACGATGAAAACAACATCTGCTAGGCCGTTCAAGGTAAGCAGTAAAGGGGTACTCTGGCGTTAGCGTTAGCTTACGTTAGCTGCTTATTAGCCAGGTCTGAAGTAGCCACTTGCTCGCCAAACGTTACGGTTCCGTCTTCATACCGGAACACAAACAACAGTTATCTGTAGTGAGCATCCATGCACACGTCTGCTAATTCCCCAAAGGGGTGAAGAAGTAGTATATTGTGTGCAAATAAAGTTCCTGCTCTGTGTGTGTGAGAGAGAGTACGGTGCGTGTAACCCATGCGTTTGAACGCATCAAATGCGTTTATGTAAGCATGCGTATTTTTTCGCTGCTATTGTGCCCTAAAGCATTAGTGGCTGGCTTAAAGTGAAAATGTAAGGCGATCCATCAGCAGCAGCAGCATTGAGCCGCATCTACTCGGTCATGAAGAGCAGGTTGGAGAGTGGAAATGGTCGCTGAACATGACATTAGCTTTGTGGAGATGCCAGCCATAGTTGTGTAGCTCAAACGATGCATTTGAAAGTTTTGCTGAATGGGATGCCTGATCCGATGCCGATCATGAGATATGTTTTTGACCTTTTAGCCTTGGTTATGGGCGCGTTTTACTAAGAGTTGATCGTCACGACCCCTATTTTATTTAAGGTGCACAAGTGATGTAACGTCGACTTCAAGCACCGGCTTAAAGGAAACTCAAATGAAGGCTTCACTGTTTGCGCTTACTTAATAACTTGTATATCCGAAACGACTGGTTTCATTTAGTGAGTCAGGTCAGAAGCGCTTGGCAGCTCTTTCCAAACCTTGCTGCCAGATATGTGACCACTGCCTGAGCTGGCTGGTCATTAGGTTCAGTGTTCCGCTCATTTTGAAACCAGGTCTGTGGTTATTTGCCGACATTTCCAATATCACCGAAGAGAGGGTTGCGTTACACTTTGCCTTGAATTATTCAGAACTTGTATTTATGAGTTCTTTTGTTTGCTGGGACACCAGGACGGACAGTCAACATGAAAAGTGGGTCAGAAAGGTACTGCGCTTGGTATACAAGGGGGAATGTTTATTTCATCAGCCTCTTGCGAACACAAGCAGCAGTAATAATTACAAACCTCATCTTACAAGGTCAATGGAATTGCAAGAAGCAAAGGACTGTTATCACAAGATTCTACTGTAACTGCAAAACAATCAAATGAGTTAAAATTATGTATATATCTTAATACAGGAGAAGGAAATGCATCCAGCCCTCCCACCTGTAATCATTCCTTGCAGTGGCTGTGCAGGGTGATGTTTGAAATGCGTTACACACAGTCACTAGTTTCAAAGACTGTCGATTAGCAGCAGTGTGGAAAACAATCTACCATTTTATTGCTGCCACGGCCGGTAGGTTCGTCTTTCCTACCATTGACACTTTGACGAGAAAACAATTATGTGTCTATGCACCTCTTGGATGAGTTCTTGGGATCTACCATGCACTGTGGCTAAAATGTGAAAACGATTTCCATAGTTGGGTGAACATGCTCTTTAAGGTTGCACTGTCAGGCTTCATTATGCAAGTCCTCAACCCTTCGAGGAACATATTGATGAATACAGCAGCACAGAGAGCATTTCGGCAAGCATTTGACGTAGGATCCCTTCATTATATTTTTGTGTTTGTTTTTACAGCTCAATATGAGACGAATGCTGTCAGTACCTCAAATAATTAGACAATAAGAGCTGGTTTATGATTGTCAAATGGATCAGCCTGAAGATAAATCCATTTTTGACCTGCATTTAATTCATGACAGAGAACAAGATGGAAGTTAATGACATTTATTTTTATTATTATTTATTTTTGTAACTTTAAGATCTCAAAAAATATTCATATGATCAGCATTTCACTCCGTGGTTGAAAATAGGATGCCGCACCTGCACACCAGTTATGATAATAGTAAAATGATTTCACAGTTTGAAATGGTCAGTAATATTGTGCAGACTGTTCTAATGGCCGCATAATAAGTTTTGATGGAGCACTTTTATCTTGAAGTTTCAAACTTGCAAGACAGAGATGATTGGTACTGCCTTTACTGTGACACATAGCAAATTCACACTAATATAGCACAATGGAGGATAGCACAATAAAATAGTTTGTCTCACAAAGCGGGTTAACTTGCTTCTCTTTCTGGGGAGAAAAGTGTTTAGTCTGGCATATTACATCATTGAAAGCTTTTGTGCTGCTCTCTTAACTAGCTTTGAAATCCTTGAAATCTTTAACAAGGATTATTAATACTGGGGCTGTTACATTGGGGCTGTTGTGACTGCCCTGGTGTATATAGCGTTTCAAAGGGTAACCTTGCTGTTTCAGCAAAGCAGAGCCGGATGAAAATTTAAATTTGTCTTTCGCTGGGCTCCCCTGAACAGCTGCTCACTTGTGTGCGCGTGCATGCGTGCGTTCGTGCGTTATGGATCCAGTGTCAGTTTCAGGGGCAGGCCCATTTGGCTGTGGAGTTATTCCCATAGGATCTCTCAAACACAGTCAGATTAATAAGTAAGCAGATGAGTGCTTCTTCAGGTTAGTAGGACAAACACATGACTTTTGTGTGTACATGTTCCACCCAGTCACACAGCATATAGAATGCTCAGTTTAGAATAGGCACTAAAGCTTGAGCTTGAACTCTTAGCACCTGTTTCTTGAAAGATATTTTGCCGTTTTCACTGGTTTCAAGAAGAAGTAGTAGTACCTGCCACACATCCTTTTTTGTTTTTTTATCTCTGTGTTGCGGTTTAAGATGACAGGAACAGATGAGATTCGAAAGGGAGAATACCTTCATCCCCACACTGCCACAGCAAGACTGGGATCAATACAGTAGGTGGCTTGTCTTCGCGAGGCCTCTGTGTCCAGACAGCAACTCATAAAACTCCCCGGAGCCCCACCCTCTTCAGCATAGCTGGTTGCCTGCCAGTCTTGTGACACAGCAACTTAGCCAGTGCCCAGGGCTGTTTATGTCAGGGTGGAGAGACCTTGCATTGAGGCATCTACCTGGGTGCCAGTAATGGCTTGATTTAAACCGGTATGTAGTGGACAGTAGACTGACACTGAATGCTTTAAGGTTATATTTAGAGATTTTACATAGTTTTTATGCAGTATACATGACTGCAAACTAGGCCGGAGTAGCTGTATGTGAAAATATATTGCTTTATGGTATTAACTTAAAAGTCCTAATCCCATACAGCGTGAGATGCCACTCCCACAAGAGAAGCTATGGTAATGAGAGCTCGCTGTATCAGTTACAGTATGCTCCTCACCCTTTTCTCCTCTACATACAGGCTGGGGAATTACTAATGATTATACATGCTGCCATGAATCCAGAAGTCTTGCATCTAGCAAACTGTTTATATAAAATAATTGCTTTATTATAAAACAAAGGACATACATTTTCAAATATATAATCATGAAATATTGTAATAAAAAAGGATCATTATTAGTTTCTTTCTTTTATAGGAATTGGTATATTCCCAGCCTCCACTTTATGTCTGTGGCTTCTTGTGAGACTGCTGTTGCTTTTTCTCAGTGCTTTTTTTGGCATTTTTATGGACATATAGTCGCTCATGTTGAACTTGTTTCACTTTTCTTCATACAGTCTGTTTATGCTTTTTTGAACATTCCTATCTCTGTACTTTATAAAAACATTTCCTATAGCAGACACATCAGTTGTATTCAATTTAATCGGACCCAACCCAATTTTGTAAATAAATTACAGCAGTAATTTTTCTAGAAGGCAGGAAGCTTAAAAAAAAGCAGCTGGTGCGTTTGCAAGCTGACGGAGGCTCCAGAGGAGAGTTGTTTGACTTGTCTGTGTATGTTCACCACAGTCGATGCCTGCATTTCTCCATGGTGAGATGTTAATTACAAAGCTTAGTAGCAGGTGAATAATGAGATCTGAGTGTTTCCTGTCCTGACTAGAAGACTGGCTGATGTCTATCCCGCCCTGGCCTGTTGATTCGGGACAGCGGGAGTAATCCCACACACACACAGCCCTGATCGGGAGCCTGTCACCCAGGATGACATCACACGGGGAGTGACGTGAAGTCGCCCTGCTGTGTACAGGGCCCGGCCAGCAGCACGTGGGGATTCACATGAGCATTAGTGCTGCCTGCCTGCAGACGCGGGTGCCTGTTTAGCCAGTGGCTTTAGATCTATTGGGGCATGGTTGGCTTCACATTCAGGCTGACTTAGCAGCACTAGTGGATCTTGGAACATTTGAATTAGTCTTGTCTTGTTACATGGTTGCTGCAAGTCATAGATCCATCTTGTTTGTAAGATTGAACGTGTTTTGAAGCCACAAGAGTGGCACAAATGTATTCAATTCTTAAACGGCACAGATAAGACCAAGTTAGTGTCTGAAAAACAGCTTGCATTCTTGATCGGTGTAAAATATGGTAATTTAAAACAGTAGTAATATCAAGGGCTGGGTGCCTTTTAAAAAATGTTCATTACTCGACCGGTACGATATTTTAAAAATCCATTTTAACCAGAAGAAACCATCACAGATCATGGTACATATCATCAGTTTTATTTTTCAGCTCCTTGGCAACATTAAAACATAAACCTACGTACCAAAACTTGAAATTCTCTGTTAACATAGTATCAATAAATAAAATGTAAAATGCCAGAGGGTATAACTTCCAGACCTCATTTGCTAGGAGTCCATCTGAGAGGATCTTCTGTGACCGGTATATATTCACCGTGCATTATTTCTGTTTCTTTCACTCACATAGTCTATTTTTTTTTTTCCACTTCGCTTCACAGCAGTCCTCAACTTGAAAGGGTTGGAGTGACTGCATACTTTTCCAGACCGATTGTGTTTGTTTTCAGCCACAGGGCGTTTACTCTTTGTACTCTTTGGCTGCCATTTTAGTTTAGCTTCTTAGCCAGGTGGGATACACAGGTACTTGTTCTTGCTAATTGCATGGCTTTATTTTACCTTTCCCTCACCGTTTTCCTGCATGCCTCTATGATGCGTAACGTCAGACAACTAATCACTGGCGTTATTAGATCTTGGTACAAACATGCTGCATACTTATTGACTCGCCGACACTGATGAGATTTACTCTGCAGGTATTGAAATTTGGTACTGAATGATAAGGGATATTACGATACTTGAAAGTATCAGAGCGATTCATCCGGTGTTATCAAAGTATAGTTGGGTACCCAGCCTTAAGGTGTCTCTGTTGCCTTGTAATGCGAATTCTGTAATACAAGCACATTGTTTGCACACTAAACAAAAATTATATTATGGCATCATTGGCAGCAAGCCTGAGACAGTATTTATTTCCAGCGTATAGTTCAGTCTGTGAATCTCCTTAAAAAAAAAAGAACAGACAGATGTTTGGAGGCTTGATTGATCAAACAAGTCTTGCAGAACATTAACAAGAAACTATTAGGATCATTTTCAATGGTGAGTTAATGATCTAAGTTTCATTATTACTATTTGTTGAATAGGTACTTATTATAGTGTTCTGTTTTTCTTAAAAAAAAAACCTTTTTAGGACAGATTTTCTGCATTGCGAAACTGCTGCGTGAAAAAGTTTTCTGAAACTAAATAGAAGTCCTGTGGTTGTGGTCTGTTGCCTCCATCACACATCACCCAGTAGATCCTTTAACTCTCGGGAATAATGTGTCCGTGCACTTTTTGACACATATAGGCTTACTCAGAAGCATGTAGCAATAACTCTATGTGCCATCGATTTTACAACATATTTTAACTATATTAACCATCTTAATAACTGCACATTTTTTGTAATTCAATGGTGAATTTCCCCGCCCTCTGCTAATAAGTTAGTGGGCAATGTTCAGACGGATGCAGAGGCTTGCATTTCTTCACAAAGGCCAAAAATCAATGAAGAGGCCGCGGGGGCAGAATAAGGACTTCTCACCCACTGGGTCCAGAGTTTAGGTTGGCAGCTTTGCCGGAATACTGAAACCAACGCATAATGTTCACCAGGCAGTCAGCAATTTATCCTTCAACCCCGGAGCTTACTGTAATTCAGAGGCAGAACAACACTTAAACGCAGTCACTCTTCATGTCTTGTTTCGGGATTTTTTTTGCACATCACTAAAACAGCAATGTGTTGATGAGCTTCCACTTTCCGCACTCACTTTTAAGAACAAATCCCCTTGTTATGCTTTCTGCTTCTGGGCTTGCTGTTCCAGGTGTCCCACCACGCTGACACTAGTGCACAATGTAATGTGGTCTCTGTGTGTCAAACGTGGGAAGCGCCACTTGTGGTCCCCCATAGCTCCCTCCACAGCGGCCCGCTTCATGTGGCTGTTAATTAGCACTCCTTGACTGGTGATTACTGGACCTGACTGTGGTGACATTGCCCCGGGCACAGACCAGGAAACTCTGAGGCCAGTTTTAATAGACTGCCTAATAAAAGGAGAGAAGGGACTTACTGCTACGCATTTTAACAGCATGTTCCTATTGAAATGTCACAATATCCAATGTGTTTTACTAGAACAAAAGCAAAAATGCATTTAAATCTTTGAGACTGAACAAAAGCAGCAGATATTTATATAACAATTTATAGGTTGTATTTATAATTAGTTTTTAATCTTTAGAAAGATTGGAAATATGAGTAGAAAGAAATTCATGACATGCAAAAAACAACAAATCAAATAGTTATTATGTGTTGTGCTTCTTAACCAGAAGGCTACCAAGTGCTCTAGAAACATCCTGTGTGCATAAAAAGGAAAGTGTGGGTGGGCCTAGTTGTTTTAACTAAATGGTACAGTCATTACTTTAACTAAATGCAGAAGAAGTCTTTCTGTATTTGGACATTTTAGGTCACTGCATGCTGCGCAGTGGACTGAGTGAATTTAAAGATCTCTGCTCCATGCACTGCTGCGCCATGACATCAGCGCTCAGACACTTTGATAAACACATTGTGCTCGGAAGCCAACGCTGCCCATTTCAGCTGGCCTGAACTTGGCAGTTATTACTTTGCTCCAGTGAATATTAACAAGAAGTATTCGGGTCCAGATTAGGCCGAAGGAAACCACCACAAAGCACTCTTAATGTCTACCAGTGAGGAGATGTTTTGACTGGTGCAGTGTCCCATTTCCAGAACAAAATTTAAACCGTGTCACCCGAGCTTTATTTATTTATTTTTGCTGCTTTGTTGACACTGTGGATGCGAATGATTCTGTACTAGTGTGTGTGGAATAAATGCTTTAAATTTGACTGAGAAGCACTTGAAAAAGGTTTTTTATTAATTATGGTCACACTGGAGGATGAGTTGTTATGAGTCATCTCAAAACCTGACATGAATTTGTCATGCCAGTGAATGGTTACTTGTCCTAATTCTATGTGCTATGTTGTGTTCATGTCTGCTTAACAACCACAGGTTTGGCTTGGTCCATATATGAAACAGTTATACTTTAGGAATACAAAATGGGCCTGTATTGGGCATAAAGATGCTGTCACCACCATGTTTTCTTTAATTGATTTATTAGGCATTTATAGGGTGCTTTGTGTGTAAATGTCAGTTTTTTGGCTGCTTCAAAACTGCACAGTGCAGAGTTTCTATGTTTAAACTGTGATTATGAGCGGATTAATTTTAGACTATCTGAAACAGGAGGTTGCTCTAATTCTGGTAACAGAGATTAGGTGGTGATTTTCTGTATGCACTGATAGCTGTGCTTACACAGTTGTTACCCCTCTGGTTCAGATGCAGGGATAGATACTCAGAGCAAGTAGGGACACTGTCCGTATGAACAATACTAATAATAGATCAAAACCACTTTTGTCTTAATACTTATGTGGAACATAGAATATGTGAAGTCTTTTGAGATTAGATTAATTTACCTTGGCTGCAGTAGCTCAGTCATTAAGCTCAAAGCTATTGTAACTGCAGGTTACCTTTTGGCTTCCGTACACTCCGCACAATACAACCAAGGTCACATTCATGATCTTTGATCACAGCTTGTTTTCACCTCTCCTCATTTCGCCTTTAGCTTCCACAGAGAGAAGAGCGGCTGCTGAGTTCACATGTATCAGGTTTGGATGCGTCTGAGCCAGCAAGCGGGACAGGGAGGCCGGGAGAGGGAAGTTGGACTTGGCAAATTTTTGCGTGATGACTGGACAGCTTTTGGACGAGAGCGGCTTCGGTGGCGCGGCCTCTGAGAGAGGGCAGGCACGGTGTGGAATCTCTGACATCAGCTGCGCATGCATTCACGCTGGTGTTTTGTTACGCGTTACACACACACTAATGCCCACAGCTGGTGGTCAAGCCTTCATCAGGGTTGGAATGTGCATGCGACATGTTTCACACGACAGAGAGGTCCCATCATTCAGAATGACTCCCATATTCAGTCATATACGGCACATTTTTATTGGTAAGCTTGACACTTCTTACAGTGCAGGCCGAAGCAGTGGTGAGAGATAATTAATGCCCTTATTTGGGAAGAAGATAACCGGTCCTTGCTGCAGTTACATCAGGCTTCTCTGCTTCACTATAGTCGAAAGCTTTCTTGGATTCACATGAAGTAGAATAGTTTTGAAGGCTGGACAGCTAATGGATTTGAAATGGTCCGCTAGTTTCTGTAATTCACATGTCAAAAACAGCTCTGTGTATGCTCCATTTTCCTGCAGCTCAGTGGGTTTTATTGATATTTCTCCAACGACCTGCTTACCAGTACATTTTCCTGCCATCAAAGGAAACGGTCACACTCCTTACTGCATTGATTTTTGAGCTGTAAACCAATAAAAAACAGTTGTTATTAGTGTTAGTGAGGCTGCAGTTTACAAGCAGAACAGGACATTATGGCTAGCGGTGCCAAGTTAACAGAATCTTAAATGTTGTTTGCTTTGTCTTACTGGAGGTGACTCTGTGGCCTCTTTTTAATGATGAATGTGTTTGGTAAAGGTGCTTAGAAGCTAAATTAATTTGTTGTGACTTTGAGAAAGAAGGAAGAGCAAGGGGCTCTATTTACAATGTGATTTTTTTTTTTTTTTTTAGTATTCTGCAAGTCCTTGGAAAGTAATGTGCCTACATTGCACTGATCACATAATGCCCCCAACTGATGTTGCAGAAATTTGCAAAATTGGCTGATCTATCTTCTGTCCTACTTTCACAAGAGAAGCAATTTTTCAGCGCCTCATTGGGTATATTTATCTGCTTGTTTTGACGACACAATTACAACATCAGGGAGTATTGCCTATTACAGCATGATATCACACTGCACAAGGTGGGGAGTTTGCATTATGCTCTGTTGTGCACTTTCCTGTCCAGGGCTGTAGGGATAAGATGACAATCCCAAGCCAAGAGGAACTTAAGCCGCACATCCTACAGCAGAGATCCACTCTGCTTCGTACAGCAAGGAAACGGCTACCGGGTGTCCTCAGCTCAGCCGAGAGAAACTCTGGGAGAACCGGGTAAAGGGCTTGGTCTTTTTCAGCCTGCTTCCCAGGTATAGCTCCCACGTTATGTAACGAGTCAACGTAGGCTCAGTCGGTAACCAGATTACATCACTCCGCAGATAAAGACTCACAGATAAGGACAGCCCTCTCGCCACGCCTGTATTTTTCTTCCTCTTCTGGTTCCCCTCATTAGAAAGGTGTTTACAGTGATTGATTGCTCACAGTCGACCCAGCCCTATTTCTTATTATAGCCTTATAAAAACAGGCCTCTGACTCGCCGAAAGCACATGCTCTGAGCATTCCTGAAAGTTTTTATAGATACATCTGTGGTTTTTCAGGACAATAAGCCGCTCAGACATGCAAAGCACTCAGACTGACAACTCTGACGGTATAAAACTGATTGATGTTTAATCTTGTGACGATTTACGTATTTCTTTTCTCTCCAAATTCTCCTTATTAGCGTCGAGCCGTATCCCAGGACCGCTCTGATGGAGACTGGAGCGCTGAAACACTTATCACACCGGCCACATTGCCTCGTCCTGTTTGCTTACCTTATGCACTTTATCTCATTACTCATATGGTTTTCTGCAAGGCTGAGAGGGTGTGTTATGCTGAGATCACAGGAAAGGTTTATGTGATTGAACTAAAATAGAGCCGACACATTTATAGACATTATCATTCATTGTTGAAGTAGGAGTCGTTCATCTTGTGCTTGTCGGACAGAACAGATATGCTTCTATTTTAATCTATACAACTGGCCCCCTGTCAACTTGCATTTCACTTCTGCTTTACAATTGTCACTGAATACATTTAAAAAGAAATAAATATAACCAAATATTCTTTCCAGAGCAGCAACAGTCATGTTTACAACAACAAAGTTACTATATTCAGAATTAGTAAAAAACAAGTGCAAACTGTAGCAGGCAGGCCTGTAATTAAGCCCTTGTGTTGTTTTTTATATGAGCTGAGTTTCAGTTTAGACTGAAGAGCATAAACGTCAGTCTGTTCCATGTCGTTATTCTGCTGCTGGTAGAGTGAGGGAGGCTGGTCCGTCTCTGTCGGGATGAACATCTTTTTGATTTGAACATTATTTCTTTCTTGCTTGTTTTAAAAATATCAAGAAATACATTTATTACTTACACAATAAAATCTAATTTAAACTTTTTAAAATTGCAATTCAGACATCTTACAAATTGTAGGACAGAGCAGATTATAATACTGCTACTAGCTACTAACCTATACATATATATACATATGCATATATTCCATACACAACCTTTATAGACTTTGTGACAGGTTTAGGTCATGTAAAGTATTTATTCAGGTGTCAACAGTGTCTTCCTTTAATTCTTTGACCCCAGCTCCTTTCCCTCTTGATTGTAAAGCTAAGCTCATGTTTCACATGACGTATCTAACAACGTAGGGGACCATGTTACAGGTCATATTCGTGTTCTCCTTGTTCATTGAGACATACTTCTAGTACACTTAGCCTAGATTTACAAGCATGCGAAGAAGTTGGTTCCATAAAGGCACAACTTCTGAACCCATTCTTGTGAATAAAAATGCAACCTCATTAATACTAAAAGTCTGGAACTTGGAACGTGGAACTTAATGAACAATAAAAGAAATTATTTATGTAACTTAAACAACTCTATTATATTACATATGGATTTTACCTATATGTTATGCCCAAGCTTGCAGTGCATATTATGATTTATTCATATTATTGATTAGTCTCATGTTGTGTGAGAACACAGCTCTGTTTCAGAATAGTAAAAAGTTGTATGCAGTTGGGGTGTTTTTATAATTGAGATCATTCATATTGAGTGAGCTTGCATGAGTAACTTACACAATGAAGTATGACACAGCATTAAAAACACTAACATCTTTTCTACACACACACTGTTCTGTGTTTCTCTATGTATTTCACACATCTTAATGCTTGTCTGTCTCCTTCTTTGTTATCTTCTCTTGTTTTTTTCTGTTAGTGGTTGGTAATGCACCTCACCCCAAGTTTATAACAACGCACTTTACCAGCACTGCTGAATCATTTCTGGAGGCATTAACTACAAAGATGATGACAAAAACAAAACACATTGATGAGAAATTCATTTAAAAATGCCCCACATAAGAGGAAAGTGATGAGCTAAAGCGTGTTTACAATAAGACATCGTAAAGTGTTCAAGATCTGCATGTGGACAAGTGATCTTAAAAGGTCTTATTGATATATTACCGCCTGGTTATGTAGCTGTTTTATTATGTTTTTTGTTTATGTACTTTTCACTAGTGATCAGTGTCATCTTCTCCTCTGCTACATCTTTAGGAAGTCATTGGCATTCTTAGCCAAGCCAGTGAGTCTGTGTTTGTCTGTTCAGTGATGGTAGGGAGAATCTGGCTTGTTGAAACCATCCCCCCAAGGAGAGAAGGATGCCCTTGGGCAGAGCACTTAAACCCCAACACTTCAGCTGCTCATCGGTCAACAGTGAAAGAGAGCGGCTGTATTCCGCTGTACTCAGCTCCTGGTGTGGCCGTAGGTAACATCAAAAGCAGGGTAGAGACACGTTTTCTTCATGAATAATCTAAACGCTGCCAAGGCAAACTTGTGTCCCCAGTCCTAGCAGTGAATTGACCCTTCTCGCTACAGCGAGGGCTGACGCAGTGGGCTGTGATGACCTCTCCGTCTCCCTCGGTGATCCAGGCCGTTCTCCCAGCCCTCAGCTCAGCACCCACGTGTTGTCAGCAGCTCCTCTTACATAAGCCCTCCTGCCAGACAAAAGCTCAGCCATCCCAGACACAAATCACTGACTGCCCCATGTTGGCAGCAGCGCTGTTCATGTTAGCCAGTAGAACCCCACATGGTGCTTCCTGCGTGCAATTTATACATAGCTGCCAAATTGAAAAACTCATATTTTGATGGAATAAAATGTATTTTCACAATATGGATGGTCTCCACCCGTCGCTGTTTAACAACTGTGATTTACAATTAGTGCATTAGAGTGTGTATAGACATTTTTCCTTCTCCTCTTTGTCTAAGTAATGTAATATTGATATTATTTATTATTGTTGCTCAAATTTGACAATGAAATAACAAGTGAAAATATCTGACTTTTTGGTAAAGATTCCCAATAAAAGAAAAAAAATAACCTTAACCAAAAACAAGTAAACAGTCTTCCTCAGTTGTGTAAGTTATTCCGACTATATTAACTATCCAACTATCTTTTCTAAAATATAAATGCATAGATAATAAATGGCCTGTCCTTACCAATCTGCTTAGAGATCAATTCAAGCACCTCAGAAAACATATCAGTGATTTTGTAATGATATGGCGTTACCCTCATAGTACACAGTTTGCAGAGATATTGGCTCGTTCTTAAAAATAAGGTGTTTTTTCCCATGTTTTTTAAAAAGGAACATCATGTGACATTGCATCAAATGCATCTGAGTGGGCTCACAGGAATGGCTGATGTTACAGGCCCAGGGTGACAACAGCCGGCCTTTTGTTGGTCTGTGTTGGTACATTCTGTCCACAGCCCTTCACTTTTATCGTTTTCTGGCTGTCTGTGCCCTGTGTTGTCAGTTGATGTGGCAGTATTTATAGCCAACAGGCCATTTAATAGTGTTTCTTAGAATAATCAGACCATTAAATTACCTTTTTTATGGGATGCTCTAAAGTAAACAAACAAGAGGCTTTACATAGTAGACCTGTATGTGTAAGAAGCATCTGCTGCATCACACTCGCCTCTTGTATTGAATTCGCTCATATGAGACTAATGTCACAAGTTTTAAGGCTTTGTCTGTAATTCAGGTTCCAAACTTAACACCTGCCAAGCACCAAATATGGATAAATTTTATTTGTTTCGTGGGAAAAATAAATTGGTGTCACTGGCCAGTGGTGTGGCTGGTAATATCATATGAGCTTCAGTGTTTTCCTTATATGCTTTCAAACAGCAGTGCAGTACCAGTATTCATATATAATAGATATGAGGAAAGTGAAACACATGCACTTTTTCCACTTCATGCAGCTGACAGGAGCTGGTGGGGAGGAAACAAGACATTTGCTTCTCTGTCTCTTGCCACATCTTTTGGAATAATTTGAGAGGTACACAAGTATGAAGAAAACTGGAAAAGTGAAATTTAGAGGTTCACAAATCATCTTTATCGTGATGATAAAATAGTTCATATCACATGCATAGTCTAAATCAAAAGTTATGAGACACATCATTGGCCGTTGAAGGTGCAAACATTTTGTGCCTACTTTAAAAAACACACACATCTTGTCGATTACTCACTGCAGACATTTAATTCATTATTATGTGTTTCATGAATGCACTCCCTATCAAAGTAAAGGCCTGTGTAATTTTAGGAATACCCAACACAACTTTATCAAAGGCAGAGCATTTCAATTAATCATTTCAATCAAAAAGGTCTTGATAGTGGATGATTGGACACAACTAATTTTTGAACATTCTAGTATGACTCGGACCACTTTAAATCTGGTTTGAACTGTCCTTCATTTCCGAGTGCAAACTTAAAACTTACACTACCTGAATCTAAATTAAGCAAATAACAGGTCAGGTTCACTTTTTCATCCCTTTTATGTCTTCATTGCTTGTTTTTTATTAAACATAACTCATTTCAAATATTTATCAAATTGATGCTCAATGGGCATCAACATGTTTAATGGATTGAAGATGGGACTGGGACTTCCTTTCTTTCTTTATATTTATTAAATTTATCAAAATGCACAGCACTTTTTAGAACATTATTATTAAAGTATAACTTTAGCCTATATTACTATAAAACATTATAGCCTATAGCCTTTATAACTCACCAGAATAAATTGATTCAAGACTCATGTTTAGAGCTTCTTCTGCACCATGAATTCTTGGTTCTTGAAGCAGCCGCAATTACAAAAGTTTGCAAAATTTCTCAAGCCAGGCATTTTATCCTGACTTGGGCAAAAAAGATTGAGTTAGACAAAAATAAATTGGTTATTATCCTATAGGGCATAAGGAGTATGATGCTTTCAACTCAGGATTATTTTTACCAGACATGGGAGCATCATCAAGAGATGATTCAGGCCAAAAACTCGCATTTGTCAAAACATAACTCAGGCCATTATTTGTATTTTATCATATTTTAATAGGGGAGTGATATGCTGTGTTAAGCTATTAACAGAGGTCAACAGTTTTCTTGTCATGTTGATAAGAAGCCTTTTGTGCTTATTGCTGATGTGAACTGCGCTGGCCTGGCTGTTTGTTGTCACAGTCAAAAGATGCATGAAGGGCTTTTAGCAGAAGACAGGCTTATCATTTCTGACAATCGCATCACAGGGCAATGAAAGCATATATATTTTTTGTTGTTGTAAGGAAATTTTTATTTGGTGCAGTCAAGGGAAACTCTAGAAGACGGAAGGGGTTGAATTTAATTTGCTAAGTATCAGAAAATGACTTGAGGCTGACACCAGGCCGCCCCTCCTCTCTAGCTGCACCTGCAGCCGTAGAGGGAGGAGGACGGAGGAGAGGAAGAATAACGAGGAAAAACACATCGCAGAACTGTTTACCTCAGTGGAGTCTGAGTGCCTGATAACAATCATTTATTGTATCAGCCACAACAAACGCTGGGAACCTTTGTAACTTAGTCTATAATTATCGTTATTGTTATCGTCCCTGTAATTTCTGCGTTGGGGCATTTCTACAGCTATCTGAGCCTCCACAGCCATTCTGGTGTCAAAGGCCTGTAGCCAGCAGGGGTAAGGTGTTGTGTAAAAAAGATACGTACGTATGTTCTGTATGTTGTTTAGTTTATGCTCCTGTGTTCATATTTCTGTAAAATGTGCATGTGGCACTGGGAAAGTATGAGCTTATGTGCTGAAGTAATGCATTTATGGTGCTTACCCTAATCCTAACCCTTTTTTAATTGAAAACGCCCAGAACAAAAGTTGACAGATTCTATTAATTTTATTCTGGAGAGCAGAAATGCTGCCGACCGGAGCACGATGGCTACGATGCGTTGAGTTGACAGACATATCCACAGCATCTGTATTTGCAACACTCAACCTCAAGTTTATTTAAAGGAGTCTGTCCAATGCAACACAGCTGACTCATAAAGTTCAACTCAAACAGTCAAACTCTGCAGTACTTATTAAATATGTATCAAGTTTTGCAACTGCATTGACTATAACCTCAAATGCTTTCAGAAATATTATATAATTATTAAGTGGCCTGCTGAGCTGTAAAATGAGAGTTTTCGACCAGTTTGCCATTTTTTTCCCTGCTTGAAAACGGTCTCGTCAAAACTACACAACCAACTCGCCGCATGTCTACCCAATCAGCTGCAGGCTTTCCACCGTAAGCTACGTCGCTTCTTCGGAGAGAAAAAAAGCGATTCATCACGATCATGAGGAAAAAAGCTGATAACAGCTGTGTCTCACAGCACCGCCCACCAGCCGGAGCATTTAATGGTCCAGTGCGTCCAGATGCGCCCTCGCCGGAGGCAGTCTGCATGCCGCATTAATCTTTGTTGCATGCCCATCTGTGTGCTCTCTCTTGTTGTTGTTTTTTTTTTACTACAACATGATGTTTATGTCTGTTATACCATTGATCCATTTCACTTGTCTATCAAAAGGCAGGCAGCATCCAGCCTGCCGTAAACTCAGGTCAGGATGAGGGTCAAGAAGGTCACATGACTATCTCTGATCCTCATAGATCACCCACCAATGTAACAGTAGCTTTTTGTCAACATTACTGTTGAAATCTATCAGATCACTGTACTGGTGTTTCGTCATCGATCTAGTGTAAAAGTTGATTCAGGCTCATCGCTGGCCACATGTTGCAGTACCTGAAGTTCACATATTAGACATTCCACCTTGTGGTGTGTTCATTCATAGGTTTGTGCTAATTCTGCACTTGGCTTAGTGAAGAGAACTGCAACATTTAATTGATTAATTGAGTACATGTTAAATAGAAAATTATACTTTTGGTTGTATAAAATGCCAATATTTTCTGGGTCCAGTCTCTTAAATGGTTTATTTGTTGAGTCATCTATGATACTATACTGAATATCTTTTAGAAACAATGCTTTACACACTGTAACATTTTATAGACCAAAGAACTAATCCATTAATCGAGGATATAAATAAATAAAGCTAATCTTTCATTGTGGCTCTAAAAACAACAGATGAGTAAATCTTTGCTGCCTCGATAACTTTGTACTTTGAGCCTCTATGGAGAATAAACTTCTGTGCTGTTGTGGTTATTTCGTGTCTTGATATCAAACGGGTTCCTATTACATATTCTAGCTGGTACCTATAGCAACGCGCTCGATTCCACACAGCTCCCGGTGTTTTTGATGCAGTACTGTTATCAGTCTGAACACATTTTAACCTGCATCTGTGTCTGCCTGAATCCATTTGGATATCCAGTGCTATTTAATAGTTAAACGGCCTCAGATCCACATCCTTAAGTTGGTGTGTGCATTCAGTCGACCCGAGCATCCAGGAATCGACAAACTGCAAGAATGTTAGCAGCTCCTGCAGGGGAGACTGCAGAATGCCTGACTCTGCAGAGAACACTCTCGAAATACTCTGCTGGCTGAGAAAGGCCTTTTGTACTGAAGTGTGTTCCTCCCCTACGTGCCTGTGTGGCTTTTAATAATGATGGAGAAACTGAGGGAGGCAGGGAGAGCTTACAGTGAGAGAACGACGGAGAGGTGTACGAAGAGTAAACCCGTGACTCATCAGGCGCAGTGGAAAAGGGTTCACTGAGTCACGGATGAGGAACATTGGGTGGTGGATGAGCCATGGGACCAATGGGAATAGATGACTGTAGGTAAATATAACTAAAAATCAGTCAAGACTGAATTAGGCAGATTCTGAACTTCAAGGTAATAATGATTGGATGGTTTTACAGTAGTTTATAGTGGTTTTGTAATTAATGTTTACATGGAACACCGTCATCAGAAATATGTTGAATTCAAGGATGTTGTATTTTAATCTGTGTGTTGTAAAAGGATGTGAATAAGGAAACATGATATCACATCATCAAAACTTATAATAGTGATGATTAACAATATAATCATAGTCACAATGTAAAAGTAAAAACAGCACAAGTGAGATTTGTATGTACATAGCGTCACACGGCTGATAAGATTATATTTTGACCACAGCTCAATCACGAATAATCTCTGAAAAGATTCTTTATTTTTCTAATGTTTAACAATGGAGTCTATATAAACTTATGATAAATAAAGCAAAGCGCTGTTGCAAAGGACAATTGTGAAAGGAGGCTTATAATTGACTGGATGTCGTTTAACACACTGAGAACGTGTAGTTACGCTTGGAATATCTTTCCTGGTCAAATAAAGGCTTTTAGCTGCACTCTTCACAGACGAGTGTGTTTTTAGCCAGGGCGCTTTGAGTCATGCCTTTTGTCTGGCTGCATATCGATCGCCCTCTGCATTCTTTGTGTCAACGACACATTGATGCTCCTGACTCTTTTTTTTTTCCCCCCTTCTCTCAGTCTTGATAAGTTTCTCTATTGATTCTAGTGCCCACTGATGGGAGTCGTTCTGATCTGCCGTTGAAATGTGAAGTAAAATTGTCTTAAATTGATTTCAAAGGGGGCCTCTTCAATGGCATCGTTTTCTTTTCCTCTTATCGCACTGCTCAAACAAATGTTACATTCACATATTTATATACTTGAGTATATTTAAATAGAAATGCTTCTTTTTAACTTTGAACACAGATTATCTCCTGTGAACTATAAGTTTTTCCATAAAACCATCTGCACTAACAGAAATAACAACAAAGCCATACATAAGTACAGCCAAATTCAAAACAGGCAATCATTTCTTACATGCACTAATATAAATGATAATTAGCAACAACAAATGAGCTCCATGGACCAGCTGAATTTTAACAAAGCAACAACAGCCCTCCTAATTTGAAGAAAGAGTAAGAACACTTTTCTCACCAACATGTAGCCTAACCTTGGAGCACTTTTTCACTGATGAGGTATCATTACATGGTTGGCACCAATGCATGCCTCAGGACATCTAGTTTCACCAGCAGACAATAGTATGCTAAATGCATAAATTTTTTAATCAATTTAAATATGACTCTTGATTTGAGTACTAGTATATGATTTCGGCTCATACCCTACGAGACCTGTTTTTCTGGCAGAAAAACATCTTGTCTATTTACATATCCGACAGGTCCTATCTGAAGGCGGGATTGACATTCTCAGACGGCTTCTCTGAATTCTTGACAGATGATTGAAAAGTCGTCACTGAAACAGGATGAGGAGAAACCACACAGTCGAGTTTCCCACATGACAACAACAAGACTCAGCAGCAGCTCCCCTGCATGTGTTCTCTTTTGACTTCTATAGTGAGTCAATGCGAACCCAAGTGAACACCTTTATGAACCTGCGCACTTTGTGTGCTACGGTTGTTGTCATGGGTGGGGCGAGGGACTGGATGGTGTCAGATTCAAAAGCAACCAGACTAGCATTCGGGCAAGGTCATTATGTTTGCGTGCTCCCCATTCACTGAGAATTTCCACTGTTCTCTTGAGCTGCTGTAAATCTTCCTGTATGTTTAACTTCTGATGAGTTTTATTTATTATTCTGATGTGTTTTCTTCATAGGTGTGGCTGGTAGAGTAGTGCAAGGTAGAGGACCGCGACCCCTTGCCCCTTCCCTCACTGTCCTGTCGGGGACAACAGAGGTCTTTTTTTTTTTTTTTCTTTTTTTTTTTTCTCTGCCCGGACGCAACCTGACAACTTGTGAATTCATGATCACATGACCGTGGATATGGACGCAGTCCTGTCCGACTTTGTCCGTTCCACTGGAGCTGAACCAGGATTGGCCAGAGACCTGCTTGAAGGTGAGTTACAGAGCAACCCAAAACCAACTAGGGATGACATGTCAGAAATATCAACTTTTATATTATTACTTTCCAATACAAAGAGGTTTTCAACATATTTTATTATATGTAAAACACAATTCAATATCACTGTTCGCATGCAAATAGAGCAACTTACTGAAATGATACGATATTGTATTTAAAGGCCTTTCATCTCACATACAGAGGAACACTGTGTTATGTAAATGGCTGTAAAGCCCGCTCTCATTTGATATCTAACTGGACAATAAAATAATAATAACAATAACAATAACAATATTAAAATATAAATAATTTTCTATTTTTAACGAATTATCTAATTTAAAAAAAATGACTTAGTACTCAAACCTAGTTGGTGCCTCTAAGTGGCACCTGTAAACTCTACACAGGTAGGAAGGCTTAATGTTTTATCCCATGATTTATAATTCCACGTCACATCTACTCGTCCACATCGATGGCCAGTCCAACCTCCTTTCTCAAACTGTCTGAAAATTGGAGGCCCAGGTTTTTTTGGAGATTGAACTCTGTGTGAGGCAAAAGAGGCAAATGCGTCTTGCCTCGTTCCACATAGAAATTAATGGGAAGTAAAAATCGGTCTGACTGTGACATTCGGTCTAATCAGGAAAATAAGTGAAAACATGTGCATGCATGGACAATGTAGGATGAGCTGAACCTTTAAATAAAGCCCAAAGTTATGACTAATGACATTCATTCACAAGTTAAACTTTAATATCAAACTTTTCTAATTGCTCTTCTTTTATAAAATCATCCGTTTTGAGTAACTTATTTAAAATAACATTTTTGATATTTCTGCCCCTGGACTAACCTACTAACTAAAATATTTTCTTGTGTGAAGGCTAATGGCTTGTGTTTTTTATGACTGCTGTCTCTGTCAGTGTTTCTGGCTCGTTACTGTTAATTAGGCTATTATCATACTCTAACAGAAAGAAAGTATAGCTGGATTCAGCAGGGCTGCTGTTGCCTAGCAGCAACACAAGTTGCAGATAAGAATATTGGTTAAAAAAAAAAAAAATGTAACGCAATGCAGTGAACAGCAGAAAGCCAGCTAGACGAGATGTGCTCCACATTCTGATATTTACCCAAGCGTAGGAAAGTGTCAGTGGCCTTTACATAAGACAAGACAGCTTATGGTTTGTAAATATGTAAAATCATTAAGGATGTCATTTACTTGACATATAAATAAGGTTCAGGTTGTCACGCTGAACCTGTTGGCTCAGACAGATGTTGTGACCATCCCTCTCTCTGTAGGCAAGAACTGGGACTTCACTGCTGCCCTTAGTGACTTTGAGCAGCTACGACAGGTGCATGCTGGGAACCTGACGTATTCGTTCACAGAGGAGAGGACATATCTCCCCTCCGAAAAGGAGATGGCCAGAGTAGGACGGCCTATACTCCACCGCCAAGATGAGGTGGTGCAAGGTGAGGCCACCGGCAAGTGAGAAGTTCTTATGTTGCATAATATAATTTGACAGGTAGACATTATACACTTATTTAAGCTCAAGGAGCTGGGGCTCAGTAAGAGATGATTAATGGGGCCACACGCTGAAGTGTAGCACCGGAAAGCAAGTCCAGACCATGGTCATTAGCAACAGTTCAACAGCGTGCAGATGTGCTCCACACAGACAAGGGAAGTAATAGCCCATGTAGTTCTGACACATGTGCCACCTGCAGGCAATCACTACTAACCATGTAACATTCCCCTTTTTTTTCTTTCCCCAGATTTCCTTAATTAGATAGTTGACTTGATAGATGATGATGTTACACATCACATCTCTTTACAGGTCTCTAGGGGGGTTGTATAATTGCTGTTATGGGTCCAGAAGGAATTGTGCCAAATCAGACATATTGGCTAATGTCACTTGAGTGAGCACCGGTTATGTCTGCAGAGTTTAAAAATAAAAAAAAAATCTTGGGGTGTACAGTTACAAAGAAGAGCTTGAGGCCAATAGCACAAAGCTACTTTAAATTATGCAGTAGAGTTATATTGTGGTCGATCTAGTGCCCACGTTTTGACAGGAATGCATAGAATACAAAAGAAAATATCTCTGGTGTGATTTGATGTGGATAGTCTGACAATGTACTACATAGGTATAATGTTAAATCAATGAAGTATTCTTTTTACTACAATTACCATTTAAATAAATCTAAGACAATTTCCGCTCATTTGTGTAGCAGCTACAGAAAAGCGTCTGTCGAGGGGCATTTCCCACGCCAGCTCAACCATCGTCTCGTTGGCCCGCTCTCACGTCTCAAGCACTGGAGGTAGCAGCAGCGAGCCGCTTCTGGACACCCCCCTGTGCACTTTCCAACTACCGGACCTCACCATGTACCGGGACGACTTCCGCGGGTTCATCGAGAGGGACCTCATTGAGCAGTCAATGATGGTGGCCCTGGAGCATGCTGGTGAGAAAAACAAATCTGCACATCACCGAACACTACTTACTGCTAGGTTTGGGTTAGCTTTGGTACTACTGAACATCACAAACCTTTCCTGGGTGGATGCAGAGCTACTGCATGAAAATACAATCTGAAATTCCACATCATCGGTCATCCAGCCAACAGGTCAGAGAGTTGAGGTAGCTCCACATAAATATACAATATATTGGTGAACAGCTAATGTTATGTACGATGCTAACTTAGTGTTGCTAATGTGAAGAGACTAATTGATCGCATTAAGCTACGTTTAATACCCACATGCCAATATGTAACTGCTGACTGCATTTAGAAAAATAGTTGTAAAGTAAAATCTGCAGGCTCATGTCATTAGTTTACACCGCAACAGCTCCCCAGAGTGCCTGCCCCCAGCCTCCTAGGGAGATAACACTAGACAATTATGATTTATCCGCATAAGCTTTTTTTAAAAAATATATATATATATATTTGACTGCTGACCAAAAAAAATTGCTGATAATTGCATTTACCGACTTTCTAAAAAAATACAAAATCATGCGACATCCTATTTTCCAACATGGAAATCTAGTGTTAATACAATATTATTCCAAACTGCTCTTCATGTTTCCATTTGGGAAGAACCATAACAATTGTTCTGGACTGATACCGTGCCATACGTGTAATACAAACAGGTGAGTCAGATTTTTTTTCCTATTTGCTTGCAGGGCGTCTGAACTGGTGGACAAAAGTAGTTCCAAACTGCCAGAGTCTGCTGCCTCTGGCGACGAGCGGAGACGGGAACTGTCTGCTGCACGCAGCCTCGCTCGGTAAGTCTGACAGAGCCTTTCAAACGAGACCCCGATACTGCGCAGGTTCACACTCCATTAGTGTTCATTAGGAGGGCCTCTTTGTTAGCTTAAGCACTAATTGCGTTTAACAACGTTGCAGTGCACATTCACTTAGCCTTTGTAGCCCACTTAGGAGCCCTAGCCCAGAAAATGAATAATGCTCTGGCTAATGTGCAGGGATTGTTCCAGGCCTTGTAGTGAATCACCTGGATCGTTAGATGTTAAATGAGGAACTAATATGCATATGAATAAATCAGTTCTCAGTAATAGCAACAAAGTCAGTTTACAGTTTAGAGAATTGGTTCTATTTTAACCATGTTCTTATTAAGGAAAAAAGACCCTTCTACAACATCTGTGTTAAATGTCTCAATATTGTTTTTCTAACCGCAGGCATGTGGGGCTTTCACGACCGGGACCTGATGCTGCGGAAATCCTTGTACGCACTGATGGATCACGGGCTGGAGAGGGAGGCACTGAAGCGCAGGTGGAGGTGGCAGCAGACGCAGCAGAACAAAGAGGTCAGTTCTAGAGGCTGCATTTGTTTTTCCCTGGGTCATCTTTGTGATTCTGTGATGTCCTGGTCTGAGCAGAGAAAAGCTTGTGGACTTGTGATCCAAAAATCTACAGCGAAACTGTTGATGCCTTTACATGCTCTCGATACCAGAAAGTACATGCCCGCCTGCAGCTACTTGCACAACTAATAGAATGTCACAAGCACATAACTGGTTAGTGAAATTCTTGCAGTTGTAGCTCCCTCAAAGGAGGGAAACAACACCAGAGCCAATCCCCAGTCATTGTAGGATAGACCCATGGAAATATAATACTATACTTTTCTCATAGTGCTATTTGTCATTGTTCTGCCGGCCTAAGAAGAACATTTATAACATCAAAGACCAGGCTTAAGAAGGAATAATATGCATTCAAAGTGTGTCTTCAGCAGATTAACAATGACTGCACCATTAAATGTAAATGGTACACTACAATTTGTGTAACCACTAATTTGCACAGGGATTAGAATCCACTCAGTGTTTGTCTTCTTGTGTTAAAGCAGTGGTTCACTGTTTCTTTTGTAGTTTTTCTTTCTAATTTCCTACTGGATATTCTATTTTAAATTAAATAGAAATAGGCAACTTTTTTTTTTTAAATTATCATTATGAAGCAGATTGACTTTAGAGTGTAACGTCTTTAGAATATTGACACCATCTGCATTTAGATTGGCTCCCTATTAGCTTTGCTTTCATGCAATTTAGTCTGCCACCAGGCACGATCTCCCTGGAAAGTGAAGGTGAGATTTACAGTAGTAGATTAGACTAGATTTGACTAAATGAATGAATGAACTCAGGCTTTTTCTTCTTATGTTAATGCCTCTCTACCCTGCCACTCTGACATTATTGTTTGTGAAGCAATAATGTTACTCATACAAGTTACTACACAGTGCACTTGTTACAATGGCTTGTGTCTGTTACAATTCAATATAAAAGTGTGACAGTTCCTGAACAATAGTTTAGCCGACATCTTCAGTAAAGATATGTCTAATTATTTACACAATGGCACTGCTCATTTCTTAGATTGAGGTAAACAGAAAGTCATCTGGTGTTTTGTATGAGGTTCTTCCCCGCCTTAAATGATGTTTGGGGTTAGGGCTTAGGTTGTGGTTTAGGTGTCGCAAAGATAACTGGTTGGGATTAAAGTGAGGGCGGATGCAGGTTGAGGTCAGAGGAAATGCATATCAACAGAGGGACACACATCAAATACCAACAGTGGTTTTAGATTATTTTATCGTTATCCTGCTGTTTAAACTATATTATCATAAATTCTGGTATCTCCATCTACTAATACTGTTTTGTAAGATTGTTCGTTCCATTGTAAACTGATGCTGTTGCAATGTGAATGCACTATACTTTACTTTCCAACAAACTGCGAGGGGAAAAAAAAAAAGATTTTTACACACAAAACAATGACATGTCTCCCCCTGAATGCCAATATAACATCAAACTGAGCATGTTAGCTTGAGTGTTTGCAGACACCCACAGAGGGGATGCCACACGAATGGCTGCCTAATGTTCAGCTATTCTTCAGTAGCCACCACAGAGGAGTCCTTAAGCAATTCACCTAATCCAAGCTTGCTCCAGTGGAGCTGATCAGTGGCCAGGAGCAGAGGACTGTGGCTGCACTGGGGAAGCTTTTTATTTTGTGTGAATGTGTGCAACTGTAGGGTCATTGATTCAGTGGAAAACACATGTTAATGAGCGGTTTCTTCCTGTCAATAGAAGGAGGTTATTATAATATGAAGGAAGGTTATGCTGCTACTGTGTGAACGACACAGGGGTTTGTACAGGCGCGCGGTGAATTTCTTTTTCTCAGTTGTCAGCGTGTAACCTTGTGGTAAGATGCCATAACGTCAGTGCATGCTTTTGTGACATTTGACACTCCCTCTCTAAATGGCAAATGTGTGTGTGTGTGTGTGTCCTTTCTCCCCAGTCCGGTCTGTTGTACACAGAAGAGGAGTGGCAGAAAGAGTGGAATGAACTGTTGAAGCTTGCCTCCAGTGAGCCGAGAATACACTACAGCACCAACGGCACCAACGGGTAAGGTCTGGCTCCCACAATGCAGCGACTGTTGACCCAACACACTTAGTCACAGTCATGTTTTCAATCACAGTCAAATGAATGAGCTCACAATCAGAACGGAGTGTCTGAGCACATTTTTAGTCAATCTGCCACTTACTGTAACGTATGTTTGCGGTGCACCAAGAAGTCCACCGTCTACGTTTTTCAAGAAGACATAAAGAATCCATTAATAAGACTAAGACTTTAATGATGTCTGGTTTTGCAACACCGGAATCAATTGTGTTTCCTGTGTTGTTGTGTTCAGGGGGGAGTCCTCAGATGAACCGGTTTATGAGAGTTTAGAGGAGTTCCACGTCTTTGTCCTGGCTCATGTCCTCAGGAGGCCCATAGTGGTGGTGGCTGACACTATGCTGAGGGACTCTGGTGGAGAGGGTAAGTTTGCTAATGAGTCATCATTCTATTCTATTCTGTTCTATTCTTCACATTGTTGTCATATATTTCACACAGATCAGGCTTTCATATACAGAAGTGACATTGCATTTGGTAGCAGATGATCACTGGAAGGCATTTGAAAGACTTGTCAGTCATTCATTGCTTGCCCCAATGAACTAAACGCCTCCCATCTGGTATCTTAAGAGATGAAAGCAAGCACTATCAACTACTGCATAACCCATATTTGCATCATGCTGTGATTAAGATAAGATGCTTTATTTGACATTGCATAATAAAACAGTTAAACTTGTTGGTATGTGTTGTGGGTTCAGCAGTTTGTCTGCGGCTGTCAGAAAAAAAAAAGCCTCTCACCTGTTGATCTGAGCTCAGATGGTTCTCAGCTTGCCTGGGGGCAGAGGTGTGAGCAGGGGAGGGCTGTTTTCCTATCAATCAATCAGTCTTTTTTCATCCCATGGGAACACTGTGCAATCCTAGCCAAGTTGCCTTCAGTTTAATTGTGCAATAAAAAAAATAATGAAAAGGAAAGTAATGATCAGTAATAATTCATGGAGATGGCTTGAATAGATGCCACTCAAGTCTGGAAGTGAGGAGCCATTTTGATTACCTTGCAAGTCTTTTCTTTGCCGCAGTACAACAGGAGAACCAGATTGTGGAGCTCTGTGTCAGAATGTTTTAAATGATTAGTAGCTTTTGAAGAAGTCTATCGAATTCTCGAGAAATGGAGATGATTCTCTACGCTGTCTTAATCAAGAACGGGAACGCATACTTTTTTTACCCACAAAAATCTGCCTCTGGCTTTTCTAAAAGGGAACCTATGCCATATTAGTTTGATAACTATTGTAGCTGTTAATTTGATTTACACTACTGATACCCTCCAGGGTTGACAACACTCTTGATAATTGGCTGAAAATTTGTAGTAGATGCAAATTACTCCCAACATTATTTATAGAGGTGAAAACCCATTATTATTTTGGGCTTAAGTCCTTACAGTATGCTTTGTCAGCATGGAAACGGTGCTGAGGCCATGCTTCTCACACATTTAATGTCCTTCCTAATCTTTCCTAGCCTTTGCTCCCATCCCATTCGGGGGCATCTACCTACCGCTGGAAGTGCCAGCTGCCAAGTGCCATCGCTCGCCCCTGGTCCTGGCATATGACCAGGCCCACTTCTCTGCCCTGGTCTCAATGGAACAGAAGGACAGCTCCAAAGAGCAAGGTAATGCCCTGCATCATCCATTATTTATTTCCTCTGAATATAGATGCTTATTCAGCAGCGTTGCAGGAGGCATCTGACATTTAACAGCAATAAATCACATTACATCAGTCATGGGTATAATGCTAATCCTGATGAGATTGCTGAGAAGACAACAAATCCTAAAGGAGTTACAGATTTTAAGATGTGCAGGAGGATTAGAGCCTGAGTTTTCTAGCAAGAACTAGAACCCACTTTCTCACTTCACAGCTAGGTGCCTTCACTTGGTGAGGAGGTCTTTTATTAATATTGACCTTTGTGGTTTATTTAAGAATGGTGACTAATAGCTGGAGCTTTTGAATATATCCAATGATGTTTTTAGCCCAGCACCATGCAAACAAGTAACTGACCAATCCCCAGTATCAAAGTTGAATGATAATTTGGTATTTTGATGATGTAAAACACAACAAATTCCCATGTTAGTAATTTTGGAAAAACAATGAATACTTTTACTCAATCTGGCTTTTGTTCCTGTAATTGAAGTCACAGTCAGGGCCGTTTTTTCAGTCTAAAAATACAAATTTCAACCTTCCAACAACAATATTAGTCCTTCACAGCAGACTAAATGTGAAAATAGAAAGTAAAAGAATTGATTGTGCTTTGAAGTATTTCTGTCTCCAGACGATCCAGAGTGCCGAGGTAAAATAATTTTTTTTTTTTTTCTAAGAATACTTTCTCCCCATCTCTACCAGCAGTTGTGATTCCGCTCACTGACTCCGAGTACAAAATGCTGCCTCTGCACTTCGCTGTGGATCCTGGAAAAGATTGGGAGTGGGGCAAGGACGACACAGACAACGTGATGCTGGCAAGGTATGATCTCTTATTCTCTCTCAGAGAGAATATACATATGATACTTTCTAATCCACTACATTTTTTTTTTACAGCGGTATTGACTCTTCAGATACAGATTTTAATATTTTATTAATAATCTTCCCAAAGTATCACAAATTTGCTTGACTTTATAAATGAAACATTCCAATGACCCCACATCTATTCAGTGATTAAAAACAAGTAGTATTATGACATATTATAATGATCTAACAAAGTCTGCATTATAAGTAACTATCATCCAGGACTTTTACTCAAGTAAAGGTTGTGACTTATTCGTCCACCACTGCAAATAATACAAATTAAACCAAGTGTGGCAGATGTTCTCTCACACATGTATATGTCCTTATATGCAGCTGCCCCTTTAGGACATAGTGTCAGTGTGTAGGGATTGACCCCTGACTCCAGATTAGCGGCACTCCCTGCCAGTGACAATAAGATTAGCTCTAAATACCTTCTATGAATGGACCAAGGGAAGGAGCGCCAAAATAGCAGCTTAGTAAAAAATAACTTTCCACTTTATTTACCTCCGCTGATGACGCTACGGATGTCTTATTCCGAGGAAATGGTGGTCAGAAATATTATTAGATAAGTCGCTTGTGTGGAAAAAGTCATTCTTTAAAAAAAAAAAATCCCTAAAGATATGCGTGCACGGCAGTGCTTTTCCTGAGTGCCAGCTGGTACAGGGTGAATCACAGTAGACCAAAAAATTAAAATTCAAGCATACACCAGGATGTCAAGATTGACACGCAAAAATATTCAGATCAGTTCAGTAAAACATGCTTTGAGTGCATTTGCCATTTAGAGGTACCGGAACTAAATGTACATCAACATTATACATAATAAAAAACATATTTATATACTTTATATGAGATAACGTTTATGAACTTGGTTTTACACTGCATTGGTTTCTGGCATCCTCCAGACGATAGTTTGGATTTTCCTGCTGCGTTATGGTAATTACATTTATACAGGCATGACGCTGGAGCCTTGGCAGCAAGCGAAGGTGCCCTCCCACTAATGTCTTCTTCCTCTCTTCCTCTCCCAGTGTGGCTCTGTCGTTGGAGGCCAAGCTGCAGATGTTGCACAGCTACATGACGGTGACCTGGCTGCCGCTGCCCTGTGAGGTAAAGATGGACATCCACATACACAATCAGCCCAGTCATGTTCTTAGATCATTAGTGATTTTTTTTCCAACTACAGACTAAGTCAGTATATTACCAACTAAATAAAGTGGGGCAGCCCTTGACAAAAGATTTTCCCAGTCCCAGAGTCATCCATGTTCATTATTATTAATTAAATGTGTATTTTTAGGGCATTCGAAAATGACTGAGCTCCACGGGCTGAGAAGTAGTGTTATAACTAACATTGTTAACACTTACAACAATAATAACAAGCTTTTAGCATAAACTGCTATCAGCCATACTACGTGGTGAATGTTAGGCCGTCACATGTTTTCTGATGATATGACTTTTGCACGTCACCTTCTTGAGGTCATCCTTTACGCTCTTAAAAAGGATGATTTTTAAAATACTACAGTCACTATAAATCAGCGTCAAATTTCCAGCAGTGGCACCAGACCAGCTGTCCCCTGACTGCTGAACAAATTGTATGTGAAAACAAACTACAGTGGCTCATTCAGGTCAAACAGTCACGTCACGCAAACACCGTGACAAAAGTGCTCTTGTGTTTCACACGCTAACGGCAGAGAGCTTGGCAGGCCGAGTTCACGGCAGATTCATGGTTATGCTGCAGGGAATCGACGCAATACAGGAATCCCTCTATTAAGATGTACTTGTTCGGTCTAGCAGTGTGCCTAAGGGTCACTGCTTGATGGTGTGTGACTGCTGAGAGACGTGTCGTTCTGCAACTGCTCCCTGTCTGAGATCAGAATACTGCGTCATCATACTTTCTGTACATGTTTTCCAAATACAGCATTCTTTATTTTACGGCTCCATGTGTGTGCAGATAAAAGGGCATCTGGGAACTGAGTCATTGTATTTTACTGAATTGGTCTGTACCGTCACTGTTAGAATATTACTTTTTTCTAAGTTACTTCAGAGCACAAACATTAAACTACATCTATAAACTGTACATACGCATGTCTGTATTGTTTTCCCACTTGCTGTATTTTTGCTTTTTCCTTACAGCAAGCCCCTCTGGCCCAACCCGAGTCTCCTACTGCGTCGGCAGGAGAGGATGCCCGCACGCCTCCTGACTCAGGCGAGTCTGATAAAGAGTCCGTCAGCAGCAGCTCCAACGGCAACGGAGACACCACCACCGGATCAACGGTCAACGGAGGCGGCTCCTTAGCCAAGAACTGCTCCTCCTCGTCATCTAGCTCCTCCAGCAGCGGATCGGCCGGCGCGGGTACAGGAACGGCGGGAAAGGACAAAAGCAAGAAGGAGAAGGATAAAGACAAGAAGAGGGCAGACTCCGTGGCCAATAAGCTCGGCAGTTTTGGCAAGAGCCTGGGAAGCAAGCTGAAGAAGAACGTGGGCGGGCTGATGACAGGAAAGAACGCCGGAGCCGGAGGTGCCAAGCAGGAGGGCGGAGAGAAGAAGAAGGGCTCATTTAGGGGGAGGAAGGGCAGCAAGGATAGCTCGCCTTCAGCCCACGCCTCAGAGGATTCTGGGAAAGGCTCCCCCACCTCAGGTAGCGAGCGTCTCAACGGGACGGGGAGCAGCATGAGCAGCAGCGGCGGCAGCAGCACGGAGAGCGACACCTACAAGTACAGCGCCGACGTGAAGGTCAGCCTGGGTATCATGAGAGCCGCCATGCAGGGTGAGAGGAAGTTCATCTTCGCCAGCCTCCTCACGACGAGCAACCGGCAGCCCTTCCAGGAGGAGATGATCCAGCGCTACCTGGCCGATGCGGAGGAGCGCTTCCGGGGCGAGCAGGATCAGCAGCGGCGCGACGCAGAGAGGAAGGGCGTCACCAATGGCATCCAGCCGCCTAAGAAGGAGGTGGTGGTTGGCACGGAGCTGACCTACAGGCCGTACGAGGCCAAAGAGGAGCTCTCGGAGAATCTGTCACCTTCGTTTAACCAGCTCAAGCCCTCTCCTCTGAGCCCCTCTATGTACTCTGGTGTCGTGCCAATCCCCCGGCCCTCCTTCATAGACCAGCCTCCCACGGCAACCCTCTCGCAGCACCTTCACATGCACGGATACATGGATACTCGGCGCCAGCTCGCCGGCGGGTCCCCGGCGACGTCGTACCCTGGCCTCCCCTCGTACGCGACCCTTCCCCGGCACTGCCCGACGACGCAGGTCCCTCCCCACCCCCAGTACAATAACTCACACGGCCCCGCTTCCCTGAGTCCCTCTCGCCTAGCGCCCTCATACCCGCCGGAGTTCGACCCGCCGGATTACCCCCTGTCAGAACCCACCGCTGGGAGCTACACTAACGGCTTCCGGGACATGCGCACCACCCTGGACTCTCGGGGGCTGCCCCCGGTCAGACACTACTCGCTGGGCAGCGCCGGCGGTCTGGCCAGCCTGCAGTCCAGCCGCTGTCGGACACCCAGCTGCACCTACTTCGGACACCCCGAGACAGGCAACTACTGCTCCTACTGCTACCGGGAAGAGCTGAAGAAGAGGGAGCCGGAACCAGCCATCCACAGGTTCTGAACGGACCTTTGCCATGGTTTTAAATTCGACGAGTGGCCTTTTTCAGTTAAATTAACGAAATAACGGTTGGGGCGGATCAGCCTCTGAACAGACAAGAGAAAGGCACTACCATGTTAAGCTGTGTCGCTTCCTGTTTGGAAAACATCAGAAAGCGTCACAGAGTCGACCCAACACCAGAGAAAACAGGGTGGTTCATGACTGCTGGGGTCACACGTTTGACCATAGAATTAACTAACTGCACTTCTGTTTTGCTGTGGCTCTTATGCAGGCGTTGTGTGTGTGTTGTGTGTGTGTGTGTGTGTGTGTGTGTGTGTGTGTGTGTGTGTGTGTGTGTGTGTGTGTGTGTGTGTGTGTGCGTGCGCTTGTGCTCATCTGCGTGTGTGCGTGCGTGCGTGCGAGCTGCAGGCTCTCCTCCCTTATCAGAGTTTAATGCCTTGCTACTGTCTCCTCCTTGTGGAGAGAATGTATATGGCAGGCACATTTCATAACACTCATTCACACACATTCAGCACATGCATATTTATACACTAAGTCAGACTTCCACTACACACACACACACACACAGTTGATGCAAGCACAAAGAGAAGGCACGAGTGTCTCCACTCCTTTTCTGGTATGTGACAATGTTTGGATCAGTTAATTAAGGGATGTTTGAGCATTTTGTGGTCGCATCCAGCTCGGATGATTTCAGTGTTACACAGATTTTACACTACTGTTAACTAAATGCTTGTGTCATATGTACCTCGGGAGACAGCGGAATTAATCTTTGTCAAATTGCTATTTTTTTTTTCTTCCTGTCTGCCACCAACTGCATATTGCAAAATGAAACTACCATGCAATGCTGAAGATGAAGCATTCTGTGGGCTGCTGTGGTGCTAATGTTCCAGAATGCAAACACATTAAGGCCTGTCCATTAACTGCTCTGCATTGTTAGTGTTATCTCTCTGGCAAAACAATTTACACATAAAAAATTTGACAATTTTTATCCAGTTGATTTATCTCTCTTTTTTGGATTATGAAGATGTCATTCTTTCGAAGACAAAGCGCACATTGTCGACTAGACGACATAGAACAAACGTACAATGCAATGTCGCACTACAGTATAATATTCCCAGAGCCTGATCCCGAGTTCTTCATATTTTTGTTGGATTGTTTTCTTTCTTCTTGGGTCTTCCTCTTTCTGTAACAATGGTTGTTGCCGCGGCAATAGATTACAACCTGAGCCTGCAATACGACACACTACAAAGTGTATATGGTTCACCCAGCACACTAGATTTTGGAGGCAGCCTTTACTTGTGTATCTTGTTGTTAATTTATTGAAATGTTACTAAACAATATTTTTTTCTGGATTTCAGACAGGTTAAGAGCAAATTAACAGATGTTACGGTTGACATGAAGTTGCTCTAATGCAGCGGTGACATGTCCAGTCGTGACATTTGGCTCCAGTTTTTGTTTGCATGACGCAACGTGACACATTCGTTGAACACTGATACGCAATGATATCATTTTATTGACAGAAGCTGGTAACAAAGGTATGACTCTGCAACGCTGTTTTTGAAATGACAAGCCCTCCGCTATCTCGAGAAGTGGGAAACATGTTTCATACAATCTCATCATCACATAGAAGGTTCACCTCAAAGTCCCACATCCGCGGAGTCGTAACGGATGCTCACTGGTTCGGTCGCCCTCTGCAAATTCCCAAGTTGGAAGTTCTACTGAAGGCAGTTTTATTTGTTTCTGGCATTCGTACCACCAAAACCAGTCGCTTAAACTCTTTTTGCACAAATTCAAGCACTTTCCTGATGTCCGTATATACAAAAATATTTTCCTGTTTTTTGAAGTGGCCTGACTGTTGTCCCTTGTTCATCTCTGCAGACACTGCCACCTCTGTTCGCGCGAAAAACCAGAGGCACAGGCCAGAAGGGTTCCTCTAATGGATTCAGTTACTGTAGAGCTACGTTTTTTGGTGCCAGTGCCACCGTCTAACTCAGTTTCCTAGTTGCCTTTTTCAGCATTTGTCCTCATGGCATCGCAGTCCTGTTTGCATGTTGTGCAAGATGCACATCATGTTCCCTCTGCTTGCCTCATTGTCTGCAGTATCTGCTACTACTGCCCCCCAAAATCAACAAATTATTCCAATATAAAATTTGTTACACAGCTTTTTGAATTTGTATTTACTAATGTATATCAACTAGTTGATATGGTAATTGGTTATTATTCAGGTTGAGTCTTCCTTCTTATTTCAAATGAAAAGCTGTTTCAATTTTACCATATTAAAAAATAAAACTTAAATAGTTGTATTTGTTACTATGCCCCTACAGCGATTAAAATTAGTTTAAGGTAGCGTGAACGCTTGTTGATTGAATCTGTTCTTTATCAGATAAGCACAATCTAGTATGCAATTCACTGCCTTGCCCAGTTGAGGGCACTCTTGTTTTTTTTTTTTTTCTTTTAACTCCATGTTACAGTAGGAACTCTTCACCCTACATATACAAACTACAAATGAAATTAACCAAAATGTTGGGAAATAATTCCAGTAGTGCTAGTTTAACACTATATCACAATATTATCCTCATTGCAAAAGCTGATCAAAGGAGGAGTCTTCATTATGTGCATTTAAAGTGACACTAGACTTTTAATAGAAATAAAACACTTAAATGACGCTACTTCCCAAATACAACAATTTGCATTTGCTGTGTTTATGTGTGTCGACATGCGTTCATGCACTATCGTTTCAATTCAGATGAGAAGCTGATGCCTGATTTAAAAAAAGAAAAAAATGTGTGCATGTTCTGTTTCTCTCCCTCCAAAGTAACAATTCGCTTACACGGATGCCTCAGAAACATGTAAAACATCAGACTTTACAGGCTACAAACACTTTTTTTGTATTTAAGAAAAGAAAAAAAAAAACACAATGAGAGGTTGTATAAATATGTTCCGAGTTATTTTTGTAAGCCCAAAGTTTTACAGTGTTTTTAAAAGGGTAAGAATGTATATTGTTGGATACTAAAACAGGTGTGGAAGAAAAAGCTTGTAAGAGCCTGGATTTGGGGTAGAAGTGAGATTTTGGCTGTCGAAGGCCGACTCCCTGACACGCCTCTGGACACTCGAGGCCGTCTCATTGCAAACTAATTTCCTCAATGCTGACCTAACAAAATACCATTTGAGAATATATATTTATAGTGAGATTTTTTAATAGGTTTCCTTGTGGATTGTTTAGTTGAGACAATTTAGGATGTTCTTTCTCACATGGCTAGTTGTCTAGCAGTCTGGCTTTTAGTTTTTTTTTTTTTTTTTTTTTCGATTTGTAAATTTTGTTTAACTTTTTTTTTTTTCTACAGCCACCAATCCCTGCTATGCTAAAACATGACAGTAATGTTCTTGTTGACCCAGCGCATTTCCTCCTTGACTAGAAGAGAAATGGCTTAGAATTTGTCTTGCGACACATCTGACCCGATATATTTTTATATATTGTACAATACTGTCATTTCTGTGGGAACAGAATACTCATCATCAGTGACATGGAATACTTCGATTTGCATGGGACTGGAACTGTTGCATGTAAATGGCAATCCATTTTACCAGATTTGTGCATTATTTTAACTTGATTTCAGTCGTCCTGGTATTTTATTCTTTTTTTTTTTTTTTTTTTTTTTTTTTTTTTAATTGTTTTAATGTTTTTGCTTATTTCTTCTTTTTTGAGAGGAGAGCCCTAAGGCTGTGTGACAGTGCAATCTGGATAGAGAGAACATCCGATGTTATGTTAGGTTATTATTATTATTATTATTATTATAATTAATTTGTTTTGCACCGTTTGAATAAATTCTCATTGTATTTCAAGAACGCTATGCTTCATCCCTCTTTTTATTGTCCTATGAAAGCACCTCACAGTTCCGGATTACAGACAACCACATAGTCACTGAACTGAAATTCATTCCAAAAATTTATAATAATTAATAATAAAAAGGTGATTTTATGCACTTTATATTTTTTTATCTATACATAATGTAGAATAACTAACTTCTAAACATTAAACAGCTTATATAAAATATTTAACATTTGCATTATATTTGTAACCCAAAACCAAATGTTTTTAGATTATATTATTATTACTAATATGAATAAAAATTGAGCTTCAGAGATATAAACAAATGTGTAAATCTACAGAGAAAAGCCATAAAGAAAAATATTATACTAGTTATCTTTGTCATTCTGTATTACCCTAACCTTGTTGAATTATACATAGTTGAATAACTCCAGCTCAGATGATGCAAGGTCCTATGTCTGGGTCTGTTTTATGTATTAGAGAAATCGGAGACCCTTATGTAATATTGAACACTTTCCCATGTGGTCAAAAATCCAGACCTCTCTATGATAGTTCACTAGGACACTGTTTCCCCACCTGTTCAGCAGGACAGACTGCCACTCGGGATTATTCAGACTTTCCCTGTTCTAGCTGCAAAGGAATTTCTTCTGAATTGGCCTCCTGTGCTTGTTTGAAAGAAGGTTATTGGTGGTTTCTTGCCACAGGTTTGGATGAAGAGAGAAGAGGAGCCAGTCTCCACACAGACCCGCTAAAGGATCACAATAAGGTACTGCTGAACCTTAACTGGTTGTAGATGGTAAAATAACCAGTATATCTTATTTTTTTAGGAAGGGTTTTGAATGTGGAAACACCATCAGGTTAAAAGTTGAATGTTTAAATGGATGTTGGCTGACCAGCTCGACTCCTCTGCCTCCATTCAAATCCTCAAAAGACATATATATAATAATGACATGACATATTCAATGTCATTCAAACAGGTCATGCAGGCAACCTCCATTTGAGAGTGAATGCTGATGTGAACTAAACCACTTAAAACAAACTGATTTTCAAAGGACAGAATTACTGTACCTAAACAGTAATTTTATATTAAAAACCATATAAACAAGGTTGGTTGCTGTGAAGCACAAATTGAAGGCGTCTCATTTTGTATGACTTGCAAAACGAGAAAAAAGTATTAAGATCCTTGACTTAGGAAAAAGTACCAACACGGCAGTGTAATGCAATTCTTTATTACAAGTGAAAGTCATGCATGAAAAATCCTATGTAAGCAAATGTACAAGCATCAGCAGCAACATGTAGTTAAAGTATTGCAGTAAAAGTGGTGGTTTGCTCCCTCCAGCTAATATATTATTATTTATGACATCATTAGATTATTCATGTTGAAGCATCACTGTTTAAGCAGCACGATTAGTGGGAGAGGAAAGGGGGAAAAAAAAGTTCCAATACCGGATCTGTTTTCTGTCTGTTTTCAATTTCCTCGGATTTTTCTCTAATCTTTTATTTTTGGTGAAACAATGGATCATTTAAACATTTATTATAACCATGTGAGAAGTTTAGATGGAAAAAAAAAACATGTGAAAGTGACCCGAATCCAGACAGCTGTTTTTAAGACGTCAAAGACCAAAAAGGTTGGAAACCACTGGTGTGACTTTAAACAGTTCTATTGATGAAGTAAACACCAAAGGTGCTTTGCTACAAGCAGAGACTGCATGAGCAACTATGGATGTAGATCAGGGGTGGGGCAATCCCTGGCCCCAGGCCCCCGCCCCAACCAGGCAGCAACACACCCGACTCCACCAACGAAGGTGCAGAGTAGCAGTAATTAGTAGAATCAGGTGCGCCCACCGCCCGGCCGGAACAAGGACCCGCAGCCACACCGGCCCCCCGGGACCGGAACCGCCCACCCCCAATGTAGATGTTAAGGTTTTAGCTGGTGGAGTGTCACAGTGTTCCTAGGGACCCCTTCCGCATCCTCAGCAGGCATCTCAGGGTCCCAGGTGTTTCGCCCCTTAACCTGTACACCTCTCCTGAGTGGGGCAGCAAGGGCTGAGTTAGCCTTCACCTGCGGAAGGGGTCCAGCTGTGATTTCTTGACAGCCACAGCCACCTGGAACTGCTTTCAGCTACTGTGGCTATTTCCCTGGTAGCCTTCTGTACTTGTTTGGCGTCAAGCCCGATCTTCTGCAGGAAACTGCGAATAGATGTGGCGGGGAAACCACGAGCCCCGACCTCAATTGGGTAGAGGGTGGCATGCCATCCAGCAAGGGTCGCCTCATCTACTATGTCCTGATACTTACCTTTCTTTGCCTGATGAGATATGGCTAGCCTGTCTTCCCAGGGAACAGTGAGTTCGGCTAGAATGATGGACTTCGAGCTCCTAGAAAGAAGGATCATATCCGGTCGGAGGGTAGTTGCCACCACCTCCTGAGGAAAGACCAGCTTCTTCTTGAGATCCACCCGCAGCTCCCAATCTGATGCGCAGTGTAGCATTGATGGTAGGCGGTCAGGTCTTTTTCCCTTTGGGACTTTACTGCCCTCTCGCTGGAAGCGTGTGGGCCTTGGTGGTACTGGTGGCTGTTTGTTGGTGTGGCTTCTCTGTAGTTCGACCCACTTAGCGACCTCGGTGAGGACTTTGTCGTGTCTCCACCTATAGCGCCCGTCTGCCAGAGCTTTTGGGCAGCTGGTCAGAATGTGGTTCAGTGTGCAGAGGCTGGCGCCGCACTGACTACAGGATGCCTCTTCCTCCTTGCCCCAGATCTTCAGATTACTTGGTGTGGGTAGGAGATCAGCCACAGCGCGCAGCAGGAAGTTCAGCTTGCCTTGGTCAGTGCCCCAGAGCTCCTTCCAAGACAATGGTCTCTCGAGCGCCCCCTCCCACTGCATCCAGCGCGCCTGGGAGCCCAGCCCTGCTGCTTTGATTCGACGGTCTTCTTCAGCTGCCTCCCGCACCCTTTGCACCACCAAGTCCCTTCTGTCTCGCATGTTGCTCTTCGACCAGCTCTTGACACCGTAGTTTCCAAGCCCTAGCCGTCCGCGACACACAGTGCCCACGATTTCCTGATGCTTCCAGTAGGCTTCCGCTTCCTTCACCGCCTCGAGGGGTTTCCACTTCCTGCCGCAGTTAATGGCAGAACTTGCATTCCTGACTTTTGCGTCCCTAGAGCCTGAGAGCGTGCATGCTGCCCTTGCCTTGGTGGCCTTGAATTCTTCTATGACGGAGGAGCATGGTAACCGGAGTACTGATGACCTGCTGTAGAGGTTGACTGCGCTGAAAGCTGGAGGAACACCCAGCCATTTACGAATAAACCTGCTACAGACTCTCTCCATTGCTTCAACTCTTGTCATAGGGAAGTCGTAGAGCAGAAATGGCCACTGGAGCCTTGGTATGATGCCATGCTGAAAGCACCACACCTTGAACCTACCTAGCAGCAAACTCCTGTCTATTCTCCTCAGCCACTCCTTTAGTTGGGCTGCGGTGTCTTCGAGGTTTAGCCTGTCCTTCAGAGTGCTGTCATAGTGTTTTCCCAGGCATCGGATTCGCTCCTCCTGAATGGTTGGAATCTCTGACCCCTGGATGCTGAAGGTGTTATTCGACAGATTTCCCTTCAGGATGCACAAGCTTCTGGATTTGCTGGGCTTGAACTGCATACGGGCCCAGGTGGCCATCTTATCCAGTGAACTTAGGACCCATCGTGTCCCAAGGATAGATTGGGGTCATCACGGTGATGTCGTCCATGAAAGCTCTGCAGGCTGGATGCCTTGTCCCATCCGCTGCCGTCGGTCCTTTACACTGAGACTCTCCTGCTTTCAGCAGTAGGTTCATAGCTGCCACAAACAGGGAGACTGATATGGTGCATCCAGCCATGATCCCTTTTTCCAGCCTCTGCCACTTGGTGGTAAAATCCTGTGCACTGAACCTCATCTGTAAAGAACCCATATGAGCCATCACCAACTTAATGACCTCTGATGGTACTTGGTAATGATTCAATGCCTTGCAGATAAGCTGGTGTGGAACATTTGGGTAAGCCTTGGCGAGGTCTAGCCAGACCACCGAGAGAGATTTCTTGTTGCTCTTCGCCTCCTTAATTATCTGGCTAATTACCGCCGTGTGCTCCAGGCATCCAGAGTAGCCCGGTACTCCTCCTTTCTGGACACTTGTATCGATGTAGCCATTGACAAGTAAGTATGATGTCAACCTTTGGGCGATGATTGCCCAGAAGACCTTCCCCTCAACGTCCAGTAGGGAAATCTCTCTAAACTGGTCAAGGCTTGATGAATTCAGCTCCTTAGGAATGAAGCAGCCCTCTGCAAGCGTCCACAGCCAGGGTTCCTGCTTCTTCTTCCACAGTGTGCGCAGGAGTGTGGCCAGTCTCCTTAGCAGCTGTGGGCAGTTCTTATAAATCTTATAAGATGTCCCTGATGGACCAGGAGCGGATCCCGCTCGAGCCCGTCTCACCACTGACCTCACTTCTTCAAAAGTGAAGTCTGCCATGTTGAAAGGGGTGCTTGGATTGAGCTTTGGGATAGGGAAGGGGCACTCTCCCAATGGTAGGTCCCTGCTGGGGTCGCTATGTGCTGCCTTTACAGCATCCTCCACTTCTTCCTTGGAACATGCCAGTCTCCCACTCTTGGGCTGGCCAAGGAGGTCAGATGTGTAGCGGAACGGATCGTTGAAGAAAGATTTCCTCTGCCGGCGCTTCTCTTTCTGTCTTCTCCGCGTTGCCTCTGCCCTTTGCAGCTGGAGTAGGCTTCTCCGCACCTCTGAGCTTAGCTCGCTCAGGGCTTCCTTCTCCTGATGTTCTGCTCCCCGCCACCTCTTCTTGAGTTCTCTGAGGTCTTGGCGCATTTCAGCAATGCGCCGTTGCCTTCTGCTGGGGCCTGATGGCTGTTTCTCAGGCTTTCCTTCCTTAACTCCAAATCTGTCATAGCATACTTGGTACACTGTCTCCACCAGAGTCTTGATCTTTTTTACAGCATCCCCTCTCAAGGTGTTGTCAAGGATGATGCTGAGGTCTTCATCCAGTTGTGCCCACCTGTGGTCCGTGGCTGATGGCAAGTTCAGCCGCAGCTTCTTCGGCAAGCCCTCCATGTTCGGGGCTTCTTGGCTCATCCTTATGCTCGGAGCAGGTTCAGCTAGGGGGTCCTGAGCACTGTGGTGTGCCTCCTGACTCCGGTCCTCCATCGACTGACAAACAGAGCTAGCAAACTCTGAGATTAAACTCTGGGCCATGCTAGATGTTTTGCGCTGCTGCAACTGCTCTTTGCACTTGGATTTACCTTGATGGATTTTCACGCCCCGCTCGTTCTTGAAACTTCTCCCACAGATGGAGCACCTTCTGTTTGCTTCACCTTCCTGTCTTTCCACATCCAAGTTCGTAGTCCTTATATCGTCGTCCGGGTCAGTTACCATGTGATCCGTCCTTGACAGCAGATTATTATCTATTATCAGTTGTGTGAAAATGTTCAGCTGAAGACTAAATAAAACAAACAAATACATACATTTAGTGTAAAGTACAATACTTCTGTCTGAGATATGGTGGAGGTATAGAGAACTGAATATGCCACAATAAAAAAAATCATCTAAATTCATCACAAATACGGGTTGAGATCATCATTTCCAACAATTGTGCAATAAAACACAGTAGTGAGTAATTAATAAAAAAAATGAAGTGGGAGTATGTGTGTGTGTGTGTGTGTGTGTGTGTGTGGACAGTTTAGACATCACCTCATTCATGATCCTTGTGGCCATTTTCTAAAATGTGTACATTCATAAATAAATTAAATGAGAAATTAAAAAAGAATTATTGGTATATTCATTTATCCTGATCATGTTAGTTTCAGTGCTCCATAGAAATTTAAGTATGAAACTGGCATAGAGTAGAAATACTCTAATACTAAGTATATGTAATTATATAAGTACAGTACATGGGTAAATGTACTTAGTTACTTGCTCATAAGTATTTTCTTATTGCATTTTGCTGATTGGTCAGTCTGTCTCTTCTCTTGGTAATCTTGTTTGAGGTGTACTGGCCCTTTAAGAAGCTCCACTGCTGCACTTTTTTTTTCCACCAGTGTGTGTTCACTATGGCGAAGGAATAAACAAATAGAGAGCAATGGGTAGCAAAGCGACGGTAACGGTGAACACATGTCTCCGTCGGTGACTAACGCCGCCGGTATTAACAGCCCCGTGAGCGGTGGAAGGTCCCGGTTCTCGCCTCCCGTTCGTTGCTGTTGTCGTGCGGCCGGGACTCCGAAGCTGTCAGCGCGAATAGCGATGAGGAGCGGGAAGAGTTTGCTCGTCCACCCCGAACACCTCCGTTGGATCAGCCGGTGATACGGGCGGAGGATAAGCCGCCGTTCAAACGCTCCGCTGAAGACTCCACCGTTACCTGATAAAAAAAAAAAAAAAACGAGCATTTTTTCCCCCCACTGGCTTTTTTGTTGTTGTTTGGATTTGTTAAATTTCGCTCGTGTTTTCTTTTTGTTTTATTCAACTCGCGTTGAGCCATAAAGAAAATGTTGACTGGATCTAAAACAACGTTCAAAGTCAGACAAATGCTCCCAGACATCAAGGTAAGGTCGGATGTTCGATGTTTGGCAGTAACCTGCACTTTGATTAGACTCTGCGGCGAGTCTCCGTTTTATCCACCAAATATGTGGAACCGGAACCGTACATCTCGCCCCTACTTTTTCTTACGTGTACCAACCATGAGAAACAATACATTCTATAAAGCCACTATTCTTATCTGAAGCATGTGTGGGTTAGCATACTTCAGTGTAGCATATTTTTCAGTAAAATACGGTGTTTCATCTCGCACGTCCATCAAAATCCTGCAGTTCATGTGTAATACCGGGTTTCACCTGCTGTGCAGTGAACGGGGAGTGGGGGCGCTGTGGAGCAGCTGAACCTTGCAATTCAACAGCCAAAGCATTTTTTTTCCAGGGAAATCGATGCACATACCAGAGGAAACACGCCTTTTTTATTTAAAAATACGCTATATTGAAGAAAACGACCCAATATATGCTTCGGATAACAATCTTTGATTTCTACTAAGCACCGTTTTTGTATTATTGGTAGATGGAGGAAAACGTATGGGCGAAGTGTAAGGTTCCCGTTCCCCGTATATGTGGGATGGAACTGAGACTCTCCAAAGAAGAAGCTTGGAGAGGCATAGAGTTAGATTAGTTAAATGTGTTCTGATGAGGGAGAAACTATTTTCTCCGCTTTCACACTGCTAAAGAGCTGAACTACCAGCTAACTTTATTCTCTAACAAACTCAATCTGGGTAATGGCACTTTAACACAGTCTTTTGTTTTGACATATTCAAAGCGTTGAAAAGGTAAGATCAGGTTAAGTTGATTCATCCCCTGGGGAAATGTCTGCAGCAGCCAGAGGAAATAAAAGCAACAGTAATAAATACAGTATGCAAACAACCCTACAAAATAAATGCATACTGTACACCAGCTTGCCTCAAAATGAAGATCAATAAAATGTACAATTGATAAAGCCTAAGGTACATGATCTAAAGTACTGCAATAGGATTAGGATAATGATGGATTACAGCTCAGTTATGTGACCTTGCAGTATATAGTAAAAGCTTCAGTATGTGGATTTTTTTTTTATAATTGCAGTTGGTCATTAAAGGCAGATTATTCAGGATTTCCCTCCTCAAAAAAGCAATACACTGTTAAAACTCATACACATGTGATTCCTCTTAGTCATAACTTATGATCCACTAGAAGTGAGTGGTGGTGTGCTTATGTGCAAAGGCCACGCCCTCTGCCCTTCTCTTGTTTTCTTGTTGTTTCGGTGGACAGAAACGCACCAAATTATGAGGAAAGCAGATGTCAAATGTCGGATGTCTCGACTATTGATAACAAACGGGCCACTTCCCCTTTTTTGTTGTCCTAGTTAAATTAATATATTTAAACATCTCTGGTCTAGGGAATTTGCACCTCATGAAATGCATCACTATACGTTGCGTATACCATTGGGGTTGAGTCACTAAAATAAAAGTTTGACACATCCTATTGCTTCATCCATCAACTCGTCGACGCTGCTCTTGCGATTAAAATGAAAAGGGCCAGGAGGTAAATGTTGTGATGCAGGAAACGCCATCAACGGCCATCATTCATCACGCTGAACTATCGAGAGCGGTTAGGTTAGATGGCGGCGTGTCTGCCGTCCCTACAGAGGGCAGGGTCAGCGTGTGGATGTGGATGGCAGCTTTATGGAGGGGAAAACCGGCTTGTTTATAGCTGCTGTTTGCTCTCTGTCCACAGAAACAGGGAGACACCTAATTACTGTAAGAACACATCATTTTCCAGGGATTGCACTGGATCCTTCATTTGCTCTATGTTGCTCCATATGCTACTACATAGACAAATGGCACACACACAATCTCATCCTCCCCAGAGGATCGTGTGTAAAACAGTTGTCAGGTTGAGCCGCTGTAATTGCTGCTCTGAGAGGCTGAAGGTGAATCCCGGTACTACTGGAATTCAGAGCAGCACAAAGCAATGTGTGCACGGTGTGAATGTGCTCAGTGTAGCCGGCTCCTTTGGCAGCGTCCCGTGGGAGCGTCTTTATGTTGCCGGGCTTTTTGTTCCTCGCCGGTTATTTCCAGCAGCCGCAGGGGGGGGAAACGGTAACAGATGCCCCTTCACTTCGCCCCTCGGGCGAGGCTCGCACACCGAGTGAGTGAATGGAAGGAGGAGGAGGAGTGGGGGGGGGGGGGTTGATGTGAGCGGTGTACAACATCTGGGCTGTCACCATGGAGACAGCAGTTGGGAGCCGGTGGAGGATTTTTTTTCTGAATTTGATTAACTCCAAATGAGATGCGCCGGAATCATCACACAACCCCCCACCAGCTTCGGGATTCGCCGGCGTCCAAGTATACGAGAATGTGGCTGAGGCCGAGATATGGTAATGTAGAAGTGGAGGGCTGCTGTGTGGATTATATGCACGGGGCCACCCACACACTCGTGTGGGTTTCCTCTCCATGAGGAGCATGTGTTGAGGCCTGCTTCGCAATACTGAGTCGGAGGCAGAATTTACACCAGACGGCGTTCCAGTCTGCGAGTACTGTCAGATGAATCTTCTCATCTGTTGTACTTTGTCATTCTGAGTGATTAGACCAGAAACATGAGAAAGCAGCAGTATATAAATGCTACTGTTTAGTATTTTCATTATCGACATCGACATAATCTTTTAAGCTATGAGATGTTTAAGGGCAAAGACTCAGATGCCTGAGAAAATGTTTTCATTTTCCATGTTTTTTTTTCCTGACCTGCAGACCTTAAATTATTCAAATTTAGAGTCATATGACAAAGAAAAACAGCAAATCCTCCCATTTCAGAAACTATAACCAGAGAATAGTTTGCATAAGCCTGGAAAAAAGGATTAAAATAGTTGCTCTGATGGTTGCTCCTGGCTGGTGGTTGCAGCCCCCCCCCCACCCCGACGTGTCGTGAGGATGCTCCAGCCCGCTCCTTGACAGGATGGCCTGGCGTATTCAGGCTTATTTTGGCGGCGTCTATCCCCCCTGTGTTCACCGTATCTGCGTCTCCCGGCCAGTTCTGAAGCAGTCAGCATGAAAGGCAGCCACAAAGCACAAAGCTCCACAGTAGCAAGTAGGAAAAAAAAATTGCCAGAGGAGGGATCATCGGAGTTCTATTCAGAGCGGCTGAAGATCCGAGCCCGATAGGAGCGGGCCAGAGCCGTACAGACACCCACGCCCGTTCCCACGGGACCCACACATCACGTTCAGTGCCAGCCCCCCCCCCCCCCTCCCCTCCCCCCGATTTGCTGAAGCTTCCAGCGCTTAAACAGAGGCACAACAAAGGCTTCTGCTGATTTACGGTGCCGTCAGAGGCTGCATCGATCTGCCATTGGGTGATAATTAACCAGCAGTTTCTATTCAATAGAGAGAAGGCCCGGTCTCCAGAGGCAGGGTCGTTTGTCTGCTTCGAGTGGAGGGAAAGACTCTCTATAATCTCACTTCTGGGATCGAAGCAGTCACAATAATTGCCCGTTAAAATAATAGTTTATACACGAGAGCTCCTGAATATGTTTAGCGTTCAGCATTAGAGTTTCACTTAAGCTGTTTAGCCGACACGCTCATGTGCAGTGATGTGCTGTTAGTGAGGAGTCTGGAGATGCAAGTGTGCTCCAGAGACCCAACGCTGGCGGTTTAACGGTCATAGAGAGGTCTGTGTAGCCACTGGATAACTCCTCAGTCCTTTTTTAAAAGAAAGGAGGACAACAGGAAGTAATGCAGTTTGGTAGTTTTGTACGCCAGGGCTCTGCTGGCAGGAATCATAATGAGTGATGACAACTTGCTGTCACTTCAAATTGTGTGTGAAGCTGAGGCTTGGGCGACGGTGTATGTAGGTTTTGCAGTCTGACACGTTGTGAGTTTGCCCCTCGTTTCACCTCTTGGTTTACCCTACATGTACCCAGGTGTGTGGTGATATAATAAAACTCCCAGAAATCTGCTGCAACACTCAGTTCTTCTTAAATCAAAATTCAAGCAGAGAAAATAGCCATATCATAGAATGAAACCATATGCAATTATATTGTTTTTTCTTTATTTTTCTGTTTTTCACAATTTCTTTTTTCTTAAAATTGTACCCTAAATGCAGGTTGCCTGGACATTGAATCCTACTGACTTCAATGCCATGTATTTCTATGAAATTTGCTTCGGACATTCCTGTTCCCTTGAGGATGAATTGTAAAACCATCGGATCGAACTCCAGGTTTTTAAACAAATTCCCATCAGCCCCGGCTGCAGTCTGTGTGTAGTGCTGATGGTCCTGTTAGTGTTGTCACTGTGAGCATGTTGGCACGCTGATGAGACTGTTTAGCTCAGAGCTCTGTTGTGGTATGACGAGTTTCACGGAGCAGCTAGCAGGACTGTAGCCCCTTTGTCTTGTTGGATTACCATCCTCATTTAGTCTTCCAACGCCTCAAACGCTGTTTTATTTGGCTTGGGATGACCTCTGAGCCTTTACTTAGGGAAAATGAGGATGCAAATATCTTAGATGATGAATTGCAACTAATTTGATAGACATGCCATTAAAAGCGTGAGTAAATATCCACTTCTCTTACATCTAAAAGATTGATGGTGTTATAATGAATGACGCGGGTGTGAATGTCCTCTTGTGTTCATGATGGAAGCTTTCAGAAAGGCGAGTTATGCCAATTGCTGCAGACTTCTGCAGTCAAACGAGGCTAAAAGCTGCATATAGCGTCGCCGCATGAATTCACACATTAAATATTAACCACTAGAATTCCCAGTTCATAAAACATTTAGTTATTACTTTACCCTACGTGTCGAGATTCTGCCTCTGTTGCTTCCTTTTTCTCTCATTTCGAGGCTCAAATACAGTTCAGGCCGAGTCCAGTTGTTCTTTACACTAGATAATTTATTTCCGCCATGGACCACATCCTGCTGTGAACTGTTGATTACATTCAGGGCAGTTATTTTCATTTTCCTTCTTTAACCTCAGGGTTTCACTTTCCATGTTTGAATTGCAGTGAGGTCCTTTTAATTCCAGTGTAGCGTCTTTTTACAGGTTTTTTTTTCTGCCTGCGATGGAAATGAAGCAAAGGCAGGGTGAGGCTTTATTTCTGTAGACCAAAAAAAAAAAAAAGTTATTTTTGATCGCAAGGGGGGAAACACTTCAAAGTGAGTCACATTTAGATAAACTACCTCACATCCTTTTCTTCCTTCCAAGCCACTTCACAATGTCACATGACTGTCCCCTTTCATGTGAAGGAACTGAAAACACAATACAAATAAACGGGCTCAGCACAGCGAACAGTGGTTAGAGGCTGATGTATATTTTAGAAGCCACAAGCAGAGCGTTTCCCAGTAAGAGCAGCTTCAAGAAGTCAGTAATTCACTTTTGGAATTGGAAAATCAACTGGTCGAAACTGTTCTTCCTTTTTTTTTTTTTTAATGCTTTTTTAATGTTTGCGTAGGCTTTCGCCAAATAGAGGTGGCAGCAGATAAAAAAGAAAAGAAAAGCGTTTCCTGCCACAAATGGTTTGGAATGCTGAATCCCAGTGAGGCAACTGTGGTTTTCTAATGGCTTTGTCAATCGCTCCGTGTCAAATCAGATTCATAAGAAACACTCGAAGATTGAGATTTTAGAGATGACCATTTCTCCGCCGTCCCTTCTTTTTTTTTTTTTTTTTTTTTTTTTTATCCTTTGCGAGCCTGGCGTGTAGTTTCAGGGGGGAAAAGAGCGGTATGTTCCATACCCAGAACAAGCACGCTTACTGCAGGAGTCTGGCCACAGGAGCGAGGGGAAGCCATGAGCAATGGAAACTGCAATAAGCCTTGGCCACCGTCCCTGAGGATGGGGGGGGAGCAGAAGTGGGGCAAGGAGGCGACACGGGGGAGTGAGACGCCGTGAAAGTGATCTAGTGGAAGGGGTGGACGCCTGAGCCACGACGAGAAGTCGAAAGTGAAACGTCAGCGGGAAACGCAGCCCAGGAAATGTGGGTTTTGGGTGATCTATGAATCAGAGAGAATCTGCTCTGTCCACACTCTGTTTAGGTTCATGCTTAGATGTCGTCTTATTCCCAGTGTGCTTATCTGTTGACCTCTGCTTTTGCAAAGCATGCATTTCCAGCTTTTTCATATGTGTCCAGAAAGTTTTTTTTTATTTTTCTATAAGGAGTTCCACTCACATCCACTCTATCATAGTATTTGCATAGCCTAGCCTGCAGTTTAGCGGCCAGTTCTACTTCTACTTGGTGTATTGCGATGTTATCTAGTGAGCTCACTTGACCCCGAGACACGTTTTTTGTCTTTACAGCCTTCTGAGGTCGATGTGTCTGAGGCTCATGAGAGGAATAATAAAACGAGATCCGAGAAGCCTTGATGTTCTTTTAAAGAGTAAAATGAAATTCAGCTGTGGCTTTTCTGTGGGTGTTGATGGGAAGAGGGAAAGCAAAAAAAAAAAAAGCATTTTAAAAACAGATGTGGGGGGAAAAAAATAAAAAAGAACAATGCTCTGGCAAGCTCAAACTATGTCATGTGAATTGTTTAGTGCCTGACCTTAAAAAAAAAAAGACTTGGTTTTAACCAGCACATAGCTTTGGCCTTTAAAGTTGCTGGAGCTGTAACCATATTTAGGATGTCTGAGAATGAATACAGCCTAGAAATAAATGTGGGGGAAAACTCTTGCCATTGGCCAATGCCGTTGGACTTTGGAGCTGGAAGTATAGAACCAAATATTTGCTGAGTAGCAGCAGAGCAAACGCACACAACTTTATTTAGTGCTCATGTTATTAGGATTTATCCCTTATAGTTGGCCTACCTAAACCTGGTTAGTGGTTTCTTTTGGTACAGATTACAGAGATATTTAATTTTTTTTTATTTTGGAAATGTGAAGAAGTGTATTACTAAAACTAGAAAAACACACAGAGTGCTGACGTGATTCCAACTCAACATTGTTGCCCTAGGTCAGGGTGTCCAGTCCTGGTCCTGCTGGACCTGTGTAGCTGCAGGACTTTGTTCCAACAAAGCTGATTCTACTAATGAAGGATCTTGTGTAGCTGTGTGATTGACCAACAGGCGGCCCCCAACAAAGGCGCCTATTTGACGGTCTATTTGCCGCAATGTTTCCAATCCAGAAACCAGGATTTTTCATGGTTTGTCACCAAAATTGACACATCTCTTCATGGTACCATTCCCGACATTTGCTAAAAAAATGACAAAAATCCGGCCAAAACCTTTTGAGGTATTTTGCCGACAGACAGGCAGACAAATGCTGGATTAAAAACTTTACAATTCTAAAAAAAAATTAAGAAAGAAGTCGACTGACAGAAAATTAATCATCTAATAAATTTATTTTCATCCGGGTCCTTTAGTCCTCTATGATAATAAACTGAATATGTCTGGTTTGTGGGCTTTGTTGGGGGGGGGGACAAGACAAAGGACTAATTGATTTAATCAGTATAATAATCGACAACTCAATTTATACAGTGAGGAAGGGGGAAAAAAAGGTCAAACAAGGGTTAATATTCTGACACAGCCACATGTTCTCACATGAAAACAACCATGTATGAAAGTATTTAAGGTCATCTCTGTTAAACCCCTTTTTTTTATGGAGGGCTCCAAACTGAAGAGTCTCTGGTTGAACGCAGAATTCACCACGCTGCAATAATTGTTAGCACAACACTGGCCACTGAGTGCATTCATTGTTGTTGCTCACACATCTTTGCTGACTGGAAGAACGGCCGCTGTTTGTGACGATGCCGAGGCCTTCTACTGAAACAATGATTAATAGGCTCATTGTGGGTCGAACCCGGCCAGAGTTGCTGAGAGGGGAGTTAGCAACCCGGCGATGTATAGTTTTCTTTGATGCCAACTCAGGGCTTTTTCCTCTATTTCCGTACTACTCTACAGCGTGTTCACCACCTGTATAATCATATCGACCTCTCACGTTACAGGCCCTGGCATTTTATGGGATTTCTAGCCGATAAATGTAAATGGTCTTCACAAGGGGGGCTTAGTAGCGGAGTTAAGTGGGTCCATGTGTGCTCCGGCTTTTAGCGTGCCGGTCGGCTTAGAGCAGCCGCCACCGCTCTGTGGAGCTGGATTCTACCAGAAAGGCAGGAACAAACAATGACTCGGAAACTCCGAATCACAGAGCGTTGTGCGGCGGCCTTTTGTTTCTTTGTCTCTGGGAATGGGTCCGCCGAGACGAGCGTGGTTTTGATAAGCGGAGCAAGCAGAGCCCTGATTGAAATATAACGACGCGGAGCTCCGTGTGTGAGCTGTTTAGTCTATTTCTTGGGTAAACAAGCGTAAGGAGTCTGTGGCGAAGGTTCAAATTAGAACAGGGTTCCTTTCAAATAAACCCTACTCACAAAGGCAACTACTGACAAAATGTTGCTTTCTGAAAGGCTGTGTATGCACACATAAATAAACGAGCGATTACACGGTGTTCATGTCGGCTTTTTTTTTTCTCCTTCACAGGAGAGGATGCTGAGTCAGAGCGGGACCAACGCGAGAAGTCGAGATGTGTTCGGGCTGCGCTGCCTGCCAGGTAAGATGGTGCTGAGGTGATGGACTCATGATGGAGGATGTGGCTGAACACAGCAGCCGACCAGACGCACAACAGAAGTGGCAAACTTGTCACAACTAAAAATACAAACACGCATTAAGATTTGGCATAATAAAATCTTCTTTTCTGTGGTTTGAGATATTGACCTTGTAGCCACGCCTGCATCAGGAAGGTGCCAGCAGCTGTTTTTTCTTAGGATGGTCAAACATCTGCTGTTGAAAATATAAACTGGACTTTCTAAAGGTGGCTGAAAGCGTCAATGAACAGTCATGGAGCAAAGATGGTCTTGTAGGTTGCAGAAGATGGAAACTTTCCAATGGAATTAACAGAAAAATATGGGAATAAACATAAATGAAGCCAACATGTAAAAATATTAAAGGTTGGGAATTAACAGGAACTTTAATATAGTGATGGAAAATATATTGTAACATGAACTTGACTATCGTCAAGCAGATTTAAGAGGATTGTTTTTAAAAATTCACCTATTGGTTTACCTTTCTTGTCAAAACAAGCTGTTTCCAGACCAGCGGAGCAAAGCTGTGAGCTGCTCCGCTACTGCTCTGTGGCTAATGGTATTTTTTTGTTTCCTGCATCAAACTTGGCAAATACACAATCCAGCAACTCCCAAATGCTGTGGTGGACGAGTTTTGACCTACACAACCCAATGAAACAATAACTGTATTGTTACAACATTATTTCCTGCCCCTTTTACCCCTATAGGACGCTAAAGTTTAAAGCTGTGAGATCAGTTGTTAACAGGATCTCCTGCTGTTACTGGATATTTGTTGATGGTCACTAAGTACTGTTGTCGGGCTCTTTTATAAACCAGAGGCTTGTGTTTGTATTGCATTTGCTCTGAGAATTGTTCTTTATGCTACAAGTGTCGCTGTGCTTCTTTTCTTCTCCCCTCATTGACATTGGAAGTAGGTGAATTTGTGCCAGAAATTCCAACACTGCTACATATGTTAAACATAAAAGATGATCCTCTAGTTGTGTCTACCAGAATCCTCCTAAAAAAAAATCACTTCCCTTCAGCTGTTAAAATCACTGCTGCAGAGTGTGTTTTTCGTTTTCTTTACCTTTCTATAAAAGGGTCAACTATCTTAAGAGGAGTGATAATCTGCTGGATATTAGATGGCTGCAGCAGCGTAGGTAGTTTCCCCAGCCCGGTCCTGCTCAGCAAACCACCACAGTAGCCTTTAATAAGAATGGCAGCAAACCACAGGGTCTGGTTATCTTGAACGCTGCACAGAGCACATCAGGCGTGGCTTTTAGCACTCGTCACTGAAGCACATTTTGAGGTTGTGTGTGTGTGTGTGTGTGTGTGTGTGTGTGGTTCAGAGTTGGAGGGGTTTACGGTATGATACTTTGTTTTCTTCCTCCATTTACTTAGTTTCTATTTATTCTTCCATTTACCTTCCTCACAAGCAAACATATTCATACACAAGCGGAGTGCACACACTTCCTTCCGTATTTCATCACTAATCCGCCATAATTTGTTTTCCAGCCGTGTGTTTTGATCAAATACTTTCCAGACTGGTGCCTGCTGGTTCTTGACAACACACACACAGGGGTCCTATTCTTAGCTGTTAACACTTCACTGTGAAATGTCGTCTGTCTTTACCTTTTTTTTTTTTCCCCCTCCTCCCTGCCAGCTTGCAACTCCATCTCCGTTTTCGACTCCTTCTCGCTGCTCTCTTACGACTCTCCTCCCTCACTTTCTATTTCCCCTTTCTCCACCTTCATTCCAGGCGGATTAGAAACACAGCTGTCCATGAGAATCTGTCTTATATTAAGCGAGAGAAAGAAGACAGACGAGCATTGGCAGAAATGCCATTCTTTTTCACAACCGTTATTCAGTGCTTTTATTTCTGCAGATGCCAATATTAGCTGCTCTGTGTCTATATAAAATATAGACTTACCTTTTATTCTGCTGTGAATGTGGAATTTCATTTTTATCTTTGGGGAGGGGGGGATTAAACAGAGTTTAGGCAAGGAAAGTGTTGAGACAATTTGTGAGAACAAGTTCACTTTCAGACACAAAGGAGTCATGAGTCAGTTGTACAGTGTGAACGGGTTAATGTTGCACCTGTAGACTGTGTTTGTGTGTGTGTGCGTGTGTGTATTGTGCTCAGACACACACACACATTCTTCAGAAGTATGGGTCATTTGTCAACCCCATGTGAAAAACACATGGTTAATTCTCCTTTCAGTGACCACACAGCAAGGTCAGGTTATGTCACACGTTAAAAAAACGAGGTGCAACCGAGGAGTTGGGAGCTACCATGTGGATGACAGAATGCAGCAGACCTCTGCAGAGGCCGTCCCGTTCTCCCAGTACTTAACGGGCAGCGTTCGGCCTCAGTGTCTCCGGCGTTCTCATGTGACACCCGGGGACACAGGACCGCAGAAACCGAGCCGGCCCGCGGGAGGGCCAACGGATCAGGACAGCTCAAACAGCCATAGGTAGATCATGTACCTCTTCAATGCTGTGAGCGGGGGGAGGGGGGGGACGCTGTCCCTCCACACAATGCCAAGAGGCCAGGACCCCCTTCAGAGCTACTTCGCAATCCCCTTTTTCCACAGTCTTATGTTACTGTCTGATCTAAAGGCTGTCAGTCAGCTTTATTCCTCAATGATTGATGGACAAGAGATCAGGGCCTTGATATACTTGGGTTTCTATTTGCTATTGAGGGGGAGGGACCTGTTACTTTGAATGGAGGCTGTGTGGCGTGCAGTCCATGACTGGGTAACACAGATATGTCACACGATTATATGTGAAATTTACATATCTGACAGTCGATCTTGTTATTTTACTGTAAACAGAGTGACACAGTGGACTTCTGGATGATTAGTCATCATAAGTTCTCTAATAAAGGCCCGGGCCTTTATTTACTGAAGAGCATCTATTGGAATCAGGCCTCAATTGGAGCCAGGCCTCTATTTCTAAACAGAATAACAGTAGAATGAAGGAGAAACAAAATGTTGAGTCTACGTGTACCCATAAAATACAAGGTTAATTTATTGAGAAAGTACAGGTACATTATAGTTTGCATACAAAACATTAACAACATTAGTGGTTTAGACAGCTTACTGCTCTAAAGTTAACATTCTTAAAAAAAAAAAAAGCTCAGACATTTTAAAATCTGTATCAGAATGTCTGTAACACTTCACACATTTAGAGCTTTTCTCCTTTTTATTTGCATATAAAATCTAATTCAGGAGCTAATAGTTGGTCAATACAAATACATCCCTCTCTTTGATATAACCAAGTCATGGGTGCTGCCCGTCTTCTCATCAGGTGGAGAAGGTCAGAAACCTTTCGCTCTGCATGCTCTCCCAGCTGAAAATGAGGAACAAATGTGGATAGAAAACAAATAAAAAAAAATGGGCTGAGAGCATGTGGTTCCCATCTCCCTCAGCTGTATTTTCTCAGGCTGATCCTCCAGGTCGCTCTCTCGCCTCATAAGTATGGGACCACAACATCAACAGAAGCAGCTGAAACATTAAAGAGGGAGGCACAAAACGGAACTTAATGTGGAAAAAAAAAAGCAGTGTTTATCGCATTTTTTAAGCCTGGCAGCATATAAGACGCGCCGGAGCATTACTGCCTTCACATTGTGTACATTTAAACACAACAACTACAGCAAAGGGGCAGATAATTAAATCGCTTTCTCAGTATTGAGGCTGAGTTACTTCCAGCGCTCTGAATGGGTTTGCATCATTCCTGTCCTGACGGGCAGGTCCTGCGTCGCTGCAGGGATGTGAGGCCTTACCCTTCAAAAGCAGAGGAGAAATTCCTGTAAAAGCTGGGTTCCACTGTAATAAAACTGTTATTCAGCATTCTGCCCTGAAGGCACACGATCGCTTGTTATTTTCGAGTCGGCCAAAGCGCCAACCCAACATTTTCTTCTGGCCTAGCAACCTCGTCAGAGACTGATGGCCATTAGGTGAGCGTGTTTTTCCTGCGTGGCTTTTCTTCTGTGTCTCACGTCTATTAGTCATAATTTGAACATCAGAAAGGTAGACGAGTGCAGCTTTTATTAACGCAAACCGAGCGGCAAGTGCAATAATGCCGCGTAGGGCTGTAGATTTCCAGGAAGAATGTATAAAAAGTTTTATTTGATTAAAGGACAAACCTTCTCGTAAACACCTTCGGATCGTGCCGGGCTGAACCACCTGTTGGCACCAGCTCCTTATGTCCCACTGTGGAGGAGCAGGACCCTCTGTTCCCCGTCTTCCTCTTCCTGCTCCCTTCAACTCTCCAACTTTTCAGGCTGCAGGAATGTTCTCGGCTCTGTTGCACCCTGGGGAGACATTAAAACCGAGGCATGCAATGCCACAGATTGTCCTTCTTTTTTATGTTTTTTTCGAAAGACAAGCTCACAACAAGGGTTCACTTTGTGTTCACTGTGCTAAGCGTCTTAAATCTCTGCAGCTAGTTCACGTGTGGTCGGGGGCTTTAATTGATAAGTCCGGGCCGAGGGATTTCATGTGCGGTTTTTGGAGACTGAACGGCATAAACATAACCATAGTGCACGCCCAGAGACCAAAACGCCTCTTGTGCAAGCAGCAAATTATGGTGTAGGAAGCAAAGGCTCCTCTTCCTCTGTGGCTCCCAGCATAAACAAGTGTTTCATGTCAAAAATGGCTGTTTCCTGTTTTTTTTTCCCTTTAGTATCCCCCAAAACATTCATTAATCTTATGAGCTTGGTAAAGCTTTTTTGCAGAGACCAGATCTCTGCTGTCATGTTCTAAGTATGGACTGCGGCTGCTTCCACACGTGCGCTGAAGGAATTCTGCGTTTCCTCGGAATGTTTTTTTTTTTTTTTCTTCCCAGTGTCAAGGGACCGGCTGTCCTTCTGTCTTTTTCACGGTCATCTGAGTGAATATGAAAACATTTGCCAAACACTCCTCTTGTCATGGACAGAGGAGGCCACTTTCTCCACGTCTATTTGTCTCCCAGACTCTGTTTCCATGGAGACCCACCGTCTCGCTGGCAAAGGCTTTGTACTCCTGCAGGGGACGGTTATAAATGTGCTGTCTCATTGCTGTGTGTGTGTGTGTGTGTATTGGTCAGTGTTTGTGTGTGTATTGGTCAGTGTGTGCGTAAGTGTTTTCCCTTTTTTTTCCTTCGGGTGTGTTTACGCTTGTTTGTATGTAAGAGAATTGTCTCAGTTAAAATGTTTTCTTTTTGGATCTTGTTGATATATCAGCATATTAAATACTGATAAAACATTTCCCAAGTGGCTCTGAAAGTAAATTCCAACTGGTTTTATCCCTGCACATTTTTTAAAATCCAGATGTAAGTTTTTTTTTTTTTATGTTTTAAAGCTCTCCTTCATGCAGACATGAGGCCTCCCTCCACTCTTCCTTCATTTGAATGCATTAACAATCTTTGCTTTTCAATAATCTGTAGTTGAAATTGTGAGTTTTGGCTGTTTAGAAGTTGAGCTCATGTGCTTAATTTTAGTATTTCTCTCAGTATTCATTTAGCGAGCCGCCTTGGTGTAATATAGTCCAGAAGTGATGAGTTACTGTGATCTGTTGTTCTTCCTGCTCCCTGGGGCCTCGTAACAATGAGCGACAGCTGAGGATGTACCTTTCTGAAGGGTGTTTGTTACACCCACTCCCAGTCGCCTGCCCCTGAACTTCCATGCTGTTGTTTCCCTGTCTGCGCACTTCCTGTTTTGTATCCTCACCAGAAGCCACCCCCCCCCCTCCACACACACACACTCTCATGCAATTTCGCCTGACATCTACTACCTGTAGATTCCATCCAGTAACCTCTGCGCTGCATCGCTCATGTTCCCCCTCTAGGCGAGTGTGTTCTCCAGAGGGCTGTCATGGTGAGGAAGAAGCTGACCGCCAGGGAAGGAAGAGGTTGGCTGTCCGGGACCCTCTTCTGTACACACTTCAGAGTGGCCTTCGTACCCCAAGACAGTCCCAAACCTGACGTGAGTCCCTCAGAACTGCTCCTATTATCTGTTATCAAAGTGTGATAAATGGCCACTGAAACAATGTTTGTGAATTTATATATGGAAAAACTGAATGGATTTATTTGTTATTATTTTCCCTAATGTGGTATATTTTCCTGCCATTACCACATAAAGATATCATTTAGAAGAATAATAATAATCTGTGGCTGTTTTTAAAGGATACAATTGTGGTATTAAATGTTTAATGTAAATTGAATTTGTCACACAGGACAATGCAGACCCCGTGCTTCTAGGAGATCATGACGTGGCTTTGGCGTCCATAGAGAAGGTCGTGGTTGGTAAGTCAAACTTTTCACCCGCAACCATTTAAGCATATCTCATTTCAGCCTTAAAAAATGTATTTGCCACTATAACAGTTAAATCGCTTTCACAGTTTAAGGTCCAATCACAGACCAGTAAACAGTAACTCATGCCTTTAGCCAAGATACTGTTAACGCTACAGCAAATAAGGAACGAGCTGATAGGGCACTTAGAGCATGTGTTTGACAGTGAAGTGAATTCAGAGGAAGGCTGTTAGATTTACTACATGGTTAACAAGCTTATTTCAAGTTGGACCGCTTTCATCTAATTTCCTTTTAATAATATTTCTATTATAATAAAGAGACGATTAAGCTGACATGTTTTTCAATTAAAAGTGTATCCAGCAGTGACATAGTAGCCTGAATATATTACATCTTAAATAGCCTGTCTAATGCACCGTTTTTTTGGCTTCTCTTTAAAGTTAATTAAAGCCCACATACTCCAGGTCTCTTTGGCTCCTGACTCATTTGTCTTTCCCCTCCCCGCTCGTTGCAGTGGGTCCAAACAGGACCAAGCTGTTGACTCCCAACTCCTCGCTCAAGTTCACGCCGGAGGAGCTGGTGCTTTACTGCCGGGACCTGCGGGTCATCTGCTTCCTGTTCGACCGCCTCACGCCTGACGCGCAGGTCATAGAGGTGTGTGACCGTCTCCCGAATGTTTTTTAAGGAATGTGATGCTCTCATTTAAGCGCGACTACGTCCGGCACGTCCAACAAGGTTCACGGGTTATCTTTCTCTTATAGATTTGTTCTATGCTATTTTAAGTTTTTATAGTTATGTATATCAACGTTTGTTTTATTTCATCTTATAAGAATTTTAAAAATTCTGCTGCTTGACATTTGTGTGGCAGGATTAGTGAATATTTGCATTGTCTTAGATTCAACGCTCTGGTTACTCTTGCACTGTACATCAGTCATCGCAGAGCCTGCAGACAGCTGATCCGTGCCATAGACCATTGATCTGTTGTGCAGGGCCTCTGTGTTGAAAGCTGATGACCTTTGTCAGGATGATGGACTCTCTGTGGTTTTCCCCTCCTCAGATGACCTACACCATCGCCAAGACGTACCAGCCTCTCAAACCGGGGTCTGTTTTGTCTTTCCAGAACGCCGCCCTCGGGAGTGTAGGTGAGTAGCTCAAGGAATGCACCCTTCTTGTGTATATATATATATATATATACACACACACATATGTTTCCTGAAAGCACTGATACAGTAGCTCTGTGTATCATGTGCACCTCAGACCCTACAGGGATGTTCTAATAAACAAAGGATCATACGATTGAAATAATCATTATATAGAGATACTAAAAGAAATCTTATATTTCACTGTAATGAACATTCCAAGAAATTACAGATCAGTGAAAGTGAGAAGCACCGGCCACATGAATCAGACTTTGTTGGTCATCTGCTGTACTTGCTGTGTAAAGACTTACAGATTTTCTCCCGTCTGTTCTCACTGTGATCGTCCAGCTCCGGAGACAAAACGTATCGCACAACAGCGATCGCTGTTTTTCATTATTCCCACGACTCCAGCTTCGTTTCATTCTGTCTGTTCCTGCTTCCTACTGTACCGTCGCTACGTGGTGTTACCGCTTTCACAACCAAGGAGACGTCTGTTAAACAGGAATCTCTGTGGCTTCTGAACAGACCATAATGATATAAAGTCCAAATCCCCTCAGATTGGCAAAATCAGAAGCATTCTCTGTAATGACGGAATGAAAGTATCTTCGAAACCATGTCCAGATGTATGGAAAGTTCTCAGTGGTTTGAAATTGAGACTCTGTAAACGTTTCACATCTCGACAGCAGATGAAAAAATTGAACGTCAACAATAAAGCCTCGATATTCAAATGAATACTTTATAATGCTGTCAGAGAGGAGGAATCTCAATCATCAATTGTAGCACACAAGTTCTAAACAAGCTTTAACCATACAGGGAAATGTGAGCCTAGCGATACAATACTTTATGGTATGTTAAAGCTAGGCTAATCTGACCAGGCTGTGGCCGACTAAATAATGCAAGCCCTCCTCTGAAACAAGCCTCTAAATGACCTACACTCCAACTCTGCCCCAGGGGTCAAGTGTGTGTGTGTGTGTGTGTGTGCGTGTGTGTGTGTGTGTGTGTGTGGGGGGGGGGTTGGTTCGTTATAAATCCAATTCTATCAACTGTCCTCACGTGTTATTAGAATCAAAGCAGTATTGCCACAAAGAAAAAAAAAATCCTGATTGAAGCGTTTGAATCACTTCCCTCCTCCAGAAATGAAGCAGTTCCTAAGCAACCGGCGCAGAGACGCTCACATGAACTGGTTCGAGTCTGTCTCAGACTGGGAGCAGGAGCTGGAGAGGTGTGGGGCCGCGGGCTGGAGGGTCAGCTCTGTTAACGACCGCTTCGAGATGTCCACCAGGTAAATTCACCTGAGTACAATAGTGTGTTCATTTTCTCCAGAAATGTCTTCCTAACGTTTCCAATGCAGCAACTGCTGTGCTTCATTCTGTTCACCAACAATAATGTGTGAACACATCGGTTTGCAGTTCATTGACAAGAGAAAAGTCAATATATAAATTAAACACACACACAAAGGAAATTAAACACTCCAGTCAAGTCTGCAATTTCTAACAGAAAATAATTATTACTCAAGGCCCTAGAAGCAGCATATTTACTCGAATAAAAAATACATAATGCACTCACAGACAATCCTCATACCTGTTACAGAGACAGACAACCTACTTCATAACACAGCAAATATTCCCTTAATCTCCCACCCTGTGGACATCTTGACCGTACACATTGTACTTTTCGGGAATACATCTTATCTTAATGGCTGGAGGCAGATAAAGTTACCATACCACAGCTCTATCACTGTTGCTTCATAGGTCAGTGTAGACCTTCATGGATAAATGATTTTGCTTCCTGTCAATTTATGTTTATATGCAATATATGTGTTTTTTATTTGAAAAAGCAAATACAAAATACGTTACTATATTGAACACCCAAATTGAGTTGTCCACATTCCTTACAGTGTCTCAGTGAGTTTCCTTCAGTCAATAATTCTATTCCCACAAGAGGCCAGGTAAAGGTTGTTGGCCTATTCAAGATAAAAAAAAAAAAAAATCGTACCCATCCTCCACAGCTCTGTCACTTTCCTCTAGTTATTGTGTGGGTGAAAGCAGCGTATTCTGTTTCCTGTCAGCCTGCCTAGGTTCATCGTGGTTCCGCAGAGGGTTTTAGACACGGAGCTGAAGAAAAGCTTCGCCCACTTTAACGAAGGACGCATCCCAGTGAGTGCTGAATTCACATGACCTACTGTGTTACTGGCAAATTTAGAATCGATTAAAATAAATGACAGGAAAAAGACAGGACTGAAGTAGTCCAGCATGTAACCTGCTGAAAAGGCGTGAAACTGTTCCGCTTGTTTTCCTTCCAGCACTGGTGTTGGCGACACCCGAGAGGCAGTGACCTACTGCGCATGGCCAGCTTCCAGAACAACATCTACCATGAGAAAGATGACATCAGGTGTTTGTTTTTTTTATGTTTTCCAAACGACGTGTCAGTCCAGGCATTTGTACGTGTGTAAAGACGATTTAGCTCCCTTCTTGTTGCCAGCTGGCTGAGTTTTCACAGACCTGCCAAGTGATGTGTGCTCTTTATTATATCAGTTTACATTTGTGCTTTACATTGGTTCAGCTGTCTCTTGCTTACATCACCAGCTGTTGGTGGAAAAATACTGTCTATTTCCTTCAGCTGATGCGGTTGGAGTGTTTACCCATCAGGCACAGAGTCACTATAACTGATGCGATACATCTGTCCATCCATTTTCTATAGACAGCTTATTCCTCATTAGGGTCATGGGCGGCCTGCTGTAGAAATCAGAGCTGTCACACACTCATAACTACAGCCAATGTTTTTTGGATTGTGGGGGGAAGCTGGAGAACCTAGAAAGAACCCACGTCAACAAGAGGAGAACATGCAACCCTTCTGAAGTCCCTGCATTGGGAGAACATGCAAACTCCACATAAAAAGGTCTCAGCTGAAGGCCTTGAACCTGTGACCTCCTCACTGGGAGGCAGCAGCACTACCCACTGCGCCACCGTTTTGCAGTAAATCCAATAGTAAATCATTCCTTACAGAAGATGTAGTGATGTGTTTGATTGTTGTCTGAAGACTGGAAACCCAACCTCCAGAATAGCCTGTACTGAAACAGCAGCTGGCCACAGAATAAACACAGTGAGTTTACAGAAGCTTGAGACTGCAGTTCAAAAAAAAAAAAAAAGAGAAAGAGAGAATAGCAGACCTAACTTGCTAATAAGTACTTGTTTTTTAACATTTAAAGAGAAGCGAGAAGATTTCAATCACTATTTATGAGCATTTATTGGCTTTTTTATTACTCTCTCATCTGAAACGAGATTTAAACCAATTAATCCAGGATAGTAATACAGTGTGCTCTGGGAAATACACTCTGATTGTTTTTAAAGAGCTACTAAAGGGCATCTGAGGCACTTTGAGTGAAAAGTAACACACACTTGTTGCATGTGTGGAACTGTGTTAATAGCAGCATGTGTTGTTCCGTAGAAACCTGGAGCTGATCCTCTTTGGTTGCCAGTCCTCTCTGTGTGTGGTGGTGGAGCTGGGCGAGGAGCTGCCCTCGTCTGCAGACATCCAGCTGGCACACAGCCGCCTGCGCGCCCTCTGCCTGGGAGGTGGGGATCAGAATGAGGGAAAAAAACACACCTACACACAGCGACAACTAATGAACAAACATGTTTTAACACACAGCCCAATATCATGTCATGCATGTGGCCCGGAATGCTCAGTGACCTTTTCCTGATTTTTCTGCAAAATTTCACCTTTCCTTTTCACCCTTGGTGGATATTTCAGACTACAGTTCTGCGGCGTAGGGGTATTTACTCGAGTCATCCCACTCGTTTAGTGGCCGGATAAAAACTGGCTTTGTGAGAAGGTCTTTTATTGTTGTTTTTTTGTCGCATACGCGCACGCAGCACATTCCACCGTTGAGTAAGAACAGAGGCGACAAAACCCGCGGTTGTCTGCATCTCCTGGCCCTGGAACTGAAACGCTGACCTATCTCGCACTCGTACACACACACACACAAACACACACACACTCACAAACTCTGTCACTCTCTCTTGCACACAAACAATGTTTAAAAGGTCACAGATTATCACGGTTCACACGTTTGTCAGCTCCGTTGTTTTGTCTGTTGTGTGTGAGTGCTTCGCCACTCAGAGGATTGTCCTGTGAAAACAGCCTCTCAGACGTATTTGGTCAGCTCACACACAGTGGGCTTTGGGGCTTGACAACACCTAAATAGAAAATGAAAATACGCATTGCAGATTGTATTAAAGGCTAATCCACCTGAGATTACATGGATTTTTATATTTATTCTTTGAATGTGTTCAGTTTAGTTTAGAACACGTATATGAGGAAAGTGTCAGTTATCATGCTGAAGCCTTTTCAGGCTTTCATTGCATTTGTTAGCGATTGTATCGGAACATGACCTATTTCTTGTTTTGGCTTGTAGATATCTCCACATCCGTGACAGTGCCTGATGACAAATGGTTATCTACCCTGGAGGGCACCCACTGGCTAGACTACACCAGGTAGCTCTGATTACACGGCCGTGCAATACATTATCATCCATAACAAAAAGCACGTTGTCTTCCTCCCTCCCATGCCTTTATGCTCGTAAAGTATTTTTGGTGTGGGTCGGGCATCTTTGTGCTTTACATACAGATATCAGAGAGATTAAAAGGATGCAACAAATATTGCCTAAATCCTAAGCCATAATGGTGTAACTGTTAAATTATAAAGAATTGTGATCAAATGGTGTTCAATTAAAAATTATGCATTAGGTATAGATATGTGGAGGTAAGTAACTATTATATATATCATATCCCATTTACAACAGATGCAATCCTGTGCAGCTTGTAAATCTTCACAATATTAAAGAATTTTCTCCACTGCTTACAATGTTGTAGTTATGACAAGCATTAGTAAACTTGTGTTCCACATGATGAACCCTACCCCCTTCTGTCTCCAGATCCTGTCTGAAGAAAGCGTCAGAGGTAGCCTGCCTGCTCCGCGGCGGTCACCTGACTGTGGCACTGCAAGGTGAGTCACGTGACCCCCAGACCCCGGCTCATATTATTCAATCCATTCATTATTCACTGTGCCTCCCTCTCATTAATGCCACATTAGGGATTACGCTGAACCAGCTTTGTACCAGGAGACAAGCACACTCCACTGAGCCTACATGCACACTGTCAATAGGCTTTTATGCAACATGCTTTTAAGGGCAACTGCTGCTGCTGCAGCTGATGTTTTATCTGATAGACATGATGGAGTTCATTTTAGAAAATACAAAAATCTGCCTCAGGCGTAAATAAAACATTACTGAGACATAAATCAAACTGAACTTTGGTGCACTGTTCAGAATTCCTTCTTATAAATAGGTGCTTATATAGCTGCACATACAGTTTGTGCAACAAAGTTCAGTTTAGTAGCATTTATCATTTACTTAAAGGGGTTAAAAATAATTTCTACCTAGGAGAGTCTGGTAGTTTATTGTATCCATATATCATATTGGTTTGAATATACAGGTCAACTACCGCTGCAGATACGTGGATCCATCACCTACACAGCCAGGTGTGTGGTGGTAATATGAGGTGAAGGGATTACCTGGCTTTGAAAGCAGGAGTTTTCGGATGTGGAATGACACCTATCTGGTGGGGAAGGAGAACTCTAGATGCAGCCTGGCTGATTGTTTCAACAGAACTGGCTCTAACCCCTGGAATATCTGGTATAGCCTGTGATGTGAGTTGCAGAGTGGATGTGGTGATGCTTAAAAAGCCCCGCTCGGGCGTCTCTATGCAAAAAAAGGAGCCGCTGACTGTTGTTTGTTGTGGAGTAGAGGTGTCGGCTGATCGCCGGCCGGCAGCGAGGCGGATCAGGTGGCGGGGGAAGCTGCAGACCAGGTAAACCCAAACGTGCAGCGAGGGTGACCTTAGAGTGTCTCAGCTTTCACCTGCAGAGGTTGCAAACAGATTTGTTTGTTTGCTGCTGTTGTTCAGACCTCCTGACGTCCTCATGGACATCTTATCAACAATGTTTTCTGCCTCCAGGCTGCGTTTACTGAACGTTGTGTAATCAGGAAAGAAAAAATACACAAGGGCGATATAAAAGCAAACATTTTGCAACACTTTTTGGTTAGCATATCATGGCTCATTTCACAGACAGCAGGCTGTTGTTGCGTTTTATCATCCAGTCTGTTCTGTCTTTTTTTTAAACGCCCAGACAGACGGATCCAACACCGCCGCACTCAAACAAAGGCTGTTCTCAGATACGACCGTTTCCTGATCTCTACTGACGTTATTCTGCTGCTCTGCAGCTGTAGGTGACTAACGTCACAGCCGCCTTCACTTCTCCTGTTAATATATCAGCCGTGTTCCAGCAGATCTGCCGTTGGCCGGATCAGCAGTACATCCCGCTGCAGGAATGACTCACCGTGCGAGCCCAAAACTAGTCTGGTCTCTCAGCGTTCCTCTTTCCTCATCCCCTCTGCCTCTTTGTGCCTTTCTCATTATCTTTTTTCAATCAGGCACTTTGGATTTCCCTCTCTTTATTGTGAGAGAAAACAGGAAAAGCGATGGTAGCACAGTTCAATGCTGATCATCAGTTAAATGGTTGTCTATCTCTAAAGTGGTTTTAATTTAAAAATCAATACGTAATTGAAAAACATGTCTCAAACAGTTAGTCATTACACATTGCAAGATAAATCAATACCATAACCCCCTCAAGTGGTAACATAATTAAACATTAAGCTAACATGACTTTTGTGTTTGAGATCGCCTAGCGTCTACATAAATCTGAGGCTGACGAGTCAAACTGAAGCAACTTGACACACTTTTCACATCAAGGACCCTTAAACTAGCAAAAACTATACCACATATCCAATGTGATAAGATTTTTTCTTTTAACATAAAGTGGCCATAATTATGGAGGACTGAATCTGCATCATCAAAAATAAATGAATTTATTATTTTGTGCAATATTTTCCCTTTTACACAGAAGTTCCCAATTTATTTATACATTTTTAAATGTAGTTATTTATCAATGTATTAACCCCTCCCAACTATTTATTTCCCCAAATGTATTTATCTCTGCATTTCCTCTTGCAATTTCACCGCAATATATAGTAGTAGTATGAAAGGAAAAACAAAATTTGAATTAAAATAAAAGAATGTGCAAAGAGGAAAAATAAACTTGTGTATGACGACGTTGTGCCGTCCCTGTGTTTTGACGCCACAGAAGCGGAGGACCGGGACATGAGCTGCGTGGTGTCCAGCCTGGTGCAGGTGATGTGTGACCCCCACTGTCGCACGCAGCACGGCTTCCAGGGCCTGGTGCAGAAGGAGTGGGTGATGGCCGGCCACCGCTTCTACAGCCGCATCAACTACCACCGCGACAACGACAAGGAGGAGGTGAGAGGTCGACCGCACGGCCCTTTATGACACAAATAATCTCACGGTGATCTCACTGCATTGCGCCACCACTTTTTTCAACAGATTGATTTTTTTTTTTTTCTTCGTGTGTCCTTAGGACTGCAAAGTAAACACTTTTCTGTCCTCCATTTCCCTTCCATCATAATCTCTTCCTCCTATCGACTTCCCTCTCGTCCCCTCTCTGTCTTACTCATTAAATCATTTTACTTTCTTGTCTTTGCCCCCTACATCCTTCCCCCTTCCTTTACCTCCATCCAGGCTCCAGTCTTCCTGCTCTTCCTTGACTGCGTTTGGCAGCTGTGGGCCCAGTATCCCTCCCGCTTCCAGCTGACGGATGACTTCCTGTTGGCCCTGCACGACAGCATCCACCTGCCACTCTTCTCCAGCTTCCTGGCCAACTGCCAGCGAGAGAGATGCAAACGTTCCCAGGTACAGGGAGGCTGAGAGGGACTTTTTATCTTCTTATTGATGGTAATGATCATCATGTCTGTGAAGGTTCTCAGTCATAAGAGGTCAACTTGTTCCTGTGGAGAAAAAGCAGCTAGACTTCTTAGCTTGTTTGAAGATGTGTTGACGTTTATCTGAGAGGCTTCTTCAGTTCTGAGACTAACAAACTTGAGACATGACCATGCAACTTATGACTTTCACACCTGGAGGCATGTGGCTCTTAGTCACATGACCAGTTTTCACCAGCATGCCTTTCACATTTTGTAAGTGTCACCATGTGATTTTTGTTTCACATAGGACTATTTACAACACCCTGCATCTCTTTGTTATGATTATTGTGCATCTTTATAATAGTATTCAATCCAATAACATATTCAAGCCATTACATTATCATTTGCTGCAGACATACAGGTAGTGGGCTGTTTCTGGATCTCCCTAACCTCGTGTCTCTGTCCAGAACCTCGGGCAGTCCTACACCCCGGTCAACGGCTGGAGAGACGTGCATCACCCGGACTCCTCGCCGGATCCCTCCGACCCCCCTCTGCCCTCGGTTTGGGACTGGGCCCTGCAGTACAGCAAGCAGAGACAAGCGCGCTTCACCCAACCCGTCTCCCCGATCCCCCCGCTGCAGCTGACGCTCAACGGAAACCTCAACACCAACCCAGACACACACAGGGTGAGACTGCTGGCCTTTTTCATGGAATATGTAACGCATCACACCCCCCCCAGTGGCCCGTTTCAACATTGACAGCTCCACATAAACGTATGTTGTAGCAATGGAACAGCATTAGAATGAATGAGGAGTAATTCCAGATTCTTTTGTCTTCCTACTGCACTGACGGCTTTCAATTCAGAGTTTGCATCAGTCCACTGCGCCCTCTTGTGGTCATTATAGAAGTTGGGAATCAGTTACAGCAGTGCTGTTCCAACTAACCATCAGCTGATGTCTATATTTAATAGAATGCATGTTAGAGAATCCAGTAAATAAATCAATAATAAATCAGTTTTGCAAGTGTTCCAAATGCCCTTAGCATTGGTATGTTTTAAGGGAGCATATTTAATGACGCCTGAGAATCTTACCTTTTAAATGCATTTAATTAATGGTTTTACATGCTTCAGTGGCTTAGATATCAAGGTTTTCATCCACATTGACAATTTCAAGTATATTTTTCAGAAAAGCCTCAGGAAATAAGGACAATTATCCCTGAAATAGGGGATAGGGGTTTTTTTTCAGGCGTTTTAAGGTCTGCGTTCAAGTTTGACTAATCATTAGTTCTGCCCCCCCCCCCCCCCCCCTTTCCCTCCCCCTCCCCAACCAGCTGATTGACGCCGTCCCCGGCTCGGTCGTCCTCCTGTCCCGCGGCACCTTCACCTGTCCTGCCAACCTGCTCCCCTGGCGCAGCGGCAGCTCGGGCGTTTACAAGAAGAGCCACCGCCGAGCGCCGTCCTCCGAGAGCGTGCCCGGCCTGGAGAGGCTGCTGAAAGCCTGGGCCCTCACCGAGATCCCCCAGGGCCCAGCTTCCACCTCCGCACCTCAAGGGCCGCTCGACCCCTACGAGCCTTTACTGCCTCTCCTCATGGGGCCCTGCCTGGGCCTGTGGAGGGAGTGCTACCTGCGGGGGGCGCTGCATGCACAGGTATGAGGGAACAGCCTCTTGCTGCTTGTTATATCACAAATTCTTCTTTAGTATCGTTTTTTTTTCCAGTCACCCAGACAACACCTAACTTGTTTGCTCAACACATTGGTCTTAAAATGCGGGATATGCAATGATAGGGTTTGTGTTATTTAATGTCTTCATGCTATCTCCTGAAGAATCTAGACATATAATTAGCTGGTAATGTGCAGCCTGCAGCCACAGAAGTCCATTATTATCCAATGATCATTATTAACAACCCCACAACTGCATTTAAGGTTTTTAGAAACAAGCATCTGAATTTCTGTCCGGCTTCTGGTGAGCTTATCCCTATATAGACAAATACAGTATGAGATAATAGGATAAAAGAGACGATAAAATGTAAGAATATTTGTTATTTAAAGTAATAAATGCTACGCTGTCATTCAGTAGAGCTCAGAAAAACGAGACTCTGCAGGCTTCACTGTATTCAGTCTACAGACTCATCCACCGGGCTTTAGCCGATTTCAACATTGAAGGGTTTTATGTTTGAGTGCGGCTGTGTCATGTAGTCACTGAGTGGGCCCCGACGTTTTTGTCAGATTTGGCGCATCACACTTCCGCACATCCGCTGGTGTCCTCTGTGTTGCAGCCTCTCACATCATGAGCAGCTCGCCCCGCGGATGACGCTGTCTCTCTGATGAGCAGCTTAGTCGGCTGCTCCTGATATGGCCGTGGTGGGGAAGCCTTTGTGATGTTGGTACAACAGCGCGTCGAGCAGCGTCCCCATGGAGATGTTAGGGATAGTGACGGGCGTGTGTGGGTGGGTGGGTGGGTGCAGTCATCAGAGGAACAAGTACAACCAAAAATCAAACTGCTGATGGAGTGAGATAAATTCTCTGCTCTGACCTGCTAGAGGTGTAAGCCTGTATCATAATGACCTCTAAAGTCCAATATGTTAGATTCTATTATATCTGACTTTCATGCTGTTGTGCATGTGCTGATAAATGGTCTAAATCTAAATCCGGTAGGATGTAGGATTTGTTTCTGGACTGTTATAATAGATTGTACAGTTGTATCTAATAAACTGCAGTGTGTGAATGTTGGCGATAAACTGTAGCTTGAACCAGAGAATTTGGATATTTTCTTCTTAAATAAATAGCTCATCATTATTATCAGAATAGTTGGAGATTAATCTAATAGTTGGCAACTAATCAATTAATCAACTAATCGTTGCAGCTCTAGTGACAATTATAGATCACAGCTTTCATTATTACTATCTAGCCTTAAAATAGGTTTTGATCTGATAAATTCTTCCTCCTCAAGGTGACTCACTTGTGTATAACTTAAGGTATAAGGTTTATTTGTATAGGACAAGAAGCTGGAACCAGAGAAATTGGACATTTTCTTTCCTAAAAATGACTCAATTCGATTAATTATTTAAAAAAAATAGTTGGTAATTAATCTCATCTCAATCGACTAATTATTGAAGCTCTGGAAAATATACTTATGTTTAAAAAAAGATATAGATAATTTCCTGGTGACTGTAGTTGATAAGCACACATGCGTCTAACAAAGTAGAGCATTTGCTGTGGTTTTAGTGTAATGGAAGAACCTTCTAGTCCAGAAGAAGACTGGTTAATGACTTGAGTGACATTTCCTTATGTGCAGTGTGGCTTTATAGAGTTCAGAGAAACTGAGCGTGTTGCTCTCTGTCCTCAGGCGTTCTCTCATCCCCTCTCCGCCAACCACCCCCACCCTGTGGAGCGACTGGCCCAGGAAGTGCAGCAGCTCAAAGACAAACTAGCACAAGTGTCCACCGGCGCCGACCCCCAGCCGCCCCCCAGGACCGCCGAGCCGCGGCGGCCCGACGCCAACATGAACCAGAACACCAACAACGGCACCTTCCTCTTCCCGGCGCAGAGGCCTCCGAGCGCGGGCGTGGCCCGGGCGCCGCCCCCTCCTACCGCCGCCCACCACCCCCACCACCAGACGGCGAGGAGCACGCCGGCCGCCCCGGCACCGGCGCCCAGGCCCGGCCACAGAGACCACGGCGGAGGCAACAAGCACACCTTCCTCTTCGGGCACTCGTCGGTGACGGAGGCCCGCGCCGACCTGCGCTACTACCCAGCACCCAGTAACGCCAAGCAGCCCAAGAGCAACGGGCCCTCCATACCTTCCTGAGGTCTGACGCCGACCTGTCCGACCCACCTGCCTGCACAATACGAACCCGAGCGTTCCCCGGCTGGTGTCGCGTCCTGAAGGAGACCCAGACGTGTGTTTATTTGACCATAAGGGTGATAATAAAACATGAGCACAGTTACTGTAACTGCAGTAGTTTGATCATTATCAGTGCAAGAGCTCTTTAATCTGCTATGTATCACCAGTACTGTATTAGAAAATGTGAAAAGTGTTTTTTTTTTTGTATATTTGTAAATGTAAAACAGTTCAATATAGCTTTTAATAAAACTATCCAACAGCAGTGAGACAAAAGCTTAAAAAGAATAAGGGCTGAAGCTGCTTAATAATGAAAAGCCTCAAAAGCGCATCTTACGATACCTGCAGCAGAATCTGTCATGACACGTTTTTGTAAATGTCATGTTGCTCTTCTAGAAGGCGTGTAAATTCCATTTTTAGCTCCAGTTCTTATCCAAACTGGGTGACAGTGACTGGGCAGGATGTAGATAGTGGCGTCACACTTTAAGGACACAAAGCGTGGATAGAGATAATTAGATCTTGATTAATTTCCTCACCTCTGTGTCTGTTTGCGCTGCGTAGAGAAGTAGAGATTTAGCTTAGCAAATGATAATATTTGGGGAAAAAAAACTTTATTTGTGAGCTCTGAGCTTTAGGACCAGTGACTTTAACGCGGAATTTGGGGCATGAGAGCTATTTTGGTACGGCTCTCATATCTCCCACTGGCATGCTTTGCTTTGGAGCAGCGAGAGGCCCAGATTCAGCAGCGAGTGTTATGTCAGCCTCTATGTGTCAGAGTAAGACCACTCATTATTATGGTAGTATAATTCATTTCCTGCATGACTGAGATCATTTCAGGGCTTCAGTAGTATAATCTTATCTAAACGTTTATCTTTCTCTCATGCTTGAGAATTTTTTTTTTTTTTTGTACCACAATCGGTCGACTTTTGATGTCATGTGTAGAAAAGTGTGATTTCTGCATTGTTTATGACCAAATTTAGTATTACTTTGAAAATCTTTCCATCATTTTTGTGGTGGAATAAAGAAGAAAGACAAATGTTATTCTGCCTTTGGACTACCATACCTCGAGATGGCACCAGTGTTTGAAGCAAAGGGAAGCTTACTTCTCCCTGTGTTTACTTTTCATTTGCCTTTTTTTTTTGTGGTTTTCCCCGGTGGCGTATCAGTATGCAGCCTGCATTTAGGTCAAGGACTTGTCTGACAGAAGAAAACGTCTGGTCCTGTGCCTTTAAATCCAAACAGGTTGTTGTTCGCATGATGTGGGTGTCAAGTAGATGCACTGGCGTCATCCCCCACGGACGGATGAATATTTTGCCTGTAAATAAAATCCAGTTTTTCTAGGTTTATTTCAGTCGTGATGACACGTGACAGATGTATGCCCGTTGCTGACCATGTCATGTCCAAAGGTACCTCACTTGATAGCACTATGAATTATTGACTCGTTGTAAATATTCATTACATCAATAGAGCTTTCCAGGTGTGATGCCAATGCATTTGCTTGTCTTCCGTGGAAGAAAAGAAAGAAAAAGGAAAAAAACACAAGGTCATCATCGTCCTGTTGAAATGATCAAATTTGATCTTCTGTTGGTCTGCGTCATTGTGTAATTTAATGTTTTTTTTTGGTACGAACTTTACTTAAATTTGCCAGATGTACATATTTTTTTGTATCAGCATGTTTTGATCCTGATAAATAAAGTGTCCTCAGTTCATAGACATTTTAGCCCTGTTCATTATGAGTCTGAACCACAATAATGGAGAGAAGGGGGGGAAAGAATGAAATCTGTTCTTCATACACAACTCACAAACTTTATTTTTTAACAAAATAAATATTTACATTATGATCTGGAACATTTAAAAAGTAGCATGGTACTGTACAATAGAATTAAAATTTGAAATCCAACCGTCTTGCATGATATGTACAGTCAGAATAAAACAATGTAAGTATCATGTGCAAAAATGCGCAGTACTTTTACAGGAAAATGTACAAAGTAAGAACTCGCCTGACAGGGAAAAGTTAAATGTACAAAATATCTACTGCACAGTTAAGTCATGTAAAAATCATCTTGCCAGTTTTCAACATGATTTTATACTAATCTGTTTTTAAAACCTGCAAGTTCTGAAACAATATGAATGAGGTGCTTTTTTGATCATTATGTTTTCACTACACTTTGGATAAAATGGACCGAAATATGAGAGACGCCTCTTCCACAACCGTTATGACAAGTTTTCAACCATTTATTTAGATGCATTTTGGCACTTCAACTCTATGGATGTTAGTGTCATGCAATCTAATGTCACACCTGTTTACACCAGACAACAGAGCAAGGGAGACAGAACAAAGTAAAGATGGTTGTTTTCCTGGAGATCGAAAGTCACCACCTACGTAGCTGTCAGGGCAGTACTTTAAAACCCAACCAGGTCAGAGCTGGAAAAGCAAAAGATTCAACTGTTCATCCATCCCGAGCCGAACCTCGGAGTTCACCCCCACCGGCTGCCGTGCTCCTTCCCCGTGAACTGCTCCTGCTGCAGGATGCTGTAGGGCCCGTTGAAGTAGCCGGAGGAGGACTGGCCCAGGCCTCCCAGCCGGCTCAGGGACTTGCACATGGGGCAGGGGTAGTCGGACAGGCCCTCGATGTCCTCGAAGGCCAGGTTGACGATCTGGTCGCAGCAGGGGTCGCAGTACAGGTGGCCGCAGGAGAGGCGCTTCAGGCGCGCCTCGAAGGAGATGCAGCACTGGCAGTGCGGCAGGTCGGGGCCCAGGGACAGGGAGCCGGTCAGGGAGCTGCTCTCCAAGCTGCCGGCCTGGCTGGAGCTCAACTTGGTGGGAGACCTGACGTGGAGGAAATGGTCACAGATGAGATTATCCTACATTTTGTTCAACACAGTACAATTATGTGTAGCTAGTAATACTTCCTCCAATACCAGTTCTTGGTAAACATGTTCACTTCCTTGCCAAGACTTAGAGGAGAAGATTAAAACAACTGTCAACTGATCTAATGGGATTTTCTAAATTCTCACATCATTATACAATACTATGTCAGTTTATTTATTTTCATTATAGAGTCTCTAAATTATCAGAAAATGTTTGTATAAACAACAGTCAAATGCTTATAATTGATTTTACAATAAAATAAAATCAGTGAAAGAAGACATTTTTCCCCACAAAAACCACAAAATTATTTTGCAATTCCGCTTGACGTATGCATATGAAAAAGAACCGATTGTCAAAATAAATCACCTTATCATCTCAACACACATTTTATTCCATGTTGTTATCCTGTGAAGCAGTTTTGCCTGACAAATTATAGCTAAAAACCCCAGTTTTCACAAAAATGTACCATCACTGTATTGACATGGTATAGACTGAAATGTATCTGGAATTAATTTGATTTTAAATTAATATTTTTGCCATTTTCCTACATATTCTATAGTTCCAGCTTTTCAAATTAAATAATTTACAGACTTTGCCATAGATACAAATTCTGTTGGTAGGGTAAAACAAAGGATTTGGAAGAAGAAAACAATCTATTAAATCGGGAAATTACCTGATGAATCAATTATGAAAATAATAGTTTGTAATTTGATAAAGCAGCAGATGTGTGATACAAGTTGAAATGAGCCTCCAGACACTGATGTTTTATTGTGAATTGTTGTCTGCCCCAAGCACATACATTCACATCAGTGAAATGAAAATAAATTATTAAATCTAGAACCTTTGTTCCACACCAACATAGACTGGATCCTGGTCTACAGACGCGTTACAGGGTCAAATGAGACCAGTTTTTTTGTGCAATGATTGAATATTTGAATGTGCCGTGATGACATTTATCTGTCTTTAGAGCATCAGACAGTGTGTGTGTGTTGTGTAGAGAGGCTGCTGATCGGGTTCTGGAGCTGTGTGTTCCTCATGTGCAGCTGCAGCGAACACCTGCTGGAGCTGAGCCTCACTTACTGTCCGAAGAGAAGAAATCACTGACGCGAATGCATGAAAGATGTAACATGTTAATGCATTTTATTGTATGTTAATATTCTTGGACTCTTAATTCCCATTGGACACACACACACACACACACACAGACAAAACACCGAGGTTATAACCTTTGCAGGATATCAGATGCACTGTGTCCCTGTTGTGTAACATAAATTGTCAACAGAGAGGAGGGAAAATGATTCAGAAAAACCTGTTGTCATAACAACTGTGAGGTGAAGGACGATATTTCCTCTTACTATTAGATCAAAAATAATCTCAGCCTGGTCTGTGATTTAATCATTTCAGAATAAAATGTCTCCAGGGAACACAATCACATGATTACCCAGTGAGTACTATATATATATATATATATATATATATATATATATATATATATATATATATATATATATATATATATATATATATATACACACAACTCAATTTGACATAAGATAAGATAACCTGGTAGCCTATAACATGGAAATATCAGCATTTGTGGAATTTAGTGAATTTAGTGTTTAAACTACAAAACATCGGTGGATGTTGAGGTTGTTTTCCTATAATAATAATGATGATGATGATAATAATAATAATAAATGTGGGGGTAGAACAGGTGGACCTGGAGCCTCCACTCACCTGGTCGACGATGAATCCTTGAAGCAGTCGAAGCTGAGAGCTGCGAGGATCCTCCACAGCAGATCCATGCCGGTTCCTCTCATGGTACAATCCGCATCTCCTCCACCTGCTTTCCCGCAAGCGTCATGTCGTATGAGGCACGACGCCTCTGTTGTCCTTAAATTAAACACAACACCACCACCACCCCCCTCTTCCACCCCCCTCCCCCTTCACACCAAATCAATCCCGCAGCTCCGTGCGTGTTTAGATGTGCGGTGAGAGCGATGTTGTGTCTGTCAGGTTTCGGCTGCGGGACGTGAACAAAGCGACTCTCGTCATTCCGAGGCTCCGTGCGTGTTTTGGATCGGTTCGTCCCCGCAGCAGCAGCAGCAACAGCAGCAGCAACGCACAGTGAACGCGGGGAGGCGCAACTGAGGCGCTTCCATCAATTACGCGCGCGCGCGCACAGACGCGCACAGACGCGCACGCGCCCGATGATCAGACCAATGAGCTCGAAGTGGAGCAGGAGGATGAAATGGCCTCGAAATAATAATAATTAAAAAAAAATACTGCTGAGGTTTATAAAATAGAATCCCTTCGGATGATCAGAGGAATTGTCACAAATCATATATTTTGTATCTTATGACGTTCCTTTAATATCTGGTTTCATTGAAATGTGTTGAGTCATAAATAAAATCGATAATAATAATACAAATTATTATTATTATTAATTCGTCTTTTGCTGTTTTCGCCTCGTCCTGCAGGGGGCGCTGTGGTGGCTCCTCTAACACCAGGAAGTAGAAGATGTGTTTTGGATCAGAATTGCTACTATGGATGGAAGATCTGATTTCTACCTGCTGCTATGGCGTGAAGCTCGGAAAGCCTCATTAACCAGCACCCAGAAGAAAAAATGCACATTAAATGGCTCCATGGATCAAAAAAGACAGAAAGGAGCTGCTGGAAAACAAACTGCAAATGCATGTTCTGCATTTTTTTTAAACAAAAAAAAAAAAGAAATCAAAGTTCCTATATGCAAGTGAGTACCTTTTATTTCTTCTTCTTTTTTTGTTACAAAAAGCATTTTCAGTCTATATTTAGTTAGAAAATGTCTGTCTTTCACAAAGAAAATTAAACTTTGCTTTGCCTTTTTTCTCAAAAGTGAAATTTTCAACTCAAATAAACAAAAAAAATGTATAAAGAAGAAATGCATTCAGACAAAATGTTTTAATGTGTTTAAAGTGATGAACACATTAAGTCATTGTGGTTGAATTTAGTAAAAATGCTGCAAGAAAAGAGATAACTGTAATCTCCTTTTTTAAATAATATCATTCTTATTGTATGTACGTCTTCTGATAGGCATGTACTCTCACCAAGCACTTTAATTTTATTACACACACCTGCACAATAAGATGTAGTTGTAGGACAAAGCAGATTCTGGGTTTTGGAAAAGCAATAATTCTACTTATCTCTATTCTACAACCCAAAATGATTCATACCCCTGTCAAATACAAGGGATTTTGTTATTTTTTCACTTACAAATTAGTATTTGACTTGAGTTTTTACTTAAATAGGACACAGAAGAAAGTCTGAAGCCAGAATTGATCTATGTTTTGTTAGAATTTGTAAATAAACGCAGTGAAAAATAACATCCAACAAATGACTATGATATAGAAAGCTCCTGGCAGGGCATGATTTGTCAGTGAAATCTTTCTTTATATATATACACGTTATAATTGAAAGACTTTCTTTTGTGTCCTATTTAACTAAAGACTGAGGTGAAATACAAACTTTTAAGTGAAAACCCTTGTATTTGACAGGGGGATGAATAATTTTGGGCTTAAGTGCACATGTTGGGGCTCAAATACTAGTAAGACTTTATTATAATGCAGCATGCCACCACTTCTCATCACAACCTCAATTATACACATAAAGTGAAGTGATGGCTTTTGTGATAGCTTCAACACCAGCTGATTTTATGGTAGTGTTGTTGCTGTGCTGTGTCGGTGGGTGTTTTGACATTTGCTCTTTTCCAAAAGACGCTGCAGGTCCTTTCAAACCCTCTGTGCAGCTGTCATGTCTCTCTGTCGGTTTTAATGCAGGAAGAGGAAAATCGCAGTGATCGCACCTCAGTGACTGAAAGGCCAGTGCCCGTCTTGGTAATCATGGCTGCAGTTTCCTGAATCTCTTCATGACATAACCAAAGACACACAGTCTGGGAAATGACAGATCTCATTCAAACTATTAAATAAAATACTAATAAATTAACCTAGAAGGAATAAACTCAAACCAGCATTGACTCACATGTGACTGTTTTAAACTCATATCAGTTACTTTCTACTATTTGCACTGTCTGTGTGGTCTGCCTTTTGTTGTGCATTTTACCTGATGACTGAAATTATAATAGAGTCTGATCTTCATTGTACCTTAGATTTTTAGTATAAAGTCAATGTGATGGTATTTGTGCACATTGGGTTTGAATTAAGGAAGTTTGTGACTTGTTTGTGACGTGAAAGGGAAAACATTCTTACCGCTAACTCAACACACCAGTTTCTCAAGCTGTTACTCTGTTTCCTATCGAGGCAAACACCTGCTTTTTTCTCTTTGAATTAAGAAGAGTTTTCTCTTAGATCTGTGACTTAAATGTGATGCACATGGCAGAGACTTTCCATCATCTAAGAGGAGTTCTTTGACAGCTTGATGGTATTTGTTCAGCAGCCTAAAGTGGCCACCAGGTGGCGACAAAAACCTCCAGTTTGACAGGAGCTGAAACGTCCATAATATTTGATCATCCATCATTTTATCCCTTAAAATCAAGAACTACGTTTCTGCTTTTAAAGGAAAGGATGAGTCATTTTTTCCCCAGATATGACTGCTGGTTATCATAAATGTAAACCGTAAATGCTTCCAGTTCCAACAATGAGAAAATACCTTATTATTTGTCAGGGGGCACTTACATTAAGCACCAACACAGAGGGTGATGAGTCATATTATATCACGGTAAATGCTGAGGGATTAAGATCAATTATATTGACTCTGCTACAACGTAATTGAGCTGCTGAGCATATGTAGCTGTGCAGTTTTCTATAAAGCCTGAGCTTTGTCCTGTGATTCATGGCCATGTGGCGGGGTGAGCGTCATCAAATTGGCCCCCGACCGTCTTTTTGTACCCTGGGAAATTTGATCCCGCTCTGAAATTAAACCGTGTCAACCGGGTGTAACCTTGTTTGAAGATATTGTCTAAAAAAACAAACAATTCGAGCCGACAGCTGTAGATGCAGCACACGCTCCGTGGAGCTGCAGCTTGTCTCTGGAGGTGTATTTGCTTTGCTGAGGTGATAATGTGGTGTGTCCAGCTGCCGCCTGCTGCGGGGGGAACGTATGCAGCTGTGTTCATCTGCTCCGTCAGTCTACCAACAGGTTCCCCTGCAAGGGCGAGCAGGATGGCGAGGTGTTGCTCATCTTCCTCCTTCTTTACAGTCAGTGAATGATAATTCAGGACTGGTCACTCATGCAAAAAATGGTATGACATGCTGAAATCCCATTTTACTGCTGCAATAGCCAATAGACCTATGGGTGCAGTAGGTTCACATCACATAATTCCACATTATATGATTTACATTAGATGCCATGGTGCAGTGTGTCTTAAGGCTGAAAGGCTGAGGCAGAAAGTAAAGAAAAGTGAATGAGTGTGTAATCCTGTGATTTCCATCCAACATGTCCAATATCACAGATTTTAAAGGACACAGATGTCAGTTTCCTACATTTTTCTTAATGTCCACAATATCTCATGTGCCAAAGCCAAGCCAACACACACACACGTATCCAAAGCCTGATACGTCCTCTTCCTCTGTGGTGGAGCGGTCACGTTTTCAGTCTCTGGAGAGTAGTGCTGTGTAAAGCAGATGCTGTCGTGCATGAGTGGAAACGTGATTCCGTTTGCAGAGCTTCACTGGCTTATGTTGCCGCATGTCATTGTCTCTTGACTTTGTACTAAAGTAAATACCTTTTATTATAAATTGAACAGGCTGCGATATGCAGCGCTGCAAGCTAAAGAAGAATGGATGTTGCGTGCAGGTGTAGAGCTGTAACCATTAATCAATCGACAACATTATTCAACGATTTATACAATATTCATAATTTTGAATAAAGAAAAAATGCTAAAATTCTCTAGTTTTAAGCGAAACATGCATGTTTCCATTTCCTTTAATTCTCTGATTAAACTCAATACCTTTGGGTTGTGGACTGTTGGGGCAAAGCAAAACATTTATGTTACATATTGAAATGTTGGGAAACAAGGATAAACATGTCTCACAATGTACTGGTACTGATATTTTATAGACAAAACAACTCAAATTATAAACATTAATAAATAATAAAATGCCAGCTGTGCACAGGTGCACAGGTGCACAGAAAGCCACTCAATTTACAATTCAGGCGGCTATAACAGTAAACGACCTGACAATAAAATAACCATGATCATTAAATTGAAAATGCACTGTAGAATTTCAAAATAAAAGCTGTCATTTAATTATTTATTGTGCTGAATTCAATGTGCCAAACCTGCGTTTGTCTATAGTCCAGTCATTAGACATAGCGAGCCAGACTTCCCTATAATAAACTATCTGTCACTTCGTCACTCTGCTGCATCGGTCGTTACTATCAGCACATCGCAGCCCTCCGGCTGACCGATCAATAGATGACCTGAACGGATAAAAGCAGCTGAAAGCCTGGAGCAGGATGAAAGGCCTCGTCTGATCCGACCGGTCCTGATGACATTCAGACAGCAGCTGGTGCGTTAGTGGAAATTTGACTGAAGGACTCTGACGCTGAAGGTGCAGCGGAGGTGTGACACACATATGAATGAGGTCACGTGATGTTCAGACCAATCGGAGGCGGGGATGTTAATGTCCTTTGAGAAAAGCGGGAAGCATGCTACTACTTCCTGGAGGAATACATTTCTCAATCAACTAGTGTTTATACTGCTGTTTTATGGCTTGTTTTCTCAGAGTTCTGTAGTTCCATTGATGTGAAATTCTCTGTTAGCTTTTTACAGGATTTCTATCATTTATAGCATAGTGTTGACACATTTGGGAAAAGGACCTTTTCTTTACACACATCTCCGCTTTTCTCCTGTCCTTAGCTTTGCATTACATTTTATACATAAGCTAAAGTATTGAATGAATTATAATGAATTATAATAGAGGAGGGTGCTACGTGACAAATCAGATCTTGTCAAAATTATTTTAGTTGAGAAGGCAGCAGGAAATGTCTCCAACCAAATTTTATTGCATTTCATCATCAAAAATCTGAATTGGCAGCACTAGAGGAGAAGACAGCAGCATGGGAACCACAAATATCAAACAAAACTTGAACTAATTCTTATTCAAATTTTAGATGTTCAGATATGAAACAGTATAAATAACACCTAGGGAAGTAGAATGCATGCTCCGGGCACCAAAAAAAAAATTCATGGTAAGCCTTTAAAACATTTTTGAGGCATTTAAGTAAAAAAAATAACTCTGCTGGTGCTAGAGGGAAAAGCCAGGAGTCTCCTCCTTTAGGGGTCATCCTCCTTTAGGGGTCATCCTCCTTTAGGGGTCTTCCTCCTTTATGGTCATCCTCCTTTAGGAGTCATCCTCCTTTAGGGGTCATCCTCCTTTAGGAGTCATCCTCCTTTAGGGGTCATCCTCCTTTAGGAGTCATCCTCCTTTAGGGGTCATCCTCCTTTAGGAGTCATCCTCCTTTAGGAGTCATCCTCCTTTAGGAGTCATCCTCCTTTAGGGGTCATCCTCTGGGGACCATGAATGCAGGAAATGGCACAGCAACCCGTCTAGTAGCTGTTGAGTCGTTTCAGCCTGGACCAGAGTAGGGTAGTGGACCGATTGATTTATTTGACAGTTGCCATGCCAACAGCCGTGCTGCTAAATAGTGTTAAGATGGAACAGTTTGGATCTATTTAACCGACATCATCATTGGGATACAGGTCAAGTTTGAATTAAGCATATTCTGCAGTAGCTTGAAAAGGATTCAGGTATTTTTGATGTTAGATTATTATTATTGTTTACAGGGTTTACAGATGCTGTCTGTTCAATCACACCTTTTATAAAACCATGAAATGATTCCACTTGTTTTCCACGTGGGCCATCCTTGTGATTTTTTTTTTTTTTTTTTTTTCATGGCCAATTACAGGCACGAGCCTGAGCACGTGCAGTGAGCGGCACGTCTTGCACAGTTCATTGCACCAACCGTTTGCTGCATACATGTGGAGCAAATGACAAATGTCAGACCAAGACGCACGCCATTTTCCCACCTGGCTGCGTGCGGCCCGTCGCCGTCGTCGTGTGACCTTGTGATATTTACACTGAAAGATGTCTCAATCATCCAGGAGGAAAAAAAAAACACAGCTTCACCCATTCTTGTCTTCATGCAAACCAGCAAAACCCCCCTCTTCCCTCTGAGGGGAATGGTGTCTGCTGGAAGAGGGATGGGAGAGGAGGAGGAGGAGGAGGAGGAGGAGGAGGAGGAGGGAGGGGGCGGTGTCTCCATCCAAGAAGGATGCTGTGTAGTAGGTAAAAAGGGGGAGGAGGAGGGCGCAGCTCTCTGCTACTACGTCAGTGCACATCACAGGGACACACTGGACCTTTTTCGCTTCAAGTAGCCAGGGTGACTCCCTGCACGGGAAAAAAAATAAACCACGTCCTGACCTTCCAGCCAAAAGGTAAGGAAATAAACGCGTAAATGTACCTTATCCTTCCATCTCAGCGCATGGATCCTGGTCCTCTACCCCTGCTGGGGTCGTCATTAACCGCGGGCGAGGGGCAGGTTTACAGAGAGTCATATTCGTGTGATTTGTGACACGATTCAACGCGTATTAATTATTAAAAACACGAGTTTACGGGCCCGCGATGACCTCTACAAGCGGAATCCAAAGGAAAACGAATTAAATTGGATTATGGATAGGAAAATGTGGATTATCATAATTATAAATACTGCAATTAAATGAGATTATAACGACATTATTGGGCGAAATCTCGCGTCCTTCTTGAATCTGGCGATGAGCTCCGTGCGCTAAGCGGTGAACACTTGGTCCGTCCGTCCCAGCGCGGAGGGGGCGGCCTGGGGGGTGAGGAGGTGGGTAGGAGGTCACTAATGTTGTGTTTGGATGTCGTTAAACTGCAAAGATGAGCGGCTTCCAGTCATCGATCCTGTTTTGGTCCAATTGGCGACGGGTTTTGACGATGCCCCTTTCGTCCCTCCTGCGTCCGCGCCGCCTTTTTCCTCATCAACACACGGTCATCAATCAGCAGTTCTGTCCTAAACAGACTTTTCCCACCCGATAATATAAAGAAAAGTTATCTTGCTTATGTGCTGTTGCTATGGACGTGTGCAGATTTGCAGGCTGGAACGGCGCAGTGTGTCTGGAACGTCCTGCGCGTCGTGCGCCAAAATGACCTTGTAGAAACAAACCCAGCGGGGAGAATGTGAAGGAGAAAGACTGATGAGCGTTTTCCTTCCCTTCTCCATCCCCCTGTTTTTCCTCCGTGGTTTGATGATGCTTTGCGGTGGTTTATGTCAACCTACTTTCCACGTAGTGTGGCACCAACGTGACCCATGAATGTTGTAAACTGCGTTTATTTATTTATTTCTGCTTTTCCGAACAATCACTGCATGGATTTATGATTTATCCTCTGTTTGTTGGTGAGGTGTTTTTATTTTTTACAACTTTTCATGCTGATGTCCCTCTGACCATCATTGTAGCTTATTCATTGTCAGAGCTGGACAACCTTTATTACAAATCTTTTATTCCACTTATAGTGTGAATTAAATCAAACTCAAAATATATATCTATATTAGGCTGCAACATATGATGTTACCTTGTACAACAGTGCTCTAGATTATGTTGAAGTGTGCATACTGTGAAGTACACACCATTACTTCACATGGCAAGAATACATTAAAATTTATTTGCCAATGTACTGAATATAGGACTTGTCCTCATCTGTAGTGAACTATGAGACATTTGGTGTAAAGTAATTACTGTATCCTAAATAACCTCCAGAAGCCTTTCACACATGATTTACTTTTTTTTCCCTTCCGTTTCTGTCGTGTCGGCGGTCATTCAGTGCCGGTTGTGATGTGTTGTGAATGCAGTGAATCCATCAGTCAATCCATTTTCTCCACCTGCTGCAGCCGGAGCAGGTTCGGCTGCTTCCTCTGCAGCACTGAGGGGGGGAGGAACAACCCCCCCCCCCTCACCCATCCCCTCCCCCCAACACAGCTGATCATTACCTAGAACAATATAGATCATGGTTGAGCTGTCACTCAACATACAGCAGTTAGCGGTAATTATTGGTGGTGGCATTTTCTCCAATTTAGCATTTTGCATTGCTGCAAAATGTCTTTAGCAAATCAGTTTGAACATATTGACTTTTTCCTCTTCTCTAAACTCAGTTAATGCCCTTGACTTGACATCCTGGTGCAGGTGAGGCTGCCATGCGTTCACACACTTTATCACACATGGAGCGCCTCTGTGAACCAGGAGGAGCTACAGGAGCCGCTCTGTTCTTCTCGTTTCCTGCGTGCACCCACCCTGCTGATCGGGCCATGCAGAGATTAGCCCCCGTCACAAGTTACAACTCGCCTCTGCAGCTGGGAGCAAACGCAATAGTGCCGGATACATTAGCATTTTGGATGAAAGAGAAAAAAAAGGAAAAAAAAAAACAGGCTTCCCAGTAGAGAACAGCTCTCCACCTCGACCACCCCATCCGGGTGCTGTCGAGATGGGCAATCAGCACAGCTGCAACATTTGGATCAGTTCTTAGAGGAAACGCTGCTTCATTTGTGCTGCGTGTTTATTTTATTTTTGGTTCGGAGATGCTGCTGTGACAAGATTTTATTTGTGAGGCCGCTGAGAGATAATCAATGTCCCTTTTTCCTGCGTCTCCAGATGGGACGAAGTGACGGTTTAGTGCCAAGCACATAACTCTCCATTTCTGACAGTGCATTTGTTATGTTGTTACATCATCATATTTGTTGATCCTTTTGCCTATTTGTTCATTGATTGACTTCCACTATGTTCATGCAACGAATCATCACCTATTTATTAATTAATACCAATATAGGAAGTGATAACTATCTGTAATATTAAACTCTTAAATGCACCCTAATAATAATTGGGATTGTGGTGTCCTGCTAACACACAAACTGAGAAATAAGACCATCAACTAACTCTGTCGTGGTCTGAGCTCTGTAGTGTTGCAGGAACCCGGCTGAAAGAAGCTGAGCTTGTTGTAGATACCAGCCAGAGTACTTGTATTTCACTGTTTCCCTGACTGATCCCAGGTCTCTGAGGGGTGGGACGTGGGAGGGGAGATGGCCGACTGCGTTGCTGCTACAGGTCTACATAGGAGGCTTTAGACAGAAAAGCATACATTTCTTTCCCAAACAGACCACGGACCCCCTTTAAGGGTTCGAGGAAAAATCAATGTAGTCTGACACTAATAAAAAGGCAAAAACAAAGTTTAGCTGGAACTCTATGCCAATTATTTGCCACTATAATCCTCTAATTGTTAAAGTAACGGGTCTTCTGCAGGTCAACATTCCAAAATTTCAACATATTTTTTTTCCTGTGTAGATATAAATTATAAATTAAAGTATACATTCATACAGTTAAGCATAAGGCAGATTAAGTCATTTTGTCATTTTTTTAAAAATCAATCATCAATTTTTGTTGCAGTTTATTCTAGGAAATCATTTGGTGCTTTAATACAAACTAGAATATATGTTTAGGTACTTAAATATATTGTTTGACATTTTCACTGTTTGACATTCATTTTTTTGCTGAAAGGTAGATGAGAGGATCGATACCACAGGGGCCTGTTAACATATCAATCAATCCAACTTTATTTCCTGTAATTAGTTCTTATTTTGTCAGACCTTTCAGGAAACTGTTGATCTACTCTACTCTAAAACAAAGTGTTTGGTCGACTGAGCTGAATGCAGCGCTGAGACAAAACACGCAGCAGCTCAAATAGCTTTGACGCACAGGGAAGCAAAAGCAAATCTTGTAGCGACAACAATGTTTTGTTCACAGAGACAGAAGAGCTGCAGCATCTGCAGAGTGTAAATAGCATCACGGTGTTTTATCTCACTGTAAAGATGCCTGCAACATATTCTTGCTGCTTTTCACTTTATAGTTGACTCTTACAAAGAACCTGACTGATCCTCTCAGGCCTCCGTTCTTTTTCCCCGCTTTGCTTTAGACTGAAATATCCCAACGTCTTCTGGATGAATTGGGATGAAATCTGCTGCTGATGGTCATGCTTCTCAAATGGAGAATCCAACTGTGTACGAAGATCTGACTTTTTCCAAACCCTGATCCACATATTCACATTTCACTCAAGTTGAATTATAATAATTCCAGAGATCCTTTCATTTTTCTACGCTCCATAAACTCACAAATTGAATCTGGCCCAATATGTTTGATTTATTATGGTGTATTAATTATTTAAAAGCCACCAGCCACAACTGTATGTCTTACTGAGGCATTTGCGAAGCTCTTAAAGAGGAGACCGCTTTCTGCATGCTCCTGTTGGCATGGTGACATGTAGCCAACATACAACCCCACAATCACCTTAGTGTCGAAACAGATGCAATTACTGTACAAAGTCTAATTATATTTCCTCAGCAGTTGATGCCATCACTGGGTTATGAGCAGTTTCAGTTTTATTAAGCAGAAAATTGTGAACATGGCCTCCAAAATTACAGGAAAACCCATAAAGGCAGCTAAGTAGCTATATGAAGAGCTCTCAAGAGGTAAAGCAAATAGAAGTAATAACATCCCTTCACAGCCAACACATAGTGAATTTTAACTGTTACTGTCAGCAGGAGAACAGTTATATTCACTAAGATCTTTTTGTGAATCCTATAGCTTCATTTATTATATTTGCATTTTTTTTTGCACAGAATATAGATTTAAATCCAAATTGTACAGTATAATTTTTTGTGAGTGTGTGTAATGTGGTTTATTGTATGTAGGCTGTTGTTGCAAGTATCCTGCGTTTTATTTTTTCTCTTTTATGCTCTATGTCTCTCCATAAATTATACATTTCTCACAAAAACCTTCACATAGTGAAAGACATAGTCATTTATTCTGCTCATGACTCGGTGAGATTGAAACACTCGCTGATGAACTACAACAACAGAAAATGATATGATTGTGATCTGCTGGTGAAAACCCTCGTGCTGCACGCGGCCGTGTGTGTGTGTCTGCTGCTGCAGGTTTTGAACTGCTCCTCTCAGCTGCCCTCACACTGATTTCTCTTCAGTCCATTTTGCAGTGAGCAAAGCCAAAATGGATGCAGGGAGCTGACGTCACTGTGTTTGACATGGTGTTGCTAGCTGCCGTGGTGCCACCAGGGTGACGGTGCACACCGACAGCCAAAGCGGAGGGGAACAATGACGTGACTCATGTAAGGCTGCAAATTTCTCCCAAAGGGGAATTGTGCCTGCACGGCCCGGTGCCGGGGAGGAGCCATGACCCAGTAACAGCCAATCGTCGCTCTCCTCTCTGGCTGCTCTTATGTCCTTAGCCTGGATGAGCCTGAAGCCATGCGGGAACACGCAGCCGAACAAAACAGTCACTTCCTGTTTGACTTTCTGTGCAAAATGTCACGCCGTGGTTGGTGCAGATCGGGGGGCCTGCACGCAGGCTGCTGTGAGCAGAGGCTTTTTATCGGCCCGATACATCACGGCTGAGAGACGTGTCGGCTCTGGCACCTTTGTCCTTGTGGCCAGAAAACAAGACATGAATAATTGATGCATCCTTCGCACGGCCTCAGCAGAACTCCCCGGGAAGCTTAGACCAGAGTAGCAGATAGAAAAATGATAGATGAGGATGCCTGAAAAAATGGGGTAAAACACAGAGTAAACCCCAGGCAGTATGATGTGTATGAGCCAGAGCCGTGTGTGTGTGTGTGTGTGCGCTTGTACAGAATACTACATTTTCCACGCTGCTGTCAGAACTAGTCTAGAGGGTATTTCAATGACTTTACCAGAGAGGAGGATGTTTTTCACACAGCGAGTTGATATTGTTTTGATTATATAGTTTCAACCTTTATCCCTCAGACCCAAGGGCGCATGTAATGAGCCAATATTAATAATTTCAACAAGAAAATAACCTTTTAAGGATTGACGTCTGAAATCGTTTGAGAACCAATTCTCATTTGCAATGACCTGGCTAAAAGGGGGAGCCAGGTGGGATGCAGCTGAATAGCTACAGAGCAAACATGTGCAGAGGCGTCATTCGTCTTTATCAGACACATTTCCAATTATAATTAGTTAAAGTTGAATAAGACATCACAGATGTGTCCAGAGTTCCAGTTGTGGATCACTGCAGTTACAAGTTGGATTGAATGTATTATATTCTATAAACCTGATATAAGGTGCACAACTAAAGCTCATGGTAACTCTGTTTTCATTCAGTTTGCTATATGTACAGCATCGAGTATGAGCTCAGTCCACATGGAACAACAGCTGCTGCGTCTCTTCGGCGAGCTGATAAGAAATCAGCATACGGCTCAATGTAATCTCCTCCTGTGATTTGAGGCATGATGGCAGCGTACAGTATGTGAGCGTAGGTGTTTGTTGACGATCTCCGAACAGGGCGGTCGCGTGGGCTGAGTTGACTGGAGATGTGCAGCAAGTGGCCTTCCATTGGCCAGAGCATGAATTCATATCGCATCGATGCCATTGTGCCTGGGGAGTTTTATCATGTGCATCTCATGAGGAGTAGCGCACAGTAGATTAATACACATCTTTTCACTTGTTCTCCAGTTATTATTGTGAAGAGAATATGCCCCACAGGACAATATTATAACAGTATTCATTCAGGTTAGTAAGAGTGAAAGATTCTAGTGATGTGAAGCAACTTAATTAATGAATAAATTATTTTCTATATTTTTCTTAATGTCAACAAATTGGATCGAGATGAATTTATATAAGGCCTGCAAGAATAATTGGATTTCAATCTTGCATTCTCAGGTCCGAGTCCTCGGGCTGGGACCTTTCTGTGTGAAGTCTGCATGTTCTCCCTCTGTCTGCGTGGGTGCACAATCCAAAAACGTGTTTAGGTTGAATGGAAACTCTAAATTGCTCCACGATAACGTGGATCTCAATATTATTATTATATTTGCAATAGTCAACAGAGCCATAATTGATCTTATTATTCCTTGAAGCAGTTTCTAAATACATTTGCCCAGGGCAGTGATTAGTTGAATTTCCTTAACTATATTACTGTGGGCCCACATGCAGATACAGGAGGATATATCTGATCTAGAGGCTGGTGGGAGTGAAACAGTGGGTTTCAAGGTGGCCATATGGTCGCATGGGTCCTGCAATAGCGAGTATGAAAGATATTTAAAGAATAGCAGCCAGGGGCCGATCGGTTGGCAGAAAAAAATCATTCGGCAGATTTGACACCACGAACAAGCAGAAGTGAAAGATAATTACGGCGGGAAATAGCAGCCATTCAGCCACAGTGGAAAAATGGCAGACTGGTGAGGCGTCTCTGCTGTTAAGCAATTAGCATGCATGAGTCACACCGACGTTGTGGCTTCGCTGAAGTGCCCGAACTTTTTTACTTTTGTCGACTTCGGAGGGGACGCGTGTGTTGCTAAGAAACTGAAATCGACATGTGAACAATGAGACTGGAAATAACAAGAAAATAACAGATCAAAACCAGCCTACATTTGGGAATATTAGACGTAAGCCGGTTATTTGTTTTTTGCTCAAAATGGAAATGAGGCGTTTCAGGAATATATTAAATTCATCGTCCATGCTGTAGAGTTTTTTTACTTCTATCTGTCTTGACCTTGTTGAGTGGAGCCTCAACGACAAATCATCAGAGGAGAAAACTGAGCAATGAATCCGCCGCTGACGCTGCCGACCACCTGCAGCTCAGAGGATTCGCCGCTGAATCTAATCATCGCCGCCTCCTTCTCTCTCTGCCTCTCACTCACGCCGTGTTAATGTTTTACCTATCTTTTTCACCCACACACACACACATGCACACACACAAACCAACAAAGACTGTCGTCATTCATTTCCGTCTGTGTCACCCTCCCTAACTGCAGTCAAATAAACAGTGTTTAATTCAGTGTGTATGAGGGAAAGGAGAAAAAGACTGGAACGGTCACACGAAATCCACTGCTTGGTCTCATTTAAATGCACTTGAAGCGGCATTATGAGAAAATCAGGCTCCTGTTTCCCGGTGTGAACGACCTGTTCGGGTGAGACAAAATCTCTGGAGGGATTTGATTAGACGTTTGAGAGGTGGACGTGCAGCACGAATCAGGCAGCAGCTTACGTTCTACTGTGAAGGAGCACTCGCCTTGATTGACGAGTGGAGGCAACGATACGATTGATTGAAATTGCTCTGGGCAAAATGACGAGGGTCACTTTAATTTTTATTATTAAAATACATAGAATGATAAATTAAAAAAGGAGATGTGATCCAAAAAGAGTGAAAAGACATAGTTTTTAAAAAAAATGTTCTCTACCCCTATACACTGTCCTTTTCTGTGTAATGGAGACTGCTTCATTACTGTATGCATGAAGCCGTGTGTGTGTGTGTGTGTGTGTGTGTGTGTGTGTGTGTGTGTGTGTGTGTGTGTGTGTGTGAGAGTGCAGCATGTGTGAAGGTGTGATAAACCGGGTGTTGATGAAAGCCGAGGTTATATTTGGAGGCAGGAATGACTCATCCTGGCAGCAGACGAAGGGCTGCTAATTGGATGCGACGTTTAACGAATGCGTTTACCCCCGTTTGATCCTCGTTTTTTTTTTTTTTTGCGTCTCCGTAAACTTACGCTGCCGCTCCCCCAGCTGTGGTCTCGAACCTGCACGTGTGTTGCACACTGGGAATTTCACCTATGTGTGACATGTGTGAATTTCGTATGGGGAAAAAAAACACAACAGCGCCTGAGGCATCAAAACTTTCTTTGACATGAGATGTAATTCTTGTTGATTGGAAGCTCATCCTGTAGTTATTTACTGAAATACAATAGATACTTACGCTCATACTATAGTCAAGATGTCACTAATCTTTTACACCAGCACATTTTAGTTTCCCAAGATTAATTATAGATTATATCATATATCATTGTTGACTTTTGATGGTCACCTTTTCCTTCTATTAACTTCTGTTGAACATTTGTCTTCCCTTTTCTTCTTCTGAAAAAGGCCCTTAAATAGTTTTAAGTGTTTTTTTCATGCAGTTTTTTACTTGCATCTGACAGAAGTCATGTCTATTCGTGCTTTGGCAACTTCTGTCACATCAATCCAAGTGAATAATCATTTGTGGTAATATGTGATGATATGCAAAATGACAATTCTTCATTTTATTGAGTAACATATAAATATATATATTTGTTTATAATTTCTGCCAAGTCTTTTCTGTTAAATGCCTCCACATCTTACATGCTGTGGAATTGATAAACATGATCAATGCAGTGTGGACATGCATAATATTTCATTTACAATGTGAATATACCATTCACATTAGGCAATAAACTCTTCTTAGCCACATTTTTTTCCACTTCTCGGTTGGTCTCATTCGAGCATCAGGAGAGAGAAAGAAAGCAGAAGAACGGATCAGAACTATCTACCTCCTGCTGTCAAGAAAAATGAAATGAGCATCGACGCTGCTGTGCATAAACCGTGGGGTGTGTTTCTTTCTCTTCATCCATGTTCTCTGAGCCTATAAGCACTAGTTCCTGCCTCTGCCAGAAAGTGTCTGCTGCTAAACGGATCTTGTATTTTACACCACATAAAATGTCCTTTTCCCATCATTGAGTGCCAAGGCACGAAGTGAAGGGAGAAATCTATTTATTTTAGCAGATGGTCTTAACCTTACTGTCTATTTGCACTAAAACATAAATGTCAAGTGAAACTCTGGACGCGGCTGTTATATAGAGCCCTGTCAGAGTCTTGACTAATGTGTTCGTAGGTCCTTCAGTGGCAGGTGGAAATCTCTAGTCTCTAGTGGTCCTCTGAAATAAATAACGGAGATGTGGGCAGCCTTCTCAAAGTGCTAATGAAATAGAACATTCCCAGTACGGCCACAGAGTAGAGGATGCAATGATACTTGGTATTTTTTTTTTTTTGCTGCAGAACCACGGCTGCCTTGCATGCAGCGCAGGGATAAAAATAGCTTTTCAAGATGGGGGCATTTGCACGGAAAATACGGCAGACAGCAGCTCCTTCGTGGGCATTGTTTTGACTGTTTTAGGTGCGTCTATCGAAGCGTGAACTGCCAAGGCGTCTGAAACTTCATCTTTTCAGTGTTTTTTGTAGCTCTCCCATCACCCCCTATGTGTTTTTATACTGGACTGCTACCAAGTGCAACACTATGAATGCATTAGTGGGGAGCTTGTCTGTTAATGTGAGCCATTACCCCTGTGTGAGTTATCGGCCCTCGCTGTGATGGCCGGCTCTTAGCCTCGTCTTATGCGGCAATTTGGAACAGGTTTAACCTTTAAACCTGTTCTAGCTAGTTCGTTTAAAGCCTACTGATCCCTAACATCAGTGCTGCATGACATGCAACAGTATAAGGCAAATTCTGCCGATAACCCTCACCACGCTACAATAAATTAACCAGCCTAGTCTTGGTCAATTTCTGTTCACGGAAAATACGACTCTGCATCAGTTAGGAATGTTGAGTATTGTGTAATTTTTACCTGGCTCCATCCTTTTATTGAGCAATGACTACAAACCTAACCCTTCCTGCCAGTGTTTTGGACCAGTTTTAGCAGCAGAGAATAATGAAATGTTTCACCCTTAATATTTCATCACGGTCTGTGAAAGTGTGTTGTTAATGTATTTTTAAATTGCCCCTGAGATATGATTAAGTTTCACGCTATGAGCATGTTGCACTTTTGCATATTTCTCTATTATCAGAAACCCAGTGTTGAGGACAGTAAGAGCCTGGCTACATGAGTGCATCGTCTCACTCACTGGTTTGTATTTCAGAGTTTCGGGGCATTTGGTTTCTTGTTTTTTGCTTGCCATCTTTTGTTAGCATGCTTTTAGCCGTGGCGGATTGTATGCTGCACATGTGTTAGCGGTGGTGGTGGTGTGTGTGTGTGTGTGTGTGTGTGTGTGTGTGTGTGTGTGTGTGGGGCTGTATTTCCCATCCCTCTGGCATCTCCCGTGCTCACTAGAAGGAAAATGGGATTACATAATTAAGTCTTTCATCAGCAGCAAACGGCAGCTCGGTCCCCTCCTGGACTGTTAATTCATCATGAATTTACACTTCATTAGAGATGCCAGAGCAGTTTGAAAAAATACTTTCATTTAGCCCTCACTGAAGGCCAGCTGCATGCAAATTTTCTCTGAAATGAAATGAAACCAGGGATACAGGTGATATTTTCAGTGCAGTGAGGGAGCAGCCAGCTGCACACAGACCCTACATATGCACACAAGGTATTTGTTATTCATAGGCAGCAAGTCAACCATCCCTCAGCTTGTGAAAGGCTAATTGGAGGGTGATGGGCTGCCTTATTGCATTCAGATGGGCCTCAAAAGTCACCTGGTACAGAGGTCGTGACCATGGTGACGAAAGCAGATCGACCTATCGGGTGATTCCGCAGAGAAATAGAAAAATTGATTAAGTCGCTGTGCAAAGATGGATGCAGATGATTTATAACTGTATGAATGTCTGAAGTTAGCAACACAGAATTAAAAAGTTGACTGACTGTCTGTGCATTAAACCCAGGTTGCATTAGACCTGACATGTGAAAAGATGCTATAAAACACACGTTGTTTATAGTTGCAATGACCTTTCCAAACACACACAAAATCAATAATGGCTTTATTCTCCTATTTATATAACCTTCATAGTCAGGACATAAGTGTGTGACTCCATGACCTTTAATTCCTCCTGTTACTAGAGACTAGTGATGCACAGCAATGATGCAGTCAGCTCACAGTCAATATAATATATATCAATATAGGTATTTAATACAAACTAGAATGAAGATAAATGATTACTGTAAAAAAAAAATCCAGGATTATTTCTTCCTTCTTTGTCAAAAATGTATTTATAAGCAGATTCCTGTAAAAAAATGATGGCTCTTTAGTTTTGATATTGCTCCACTTTGTTCACCAGCTGCTCATCTCTCTCCCTGCTGGTCTGGCAGAAATGATGTTAGTCAGAACTTTTTCTTTACCTAGAAGAGCTGCCTTCCATAGCTGTAAATAGCAGTGATGGGAAAGTGAGACTGGACCAAAAACAGCAAAATTAGAAGTCAGGTCAAGTCAAAATCATCAGCTATGTTGCAACAGCCGTCGTTGTTGTTCTGTGGACAAATCGTCCAAGCGGCAACAGATTGACTCAACAACAGCTGAACATGTGAGTCAAAGCTGAGCAACTAATACAAAAGATGCTAATATCTAGTTTTTATTCATCTACGTTTATTGTATAAGCACGCTGTACAGTACATTCATAGTGAAGACATCTAAGCCTGACAATGGTATGTGGCTGAATCTCCAGGCGTGAATTAGTCATTCGATTTATCACAAACATGTGAGGGAAAACTAAAATGAGCAATTCACAGGGCAAGATCCACCAAATGTCTTTCACAACATTTGCTCTTTTTTTTTTCTTGATGCTGCCGCCCTTCAGAGTGGAAAAACTGCAGAAACACAAAATGTGCGATTCAGTTTCTTAAAATGCCTGCGGTATATAATCAGGCTGGAAGGCCGGTCTAATAAATGATGACAGGTAAACACAAGTCTGAACCCCAAATCTATGGCCAATTTATCTGAAGACAGTGGCCTGAGGGACGGTTTTTCAGCTTAAAAGTAACAACAAAAAAAAACAGCTGTTATAGAGCAACACATATTTCTATGGCCCGAGTTTTGAAAGGTGCTATTAAATGGGAAAAAAACTCAGCAGGACCTGACCCACAGGCAGTTACTGATGTACACAAAAAAAACGATTTAACCCAGGCTGCTTGTTCCCGCAGTCCAGCCTGGAGCTTTTGACCCGCACACTGATGCAGTTCAGCGACTTGTGGTTACTCTGCCTGTGAAGTAATATATCAGAGGCAGTGGCTCGATCCAAGTCAGGAGTGTGGCCTGGATTCATGGTCTACTGGTCAGATTCTTCTGAATAATATAATCTGAATTAATATCATTATTCTGACGATATAAATAATGATTTGCCTACAGATATTCTGGATTAGTTGACTTTTACTCTAGAGTCACCTTCTGATAAACAATTTAAGTAGTTTTAAGTGAAATGTGGCAAAAACTATTGAGTTATTAAAGTAATTGATGCTGACATTCTTGCGATTGTAATCGATGTGATTTGTCCATATCTTCACCCTATTAAAATAATTGTCTTATTATCTGGAGTTAAATTAAACATCAAATTGATTGCCTTTCTTAATCACTTTCCCAGGTCTTCTTTGCCTGTTTTGAAACCTGGCAAATTTTCAATAAAGCGATGACACAGGTTTAATGGACCAAAGATTCTGGAACTTCCATTCTTTCTCAATGTTGGCAACATATTTATTGAATTTATTGATAGGCACATCACTTTATATCAAATTATTATTAAACTATAATTGTGAAATTGAGAGTAAATTGCGATACAACATTATAGTATATAGTCTTTAGCACTCACCAGTATAAATTGATTCAAGAGTCTTGCCAAGAGTCTTATTCTACACCATAGATTCTTGTTTTTTGAAGCAGCTGCAATTACGACATCTTTTGCACTTACAACTCAGCGATCTGATCTCCAAATCAGAAAATGCAACAGAACGGCAGGATTCCCTTCGCTGCTGCTTTAAAGAGCGAAAGTTATTCTACTTGCAGCATACGGTTTCGCTTTCACTCTCCCTCGAGCAGCTGATGGCCTTCTCCAGAAAATCTCTTTGATGCTCCAAACACATCCGAACAAATATTCACCTTACTGTGGCGGGCCATGTTTTCTGAATTTACACAATGGAACGCATTTACCTCTGAAGTCTGATATTCTCACTCTCATCTTTCTGAGTTCCGATGGCAGTCGAACGCAGCATTAAAAACCGGTTTAAATGTTAATCAGAAAATAACGACTCATTATTCTGTTTGAGTGTAATTTACAGAAAGTGCAGACTGCCCCTTTAAGCTCGGCCTGAGGAAGATGCCAATGTGCCGGCTCTGGACTCTTGTTTCTCACATCTTTGAGTTGTAGTAGGCCTGGAGGGAAAATGCCTTATGGGAGCCACGCTACTAATTTTAACATCCTTATTTCTTAACATGCGATTCTGCTTTTCCTGAATTTTTTATAGTAAATCTGATTCCTCTGTGAATCAGCGCACACTAAATTAAAATACTCACTAAGCTATCTTGACATCCGGTTGCACAAGTTATTACACTGTATTAAGTGATCAGACGCCCCCTCTCTGCATGTATTTTGTTACTGTGTTCTGTACGAAGCCCGTGCAGCAAAGTGATGGCAGATCTGAGCAGTAATGAGGTCTTCCCCCTTCTCCTTGCCAGGTTGTGTTTTCAGCTTCAGCTTTCAGCAAGCATGTTCTTAGAAACTCAGTCGTCCCGGTGGACCTGCGGGTCGTGTGTTGTTGGCTTGGCAGTCGTGTGTGTGTGTGTGTGTGTGTGTGTGTGTGTGTGTGTGTGTGTGTGTGCCCCCGAGGCAACACAAGAAGCTTTCAAACGTTCCCTCCCTCCTCCCTCCCCCTCCTCTTTCCTGGTTACATCTGCCGGTGCTTTCTTTCTGTAATAAGACAAAATGGGGACAACAATAATAGTGACACCAAGTTGTAGTTTATTGTCATTAATCCAGTGTAAAACAATGCAGCCCCTACCCTTTTCCTGATATCAATTACATGAATCATTGATTTATTGATACCTGCACTGTCAGGATCAATTTCAAGACATTGAGACAACGAGACACATTGAGCACTAGGGTCACACGAATGACATGATGCTTCTTGTAAATGCCAAGATTTAACCTCCGTTCCTCTGAATGTGAGTAACTCATTGTGATCTGAGACAGTATTTCTGTTTTTGGTCTTTCTGGGAAAACTATAAATAAAAAAGTGATTCCTTCTGTTTATTTTCCATATTCTAGGAGGAATTATAATAAAAAGCTACCACTTCTTTCAAAATTTACGAGTGAGATTACGCATATCCTTGTAACTCTGGTTCATCTATATCCACTAAATTCACCAACATAAACTCTTGGTGGAATTATGTTAAATTTGTGCCAGGCTTCCACATGCATCAAATATGCAAAAATGCATCAAAGCATCGAACCTTAAGTGATACAGACTGAAGCCTCGTGAGCCTGTAAAATAAACAGAAAAAGAAAAGGGAAAGAGGAAAATAAGGGAGGGGGATGGTGCACTGGAGCCGGTAATTGCAGTTGTTTGAGGATTTTCTCACATCAAAATGAACAATACTCTTATGTGTTTCCAGCTGAAGCAGGCTGATTGACTTAAAGGCCTCAGGAAGCGGAAGTTAGAGCATCTATGTGACTTTTTCCCCCAAATTAATCAAGGTTTGAACAGTAATAAAATAGTTTTAAATCAAATCCTCATGTTTGATTGGACCACTAGCGACAAGCTCAACGACGTTGATTGGTTGAAAAATGAAGAAAAAAACACATTTTGCATATACCAAGTGGTTATATGATATTAATGCAGGGACTAAGGATTAAACCTGGTATTTTTCTGTTTCATAGCGTGTTTCACAGAGAGTACGTGTAGTCGTCACCAGGTGACTCAGAACTGGATGTCGCCTCCGTCCTCCTGCAACACCTTCTTCACCCTTATTAATACTGCGGGCAGTGGAGAATTTATCTTCACAAGGTGTGAAATTAATGTTTTAATGCAAAGGTGGAGTTGTTTCGCTGTTTTTGGATCCATCTGTGGTTTGAGTAAATATATCTCTTATTGCAAGAGGCTCTGGGTTAGTTTTTTCATTTTGTTCGTCTAGTATAAAAGGTAAACTACTGTATTTGGCGGCCTTTTGACATAAGGATTGTGCAGTAAACTCAGTGTTTGTAGTCAGGTGGGCTGGTTTCTGAACTCTCTCCCTCTCCCTCTTTTTAAAGAGTCTATGGGAAGTTGGCAGAATTGCTTCAGTGTTTGCAGCTGCAGCCAAACGGCTAGGGACTCGCTCTCTGGGGCCGAACATCTCTGCCTTCTCTCCTGAGTGCGGCACATACTGTACATACTGGAGATGTGTTATTGTTGCAGACAAGCTGTAAACAATATGTCATCTCAGAGATATTGCCGGTGGCATTTCAGCACACTGACGCCCTTCAAATGGAACGACTAATGACCCCTGATCGCAGGTCATCATGGCCTTTATGTTGGCATCAGTTGTTAGCAGTAAGTTTTACCTTTGAATTTGTCTCGATATTAAGGGATCTTTAAAGGTTGACCCCTCAGATTTATCCTGGTTATAAGGGTAATGCACTGCCTGTTAAACTGGCATTTACAGTCTGACTAATATTATTTGATCAGATTATGTCCTATTTGAAATCCCTGTATTTTAATAAACAACGCTCTTGTGCAGCTGAGAAATGATGAATTATTTATTAATTTTGATAAATAATTAAAGATTTTGCAGAAAAACATAATTGAACAAAAAAAAAAACATGAAAACCACAAGTTGCCATTTCTTCCATCTGCTGCACGGTCTGCACACCAGATATAATATATAGATATATTGTGTTAATTGGTGTTCTTTAGAGGTGCTGGAAGGTGTATTTTTTACTTTGGGCAGAGCTGTTTTCTCCAGCTTTTGATTTCTATGTTAAGCCAAGCTAAGTGTCCTCTGGCTGTTGCTTCAGACTCTTCCAATGACCTATTATTTCAAAACTCTGGGTGGATTGCACTTGCACTTGCTAAAATATTTTGGGGAATAAGCAGAGGGTTACTAATCTAAACCGTATTATTTGCACGAGGATGCATATGTGATGAATGAGAATGTCTGAGAGCAATATATCGAATGTCAAACGCTCCCTGAAACATACTGATGAGCCTCTCTATCCTGAGTTTGTTTCACTCGCAACATTTACCTCGGAGCAGCATTTTCTCTTTCAGCAAGACAAAAAAGGGCAGCGTCACAGTAGCAGAAGTGTCTGGGACAAAAGGGCTGGTGGCCTGTTGATAGATTCACGAAGCTCCTCTTTTGTGCTTCATCCTGTTATGTCTCTTTTCTCCTCTTGTTGAGGACGACGATGTAAATGTAATTAAAGAAGAGGTGCTGGAAGCAGAAATAAGCTAGAAAAGCACTCAGAGAGTCCATAAGAGGTGACACCCACCCAGTTATCCTATAATTATTGAATAGATGCACTATTGTGGAATGAAAATTATCTAATTTCATCACTGTTGTCTGTAAAAAGTCAGTATAGATTACTATAAAATAAAGTCGCTAATCTGACAGTAAATCTGCAACTTCATAACTGCATGGTTATAATGCTCATATATATATATATATATATCAACAGTTCAGACCTACCCCAAGCATGGAAAGTCTTTTAGGAGTGTGCAAAGAAAACAAGTTATTCATGTGCATGATATAATCACCATATGGCATTAAATGATGATTAAGTGCCTGTTTGAATGTCCATTTATTGCATTGTTACAAGGCAGCAAAAAATTCAAAGTGATCCAGAAACCAGAATTTCTTCCGGATCATTACCAAAATGTATTCATCTGTTCGTGGGACCATTTCCAACATTTGTTGAAAATTTTAGTGAATTCAGCCAAGTCTTTTTTTTTTTTATTTAGATATTTTACTAACAAACAGACAGCAGGCAAAAAAGTGAAGGAAACAAAAACTTCCTTGGCGGAGGTACACATGTGATGGTGGAAGGTGTGATAGTAATGTAAAAAGTGTTATGTAATAATAATTTCCCCTAGAAAGTAGATATTGTAAACAATAGAGTGATAGTAGTGTGACTGTTTCATTCATTTGTATTTTAGGTTATTTCTACTACAAGAAGTAATGTTTTACAGGAACAAGCATCTGGTTATAACATGTGTTTGAGTTACTTTGTATTCGCTGGTGGCCTCACTGACGTGAACGTAACCCACAGCAGCAGTGGCAGCACCTTCTGTACACACTGACCTATAAAACCCTGCGTTGCTGCTCTGCTTGTTAATTAGACACGTGCATGTCACAGCGTGGTCCTTTACGTGGTGGTTCCGCTGTGCATCACTGTAAATGTCACACTGTGATTTGTGCTGGGCGGAGGAGAGAGACCTCTGAGATACTGTTCAGTCAATATAGGCCACGGAGCTCCTAGACTCTGATGTCAGCTCCTTTAAGCTGTCATGTCCCCTTTTTTTCCCAGCCATTAGTGCTCAGCTAGATAACGGAGCCTCCAAATGCCAACGCAAAGTGAATGCCAGTGGGTCTTTGTGCTCCGGTATAAATTGGCTCAGACCTAGACTGTTTAAAAATGTGCTTACAATGTGTGTTTCCTCCTCACACGCGCCGCTCTGCCAGCGTGATAAATCATCCTAATACAAACCCGTTCTTTGCTTTTCCACAGGATTTGCCGTCCAAGTGCAGGCTGGCCGATCTCCAACAGCAGCAGTGCAGTGGAGCAGGGAGCTGTCCTCGGTGGTGAATTCATCAGCCAACAGATATCCACATTGCACACTCATGTACTTGGGCCGCTCCTGATACGTCCCATTCCTAGCAGCGACTGACCACTACCTCCGCATCCAAAAATGGACGACGACGGACGCTACAGAGACGGCCGCTCAGACTTCATCCGTGGCGCAAAGGATATCGCCAAGGTGGCCAAGAAGCAGGTGGGCAAGAAGGTGGGGCGAGGTGCAGACAAACTATCCGACGAGTACACCAAGCGGTCCTATAAGCGATTCGAGGAGGAGGATGACGATGAAGACTACGCCGGTGTGCCGAGTAACGACGGCGGATATTACCGCAACGACAGCCGGGCCAATGATGACGAGGGCCACAGCGACTCCACCGAGGGACACGACGAGGACGATGAAATCTACGAAGGCGAGTACCAGGGCATCCCAAGGGCTGACTCGGGCAAGGCCGGCGGCGTGGACGGGGTGACGGCCGCCCAGGCGCAGCAGTTCAGGGACCTGTCGGCCTACGAGGGCGAGAGGCGGAAAGACCAGGAGGAGCTGGCCGAGCAGTACGAGGCCATCCTGCAGGAGTGCGGCCACGGCAAGTTCCAGTGGACACTCTACTTCGTCCTGGGGCTGGCGCTGATGGCGGACGGCGTGGAGATCTTCGTGGTCGGCTTTGTGCTGCCCAGTGCAGAGAAGGACATGTGTCTATCTGAGCCCAACAAAGGCATGCTGGGTAAGCTCTCCAGATGTTCCCTCTCGTGTCCACTCGGGATCGGAGGGTTTATGAAGGTGTTTGGTTTGACTGTCTTGGTTAAGTTTGCGTGTGTTCTGTTCTGTTCATAATCATGAGCTGCTCCTTTTTCTTATTCTTCTTTTCCTAATAGGCAAATCGTTTAGCTTCCAGGTGGCGCTGCTGCGCCTTCAGCAAACCTGTAGTGAAGAAATAGAAGAAGAAGAAGGGAAGCAGCGTAGCCTGGTGCAGCAGATAGTAGAAGGACAGACAGCAGATTGTCAGTGGTTGTGGAGACTTGTGTGGGTTGGGTGAGTGGGAAAGAGTCTATGATTAAAGAATTGGAGCCATGATATAAAATCCCCTCCCATAAACACTTAAGTAAAATGGTAATTCCTACACTCCTGTAGGAAGAGACATAATTTAAGACATAGGAACCTAAGTCTAGTGCTGATAGGGCCTATGTTTCTTTGTTAAAGAGAACTTTGGTTGCCAAACAAGTGGAACACATATTGGAACTATCAATGTCTCCTCTCCTGCAGCTAGAATCTCATCTACTTTAACCTCAGACTTTAACAAAATTCAGTTTTAGGCTGAAGTCATGATTGACTTTCCCAATGAGCAACGTACACCAAACTGAACTGAAAACCCTAAATCGAACCAAACCATGGATTTTGTGACCCTTTCCATGCCTACTTTCTACATAGAAGTGCATATTGTTTGTATTTATTTAAATTTATTATACATAGAACACTTTTGAACACAGGACATGTAAGAATTCCTCAGCAGCCGACATGCTCTTGTTTTTCAATCGTTTCCTCTGGAGTTGTTTATTTTCGTCTCAGTGAATCCATTAGGATTCATGCAACCACTTCAAATTTTATCTCTGTCTAATCTTAACTGCTCCTTTTGCAGCTTATCCCTCAGTAATTGCTTTTCTACAGCCTGGTTGGCAGAGAAAAGACAGTGATTCAACGTCCGGCGCACCTTCCTAACTGCAGTGGAATGTTAAATCGAACCCTTATCCAATATAAACGCTGTCTCTGCTCTGGTTCAGCTGTTTTCTAGTGTGTGTGGGGGGTGATATTTGGATGTGTGTTGCTGTGTCTGTGTTTTGTACGTTGTGAAATGGACAAAGGGCTTGTGATCATTCACTGTCCTGAGAGCTAATGCTCAATTGGAATCCACAACTGCCTCTATCTGTCATTGGCTGCTTAGTGAGGACAAGGACAAGTACACAGGAGCTGGAGTTCTCCTAAAATAGATTTTTCACACCTGCCAAGAGATAAACATCCACATAGCATGACGGTATGCAAAAAGCATTAAGAACTAGTTTCATTCCAGTAGAAGAATTACAGATACTTTGCCAAATTGAGAAACAGTGATCTTGCATACACATTTACACCATGCAAATTCACATTAAAATTGTGCACTTAGATAAACCTCCTAAAACCCAAGCAAAATGGTTTAGATTTTTATAGGTTTAGGGGGGAAAACACCTTTCAAGAGTTTTTTTCTTTTTACATGACAACTTTACATGTGTACTCTAGTACACATCAGGACTTATTTGTTGTAAAACAGAGCATAACACTATAAGGAATTGGAATAAAATATGTACTTAAGTAGTAAGTCTCTACTAAAATGAATGAGCTTTGTTCTAGAAATTCATACAGATCGGAATTTGGTGTTTACCCACTAAATTAATCTAAATATTTTATTTTTGAAAATCATAATCATGATCAACATAGCCACATCAGCACTCAGTAAAGTGACACAGAATGTGTGATATTAGCACAAAAATAAGAAGCTGGTTCTCAGGAGGTAAAATAAATGACTCAGTTAACTGCAGTCCTAGTAGAAGGTACTCAAGCTCAGTATCTAGTGATCCTACACAGTACTGGAGGAGAACCACTTAGGTATTCTCCATATCTCCCCTCTCTCTGGCTGGGTTTGTGTTCTGCTGGGGGGGGGGCAGAAAGGAGATGTGTGTGTCCCTGATTCTCTGCCCTCCCCTGGTTACGCAACACGCCTGACTCATGCTACATACAGACTCATACTCTTTGCTCAGTCCTCTCTGCATCTCACGGTTCTGCATCCCAGTGTCCTCTCCCTCACCCCCCATCACCACCACCTCCCCCTCCCCTTCCCAGCACAGTCCACATAGAGCTTCCACTGAGTCCATGCTGCCAGCCACGTTAACCTAAGGCACTGTGAGGGAATCATATTGTGTGTGTGTGTGTGTGCTGCATGTGTGGCGTGTGGCGGCGAGCATCATTCATCTGAGGAAAACAACGGCAGCCACAAAACTCATCATCTCTGAAAGTCTGACATTCCCCCTTTCTGTTTTTGACAGATGTGTTGTGTGTGTGTGCGTTGTCTCAATTCATGTATTGATGGGATGTTTCCAGCAACACAAATATTTCAAATAAAGTAAGAAAATGTAAAAAAAAAAAAAACCCTGACAGATCAAAGCTTTGAAATGACAGCAATGATTCTGCACATTGAGTTAGAGGGAAGCAGGGAAGCACAGAGAACTTGTCATTGCTGTGACCTTGCTGTGAAGCTGCAGAGCTCAAACTGCAGCGTGGACGGTTTGCCATAGGCAGGAGAACGCTTTGTTTGGTACATGCAGCAGCTTCTTCCACACCTCTCCTAGCAGAGAAGTACTACTGGATAATTATCTTGTAGAGTTGTAAGAGAAAAGCAACTGAAATTCAACCTCTCATCCAAGAGGCTTCTTCAGTTCTAGGATTTAGTGATGGCGATCACGATTTAGGGGTCGCATGCTCTCAGTGGTGGTAAGGTGCCTCTTGCTTCCAGGTGTGTGCCTCCAAATTTATGGAGCAGCTTATGCACCTCTCCCTCTGCATAAATGCTATCTTGACATTTAGATATCCTATAAAAGTTAGGAGCTGCAGCCTTTACCACTTACATCCTCACTTTTTGCACGGTTGTTTTTTTACTTCATGTCTTCTTAGCCTTTTGATGAACATCGTGTCAAGAAACGAGATCAAGGACGATGGGGGAGACAGAAGGGACGTCTGTGTCTGCTTGATTCATTGTCTCTGGTTGGGAGATGCAGACAGAGGAAGCTGTAATTGGAAAACCAAGATGGATGCTGCAGCCTGATGTATTTAATGAACTATTTTTAGCCAGAACAAAGTGACAAACAAATCTCATTCTAAATAGAAAATGTAATTGAACTTGCACAGTATTATAGTTTTTTTTCATTGACATCTGTGATTAAACATGCAAACTGTCAGCCGACGGTTTAATAGGTTCATTTTTTTTCTTAGAAATGTTATCTGGGAAATAAAGGGCCATATAATAGTAATCATAATCAATATTGTTATTTTCTTAGTTGGTCGAAGACCTTTCACGTCTTATTCAAGAGGCTTTACTCGTTCTGGGATTTACGTAGGAAAAGACTACATAAAATTAAATTTTAAACTTGTTCACATTTGGAGGCAAGAGACACTTAGTTTTTGGGGAATGTGGTCACGTTAGTTTGGTTTGACACTCTGAGCCTTAAATTCTGAGTTTCTCAGCACTAAATCTCAGAACTGAAGCGTCTTGGATGAGGGTGAGACATCTTCAACCCACTAAGAAGTCCAGTTGCTTTTCTCTATAACTCTACTTCCTGGAGATTTTCAAAGTAATCTTGCTATAATTTAGATTATCTTTATATTCTTATAAACATATTCTTATCCATCCTTATCCAAAAAAAAAAAATGCTCCATGCTACCATTATGCACCCTGATAATAGATACACATAAACAAGTAATATTTTCCGACTTTAAAATGTGAGAAAATGAATGCATTCAGTAAAGTGCTGCTCCAACACTGAAAAGATAAATAGAGCTATAGTGTTTGTATGTTGTTTCCGCCCTGTGGAGGCAATCAGCTGCTGCATCATGGCAGCACTCGCTGTCACGCTGTCGCTGTGATGCACTTACACCATTTACTTTTTTTTTCCCCCAGCTTTCGCTGGTTAGCAGTGTGACGGCTGACTGGTTAAGCCAACTGATGAGAAACTGCATTTTCCTCCAGTGCTGAAGAGCCTCAGCCCCCCCGGCTCATTCAGAAAGCCCTGCGCGCTCTTGCAGAAAGGGTAACACTGGCTATTAATAGTGGCCCCCTGCCCTGCCCCCCCTCCCATCACGCATTTACACTAACACACAAGCCTGCAGTGGTGCTCACATCTTTTACGTTTTCCAGCCACACACACACACACACACACACACACCTGCACACTCACACACGCTACCCTGCAGCCTTTGGGAGCTCTGTCACAGTGCAGACTTGCCACCGTCGTCCCATCTCATTTTCTCTTCCATTTTTCTGTCCCATCCTCCCCTCCCCCCGTTTCCGCTCCAGAGTGCCGACGTGCTCAACTGTCTGGGTCTTCTCGCTTCTCCTCTCTTCCGGCCTTTCAGCCATGCTCATCCCCCTCTTATCTCTATATAAAAAAAGAAAAACAACAATTTCAGTATTACCTCATAACAGTGGAAGTCAAATCTAGCTCTTTCATGATATTGCAAACTCCCTACACCTCAGTGCAGTAAATGATTGTGAAGCTAAAATTGATTGATAAGGGCATTTAGAACGCCATAGGGGCTTGTTAAACATCTCATGAAAAAAAGCAAGAAAAGCATTCCAGTAGAATCAAAATTACTCCAACTATCTGACTGCTGGTGTTTTAAAATGTAAGAATAAAAAAGAAAAAAAGAGCTGCCAGTTGTGTTCTCTGCTGCAATTCGAGACCAAAAACATCCTCCATCCACAATCAACATCTTGTTTTACTAGCCATCTGGAAACCAGTAAACTCCCTTGTAGCTCTGATTTACTCTCCACCAACATCTGTGGAAAATATCTGGCTCTTCTAAATGCTCCATTATATTTCACAAGCGAGTTAGTGACTGGTGTTTGTTGCAGGGCAGATAGCATACACACTTTTTTCAGTGCTTTTTTAACATCACCCGTATGAGTAATTCGACATTTAGTTCAGACTGAATCGGTGGCTGATCTTTTTCTTTTTCTCACACGGGTCACAACTCAGAAAATCTTTTGTATCTTTACAGCGACTCCACAAAGATTTGGCATTCGGTCAAGTTTTGTGCTCGGGACTCGCGATCAATTTTGCCCCCTCAGATAAACAGAGATGAATTGGCACTTAATGTCTCCTCGAGCCAGCTGCTAATGCACTCCAGTCATACCGGCTGACAGGCCCGAAGCCTGCAGAATGTGACAACATAGATAGACAGATAGTCACGCTGAAAGGCCTTAAATAGAGCTGGTGACGGTCATCCTGGCCACGCTGTCTGTCCGTCTGTCCGTCTGTCCTCCATGTTGCTGCATTGCAGGGATGGCGGTTGAGCCCAGTCATCACCACGGGCCTGTTACCTTCACATTAGCTTCATTGTTAGGAGATGTGTGTCTCACAGCCTATACAGACACATACACACAAACACTCATACAAAGAATCTCCTGCAGGAGGTGGGTGAAAGTCACCTTCTTCTCAAATTCAGAAATGTGGTCTTTACACTGATGGACAGACAGAGGAAATGAATCACACACACACACACACACCACACACTCCCACACAAAATGACTAGAAGCGACTTCCCCCGCTTCATATCTGTCCCGGTCAGGAACATCCATCATCAGTGCTACATGCTTTTTTTTTCTTTAAATCCATGGAACGCTAACTGTGGTCCAGCTCCAACATCCCAGTGGTTGGCTTGTTCCAGTCAGACTGTGTGTGTGTGTGTGTGTGTGTGTGTATGTGTACACAGCGATTATCGCTGCTGTGGAAACACAACTTTACATCCCTGCATGTCGCTGGCTCGTTCAGGTAAAACAATGTCCTGCAAGATGCTTACTACAACAACACAAAGGTAGACATGCAGAATAAGACAGATTGCACAACCCTGTCTAAAGTAAATCACATCGATCTGCTCCAAAAATGTGCCTTATTAATAATAAACAATATCAAATAACATCTAGCTTTAAACCATCGGTCAAAACAACACTATCTCAGCTCCTGCTCTCAGTTTGCTCAGTTGTATTTTATTTTTTTTAGGAGATACCATCCATATTGACCGTATGGACCATATATCCAAAATGAAGCTTGACATTTCATTCCTGATCTCTAATTGAAATCTGTGGCTGAAAACTGTAAAACAAGTGGACCCTGTGTTTGGGGTTGTTTTCTCAATTGATCAGCTGTGTGTTTGTGCGTTGCAACGAGGGAGGCGACGCCTCATTAGCACAATATGTTGTCAGTCAAATAGATTTAAAGTCAACGACATCGACCCAACATTTTGAGTGTCCAATCATGAAGGAGTATTTAACGAAGCCGTGGAGATGCACGCATCGTCAGGCCGAGTTAGATTTGCACAGTAGTCAGAATAATTGATGCAACATTCCTATCTTAGAGCCAGGAAGCTGACAATTCCATACAGACAGACGATATTTAAACAAAGACATCAGGAGCAGCGACGTGTTCATTCAGCACAAACTCACCTATAACTCGTGTCACCGCGGCTCATGGAGCGGGAGGATTGCTGACAGGATGTCAATACGGCAGCAATTCTAGTGAGCAATGTGCAGCGTGCAGCTGTGTGTGTGTGTGTGTGTGAGCATCATCATTGCCACAGAGGGAGAGAGAAAACTGGAGACAGAGGGAGGTTGATTTAGTGCATGAGTCACGTTAGTACTCAAAAAACCCCAGTTTCTGTTGCCTGGCGGTGATTTTGCTCATTCTTTTCTCATTCAGTCTACATTGTCCTCCTGTGTCGAGCAGGTTCTCTGTGCTTCCTCCTGTTACCTGATCACCCTGATCACCCTGCACACCTGCCCATTAACTCCTCAGTGCATTTACCAGTTCACCGGATCATTCCAGATCATCATCATGTATTCATCTTCACTCTCTTCGGCCATTTCTTGTATTTCTTATTCCTGCCTGACTTGGCTTTGTTCACCTACCTGCTGCAGTAAAAGTGAATTTCTACCTTAAGTACACCACGTCCCTCAGGCTAAAGTAGAACTAGAGTCGATTTTCACTTTCTTATTAAGGAAAAACTTGAATTGTGCTTTTTTTGGCAGATATTCCAACGTTGATTTTGTCCACAATTTCGTTCACATCAAGTTTCAGTGCACAACAACATTTATGAGCCTCACAGAAACTTACATCATACCATTAAAACAATAAATGACTCTAACGCACAAATGGAAACTAAAGTCAAGAATTGAATTTGAATATTGCCCTATTTATCAACAAGAGACATGGTATACATAAGCTACATTGAGTGCTTGCAGTTATTACAGTTAAAGAACTAAAAGAACCAACTATGTCTTAAGAGTTAAAAAAAATCTTTTAACTTAAAGTGGTGCAAGGTCAGTGAGGGGTTGGGTTAGGAAAACAGCCCAAAAAAAAAATTACAGTTATGACAATTTAAAGATCACATTATGAAATTTGCCATAATTGATCTAAAATAATAGAATGTTCAGGCCTACACTGTGGCTTCTTTTAAATCTCTAATAAAAAGCAAGTTTTTATTATATTTCCATTTCTTATTGAGATTTTATCAATTTTTTATAGTGACCTGAATGTATTAATGTATACTTCTTGTATCCTATGTGACCCACCTTGTAGCTTCGTTTTGAAAAGTGCTATATAAGTATATTAATAATATGTAAGTTTTTTACTGTACAGATTGTATTTTTTATCAGTAACTGTATGAAAGGAGGACCCTCCTGCTCCTCTGCTGTGGTGGTGATTTTTCTGTATTTCTCTCTCTCTCCAAAGTTTGTGCTCCATATGAAACGCTTCAGTGGTCCAGTCAAATTAGTTGATTTACTGGCCGTTGGAAAACCTAATGAGATTGGAAGTGAGGGCTGGAAGTAATATCAATGAGTTGAATAATAGCTCATTATCATGCCCTCTTACTCCTGTCCCCTCTTCATTATCTCTTCCCATCGCACTCTCCCGCTGTTATCCTGTCTTCTCTTCTCATCCGTTAATCTCCCTCCCTTTATCCCGCAGGTCTGATCGTGTACCTGGGGATGATGGTCGGGGCGTTCGTGTGGGGCGGCCTGGCCGACCGGATCGGCCGGCGGCAGACGCTCCTCATCTCCCTCTCCATCAACAGCGTGTTCGCCTTCTTCTCGTCCTTCGTCCAGGGCTACAGCTCCTTCCTCTTCTGCCGCCTGCTCTCCGGCGTGGGGTAAGGAGACATTAAAAAGACGTACTTGTGTTCTTGTTAAAGGAAATACACCCCCTACCCCCCCCTCAGATACAGAACCTGTAGATCTATGAGCTCTGAAGCAGTGTCTGATGGAGAGTGCCTGTTCATTGTGGATACTGCTGCCGTTTGCACTGTGGTGAACTTTAATTGTTTCCAAATGAGTGTCTTTGCTTTAGCGGTCGTTATCGCCCGTCGGACGGCGGCGCCCTGATTTAAATGTGTTCACAGTATCGGCGTCGGGCTGTAAATTGTTTTGATGGAACACGCACAGAGGCCATAAAGCGGCTGCTATCGATTGCAATCAGCCGGGCCATTATTGTGACTTTTTAGTCTTTAGTCGACCTTCTTAATTAAGTACAAGGCTCAAATTTCTATCTCCTCTCTCTCTCTCTTTCCTGCTGCACTTTCACACATGAAACATTACTCTTTTTTCCCCTCTCTTACTTTCCTCTCCTCCTTCTCTTATCTCACCCACCAACCCGCCTAATGCTTGTAATTCTGCTTCCTCCTTCCGCAGCATTGGCGGCTCGATCCCCATCGTGTTCTCCTATTACTCTGAGTTCCTGGCCCAGGAGAAGCGAGGGGAGCATCTGAGCTGGCTCTGCATGTTCTGGATGATCGGGGGCATCTACGCCTCCGCCATGGCCTGGGCCATCATCCCACACTATGGTGAGGGGAAGAACAAACAGGCCGTTAGACCACGCATTCACGAATTCATTATCTTTGGCGAAATGTGAAAACAAGCTATTGCAGCTGTTCCCATTTGATGCATCACTATGAAACAAAGAGAATCTAATTAGTGTTTTTTTTCAGTCCAGGGTCCAGGGATTTGCAGGAGGTTTAAGTGAGTGACAAAATGAGTGTTAGCTTAATTTCATTTTGTTTCCTCCAGTCACAGGCAGTTCCCTTAAATGGGTCAAAGCACAACAACATTACAAGTAAATTACAGGTTTACTATCCTGGAGGATCCCCTGACAAAACCAGCTGTACGGGAACATAGTTTCAGGGAGAAGTTTGGTCACATTATCTTCAAATGTCAGTAATGAGTAAAGAGCTGCTGTACAAACAGTGGTGTGAAAAAGAAACAACACAAGTGAACACAAAAAGCAGTTTTTATAATAAGATTTTTGTTAGTAGCGCAGACAAAATTGAAGCCTACATGGCCCTGTGTGAAAAATGATTGCCTACTAAATCTAATCTGGTTGGGCCCTTAGCAGCAACAACTGCAATCAAGCATTTACGATAACTTCCACTAAGTTACAGCACTGTGGAGAAATGCTGGCCCCTTCATCTTTGCAGAATTGTTGTAACTATACCACATTGGAGGGTTTTGGAGCATGAACCGCCTTTTTAAGGCCATGCCACATTATCTCGATAGGATTCAGATCAGACTTTGACTAGGCCACTCTTGAACAGACGGCTGGACGTTCTCCTTCAGGATGTTATGGTAGACGGCAGAATTCACGGTTTCTATTTATCACAGCAAGTCTTCCAGGTCCTAAATTCTATTTTCCTAGAGACCCTCAAGGTGTTTTCTGGGCAAATAGAGACAAACTTCAATTTTCTTTTTGCTCAGCAGTGATTGGTGCATGCACACGCCACAGTGCTTAGTATTTAAAACACACTATAAATGGTATATAACACTCAAGGCAGATACATGGGCATTTTAAATGTGTATACCTTACCTCATCCATACCTGATGTTTAGTGAAAGTAGAGATAAATGAGTCCCAGGCTCGATGTTGTATATTCTTCAGTGTTATTTTCAATATAATATGCCTTGACAATGACTAATTGGGTTTAAAGGAATTCAGAATATTTTAATGCATTGTGCTGGTTCTTTATCTCTTCATTGCAATAACTTCATTTTGTGTGTGTGTGTGAAAGACCTATGCAGAATCTTAACATGCGTAGAGTTCAACACAATGCATTTCAATCTGATTAATATTTCTCTTTGTGAGTGCGGGGTGAAACGAAGACGGGAAGAAGAGCTGTAAAATGAGAGCAAAGTGAAACGATCGCTGCAATGCAGTTCTAATCCCGGCATTTCAAGGGCATGGCTGCAACCAGGGCTTCACAGCATCATCAGGGGAAGCTTCAAGCTTCCTCTCAGCTGCCATCTCTGAGCCCTCCTCTCCTTCTCTCTCTCTGTCCGTGTGCAGGCTGGAGTTTCCAGATGGGTTCAGCCTACCAGTTCCACAGCTGGCGTGTGTTTGTCTTGGTGTGTGCCTTCCCCTCCGTGGCGGCCATCTCTGCCCTCACCACCATGCCTGAGAGCCCCCGCTTCTACCTGGAGGTCAGCCGCGTCAGCCCTCGCCCCACTCATCATCCCATGTGGAAATGCTATTTAAATGCACATTTAGAATTCTTGAATGCGTAAGCAGCCATAAAATGTGCCACCTACACACTTTTTCAGAATATTCTGAGTGAATATATACATATAAATAGGCTACACAACTCCATTTGCAAGTGAAAATACATATGAAACGTTTTTTTTTTTATTAAATTCTGGATCATTAAACTATAAACCACTGTTTAGTATTGTGGAAATTATCAAAATCAGATTTATTTAAATTTTTGCAGTGCATGGTGAATCAATGAATCAGGCCCTCCAGTTTATAATTATGCCATCATTTATTATGGTCTAAAATATATCGATGACATTACTAAAATGTTTTTTCCACCTACAAACAGCTCATGGTGCAAAGTGTAACATTTCAGGTGGTGAATTAAACCAGTCTGCTATAAAATAATCTGTTTCCTAAAACCCTATTTATGCTCGTTTCTCACTTTGGTGGCCTCAGCTAATGGACACGGCCGCAGAACTTTGTAAAAAAGACTTGAACGAGAAGTGCTGATTAATTGTGTGTACAATGTTAGGCGTTGGACAGATTTGCACAGGATACGGCAGAGTTTTAATTGAAGCGTAACTGGGTTGAATGTTTCTATTCTGGGAACGAGATGAATAGACATGAGGATACTCCCTCTGCCTGTGGTTACATAAATTTATAAGCTTAAATAGATGGAAGGAAATAACTAATAATACAAACATTCAGCATAGACATACCAACACAGACATATACCAGCATATTCACATAGTTTCTGCCTGAACAATGTTGGCATTGACAATGAAAGCTATTTAAAGTAAGCCTTTAATCCCCACTCCCTAGCCCCATTTCTTTAATTGTCATTCAAACGTTATCTATTAGAATACACATATGGCAATGTGAGATATCGTTCTTTGCAGGACCAGGTAATACATAACACTAAAAACATCAAATAAAACATGGCACTGTAAGATAAAACAGAGTTATGTCCTCAGCCACGCTGACTGATATGGCCTTAAGCTTCAAGCCTCACTTCCCAAGCACCGTGCGCTCCACTAAAACTACAGTACACACCTGCATGTGGAGGGGGAACAAGATGTTGACTAAAACAGGCCCAGCTTCCTACATCTTGATTTACCCTCGACTCCAGCATAGAGTGAAAGATGAGTCTTTGAGGAAAAAAAGTGTTTTGCACTGCAGTCACATCCAGTCAACCAGAGCGATTCCTCACATCCAGCTGTTGATTTATGATTGAACCGAAACATCAAGTACTCCCACACCACAGCGAAATGCAGAGACACATTAATATACTAAACACGACTTTAGATTTCACCACCTGCAGGTAACCAAGCTGTGTTTTTACCTTACAACATATTTGAATGCTGGATAATATGTAACAGGGAACTGTAATAGCACTTTTTCGTCTCCAGAATGGGAAACACGATGAGGCGTGGATGATTCTGAAGCAGGTCCATAACACCAATATGCGGGCGAAGGGTTACCCAGAGAGGGTCTTTTCTGTGAGTCTCGCTCAAGAATTCCTGTTTATGTCTTAACGTTATGCAGGAAATAAGGTCGTTGTGAGTGTGTGTGTGTGTGTGTGTGTGTGTGTGTGTCTGCAGACTTGCAGGGCAGCAGGGTTTTGAGCTCCACTGCTGCATAAATTTGCATGAACAAATTAAAACAGATTTTCTCAAAACTGCTATAGTCTCTTAATGCTTCATGCATCGGTATTAATACTTAATATGCTGACATAAAATGACTTTATGACCTCTTTTAAAAAAAAAAAAAAATGTAACCACATTAAGGTTCAAAATGAATTAGCATTACTGAATGTGTTGCATATATCATAGTTATTAATGGTGAGACGTTAGAGGCAGACCAGGTGCTTCTCATTATATCCTTATTAATGGGATGGAGTATGTTTATTATCCCAGGAGTTTCCTAGCTGTTGGACATGTGCTGATTCATAAATCAGTTTTTAACGATGTGGACGGAATATTAATTCTTCCTAGAAAAGTAATATTTCAAAGTAATGTCTCTGCATGTTAGGCAGTGATGAAAAACATCTATGTCAACATTTTTGTTTGGTAACGCTTCAGGTCCTTTGATTTTATTCAAATTTTCTTTGAGATTCAAAGAAAGATCAAATTCTACATAGGGGTGTTTTAATGGTTATTTCATATGGATGTGATATCAGGCATAAACACACAGAAAACACGTTATTTACAGTACCCTTGTTTTTTTACTAACTTCCTGGAGTCGCTGAGTAATTTGCAAGATTAATGCTTTGGAATTGAGGGTGGCACAATGTGCTTAGATCTATTTTTATTCCAACTATAATGCAACAAATCTTTGTTTGTTGCCTGAACTGTTCATGTGGTCGATGTCAGGAATCTACATCCATACAGACATAGATTCACGACATTCCTCCTATATTGCCAGCATAGACAGACATAGGCGGATTGTTAATAATACTAACAATTTTTACCCCTTTTTATGCAAATTACTCAGAACATTTCAAGGAATACAATTATAAAATATAGTATAAAATTAAGGGAGCGGTAAAATATTGTGTTGCATAATTTGCCTTTATATTCAAAAATATGAAAAAACTTTCGATAACAGACAGTCTGCAAAGCTTTCTGAAGGGAAAAAGCACAACTAATAATCCTAATATTCTGTTATGTTCCAGGTGAGGACCATCAAAACAGTGAAGCAGATGGATGAACTGGTCGACATGGGCGACAACGCCGCCTGGCATCAGAAGTGGAGGCTCAAGCTCACGTCACTTTTCCATCAGGTGACGACCCCGACAGTTTGTTTTTAATTCCACCAATTTTTCAATTGGGTGTAGGAGTAGTAACTGTTCAGACTAAGCAGTGAACCAAGGCAGCACTCTGCAGCAAACAGATCAGAGCTAACGAATAATCTGTCAATGGCAGCAAAGCTGGTTCATCCACCCTCACTAATTTATATTATAATATATTAAGGAAAACGTATTTAGTCAGAGCTCTTAGCTCTATTTATGTGATATTTCTTCTCTCTGTATTGTGGACGTGGTGCACTTAGGTGCAAGACATGACATTTGTCCCACAGTTTTTCTGCAGCTGCAGCAGCCTCGCGTTGTTTATCCCATGCCTGAATGGATCCCAGAACATCATGTTTGTTCCTTGCAGCCGATAAAAAAAGAGTCCAGAGTTTGTTTACTTGCTATCTGAGACTACAATATACATTTAGTCATTTCTGTCTGTCTTTCTGCTGTGTGTGTGTGTGTGTGTGTGTGTGTTTGTTTCAGGTGTGGAGTAATTTCCAGGCTGTTTTCTCCCCCAAGTATCGCCGCACCACCTACATGATGATGGCTGTGTGGTTCTCTATGTCCTTCAGGTATCATAATGTTGAAGAACGCTTCACTATTAGTTTTTTTTTTCTCCTGTGACTTACACAATGCCACGTACTCAGCATCCTGCTGAATGCAGAGGAAATACTCCATGTTCTACATAATCTCCCGTCCGGTACAGTATTTGTGTAACTGTAAATGCAACCCTTGAAAAAAGAAAATTGGTTTTGCACAGTACTTAAAGCAACTGAAACAAAACAAAGTTTACTTTAAAGTATAAGATATAAAACACACAATGGGTTGTCAGTGTCTGGGCTGTGCCATTATGATAAAGAATGTAGACGTTCAGACGTTTTTATGCCTCGGCCACAAGCAGTATATGTGTTTTTGAAAAGATTAGTGTCGATTTTGTGTGTGTTTTCTGTAATACTGCGCATACTCTTACTTAAAATTCATTCTCGATTTATTCTTAGCGTGTCTGAACTCAGATAGTTTATGCAAATGAGGCCGTGCATCGCTGAACCAGTCCATCGTTGAATGTTAAGCTGAATATTCATGCAACGCTTTCCATCCGTTCGCCAGCTCTGAGTGGGCGTGTCCGGAACGGCAGCTACCCACCTGATTGGTTGAAAGTTGCAAACAGGACTGCAACGCAAATAGGAGGCAATTTTTCATGCAAGATTTTGACAAAAAGATATAAATATAGTACCAATGTCAGTATCTGAAATGTAAGGAGTAGAAAGTAAAGATAATAAGTACAGTAATGAAGTAAAAATACTGCATTACATTTCACTACTGGTACTTTTACCTGACATTTTTAGGAGGGCACAAAAATCTTGAAATTCTTGGGTTCCAACATGAGACTTTATGTATATCTGCGTCCTACATGTTGAATGATATAGAATATTCGTGTACAAAGTAACACTGCTCATGTTTTTCTCTCCTACAGCTACTACGGCCTGACCGTGTGGTTCCCTGACATGATCAAGTACCTGCAGAAGCAGGAGTACTCCTCCCGCACCAAGGTTTTCACCAAGGAGAAAGTAGAACACGTCACCTTTAACTTTACCCTGGAAAACCAGGTCCATCGCCAGGGAGAGTACTTCAATGACAAGTGAGTCGTCTGTGTTTGCTTCTTAGCGTTGCCCTGGAGAATGAGGGCAAGCTCATTTTTCAATTTGCTTGATCACTTTCCTTTTGTTTCAAGGATATATCAACAGGTTATGGATTTCCATTACCCCTGATACTTGTTGAAATAACAACAAAACCAGATTAGAACTATGAATGAGGCTGCACCGAATAAATTGCTCTGAATATTCATATGAATTGAGCTGTTAAAAATGCAGTCAACATGGGAGGAAATAAATCTCTGTGCATTTTTTTTCTTTCTTCCTCTCCACACCACCCGAGCCCCTTACACACACACACACACACACACCTTCCATTCATCGCCTCTTTGCCTCCATTCCCTCTTAAAACCCTCATCTCTTGTGTTATTCCTTCCAGGTTTATGAACCTGAAAATGAGGTCTATGGTGTTTGAGGACTCGTTGTTTGAGGAGTGTTACTTTGAAGACATCACCTCCAGCAACACCTTCTTCAAGAACTGCACCTTCATCGCCACCCTCTTCTACAATACAGGTTTGGAAACGCACGCATGCACGCCCACGCATGCACACAGGGTGCAAAGTTTCTTTCCAGGCAGGACGTGTATTCTTGTTCCTGCAGTTGCATGTTTGTGCTTCACTGTGCAGAATGGTGTACATTTATGTGCAGATTTTGACACTAGAAGGCTCTTTTCAAGTTCATCTCCTGAAGGTCTTCCTCCTTCTCTGCTCAATGACAGCCATATTTAAAAATGGTGGACCTACGACCATGATCAAGCTGCTCTCACAGACATAGATGCACATGAACAAATCACTTAAAAACTTAAACAAAGGTGAATAAAATCACATTTAAATATTTCAATGTGTTAGAAGCTGTGTTTAGGTGCCTGAGGTGATCCCATCTTTCTGATTATTCTCTCTATACTATTAATAGAACTTTCACAGATCTCTTTACAAGTAACTTCTTTTTTTTAAGTATGTGCTGGCACAGTTTCTCTTGTCTGTAGAAATTAAAACTGTTTAAGGAACTGGAATAACACTGTGTCAAGTAGCATTGAAACTCCCCCAGTCATACAATACCTGCATTCTATCCTTTTATGACCCACATCTAGAAGAAAATGACAATTTCTGGGGTTTTGCTTTTGCATATAATGCAGTGTCAGTCTGGCGGTGAATTCAAGCACAGTATATATATGACAGAATGTCTATGTTCAGCTGTTTTTAATTCTGGTATTGGATTTTTGTTTGTGCATGTGTGTTTCCAATTTTCAAATACAGTGGTGTCTGTTGAATTTGCATTCATTACACTTTCCAGTGAGCTTATAGTTAAGTGTTTATTACCAGTCAAATCTATTCTCCCTTCCTCCTGATGTGTATAGGAGCAGCAAAATTTGTTTAAATGCTTTGTCAAAGAGGCTCAATTACTTTCCTTTCCCCCTCCACTGACTGACTGACTGGCACCACACCAAATGCAGCATTGCAGAGCTGCAACGTCTCCTAGCAACCCAGAATGACCCCCCCCCCCCCCTCCCCTCCCCACCCCCGCAGCTACATTATTGCAGAGCCGTCACTCATCTCAAACTATACAATTGCATGTTCCGCACTGCTACGTTACATATAGAAAGCTGATGAGAAACGCGTCATTGTGCATTGTGGGGAAAAAAAAAAGGACACTGTCCCTTATAGATTCAGCAGCTGTGTCCACACAGCCGAAGCTTCCTTTCACTTTGTTAGCTGTTTGCAGTCTTTACACACATCAAGCAATCACTTGTAGCGGCTATCAGCGCCAGCCAGGAGTTCCTCATTAGAATGTGAATTAAACTTGTTTGTTTATTATGGCTTAATCTCTCTTAGTCTCTCTCTCTCTTCCTGTTCAGAACTTTGGTTTGATAGTTGCCATAGGTCACCTTATTATTGCTATGCGGCATGATGGGAATAAACCACATGAGAATTGCAGCTGGGGTGCACAGGTGTGACATCATATTAGTCTGTACTGTATGTACTGAGCCAGAAGCATCAAAGGGCTATTGTTCACACTTTATTAAATTGTGTGTTATTAATATAACATATAAATATTTGTGAAGATTCATATTCACCTTTGTTGGAATAGTGTGTACCTTTCAGGTTGCACTGGGGCTCAATTCTGATGGGAAAATAAAATTAAATACTTTGATTTATACCTTTAAAGCTGCAGAAAAACTGCTTGAGAAATTGAAACTTCGCCCTTTAATCACAAAAAAAAAAATCACTTGGTCATTTTGTTGCCAAAAAAAAAACGGAGAATTTGCACTTATTAGTGTGAACCCACTCCACAAGGACTACACTTTGATTTGCGAAGCATGAAACCACAAGTTTGTCTAAGAGGCTTTTTCCACTCAGCACAATATACAACGCCCTCCCTTGAGTAAATAAAAAAATCCATTCACACAGGAAATCGTTTGAATGAAACAAATGGGTGAAACCTCAGGAAGAGCAATAGATGAGGAGAGTATGCATGTAGCTGTTGTAGAATCAGATGAGCTTCAGGCAACATTTATATAGCCTATATTTAAATATTTATATATAAAAAGTGAGTATATATTTTCTCAGATTGCTGCACTACTCTTTTATTGGAAGTTTCTATTAATTTGGATCTGTTAATGTCAAATGTGGGCTTTCAGTGAAGTTGTTTTTTACATATCGTTTAGCAACCCAAAGCTGAATTTGTTGGCCTCCTCAGACAAAACCTTCTTTTTTTCCCCCCCACACGATTTCCTCATGGCAAACAAGAGTCCAGATGCCATGTGAAGCAACAGCTGCTGTATGCACAGCGTCTCCCATCTCAGCCGTGGAACATCTTGCTTGTTGTTTGCAGCCTCTCGGGGGGGCCACGTTCACCACTGCTCATCTCTCACACAGACACATTCACAACTGTGCTGATATACTTTGCTTTATTCTTAAGGGGATGTTCAGTACACCGTCCTCTTGAGTGGTATCATTTATTTTTACGGACAATGGTTCTGTCCTTATTACATTATCCAAAAACTTCTATTTTACACCTTGATAGCACACAGGTGATCTGAATTCAATCTCAATGCTCTACCTCTGTAAACAATTTCATGCAACAATTATTACCACAATAGCTCATAGTGAGGAGGACTAATTGAGTTAGACTTACTGTATAACTTCTTGGGATTTCTAATCCATGCATTGAGTAACTCAGGGTGCTTTGATGGTGTAAAACTAGATTTGGAGACTATTAAACCCCTTTTCTTCTCTTCTAACGATGCTTCCTTTGTGCCTCCTCTCTCAACACCCTCCCCTTTGTCTCCAGATCTCTTCAAGTACAGGCTGGTCAACTGCAAGCTTGTCAACAGCACTTTCCTGCACAACAAAGAGGGCTGCCTGCTCAGCGACGTCAGTGACGAGAATAATGCCTACATGGTCTACTTTGTCAGTTTCCTGGGCACCTTGGCCGTGTTGCCAGGCAACATCGTCTCTGCGCTGCTCATGGACAAGATCGGACGGTTGAGGATGCTAGGTAATATACTGTAGGCAGCGAGGAGACATGCACTTTACTCAGCATCACGCATATGATGTATAGGAAGATCAATTAATATGCTTCCAGGCTTTTTTTTTGTTTTCCATGAAAGGTTAAACTTTTATTCATAAAACGAGTTACAAAATGAAAAGAAGTTATAGTCAAGACATTGACAAGGTTAGAAATAAGGGGATTTTTATTTGACATATTCAATTTCTCCTTCAAACTTTGCTTTCCTCAAAGAATGCTCAGTTTAACCAGCCAAACTGTTTTCAGCTGTGCTAACATAATTGCACAAGGGTTTTCTAATTATCCATTAGCTTCTAATGCAATTATCAAACACAATGTACCACAAGAACACTGGAGTTATGGCTGATGGAAATGGGCCTCTATACACCTATGCAGATCTAGTCATTTACCACATTAACAATGTATTGGGTGTATTTCTAATTAGCTTAATGTTATCTTCATTGCAACAAAAACTACAACAGTGCTTTAAGGACATTTGTAAGTTACTCCAAGCTTTTAAACAGTAGTGTAGCTTCTATACAGCTTATTTTTCTTTCAAATAAAGCATCAGCATTTGGAAATTGAGCAGAAAGATAGTAAAAAAGCAGCTGAAAAAAACAACAGGGATGCAATTTTTTTAAAATTAAAGTAAGGGCAGCTCAGTGGCTCCTCACAGAAGGATGTTTGATACTTTCCAGCTAATAATGTCCGCTCATGTCCTTCTCATAGCTAAGGACATGGCAGCACATTTTCTGCAGGTAGCGCCTCTCTCTCTCTGCAGCAGATCCCTGACAGACTCGGAGCGGAGTGTGTTTCTCAGTCTATAAATGAAAATCTAATTGCAGTGTGTTACATGACACCTCGAGGTTTCACAAATGACGGGTAATGCAGTGTGGAGGCGAGATGGCATCACTGTAATCTATGAAAGAACATCAAATTGGTTATAAAGAAATACTTTACTCTTTGTTTTATTGGGCACTCTACAGTTCCCATTCTTGCATCTGTATTTTAAAAGGTATTTGACTACTACATCTATTTTAATTTTTCTGCATTATTCAGTTTGATTTGGATGATATATTTAATTAAAAAATTACCAGTGCTTAAATGATATGTTGGATTAATTCTTCATACATCACTTTTCTGATTTTCAGCGGGCTCCAGTGTGATTTCCTGCATTAGCTGTTTCTTCCTGTCCTTCGGCAACAGCGAGTCGGCCATGATCGCTCTGCTCTGTCTGTTCGGGGGCATCAGCATCGCCTCTTGGAACGCCCTTGACGTGCTGACCGTAGAGCTCTATCCGTCCGACAAGAGGTAGGCGAGCCAGGCACGGCCCGGAATATCCTGTGACCCCGCTGAGGCGGGGTCGCCGGTGCCGAATGGCATGTTAAATTGTGTCATGAATGTTGCTCCATCACCATAGGTCGGCTTACAGGGACGGGTGACATTGTGGGGTGAAATCAGTGGTTCAGTAGTGCTGGTGAAGTACAGCATTTGTCTGTCTGAACGGTTTCAGCGCGGTTGACAGTGTACTTTATTCCTACTTTGATTGATTGTCGAGATGGATATGAGATCAAATAAAAATGTCACTATCTGTGAGATACATAATTTCGAAATCTCACCAAAGCAGGTACATTTATTTATTGTTTATGCTGCCTTTCTGTATTCAGGAGAAAAGCATTTGAGACTTTTGATTTTTGAGGCTATAGCACCACTTTGTGGTGGTGTATGGGACCAAGGCAGACTGTCAACCTTAAAAACTTGGCACCCGATAGTTTATCTCTTATAAAAAGACTTTTTTAAAAATATGAAAAATAAACGTTATTAACTAGTTTTATATTCTATGTGGATTAAATATTTAAAATGTAATATTGTTTTTCAGTTACACTATTTGACCTTTTGTCAAAAACTTGCACAAAATCGCAAAAGGTACAAATGGACTTTTATATGTCATGAAACCAACAAGAATGCGAAATGTACATTTTGAGATATCTGATAAATGCTTCTAAAATCTGCAATTTAAAAAGTCTTTGTCTCCTTATCTTGCTAACCATGATCAGTCACTGATTCGTATACATTGGGAAAGTTCTCAAATGTTCTATACCTAATGCACAAAGTACAAGATGGATGCATGTTGTGACCATATCACTAATTCCTTTTCCCATTTCGTTGTTTTTTTCATTCTTAAAAGACATAATTCAAGCAAAAGACAAAGAACTGACTCTGTACCCTGCTGTCTGTTCCCTTCTTTTCCCAGAACTACAGCGTTTGGTTTCCTCAACGCCCTCTGTAAACTAGCGGCCGTGCTAGGCATAAGTATTTTCACCTCCTTCGTCGGCATCACCAAGGCCGTTCCCATCCTCTTCGCCTCGGGGGCGTTGGCGGCGGGCAGTTTTCTGGCCCTCAAACTGCCGGAAACGCGGGGCCAGGTGCTGCAATAATGCGGCGCCAGCAACTTTTTTTCAGGAGCGGGGAGCACGGGTGGTGGGGGGGGCAGAAGAGTTTTTCGCCGCACTGTGAACGAACAGCTCAAGAGCCCTCCAAATTCTACCCTCTAACCCCCTCGCTGCTACAGCAGTGGTGATATGAGATCGTGTTTGTGAACGTAATGAAAACACAGAAAAGTCACGCAGAGCTGTAAATATTTGTGATTGGTGATTATCTGCTGGGTATGCCTCCACACGTTAAAGATTAGTGGAGCCGTGACGAACCATGAATACAACCTCCTGATTTGGACAAATTATTCATAGTTGCTCGGAATTGGTGTCAATGAAAACGCAAGGCAAAAATAATGTTAATGTATGAGTGTGAAACTCCCTTGAATACCAGTACATTTAGATTTGGTTTGTGTACATACACCACCCGGGGTTGGAGGTCAGGGGATGGGGGCTCTTGATGGTGAGCCATGCAAATAAACTCCTAGAAATGACCACTAGCCATTCGTTGCAGAGTTCTCTGTAGTCACCTCCATTCTCCTCAGCAAATTCCACTCACCTCCCAAGTCTTCAATACTTTTGCCATTGTTGGACATAGATCAAAAATGCCACATTTTAATGCCTTGATTTGAAGCATTTTTGACGCAACTCTCTCGTCGTTCTCTTTTAATGAAGGCCTGTCCTCATTATGTATTTCCTGAGGTGTTGGTGCACAGACTAACTGCCATTTTTATAGATTATAGAACATTCCAGGTTTGTTTCTGTTATTGTTAGAATGTGACGAGGCGAGCAACCGGGCCCTTTTCCCTTTAAAAACATTGTTTCTCATCACCTTTGTCCAATCATGAGACCATTCGAATCAGTGAATGGATAAATCCCTTTGCCAATCAATGATTTTATGCTGTCATTAACTTAATTTATTTGTTAAACGGTACATGTAAAGCACAACCATTTGTCATTGTGAATGCTTCAAACATTTTCTTGACTTGATGAAAATGTTTCGAAGCTCACACTCAATCACCATTATTCAATCATAATGAATATCCCTTTGTAAGAAATGCCTTTATAGTACCTCTCCCCCTAGACTTACAGTATGTTTGTCTATTATAATTGGGTTTTGGAGGGTGTTATGCATGTCGAAAAGTATGTATGCAAATTGATGATATTGAGAGTTCAAGATGTAAACAGAATTTTGGTCATTTTGCATTTCCTTATCAGTTAGTCTGACTCAAGTAGCTGTAATATTTGGACATTTCCTACTCACAAAAGTTAGCACAGCGCATTTATTCCGCTGTTGCTAACGACAGATGAATTTTGCCGTTGTTTTCAGAGCATGATCCATAGGATGGCTTCAAAAGGAAAGTATTCCTTTATTAGCTTCAATATTACTATTAGATATGAAAGGTCATCAAAATGATAAAATAAATTACACAAAAAATGGCTAAACTTTTAGTTTCGATGGTTTTAGTGCAGGCACAAATTGTGTTAAGTGTGTACGAGATGGCGGATAAACTATAATCTAATTGTTTGTGTGAACTGAATGTTTATATTAATGTGAGCGTGCTACTTTGTGCAATATTGAACCTCTGTGCAATATTGAGTTTTTTTTCTTTTTTTTTAACATTTCACATACAGCAAATTCTGTTTTTAATTATGAATGTGAGGGTAATTGTCTCATCATGTTAATTTAATTATTCAAACTGCTGGAAAATATTACACCCAATGTTAGGCTAATGGGTTACAGCAGATTTCATATTTTCCTCATACGAGATGTGTTTGTCCTTGGAGCACCTGACATGCTGACACATTGAACAGTGAGCATCAATTATTCTCCTAATGAAAGGTATCATTTAGAAAAAATGACCTGGGACATTGTGTTAACGTGTGCTTTATTCTTCAAATGTAGCTAGATATAACACAAGATTCACCGTAGAGAACTCACTGCCAAGGGCTGATCGTCATACATCCCACCCCAGTAACAGCACAGTGTTGGCAAACACGTTGCCAGATTTACCTGATCAACTGTAGAAAAGCGAGGCTGATATGTCCACAATTGCACAGTGAAGGAAAAACAATCATTGATAAAACAGACTTAGAAAAAAAAAACAATCTTTTTGTCCAAACTGCCATTTTGTAGGATAGCAGCCATACATGTACTCAAGACAGTTGAATAAATAGACAACCCATTGCACTAAATGTACACAGTTGTACACGCACAATTGTGAATGCCTTGAGTTCTTCCAGACACATCCTGATGCAGCCTTGCTAGACATTTTACGAAGAACAAGGTGAGCATTTAGCAAGAGCACAATGACCAAAATCTACCAACCTACCAAATGACAAGATTGTGAATACGAGTGCGGTTGTGAACATTCAGGCCTCCAGCTTTATCGCAGGATCATGACCCGTCCCTTACATTTCGACCCCTCCATCTTGTACTAATCTGATTCCAAATTTGACAGCTGACCTATTATCCATGCGTGTGCCATGAGTACCACCTCTCATTAATTATTGCCAAATATTTTTGTATGGCCTGAGTTTACACATTATACCATCAAGTCTCTGTTATAGATATGAATATATGTAAATAAAAATAATTATAATGTAACTAATAAGATAGCTCTTCAAACCTTTTGACTTCTGGAAAAAAAAATGTTATTCCAGTCAGGTAAATCAACAACAACTAGAATATGTGATGAAGGAAACTTTTCAGAACTCGCCCAAGAGCTGGATTTCAAGGGGTTGTGTTCCCTTGTTTTAAAACTGCAAGAAATGAGGACTTCAGAAGCCAAATGGAAAGTAACATTTGCCCAGACTCCCTTTTAAAAGCACATGGATATTATATAAATGCACATTAACTGTACAAATATAAAAGCTAAGCGTTCAGCAGTCCTACTCTCTGTATGTTGTCCTGTATCTCCCATGAAACTAAGAACAACGATGTCAAGATAACTTGTATTTGTTCAACATGGAATGCTGTTAAAAAACGCAAACCTGTCTCAGTGACTCAGTTCAGCCTCCGTCCAAGTCAAGATTGTCTCTCGTGGATACATATCTTAGCTTATGTTACAGGGTTTTTTTTGTATAATTATTGTTGCCCTGAGCAACAGTCAATCGTGAGTGCAAAAAGTTAACAAAGCAATAAGTGTTTGGGTATTTGTCTCTATTCTCTCCTTTGAAGCTATTGGGAATTGGAGCACATTACTATACGCTGGCCTTGTCCACTAAAATGCTGAGTTTTGGCTTAATGACACTGGACTTAACAGCTAACATGCGTGTATACTCTCTAAAACAACCCTAGGTCTCGAGGCTTATGTCAATAAGATTGCATTGCCATTAATTAAATGTAACAAAGAATTTATCACCTTTGTCATTGTACTGTGCTGTAGAAACTGTAGTTGATTGTTTGTAAGTATAGAAACTGTTTGTGGAATCATGAATATAACAAAAAAAAGTTATAAAAAATATGTGTAAATGGACAATGCTGTATGTTGTCTTTGATTTTGTGTATTTTGTAAATGAGAATGAAATATTAAGTAAATACATCAATGTTAAATACTGGTTATGAATCATAGTTAGCCTAAATGTGACAAGATCAGTTCTGTTTAAAGGTGCGTGAGGTTTTTTTCTCTTATATTTTCTCATTGTTCATTTTTGATTGGGTCCGCACTTTGTTGTGCACCTGACTATTTAGAATCACAATGGATAACAAAAAAAACATGAAGAATAAAAGTTATGAAAAGAGAATGTTTGTCCTTTTTTTATGACTATAAATATTACATTACAGAAACACCACAAATGCTACAAAACCTGCTGCTACTCAAGAAAGATGTAAGTTGTATTCTCTCGAGGGAGTTAATTTGTTTTAGTCTTACCCACGTTAACAAAATAAAAAACCTGCAGTAAAATATATTTTCTTGCTGATTATATTTCAATTAAATCATATTTATTTTAATTACCTAGATTAACTAAGATATTACTATTTTGACCTAATTTTATGTTCATTCTTTTTTTTCAGCAAAGAGCCAAACAATCGATTTCTTCTATATCTAAAATAAAAATGATATTAAAACTTCTTACTCCTATAAACTGTACAATATATTTATTTACAGCATTTAGTCCCTATGTTGTTAAATGTGGTTGCTTTTAAAATGTCACTATAAAACTGGTAAAATATCCTATCTATAAAACTATATTTAAAAAAAACGTAATTATAAACAGTAGATGCTGGGCTCGTCAGCAATACAATCATTTATTTATCTGCGTTTATCAGCTGCATCAACACGGTCACCATATTGTGTCGGGGATTCTGACTGGTCTGACCCGCCTGTCTGAAATATGGAAGATGGAATTTTAAAAAATGAAATAAAGTCAAAGAAAATACGCTAAGCAGGGGAGAATATTTCTAAAATATTGTCTCGATAACCGATGTAGCTCCACTTCCCCGTCAAAAGATGGCGACCTCTTCGACGCCTCGTGTCAATCAACGTTGAAGGCAAGTTAAAAACTGACCCAGCTGTGTGTAAGCACTTCCGGCAACTGTCACGTGACTGTACTACCCTTGATCGTGACGCAATTGACTGACTTCAATTGCAAGGTGAGTAGTATAGATAAATATATCTCTATCACTAGTTATGTACTTTTACTGTTAAACACAGGGAGTGTTTATTCCTCGTAGAGTCAATACAATATTTTAGATTGCGTATATATTGCGTAATCTTTGTTATTAAAGCTAGCGGCTAATGCTAGCAGGTAACTGCTTTGCTAATAAGTTCATTTAAGCAAAAGCTTTGACTTTATAATAAATACTGTCACGTAAAAATACCATTGGGTTGACGCTGTGTTATCGTTCCGCGTTGATTCAAAGTTAATTTATTGGGGTTGTAGACCAGTGGATACAATCTAGGACTGCCTGTTATCATCACATTTATTTTACTTTAAAATAATATTTTAATCAACGGTTTAGTTTATACGATTAAAGGTTTCCCCAGAGCTGTAGGTGGAATCCTGCTTATGTGTGTCTTCAGTACAACAGTGATAAAATCAGAGAAAAAAAAAATTAATAAATGACTCATCAGTTATCAAAGTTGCTGCAGATTGATTTTTTTGGCCATCAATCAATCAGTTAATCATATTTCTATACTTAGTCTCAAGTAGAAATTCTCTAACCTAATTATGTATAAATATGAATAGTATAGGTGACCAAAAGCTGGCATTATTACTAGGGATCGAACAATTTATGATCGTGATATTTACTTTATTTGTGATTGGATAATAGCAGCATTGATGATTTCTATATTGTGTCAATGTTTTACGGGAAATGTGGGTGCAATTATAGTCTGGTCTGAGAAAAAAATAATCACAGTTTTGTGATTATCTAAAAAAAAAATAATTACATTACAGATGGATAATATCATAAAATACCAAAATATTTCTTTATTTCTATTTCTCTGCATATGTAGCCCCCCTCAAATACAATGAGGGGTGTTGCTCTCCTGACAGAATGTGTTTTTAAACAGCATCAGTTTCAGTCTTTTTTTTTTTTTCATAAACTCACCTCATAGTATAACCGTAGAAAAATATCTTGAACAGAAAAACCTGGTGTTCACTCATAGTGAAATTCGTGAATCTTGTCTCTTTTCTTAGTTACAAAGGCAACTTCACTATATTATACTTGATGGGAAATCAGATTTCCGATCACTTAAACAAGATTTAAAAACAATATACAATGCAACAACTAAAAGCTCTTGTGGCCTAGGAGCTCAGCCCCCATCTGTCTCTCCCAGGTGGTGTCCTGCTGCCACAGCCTCTGATGCTGCCCACTGTCCTCCGCTGTGCTCGGCCCGCCTCCACCAGCCTTGCCTTAGCCCGGCCCCTGACCCGCTTAACCCCGCACATGGACCCAGACCCCAGCCGACCCGTCGAGACCGCTATCAGAGCCAAGCTGACCGACTCGCTGAAGCCGGACCACTTGGAGGTGCACAATGAAAGCCACATGCACGCCGTGCCGCGCGGTTCCGAATCCCATTTCCGCGTTCTGGTTGTCAGCTCCCTGTTTGAGGGTCTGCCGTTGATAAAGCGCCACCGTTTGGTTAATGAGGCTTTGAAGGAGGAGTTGAGCAGCTGTGTTCATGCGTTGGCTATCCAGGCAAAGACTCCGGAGCAGTGGGGGAGTAACCCTGCTCTGGCGAAGAGTCCGCCCTGCATGGGAGGCTCGAGGGGTGATCACACCATGGAGGAGAAGCTCAAGGCCGGGCGAGAGTGAAGTGCCAGACTCTGAAGTGGCTGTACACTTGCTGTTGACTGAACTGTGAAAAATGCAGTCAGACGTTGTAGAGAAGGTATAAAGATTAGTGTTACCTCTACACAGCACTGATATTGGAGGTAATTTTAATTTCATTATACATTCTTGGCTCAATGGCCTTTAGTATTCTGTGGCAGAGTATAATGTTACATTTTTTTCATTTAATAAAATATTAATTGTGACAATGAAGTTGGAAGTGTGTTTTTAGGGGTTATTTAGTAAAATCCCATCTGGTATTAAATATTACCTCTCATTCAACACAGCATTTAACATTCAACTTCAAACATGTATACAGTGGATATAAAAAGTCTGCACATCCCTGTTAAAATACCAGGTTTTTGTGATTTAAAAAAAAAAAAAAAAAAAAAAAAAATATATATATATATATATATATATATATATATATATATATATATATATATATATATATATATATATATTACAATTTTTTTTACCTCTATAGGACTTCATCACAACTTCACAACACATCAGAATTGAAAAACAAACTGAAATCTTTCAAGGAGGGGAACTAACTCTATTATAAGGGTTAAGAGATGTGGCTTCAGATTTAATCACTTAAGTTGTCAGTAAACACCTTGTCACCATTTAAAGTGCCTCTGATTAACCTCAAAGTTCACCTGTTCTAGTAACTTTTCCTGACATATTTGGAGCCACATCTTCCAGCATGAGCCATGGTCCACAGAGAGATTCTAATGCATCAGATGGATCTCATTGTTCATAGATATGTTAGGTAAAGGATACAAAATAATTTTGAAGGAATTAAATATACCATGAATCCAGTCAAGTGGAGAGTATATGGCACAACAGTGACATGAACATGAAGGCTTCCAAGAGTCCGATGACAGCAATGAAGGAGCTGCAGGAATATCTGAGCAGTACTGGCTGCGTAGCACATGTGACTAGTATCTCCTGTCTTTTGTCAGGGCTATGGAGGAGGATGGATGAAACATCTAAGTCTGGCTTTAATTTGCAAAGAAACATATGAAATCATCTGTGATCAGATGAAACCAAGGTTGAAATATTGGTATAATTTCTATTTGGTACAAAAAAACACCGCTCCTAACCAAAAGAACACCATGCCTACAGTGATGTATAGAGGTTTTTTTCAATTGAGTTAAACAGTGTTATTGATCACATTAAAAGTGACAGTAAAGGTTTATCTTAGTGTAACTTTTTTACATCACAAAAACCTGGTGTTTCAACGGGTTGATTTTTTTTATATCCTCTGTATTACACTCATGTAATTTCTATGTGAGGTCCCTGAGCGCCTGAGGATAACATCAGTACCACTGACCCAACACATGAGGGCAGCATGAGCACACGTCGTCAGACTAAATGAAATTGGGCCAGTGGCCGGATGGATGCAAGATGTCTTCATTATTCCCCTGAAAGTTGAACATCAATTATCGTCATATTTTCATTTCCGCCTTATCGTGGTGCATAAAGTCATATACTTCAAAAAAAAAACACAAACTAATGGTTAACATTATAAGGTTCTCCAAACTCCAGGACAAATTTGTGAAAACTTGAACATCTAATCAATCCAGCACCAAATTATTTATTAGACAGCACATAAAAAAACAAAGTAGTTTCTGTAAGGAATAGAAGGCGAAACAAGTATTTGTCATAACAAACCCATGATCCGTTGAATGATTCCTAAATTACATTTATATTTTTGATGATCCGTATTTTTGAACTTTACTGGCTGAGTAAACCAGAGGACAAAATGTTCAGTAGTTTGCGCTTGTTCCCAGAATGACACACTCTTTACTGCGTGTGTGTGTGTGTGTGTGTGTGTGTGTGTGTGTGTATGTGGGTGGGCGTCTATTTCTGTCTTGGGGTTGTATGTGTCACTGCGAAGGTCTTCTTGTCCTTCTCTCAACCCAGATGACGGCCAAGAATCACTCCTCAACCCTGTGAGAGTGATAAGACAACAAATATACATCAGAATTCACTGGTGGGAGTCTTAATAAACAATGATCTTTTTACCCCAATTATCATACATCTGCAAGATTAATTTGCTCTGTTAGTGTATATATATATATATATATATATATATATATATATATATATATATATATATATATATATATATATATATATATATATATATAGTTTTTGTTTAAAGAAATTTTCCCGAATTTGGTGCTGCAGAAAAATGAGACACTTTTAATGCTTTGCCGTGAAGCTATTCAAAGATATTGTGAGCTCATAAAGACAGGCCTTCAGTGGAATGTGGTGTCACCTCAAGGTAATGCGTGTCGTCTTCTACAATCATCCTCCGCCTGGAATTGACAGCCTGTCAGGCCTCACAAAAGGCCCCGGTGAGGAGGGTGAACAACTGGTGTCACTGGTTTGGAAGAAGGAAAACAGTAACACAACCACTTTATGACCCCTGCTCGCCCATTAGGGCCAGGCCTCAGGGAGCAAGAAGCAAGGCCTGGCTGGGAAGAAGGCAATAAGTCCGGCTGTACTGCCCCGGGACCAGCAGACTGTCTCTGCCCATAAGATTTACGTGTCACAATTCCAGGTGCTGTTATGATGGAGAGGGGAAAGACGTCAAGTCGTCAAAGGGTGATGAGGAGTGCAGGGACTTGTCTTGCTCTAAAACTAGTGGACATGTGTGCGAGTGTAAAATTGCCTACTTAGTCCGTGGCAGTTACAGCAAAATAACAGGCTTGCTCCTGTCACCTTAATAGATCTGGAATTGTTTTGGCCAAAGGTGGAATGTAACTAATTGCCAGTGCTTTTTTTAGTGTACCATTACTCTTTCGGCTCTACTGGAAAATCAATAACTTTTCTTTTCGGAGAACACAAAGTAGTCACCTTTTGGACAAGAACAAGCAGGAATTTCAGACTAGCCTACAGCAATGCAAATAACCATTTGAAGTAATAAAAAAAACAGTCCACTTATTTCATTTAAAACCCCAGGGATTCGAATCTGTGAAAGCTTTTCACTACTTTTGAGATTCTCTCTTGGAGCGGATGTATTCCTACTGACCCGGTTACAAGCAGGATGACACATTTGGCCTAACCGTGTTGTCTTCCAAAGGGCCGCTGCTCTACTGGAGTATAGCCTTTCACACAAGTAATCTACCTCAGTAATACTTGTGTCAAGTATCAGTACTTCTACTTGAGTAGGTTGTTCTTGTCGTTTTTTGCACCCTTTGTTCCAGCTTGTTTTTCCTGGTGAAGTTGTTGTGCATCAATGTAATGAAAAGCTCTACTTTTAATAGCTGCAGATTTATATTTTTTTATTCTTAATTGAATCGATCCGATTTTAAAACATATTTAAAGTTTCTGTCCAATTATTGTCTTCCCCACTTGCAGACAACAAATTTAACAACAAAGGGGACCTTTATTTTAATATGGGCTTATACTTATTAGTTTTTAGATATTCATAGAAGAATAAACTTACCATTAGTGTGTTTGCGTTGATGTTCCATCAACATGTTGTTGACGTACACCGAGTCTCTTCCAGCGTATCCAGACTCCCAGCGGTGATGGATCTGTCTCCTGGCCCAGGTCCTGGGCCCGTTTGGCCTACAGGGTGCAGCAGGTCAGTGGGAACCCACCTTGGCGGCGCTGCTTCTGCGTCAGAGACCCGGGACAGATGGTGCCAGGCTGGGCTTGGGACCCCGCGCGGGGCAGGGTTCCCGCGATGAGCAGCCGCTGATTTACACCGCGGCTCCGGACCGAGGGGCTGGGGCTGGGGCTGGGGGTGCTCCTTCTGCGCAGCTGACCCCTGCTGGTTGCAGGGTCATCCATCGGGAGGAAAGGGGGGGGGGTGGTGGGTACAACAAATGGGTGTCTTGAGAAAAGGGTGGTTTGGTCATCCCAGGGGACGGGCTTCACCCTCAGGTCTGTACAGCATGTGTGTAGGAGAGCAGCCTGTTAAACACATTTAATTCAAACCCCGCTTGCTACAAATCCTGATTGGCTCGTACAGTAGAAATGGCTTTTCATTAGCGGCCAGAAGCAGAACCATTTGGTCCCTGTAATATTTGTTATTAATTGGAATAGCACAATAGAGAGCCGCTCCACATCATCAGTCCTAATTACAGTTTAATAATCAAAGTATTGCTTTTAAAAGCTCCCATGCTGGTCTGGTGATTAATCTTTAGCTGGTTTCATGTTGTAAAAAGCCCCAGAGTTGAGCTTAAGGTGATGGTAATAGGCTATTAAGGCCTTTAATTGGAAAGCAACCCCCCCACCACCAAACCCTCCCACCCCCCCCTCCATGCCAACTCCCTCTCACACCACACAACCCACTAATGAAATCAGTGAATAGCCAGCTTGAAAGGGAAGGACAAAAGCAGAGATGAGGAGAAGACAATATCCGTGTGGGAGAATTAGTTACACTCAGTAGTCTAAGTATTCAAAGCGCAGCACAAAAAAAAAAAGGGGGGGGGGGGCTCGAGAGGGATTAAGAGAAAAGTCCACACAGGTGGGTTGCTGGGAGGGAGGAGGGGTCACATGACAGGATGTTACCTCGTTTGATAAACAACAGCCGGGGCCCACAGGAAGGAGGAAGGGAGTTATTTTATAGGCGGAATTAACTGCTTCACCACATCAGGTATTCATTATGGTAAATCTCCCAGGTGTGCTGTACATGCAAGTAAAGTCAAACATCTTAGGAGGCTGGATTTGATGTGAGCCGACCTGGACTGAAGCAGGTTTCGCTGTGGACACTCTGGCAAAGACCTCACAAACTCAATACAGCCACAGCTGAGGTGTTGATCTCAAAAAATGCTGTGGAAAATTTGATATTTAAAACAAAAAATATGTGCTACTATTTTTTTTTTAGGCTGACCTCAGGTTAACCATGTTTCTGACTGCTGAGGTAGATAGTAAAGATAGTGAAGGTTAATCCACTCTGAAGTCCTAAAATAGCATCATGAGAATAAAATTTTGACTGAACTTAAATTTTTAACACTAGTGAGACCTGGGATGATGTAATCATCTGCAGTATTGCTGAAATATTAGTTTAGAGAATTTCAGACATTCAAATGTACCCAGAATGGCAGGTTATTGTAATTTCTCACTTTAATTTCCTTGCAAATTACAGAACATAAAATAATCCGACAAGAAGAAACAGTATATTGTATTGTTTGTCTTCTGATAGAAATCACTTGTAGAATTGGTGATAACTTGGACATTTCCCCGAACACAGTCTGACAGCTCCACTGTAGGTTCTTTTCAAACTGACCGAAAAAACAAGGCTCACGATCAATCAGCTGACAACAAAATTGAACGCTGAAATCTGTATCCCCACTGACGCGCGACAGCGTTTGTGTTGACATGTTTCTTTTGTTCCGCCTGCGCAGCTCAGCCGCTCACATGATCACCGCAGTAAGTCACGGGAGTTTTTCCCGGGGGTGTTTAAGGCATCAGGGCTGGTTAGGCTGGTTTTCGGGCCAGAGTGCACAGGCCAAGGCCTTCGCCCTAAGCCCTGCGCACTCAGTTACTGACACGCATGCAACTCCCCTTCCCTCCCCTCAAGGGCACTAACCAGAGGAGTGTGCATGTCAAGACAGATGGGTCACAGATAAGGCCTTCTCTCTGGGCTGCAATACCTTCTCTAAACTCCCTCTCAACCTTTTCGCTCAACCCCTGTGATCTTCCCACTCCTGCTTTCGAGCTCAGCACCTGTGCCTCATTCCTCCTGCACACCGTCCATCTCCGCGCGCTGTCAATCACGTCATTTTCTGTGCAGGCGCTGACCCACTTTGCGCACATTGGCTAGTTACCCTTTGCCTCCAGCAGCTTTCTCCCCATAAACTCCTTTTGACCTCTTATCGTCTTTCGTTCAACTTCTCGCAATGTTCAACAACCCTCTTTATGTGCAGCTGAGCTGAACCGCCTTAACGTGCTCCATGTTCCCACTTTTGGAATAATGACCCCCCCCCCCCAAATCTTTCTTCAGCCTCTCCGGGGCTCCCAGTTGCTCATGGCTGAACCCTGACATATGACTTTCTCTTTCGCTCTTTTCCCTCCTTCTTTAGCACTGTGTTTCAAGAAGGATTACATTCACTTAACCCCCTGGAGTACCCAATACCCTATATGATCATGTTTATATCTGGTGCACAGCCTGAAGCTATTATCATATCACCATATTATGTTATTGCTTCTCCCCTTGGGCATTACTCAGTGCTGATGTTTTTAGTCGAGAGGTTGTAAGTTATTCAAACACCAGTGTTTAGAATATTTTGTGGGATTTGAATGACAGCTGGCATATAGGAACACGCACCAGGCCCATGGAGCATATGATATTCACATAGCTGCTTTTACAGTCAGAAAGACCCAGTCACACTCGTAAACTTCGCCTTTACGTTTACCATCATAAAATCCAAAGAGAGAGTTTAACAGAGATTGAGCACTTTTACGGCGCGGCTCGAAATATCATAAAAAACAATTGATTAGCACCGGGTTTTTCTGATGTGGTCGGTGCTGTCACTTTGCACCTGCTCTGCGAGGGTTTTAGATTACGCACATAAATATTTGTGTTACTTATTATTTCTCAGTTTTTAGTGATGCTGGTCAGTCGATCCATCATTTTGGTTCCGAGTGAACTACCCCAACAACTACTGGCTGAATCCTGAGAGCTTTGTTAATCTTTTGTTTAATGGACTGTCTCCGGAGCCATTGAACGGACTGACGTACATATACACATACTGTGTATCAGCAGTACCCAGAGAATTAATAATAACTCTAACTGGTGATCTCCTGACTTTTCCTCTTTTGTTCAAGGTTCATAGTTGTCATTATAAATTATATTGACTGTGAAAAGCACCCTTCCATGCTACACACATGGACAATGTATTTACAAATATATATATAAAAAAAATAGAGTAATCAGTTTGGTTTCAGTTTACAAAAACAGCACTAAAAAGACATTTTACAAAGAAACAATATTATATTTACAAGAAGTATTCATGTACAGTTACTAGGTCTGTAATTGGATAGATTTTCACTTAAAGGTACAGTGTGTAAAATTTAGCAGCATCTAGTGTCAAGAATGGACAAACCAAACTGTGGCTCTAGCCCTCTGTTGCATGCTGTTGCCATATAGCAATTCCATGCAAATATTCTACATATAGGTCTAATTTTGGCCCAGAATCCACTGTGGCATTCAGGTTTGCTGCAACAAATACCAGACCATGACGTTGTTAAGATTTTTTTCAGTCCATATAAAACAGTGTGAGAACCTGATTTCCTGGTCATATTTTTTTGTCCTTCAAAGTAAAAGACATTAATTCCATCATGGATTATAGATGACTACTTCTTACTAATATTAAGCCAAAGTAATTGTTAATAGTAGACACAGACACAGTTTTTGGTCCTTCCTCAAGCTTGGAATAGTCAGTTGGTTGCAATCTGCAACCTGACTACTAGAGGCCGCCAGAATCAGCACGCTGTACCTTTAATTAATAACTCTCTGACTATTCCTCTGACGCAATGTCTCCACAACTATTGATTCATGATTAATCGTTATCAGTTTGGTAATCCCTTCATATTTTCATTATCATGACAAAAATTAATTTGTCTAATATTTTAGTGTATGTGCAGATGTGCACACATTTGCAAAATTATTGACATTCCTATTAGGCTCGTGTTTATTGCTAATTTAGTGAATGTTAGCATTCCTACTAAACTACTATCCATCCATCCATCCATTGTCTATCCCGCTTATTCCCTTTCGGGGTCGCAGGGGTCTGCTGGAGCCTATCCCAGCGCGTTAAGGCGAGAGGCAGGGATACACCCCAGATGGTCGCCAGCCAATCGTGGGGCACACACACCATTCACACACCATTCACTCTCACACTCACACCTATGGGCAATTTAGAGTTTACCAATTAACCTGAGCATGTTTTTTGTATTGTGGGAGGAAACCGGAGTACCCGGTGAAAACCCACGCAGACACGGGGAGAACATGCAAACTCCACACAGAAAGGTCCCAGACCCAGGCCCAAGGCGGGTCTTGAACCTGCGACCTTCTTGCTGTGAGGCAACAGTGCTACCCACCGCACCACCGTGTCGCCCACTAAACTACTATTACTACTTTTTAGTGGCAATTCTTATTTCGATTGAAATATATATAACAACTAAAACATACTAAATTATATAGTATATTATATTATATGTCTGCCATTTTCTGCATTAGATGCTGCTAAATATTGCACACCCGACCTTTAATTCGAGCATATTAGCATAAGTAGGAGCTGCTGGTGTGGGTGTTTTAGTTTGAATCCAAAAGAAAAATGCTCGTTGTTGTTAAATCCCCCGACAACTCGCATCACTTTTGTATTGATTGTATCCCATTCACTTCTAAGAGGATGATTCACTGCTGCCCCCTCTATAGTGGTGTCTTTGAGTCCAATATTAACCCATAAGCGATATTGTTTAGGCAGCGGTTCAGGTCAAAAGGGTCGACCATACGCGAGGCCAGTAAACGCAGGGTTAATCTCGGCCCTTCCAGATGTACCACCCGACTCAAAGGATCTGCGTAGGGCTCCGCTCGGACTTCCACAAAACGTGATCTATTGTTCGTCTGTCAGCAGCGCCGTGATATATTCTGCGCTACATTCATGGACAAAACATACCCCGGCGATTATACAAGCCGGGGCCATTGGCCCTGCAACAACGCCGGCCCCGGTGACTGTGGACACCAGGCAGCTTGACCCCGGGGTCTCGCGCTTCTTTGTTTCCCCTGACCCCTGTTTCTTTTACCCCCCTCTGAACCTAAAACCTCTGTCCTCTCCAGCTCCCCCCCTCCTTTCCATGACTTCTTCTCCCACACACTCTTCACACACATACAAATAAAGAAATGGGCCCCCTCCAGTTTATTTTATTAGCACTTTGAAACCCAGGCTTTTTACAGGGGAATGGAAGGGAAAAAAAATAATAGGAAGGGGCTTTAATTAGGAAGAGTTATTAGGCCTCAAATAAAACAACAGGGTCAGGGGGGAGCGTTGGGTCAACTGGGAGTGTGTGGGCTTTGATATGAGGACTTTGTCATCTTTGGGTTCAACCCTCATATCCTCAGAATAAGACGAGGCTCAGGGCAACACTGAGGAGCTTAGCGTCCTTAAGGGATGGGCACACTTTCTCTGGAGTGTGTTTGTAATGGCAGGAGCGATGACTTTATGAATGAGCCTGTGAATGAGGGAGCGGCGTGCGACAGCTTACGCGGCTGCAGAATGCATGCTCGCCCCATGGAGCGGCGTGTACAGTTCCAGCTGTGTGTCTGAGTATACATGTGTGTTTGTTCAGTGCCAGGTGTGCCGCCCCCTTTTCCTTTGTAATCGGCCCATCTGTGGGATTGTGACATGGAAGGCCCTGCAATTTCCTTTACTCGTTTTTTTTTTTTTTTTTCCCCTTACACCGGCTTCCGACCTAGTCATACTTGAGCGTACGATCCCCTTCTCGCGTTCCCTAACCTTCCCTTCCCCTTCCTCCCTCTCTTCCTCTCCTCCCCGAGTGGCCGCTCCCTTTCGGCTTTCTCACTGTTTACCAAACACACCAAACGGCCTCCTCCTCCTCCTCCTCCTCCTGCTGCTGCTGCTTCTCCCTCCGTCCTGCCTCCCTCTTCCCTCGCTCCAGCACATGCACGTCTTTGTTTGCGCTCATCTGAGTAGAAAATAGTTCCCAACTACTCGCGGGGCTGCAGAGTGAGACAGGAGGCCTTAAGTGGTGCTCACCGGGGGAAAAACAGAGGGCTGTGGATGCCACTGAGTGCTGCCGACGCTCCATCCACCTCCTCTGGGGGGTGCAGAGGGGGGGAGAGGGAGGGTGAGAAAAGGATGAGGAAGAGGAGGGGAATCCCCGGAGCTTGGCACAAAGACGGACTGCACTGTAATCAGTGGAGGCATATCATCAGAAGCAAAACACACGATGAAAAGACCGCAACACTTGCTGATTTAAGTCTTCTACAACAGCACATTACTGTTTGATTATCATGACACCCTGAAGTTATGACCACGGGGGAAAGAAAAACAACAAAAAAAACAGGGTAGATATATTCAAGGGTAGCACTGCAGCATTGAATTGTGGGTGATTATCTCAGTAATTACATCCTCTTTGCTAGATAGACAGGGAACGGCGTGTGTTTTCCAAGGATTCATCTCCGTGCGAGTCGATGTGAACGTCGCGGCTCTCAGCACATGTGAAAACACATCGGCGATCCCAGGAGATTTGGATTAAAAAACAAACAAAAGGATTGGAGGGGGCCAAGGCGACGAGTTTCCCAGAATTCAGCGAGCGGTCAAAAACAATATTTGGCACAAAGGGATTAAATCTTTATCTCCCAACTTTTTTTTTTTTTTTTTTTTGCATCCGTCACAGTCTGGGGCCGCCGCTGAAGAGCAAACCAACAGACAGATCGGTGAGACAGATGTCTGTGTGTATTCGAGAGAGGGGGGGGGGGTGGGGTGGGAGGGGGTGTGCTGCTGGGTGAGATGTAGGTATTATAAGTGGCTTGCTCCAGGATGACCAAGTAGGTCAAGAGAATCAAGGCGGGAGTAAAGGGGCTCACAAAGCTGTGAGGGGAAGGTCAAGCGTGAAATCCCTCCCTCCTTGCCACTGTGACCCCCCAGGGAGGAGTTCTGTACAAGCAGCGAGGCATCTCTATGTGTGTAGCTGTAAAGACGTGGCGGAGTATAAAACGTGGCGGTGATGCCAGCCCCCGGTTCAGTTCACAAATCCATGAACATCAGTACCCAAAAAAAAGGAATGAGCTGCAACACTTATCGGCAGTAGGTTTATTTTGTGAGGCTCTGTGCATTAACGCGTTAGGAGGTATTGTATTGACTCTTTGGTTGTTTCTAGAAAAACAACATCTGTCTGAACATGCTTGAAAAACAGCTCAACCTCAGGCTCAGTGACAAATTTGACAAATATGATTGAGAACGGTTCAGTGGGCTTACCGGCACCCGGAGGAAAGTTTCTGATGTCCGAGCCGAGACCTTTCTGAGCGCTCGTGGTTTAGAGTGCCCCGCGTGTCGGGGTCGTTTTCAAACGCAGATGTCAGATGTTTCCGAGGAGGAAACATCTGACATCAGATTGGCTGCATGTTGAGGCAGAAACGCACGAACCTGTAGCCGGTTTGTCTAATGGAGATGCTCCAGGTAGCCCAGCGTTTGTGAGTGCTCAAGATAAAGGCAACAATATGTGCGCGTTTGTGTGTTCATGCACACCTGCCAGTTTGTGTGCATTGACTTTTGCTTACAGTGTGAGCACATGTGTGCAGATGCATGCAGACAGATTATTCGCAGTGTCTAATGAATATTTTTTTTGCATCCCGTGCTTGAGGACATAAATTGTTTGCATGCAAAATAAATTATTTGCCACCAACCAAATTATTTAAGCATGAAACCTGCTTCCTCTGTGTGAACACTCCTTTGGTTTGTTTAGTACTACTAAACTAAGTGTTGCAAACTACTGGATTTATAAGTATTAGTTAAAGCCATTTTTTAACTAAATGATGGTGAGTCATTAAGGTCATGAAAAAAAATCCTTTTATTTGGTGTGTCAGCTTAATTTAAAGACCCATATAGCTTGAGGAGAGTGTATTGATTAATGGCAACCAGTTTGAAAGGTCATGAGTCTGATATCTTAGATTAGGCATTGCAGTGTGTTGACCCAAAGGTCCCTATTATTGACTTAATATATAAAAGCATATATAAGCATTCATACCTCACTTACTAACAGTAATCAAGACAATTATCTGTCTGTATGTTGCTCAAAGTGTGTTCAAGTTGTGTATGTGTGTGTGAAAGTGAGAACGTGATGGGTTCCTCCTTGTGCACCCTGCAGTCTGATGGCTCAGCTTGTCACACCCTGTCGCCTCCATGTCACCGCTGCACATTGGCTGCTTTTCTCGCCGTCTTTCCACCTCAGCACCCGGCAGCGGCGGCGCCACTCCCACCGCCACTCACTCTCCACTCCTGTTAAACAGCGCCGCAACTGTCTCTCTTTCTCCAAAGGCTTAAAGCATCAGCTTCGTTTAAGATTCAGTGCCAGTGCTATACAGTCTTCATGAAGTGGTTGTGGTTTCCAAATTCTCACCACCATTTAATTTCTTTTTTCTTTTAACGTCCAAATCAGTTAATTTAATTGGATTTGCCGCAGTTAGAGGAGTTCACATCTTCTGTGTCGGGTACATTTGAGTGAGCCTTGACACGCGTATAGCAAGATGTTGTGACAGTGCTGACCTTAGAGGCTACAGGGAGCTGGGAAGTGAAAGAGGGAAAGTTGACTCAGCTTAGCATATTCAAACGTCCTACTGAATATAACCGTGGAAACCTTTTGTCCCATCGGTGACCAAACAGAGAGCTTTTTGCCCCTGGTTAGTAACTCCATTATAGAAAATGATAATCCTCAAAACTAGTAGGAGGAAACAACACAATGCAGATTAAATAGCAGGAACCTAGAGGCTCTATTGTGACTGACAGGTTCTGACATGTACTGGTTAAGTAGCCTATACGCAGCCTGCTCACTTTTACCCACTACCCCCTGCATGTGGTCACCTATAGCCCCTTGACCCAAATATTCAACCTTCTGATGTGAACATTAGATTTTGATATATATGTTATCAGATCAGTGGCCACTCAGATGTATAAAATATTTGGGATGAATGTCAGTTTTGGTAATCTTAGAATCAAAATGTGTAATGTGTTTACGGTCAATATCCAGAGAGAAATCTGCTGGACGGAGGTGGGAACCAGTTTTTCTTTAACCATTATCCTCTGGAGGCCAGAACAAAATGCAGGCTCAGATGTCAGACACTTTCGGTTACCTTGTATTTAGGGTAAGAAAAAAAATCAACATTATAATGAAAAATAAAATATAACTTTGTATGATTAAAAAAAAAAAATCCTGGAATACCATTTGCATTCCAAAATGAATCTGTAAGCGATATGCAGTTTAAGAACAGCAGCTGTTTTATACATTTTCTATAATTTTGACAGTTACATGCGTTGCCTATTGTATCCAAGTCCAGGTTTTCAGGATAAGGGCTCCGTAATACTCAACAAAGGAAACAATTACTCAGGATTAAAATAAGATCATTACTCAAAGTCCTGGGAAGAATAAGGAAGTATACGGAGAGAATGGTAACTCTCATTTCACCAGTGTAGCTGAATGAAAATTACCAACTTTCTCATTCCGAGTCAGTCAGTCATTAATTAACTGCAGAAAATTTCATTTCTCTTCACTGGCTCGCAGTAATTGAGCTCCTCTGCGTTAATTGCTAAACTGGCTAATATATGCTGGTCCCTTTGACAGTGATCCATCATCATCACAAAGACAGACTTTACATGAGAGCAGAGGGATTGATTTCCCCTGTGAGGAAAGGTGTTGCATTGCTTCAGGCTTAGATAATGAGTGACCTGTAACCTATGTTGCCCTGTGACTGACAACTTGTAAGTGATGACTCAGAGGTTTCCTGTAACACCTCCAACAAGAGAAAAAATGCAGCTGTCACAGAAATATGTCCAACTTAGTTTTGGTGCTTTTTTTTTCCTATTTCAATTCAAAGCTTGCAAGCTGTAATATGTTAAATGTGTTGCATGACCCGTTGGGCATTTGGAACACTGTGAATCATGCAGATAAAAGAGAAATAGCTTCCAACTGTCAATAGCCATAAGCTGTGTGTAAGGTGAGGTGGAATGAGGTGAGCCGGCTGCTGTGTTCCTGCAGTAATGTGAAGCTTTGGCAGAATGGCAGAAAATAAAAGCTGCAAAAGTAAAGATATTATATCTGTTACATGAAAAGCTACAATCTGTTCTCTATCATTACATTTCCTATATAATATATCTGGCTCATGCTGCACAAAATACGTATATGAAATGGTTTCCTCTGTGTTGCACTATTAGCTAGAGACGCCATTCTAGATAGACTCTGTACTTTGTGAAAAATAACATAAAAGTTCTGATGTAAACTATGAAAGTGAAAAGTTCACCTTTCTACAGAGGCCAAATTTGGCAGATTTGGCCCAGGGGCAGCTGCCGCTGATCTAAGAGTTGAATGACACGCACGGTTGGTTCATGTGGAGGTTTAAAAGAAAATTTCCATGTGTTCTCTTTAGTTGCGTGAGAATGACAGACATTTCTTATTTGAAAAATGTGTCTCTTAGTCTTTATTTCCATATTTTGCAGCATGAAACCCGTTTCTCTTAGAAATTTTGGAATTGCTAAACAATAGGCCCCACTGCAGTCAGATAATCAATCAGCTTAATGTAGTCACATTCCTTTGGAAAAGCCAATTTGAATGTGCAGTAAAATGATTACCCCACCTGTCCATTGTAAATATCTACCACAGCTCAGGGCTTGACTTCCTGGTCCAAATTTGACCTAATGTGCTTTCCAAGTCATGCACAGTTTTCTTCATTAGCAACATAATGAGGTTGTTTTACCCCAATTAAAATGTGTGCAGAAACTCCCTGTCAGCTCATACTTGATTCCTTGTTGTATGTATTTTAATGCATTTGGATGCAATGAAAAATGAAACGCATGTTGAAGTTATTCCAATTTTTTTTGTCAGATGCAGGAAGCTCAATTTCAATACAATACCTCTAAGTGTGTGTGTGTGCGTGTATCTGAGGTACAGTGTGTATGTATCTATGTGTGTGGGTATGGCCATTTTAACATTAAAAAAATCAGTCTGGACATGCGTTGCAGATGTAATCCAGTTTTTCCAATTCGAAAATAACATTTGAGATATCAACAGCCATATTCTTCCTGTGTGTCACTTTTGTCATTCGTGTTTATAGGGTTTTTCATGGAGTAGTAATTTGAGTTTAAGATACTGTAAGTACAATTTGATTCTGATTAGTTAAAATTCCAGTCTAAGATATGTTTATATCACTACAATTACAATAAATCTTCATGTATCTTTGATTAGGTTTCAATTAGGCTAAATTATGTTGTAGCTATCAAAAACTGGATTGATGACTAAAAAAGTGCATTTGCACCATTTTTTTTTACAGAAATCACGATTTTGTGTGATTTTTTTTTTAATGCAAAATGTCAAATGGTGTAGCTGAAAAATTATTCTAATTACATCCTAAAAAACCTGTCGACAGCATTTGTTTTTTATTTTTTAGGATAGTTAAACTCTACAAAGTTTTTAGAGTTGCACCAAATGACATTTTGTCATTATCCCTTTCAGATATCTTGAATTGGCCATCCCACTTTTAAAGAATAGTGATATAAGATAAGATAAGAGGACTTTATTGATCCCACAACGGGGAAATTTGCTTGTTACTGCAGCATACAGAGTAAAGAAAAAAGAAAATAAAAGCTAAAGAAAATAAAAGCTATAAAAAATAAAAACACACAACACTATGTACAAAATTCGTAGAATTTGTTGATCAGCATACACAGTATGCATTATGGACATAAGAATGGAAAAAAAATACTAATAAATAGCAAGAAAAAAGTATGCATTAGCAAAGCATATATACATACATACATGCACGTACACACATATTTACATATTTGCATATATATATACGCACATACATATTCACGCACATACACACATGTACACATACACAGCTAATGCATACTTAAGCTAATATATTATTTTCAATGTTATATAATATATATTATATTATATATAGAGAAGCATCACGCGTGATGTTTAAGATGTGCATTTATCACTTTCATTTCAAATGACATAACGACTCCTAAGAAAGACATTGATATTGACAATGTTAATTACAGACAGTCAAACGCAGCCTTTAAAACATCTCGCCACAGCGTGGGCCTCTGCTGTCCGGCCTCTTTGCTACAGGAGTGTCTCGTTCCGTGTAGCTGTCAGCTCGCTGACGCCCTGCGTGCACACACGGGGCCAGTGAGAGTGAGCGTGTACATGTGTATTAGTGAGCGGGAGGCGGGCCTGTTGGCAGAGCGGGTCAGCAGGCAGAAAAGGCGGTGGGCCGGCCCGGGAGCCGCAGCCTCCGCCGGGGGTCAGGGCAGAGAGGATGAAACCTGTCATTAGGGAGGTGAGGGGAAGAAAGCTCCCGGCGGGGGAGGACATTGTCCCGGGGGTGGGCGGGTGGGACGGCTCTTTAGTGCCTCAAATAACACGGCCCCCGGCAGCCATTGTTGCGCAGTGAAAGGGCCCAATGGGGGGGTCACCGGGGTGAGGGGGCAATTCTGAACAGTGGTCAGTGGGAGAAAGGAGTGGGTGAGGAAGGGAGAGGGATGGTGAGTGGAAGGGGGGAGGGGGCTTTTATACAGTTGTTTTCCTCCTCTTTGTTGACAGCTCATCCAGAACCAGGTTCCTATAGTCCTCTGAAACCTCAATGGATTCATCAGAGCTGTGATAAAGAACTAAACATCAAACAGCAACATTACACGTATGCAAGGTGCCTTTTTGCACTTTTTATTAAAAATATAGATTACAAGTTTATGCGTCTCTTTTAGCAGGGTTGCAGGAGTGTGTGGTTTCCGCCTGCAGTGGGGGTGTGTGAGCGTGCAGGGTGAATAGCAGAGGTTGACATCTATGCCAAAGCTCAACGCAGAGTCAGGACCTTTCACTCGTCTGAGTGTTTTAAGGGAACGGGTCACACAGATAATGGGGAACCCGAGAGAAAAGACTAAAGACCAAAGCTTCCCTCTTTACTGGAGGTCGCGGACGGGCCTTTGACGGGCTGTCACCCCTCTGAACGCCAGACAACAAATAGGAGACAATATATCTAGGTGACAGCTTAAGTTGGTGATTCCATTCGCGACCGTCGCTCGCGGTTTGAGGAGCAGTGAGAAAACGGCGTGCGCGAGATAAGTTATAGCAAATGTTTCTGGAGTTGAGGTGACTGATTTTCAACGTCATTACACGTTTAATTGGAGATGCCACCTTTAACTTTTAAAGGGCAAACATCAAAATTGATGGTAGTTGTTTTTACACTTTTACACGTTTTCTGGCATCTAAACTTTAAATATCTCCTTAACCACCTCCCCTTAAAAATGACACGTAGTCCTTCTGTTTGTACCCAAAGAGCAAGTTCTGTGCTAATGATGTATACTTTACTTTATACAGCAAAGCTGTTCCCACAGCCAGACCACCTAATAAACTTATAAACTGGACCAATTACTGACTCCATTAGAAGGCTCTCATCCAATCCCGGCGCACTGATGACTTTAGAGGGCCAATAAAACCGCTAGGTTGTGACCTTAACGTTAAGGGACCTTAACAGAACGAGAGGGGACAGACAGGGGTCAACAACGTCTCACACACACGTCACACCCCAGTGTGAAAGTGTGTTTACATCTCATTTCTGCATCGGCGCTGCGTGCACATCGGGTGGAGAGGGAGATTAAATTGTTGAAATGTCAAAAGAAGATAGAATGAATGAGGTAATTTTTTATATTCTGTCATATTTGCTTAAATGCTTTAACATTTAACCATAGAGTCAATGCAGGTGAATGTTTTTACTTTAAAGGACATACTCCTGGATGCACTTTTAACACTCAGAAAAGAAAGAGGAATAATTTTCCTTTAACATGAGAGGGAAACGGCAAGAAATAGGGAGAGGTGGGGGTAACGCTTATACGAGTGTGCATCACGGTTGTGTATTGTAGTTGTGTATTGACAGACAAAGCACGCATCGCTGGTACATTAGCGGAGGTGAAGAAATTAACAGCAGGCCTCAACTGAAAAGGCCCAAAACTGTTACGACTTTCATTAGAAGTGAAAATGGAGGGAAGGCCAGGGAGGAGGAGGAGGAGGAGGAGAGGAGGAGAGGAGGCAGGCCTAATCACTTTCCCTGCTGACTTCACAGGAGGGAGGGAGGTAAAGATCACAGCCCCACCAGCACATTGCAGCCGTCCTCCTCTTCCTCCCTCCTCTCCTCCCAGCCTTTTGATGGAAGGGCCCGGGGTGCCTGCTCCTCTGCCTCTGCCTACTGGGCTATTGAGGGAGTGATGGATGGCTTCATAAGGAGACAAGAACCCCATCTCTCATTGACAAAATCTCTGTCTCCGAGTGACTTTCATTTTCCCTCCGTCCCCCGTCCGGCCTTCTCTCTGATTTCGCTGATAACAGCTTTATTTTCCCCAAACTTTTCTGTCCGTCTCTCACCGTCCGCGCACGGCTTTCTCTCTGATGTCACTGATAACATCTTTGTTATTTCCCATATTTTCTGTTGGTCAACTGCCTCTTCCTTTTCTTTTCTTCTCTCCGTGTGGACGGAGGAATTTCCCCCCCCCCTCTCCGGTCTCATTCCCTCTCTCTGTCTGCCTGAGGCTGGGGACAGATGTGGAGGCCTTCCTTTCCCAGCATTCCCTGGGGAGAGTAGGGACAGGTCTTAACACCCTTTTAGAGAGGGGAGGGGGGGCGAGGGAGGGGGGAGGGCAGTTTGTTGTCCAAAGGGTCATGTATTGGGAGTCAAGTGATGCATAAGTAATGCTTTGTTTGGACTGATCTGGGGGAAGGAATTTACTGGATTTGCCTGTAATTGGGTTATTTTCCTTTGAAATGGCTTATGAAACAAATATTTAAGAGGTGACAGGGGTCAGTCCATCATGGGAACTATTAGAAACGTCTTTTAAGTTGTCAAAAACATCTGATCTCAAAAGGATGTCTTAATAAGAATAGTGGAAATTTGCAAAAAAAATCTTTTAATCCTCCAATCTTGGGTTATAATATGAAGAATCTAACATCCTCTTCCCATTCAGACTGGTTCTTAAAATCTGTTTCTGAGATCAGGTAACATAGGAAATCGGACGTCCACTGTAGGCGTTTCCTGTTTTATTTGTATTTGAACATTTGGATCCGTTTTGTTTTAATTAATCATTAACAAAAACATACATACTTATCCAAATATCTTCCAAAAACAACTCTCAGGTTGGAAATGAACATAAAAAAATGCTAAACAGCATTAAAATATATATAGTTGTAGATATGATTATAGTAGATATAACATTACTCCATTATACAAATTGTGTAAACTTACTAACATACTCATCCTTCTCTCCTCTTTCTTTTTCAAACACTAAAAATATTCCAAAAAACTGAAATAGATGAGAATTTCACGTTTTATGACATTTGGTATTTTTTTTTAAATCATAGTGATACCAAAACCTGATCTCTCTAAATCTAGTTTAGAGAGATTTTTATCATAACGTCATTGCAGGTAACATTAAAAAACTAGTTTCTTAATTAGATATATCATTCATGAATAATTTGCATATATTAGGAATAAAACAGCCCATGCATTGTATTCTGTTTACCACCACACATTGGATATTTCTAGATCTAGATCTAATAATAATATGTGATATGTAAGAATCTTTCCTTTTAATCCTGCTGTTCTAGTACTACTTTGTTAGAGACATGTTCACCTCGCACATATAAATCTGATATATGTTAAAGGACAAATCTAAAAACCGACACTGGCTATAGAAACCATGTTTCATCTCATTTAGCAACATTTAACAAACATTCATTTAGGATTTAACCATATTAATGATGATAGTGTAATGTGAATGTATTTCCTGCATAAACTGGACTATATCCTTCTCTCAGTAAAGTAATTATTGTGCATTTCCACACTTTCACAACAACTCACTTTCATTTTTTCACTTTAAAACTGATAAAATTCCATATAGCATTATATAAATACAATCCAGCTTGAGCAAACATCCTCCTGCTATCATGCTTTCAGTGACAACACCATCATGCTGATATTTTGCAGGTGTATCTTACAGATCTTTTGCAGATGTCTGGTCATAAACCAAAGTGTTGCACAGATTAAAAATTTTACCTGATGGTTGATGCAACATTAAAAGAGAAACTTTCTCCAAAGTTCATTGTACCTTCAATTGAATGTCGAATAAAGAAGTATAATCTAGATATTCCAAGTCTGGTGTAGCCTGTCCGATTAAATCTGGCCGGAAGTATCATGGTCTAACTGAGATCTTAAGACATCTTAAGTCATCCCCGCGACCAGCAGGCTGCTGCTCGTCTGCTCTTTTCCTCCCCGGGCTGTCGGAGTGACAGCACACTGTGGTCGCTCTGTGAGGAGCCATTCAGGCCTTGTGGCCTCCACACCGCAGGCGTGAAAATCGGCTACATTTAATCAGCCATGGTGGAGGATTTGAAGAAAGGGATCAAGAGAGCTTTGTCTTAATGGATTGGTTACAGTTTAGGGGTCCAGAACACCGAGTTATACCTGGCACATCAGCCGCTAACAATATAAGTCGAACCACATGGCATTTTCACTGAGACACACCCACTTAGATCTTTCTTCCAAAAATAGGAAAGACGTCGGTTCTGATGTTTTTACTCTTACTATTATTTTTTTTTTATTTGAGTGTAAAGCAAATTTGTGGAGTTTCGACCAAAAATATGATGTTGATTGATTCCTCGGTCAATCATTTCATCCACTGTCACAAAACAGAAAATTAAGGAATAAGTCGGCTATTGTGTATTGGAAGTACATCAAGTAACTCCCATGTACAATGGCGCGATTCTTCCGGGCTGTCTGTACATTAGAATTTCAAGCTTACGGCCATGGCAATTCTTACCAATACAGTAAGGCCATACAACGCGGAGGCGACATTCAGAAAAAAGGGCCAGTGCAGTCAAACAAAGCCCTAAATCAAGTGGCTTGACACATGCTCACCAGACAGTTTGCCGTTTGTCACAGCGCCTGAATGGGACTAAAAGCAAAGTTGTGGACGCATCGGGGTGATCGGCATTGCTCAGATACTGCACAAGAGGCCTTTTCAGACAGCTGCAACACTGATTACATTGTGCGAAGGCCAATCAAAGGGGAAAATGACGAGTGCAGTCATGCCGGACACACACAATGCACAAATGGCAGCGGTCAGATGGTGGAGGAGCGAGGTGGCGCTCCGGGGATTTTGAAGACGCATTTTGGGAGACGGGGTCAGACGTATGGGAAACTCTCTCACATGTCCGACACGCAGTATATCACAAAGAGTCCCATCAGCGTCTTTGGGATATCGGAGTGAGTCAGAATCCATGAGCGCTGCACTCCAGCTGATTCAAAGCAGCAGATTTTTAAAAGAATTTTGAAATGTTCCAAAAAAAATGGAGATGATTTAACTTTTGCAACCAAGACAATTCAGTTTTGCTTATGGGACAATACCAGAACTGTCATGTGGTTTAATCCTAAAAACGTTTTACGAGATAGTTTAACTCTCTTTTTAAAAGGTTTTTAAAAATTAAAAACAAAATCTCATGCTATAAATAAGTTTCATATTCTCGATGAGTTAAATATTTAAAATGTATTGTTTTTTGTTTACACGATTTGAAATTTTGGTCAAATTTTTTTTTGATTTTTGTTTAAAAAAAATGGTACAAAAGGGCTTTTTTTGACAAACGACCTGACCCATGACCTGATGACGGCTTATTGACGGTGTGTGTGTGTGTGTGTTCATCTCAAGTACAGACATTTACTTTGGTACTCAAAGCATCCAAAAATGACATTCTTAAAATTCAACAGCAACGCACTCAACAGAAACATGTCCCAGCTTCTCTGGATCCTCTGCACATCTCGCTATGAACACAATGTTCTGCTGAAGGAATGGACAGACAGGTTGCTGTGGCGGCCGCTGCTCCAGTGTCATAATAGCAATGAATAGCAATTGTTCATGATATTTTAACGATCATTAGTTTTCATGAAAAGACTGTGGAATCACACATTGTATCTCTATCTACGAGTGTCCTCAGCCTCCCAAAGACCAGCTCTTATCTAGAAGTTAGCGGCTTTGCCTATTTCACAGCTGTTAAAGGGAAGGCCTCTCGCATCCAGTCAGCTTCTGTTTCTGTCAGTAACGATATCTGATATTACTGGTTCCTGAAAGAAACTGATTTATAGACTAGATTGGAAACAAAACAGCTATGACAGCAAACAAACTGGCAGGTCCAGCATGTTTCAGAAAGATGAGCTGAGGTAAAATTATCAAGCGCTGTAAGTGTGATGTTATCGTTGCTATTGGAAAGGAGGGGTCCGGGATTGATGTCGGCAGTATTATCTGACGTTTTTTATCTGACATTTTAGCTTCCCCTATCAAGGTAAACCCTGACAATAAAAAAAGAAACTCAAGGCGACAAAGAGGGCGACAGATTGAGTAGAATAATTAGATTATTATAAGGCATGATTGTTTGAAAAGTGGAAAAAAAAAGGGGACAAATATCTTTACTGGTGAAAACTAGACTAAAATGTTATGTTTGTTGACAAAACCTGAAGCTTTACAAACTAACATTAGATTAAAATAAAAAAATAAATCAAGTCCCAAAACAACCATTCTTGCGAAACAGAAATCTGAAAGGTCAAAAAACCAAATCTAAATGTCTAAAACAGACACCACTGGGGTTAAGTGAGAAAAATGTATTTTTCTTGTAATTAGTGTGAACCGCCGCTCTAAATATGACATAATGATTCCTGTCTGCCGGGCAGACGCAGCCCAAATGAAACCTCTCCAACAAACCCCAGCCGTTGCCATCTTTATCTGAAACATCTGGAGGCAGCGACGGAACGCGCGGAGCGTCCAATCAGTGATCAACCATCCGTGTAGCTACTGAGGAACACAAGATGGACGGATATTAGTCTTGCTTGCTGTAGATTATCTCCCTCCAGTTGACCCCCCCCCCCTCTACACTCCTTAAGTTTTCAAGCTTTATTTATAGCTTATCATCAGCATGCGCAAGTATTTGATAACCGCCACATCTCAGCCCCCCCCCCGTAGCCTGGATGGAGATTTGGGGGCAGGTGAGACTCCGATCACAGAGGAGGTGTTATTTACTGAGACGCAAAACACACACTGACACCACATAAACACAGTGTCAGGGGGCAAATGACAGAAACACATGGCTGTGAATCCCTCGCTCTCTCTATCGCTCTCTCTCAGGCTCTCAGAGTCTGTCTTCAGTCTGTTCCTCTCCGTCGACGAGGACAATGAAGATGATTGTGACGACGATGATGATGATGATGACGATGGTGATGATGATGATGGTATAATGATAACAACTACTGGCTGTTATGTTGGTATTTGCCCCTTCACTAAAGCCCCGCAAAGCTTTAACGGCTCTGTTGTTTCTTTGCTATGTGAACGATGCAGTCAAAGGATTTGAAAAGTCAAAGCGCTTTTCCTCTATCGCCACACACACACACACACACGTACACAGGCGCACACACACACACACACACTGCTACCTACATATCAGGAATCATTTTGATCATTTGCCTCACGGGAACCAAAGAGTGTTTGGCCTCAAGGCGTCCCAAATGGGAATTAGTGTGTGTGTATGTGTGTGTGTGTGTGTGTGTGTGTGTGTCTGCTATGTTTGTGTGTGTGCGTGCCCGTTCATGTGTGGGAGGGCTGCTTAGAACAGGGGATTTTTTGTGTTGGGGAAGAGAGAGGCTTGGGCACTTCATCTTCTCTTCTGTGCACTGCCAAAAAGGGCAGAGGTCAAAAGTCAGGGCGATTGGAGAATTCCGCGCTGCATGCCGACAGATCGGGTTTCAAGGGTGGGGGAGGGTCGTGGATCGCCCTAGAGGGATAGGTGCCTGCGTGTGTGTGTGTGTGTGTGTGTGTGAGTACAAACATATATATATATGTGTATATATATATGTGCTGGATGTATATGCTGTGTGTGCGCATGTGCACACTCGCCCTGACGTGTGCGTCTGCGTGTTTATGCGCGAGCTTGTTCAGGCAGTTCAGGCTTTTTTTTTTTTTTTTTAAACATCTCTAGTTCTCTGGAACTTTCTCTTGATGTTTACTGCTTTGTGGGAGTCGGGAGGAGGCTCAACCATCATAAGGCAACACCTCGACTCTCCAACCTTCGCCGTCACGTCGGGCCGCAGTTTTTTTTTTGTTTTTTTTTTCCACGACATCTATTCCAAAGAATGCTTCAGATCCAATGTGGCTCGTTCATCAGTCAGAAGCTCTGAAATATGACGTGTGTGTTTTCTTAACAAATAATTGTAAAATTTTACTATTGTGCCATCAGTCAACTTATTTACAACGTATATATATATATTTTTTTAACGATGGGTAATTCTTGTCAGGATGAAGCACCTCAGTTCAAACTCTGCCTTTTGTGGCCAGAACCTTTGGAGGCAAAGTCAGTTTAAACCAGGGGATCAAACCTTAAGCCTCCTTAACGGAGCAGGAAGAGAAGATAGACAGATCTTAGTCGTGTGTGCTGTAGATTATGTTCCTGGAGTTGTTTTTTAAGACAAACCGCTTTTCAAAGCAGGACGGATGAAACTTGCATTACCATCGGTTAAAATCCCGTTTCTGACATTAAAGTTTACGCAAAGCTGCATTCTCAACCGAGGGAAAACAGGGACTATTTAGAGAAAGGTTACTGATCAAACCCTCAGGTCTCTTTATAACTAAATCGCTCGGAGAAGGGTTTAAACCGTCGACTCAACCGCAATCAATCCAGGGCGACACATCCGGGGTTTAAACATTTAGCAGACGGTGCACTCATTCAAATGGTTTCAGATGCAAAGGAGTACAGACTTCAGCGACTAGCGGCTCCCATTGTGGCCTTTGTAACTGATCATTAACGAACATGTGCTCCGGGCCTCCGGTGGCTCCCAGGGAGCCCGGACTGATCACCACAGCTGTGCTTCTATTGTGCTTACCCGCAGTGCCGAAAAATAACACAACATCCAGGCTCTGGCTATGTGCTGGAATTTATTGTGTTTACTTTCCAAGGCGCTTAAAGAGACACGGTTTGAAAAAAGAGAAGGAAAAAAAAAAAGCTGTGGTCATCCAACACGTAGGAAGCACTGAGACGGATAATGAGAGTGGTTTTATGAAACTGACCAGTGAAGGATTTACGTTGGTGTGATGCAGGATTTCTATATTTTTCGTAAATTGCATCGTTAAAATGAGACTGCAAACAAATAATGGATGACATCCTTCATGCCTTGTGGATTTTAATGGTGATTTGTATCAGATCAGGCACAAGGTGTAAATTCAATAATTTCAACATTGTTTTCACGTGATCACACAGCAGTGAATTTTTGATAGCTCTTTTCAGGCAGCCGGGTGTATTTCAAAGCAAACAATATACAATACAGGTTCTTTGTCAGCTTTTAATGCAACAAATTCCCTCATGACACTTCCCCGGCTTTATGTTCTGCTCGGCTTGGATTTATTCCTCTGGCACTCTGTGGTTTTTGTGGCTTTTGTGGTGGGCAGAGGAAGTGCCATCATTTGACTTTGACAGCATCGTCCAGAACAAGTAGTCCTCTCTCTGCCATGTTCACTGTTTCCAGGGAAGAAAGAGGCCGGGGTCAAAGAATCAGTGAAATCACACAGGACAAACACTGTACTTGAGCGCTGTATGCAAATTCATTTAACCCCTTAACGAACCAGCCGGCGGGCATTGGTCCTCGCAGCCTCCTGCTGCGCTGCCGAGCTTTGTTTCAGGGCATTTAGAAATTATTTTTAAATGCTGTAGTGAAGCTGGGGGAAATCACTATAAAATAGGAATAATGAATCATCTGTAAATGTAAAAAGCATTTAGCTGGATGAGGTGATCGAAACTGACACATACAATACATTATTGTTTCAAAATTCAGGGTCACCCAGACAATTTTGTGTTTTGCATAAAAGGTCACACTTTTATTTATCAAATGAGTTGCAAAGTGAATATAAAATATAGTCAAGATATTGATAAGGTTAGAAATAATTAACTATATTTGAAATAATAAAATTTCATCAAAGAATGCTCCAGCCAAACAGTTTTCAGCTGTGCACATAACTGTGTGACATAACTGCAAAAGAGTTTTCTAATCGTCCATTGGCTTCTAATGCAATCGGCAATTACATTATACCATTAGAACACTGGAGTGATGTCTGCTGGATATGGACCTCTATACAACTATGTGGATATTGTATTAAAAACCACACATTTGCAGCAGTAATTTACTAAATTAACATGTATCTGTTATCTTCATTAAAAAAATTGTGTTTTTCGTCCAAACTTTTGAACAGTAGTGTATATAACAGAGTAGATTAGACATCCTGGGGTTTAGTGTGATGAACAATCAAAAGTGGTTAAAATAAGAAAATCCTCACACCTGTGCAGTGGCTAAATAAACAGTACTCATTACTTTACCATTACATCCTCTAAACAGATAAGTCAAAATGCAGTACAGAAGAAACTGTGCGGAGCAGCACACCAAACATAACAGCGGATAATTAAACACACATTAACTTCAACCAAACCGCCTGTTCAGCTGGAAACGCAGCGTCTGAGTTCCTCGGCCGCTCTGCTGGCCGAACACCTGCTCGTTAACTGTCACAGTGGACGAAGGCTCCCGGAAATGATCCCGTCTAATTGGCTATGACTGATAGGCGGTTATGAAGAGTGACAGGTGAGAGGCCCAGTGAATTTCCACATCAGGGGATCCACAGTTAGGAGCCTTTTTTTTTCCACAGGGGCACCCAATTTATTTATACAGGCCGAATCACAAATTTGCATCAATGGGCTTTACACGGTGTGCAGGAAGCAATAACCTTTATCATTACACAGTTGGTTTGAATAAGGAAAAACTTCTTTAAAAGTCTTTGATGAGGGTTAAAAAATAGTAGAAACCCCAGGCATGCAATAGATCTTCTGATACTGGCAAAGACTATGAGTGAGTTTAAAAGCCCTGATGCTACTGAAGGAGGTACTCCATTGATTTAGTGTATGAAATCCATAAAGATTTCTTTTTAGATGCCTTTCAAGAGCATCATTAGACATTATCTGCTTTAATCTTTTAAGTTTTATGATTTTTTTGTAAAAACAGTCTAACTCTAGATAATCCTGATGACATCTTTGAGGTTATCTGATGACTGACTAGGTGTGAAAGTGGTGGAGTGAAATGAATGGGAAAGAAAAGTAAAACTCTACTACTTCAAAAACTAAAATCTCAACAGCTGAAAATATTGTGGTTTTGGTACAATTAGTTCACTATTGACTAATACTGATTATTCGACTAATTGTTTCAAAAAAGACACTTTCACCTGCTGAGATTTCTGTGTTTTTCAGTTTAATTATTGTTAAATGGCCAGAAAAAATCTGCAAAATGCTACTTGAATGCTTCACCTTAATGAAGTTGAAAAGTAACATTTTTCCTGATGTAAAATAATATTTATGCTAATTAACATAATAGTAATGATAGTAATTTTTTAATGTTCTAAGATCGAAGGTTAGATGAACAAAAACATTTGTGTAACATTTCGTTGAACATTGTAGGAGGGTCAGCCAAAACTCTACCAAAGAATTAAAAAAAAGTTACTAAATATGGGAACTTTATGTTTGCTGGGATGGTTATATTGCAGAATAGGATATGAATATAGGAGCAAACGTGTGTGTGTGTGTGTGTGTGTGTGTGTGTGTGTGTGTGTGTGTGTGTGTGAGAACATATATTTAGAACATCCACAATCAAAATCCCCATCAGTTTTACACCTCTAAAACTAGCAGGGCTTTTGTTTCACACTAACGCGCTGTTGCACATGTTCATGTCACCATCTGTGCTCAGAAACATGAACATGTTACACTCCCGTGTTCTTTCTACATTGAAACCTGACACTCTAAAAATCCACCTTTACCGTCTGATGTGTGACATCAGATGCCTTACTGCCCATTTCATGATTCACTGTAGTCTCTTTTTTTTTTTTGACAGCCAGGGATCATGAAAGAGTGCAAACGAGTCATTGATGGATCGGATGGAGCAGTCTCTAAAAGTGAAGCTTGACCCCCTTTGCCGCTCCCTTTTTTTTTTTCCACTCCCCGGGCTGTTTGAGTGTTCAGGATCAGGACCGGCTCTCAGGGCCTAATGGAGGCAAAACTCATTTCGAGGTGGCTCGTATCTTTGAAGCCGGGTTCGTTAACAAAGCGTCCTTTCTGTGACTGGGTAAGAATTGTCCAGCAGGGTTCCAGCGAGAGGGGAAAATGTAAACGGGGGATTAGCCGGACTAATGGCCCCAACTTGTCATTGATTTTAATTAGCGTTAATTAGGAACCCCTTCATTTCGCAGGTTGGATTGAAAGGTTGGGGGTGGGGTGGGTGGGGATTTGGGGGGGGGGGACGATCCGCTTGTGTTTTCGCAAACGTCCTGGCTCACGTCCTTTGCACACACGGTCAAATTCTCATGCACGCTCTTTCACACCGGCGCACACAGGCCGAAGCACCCTCTCGTTAATTTCAGCATCTCGTCGCTGCTCGCACTCGTACGCTGACGGCTTCCTTCTGTTTGTTCTCCGCTCGTTGTCGGAGGCCATTTGCTCCCGCCACAATGGCTCCCTTTCACTGGGTTTGATCTCTGCAGCTATTCAGCCTCCTCTTTTCTTGTGGTCAAGAGAAGAAACCTCCATTCCAACGTCACTCTATGCGCAGATCCTAAAGCCAAACGTAAGCCCCCCCCCACCACCCCCCTTCTAACACCCGATGTGTGTGTGTGTGTTTGCATGTCCACTGATCCAGGGAAATGACTGTAGTAGGATTTGGGATCTTTTTGCTTCCAAGGTTCCTCCGCTGAGATATAATCGGCCACTTTGTTGGGTCAGTTAACCCTGTATTGTCCTGGAGGCCCCTTTCTAGCTCTGATGCCATTCAGCTTGCTAGTACCCCCCCCCCCCCTTCCCTCCGCCCGCTCGCGGTGGCGTCGTTGTGCAACGCGTATGCGCGCACACACAAACACTCCAGGAAACGGGCGACGCTCAAACAGGCACACAAACATGTCCTGCGAGCTACCTGAGGCTTGTTTATACCCCGACATGCGCGGCCACCCTCTTCCGACGGGGCTCGCTCTCAGGCTCGATGTCCCAGCAGGATTCAGTGGTGTGAAATGGGGGCCCCACAGTTGGCTGCTGATGGGAGTTAAGAGAGGAGAAGGAGGGAAAAAAAAAAAAAAAAAACGCTTCTCTCTCTCTGGCCAACACCTGGTATCACTTTATTAACCCTCGGCTGTCTTGACCCCTGTGAGCCAAGGAACAGCAGGGCCAGAGGGGGCCACGAGGGAGCGAGGGCCTGGGAGGGGGGGTGGAAGAGGAGAAGGGGTGCAAAGGGTGTGTGGACGTCACTGCGCAGCCTTTGAAGGGGGAAGCGATGCCCCCGCATCGGAGCCCCAATGCGATGACTTTACCAGTACTCTGACCCCCCTTGACCCTAGCTACCCCCCCCACCCTCAACACACACACACATGCACACACACCTCCCTCTGCCCCACCTCTCTCTTACTGCAGCTGCTGGTTCCCATTGGCCCGCCGCAGACCGCTGTGGCGGAGGGGGAAGAAGGAATGGACGGAGTGAAGGAGAGCGAAAGGAGAGAGAGAGAGAGAGAGAGAGAGAGAAAGAGAAGGACGGGGGAGCAGCGAGAAGGGGGCCATGCAAAAAGGTCAACTGTTGGTCAGAGGTTTTTATTGGGAGTGCGGGAGGGAGGGAGAATGCGTTAAAGACCACCGTCTGAGATTTTAACTGCAGGGAGGGGAATTTGGCCTTTTTCCACCCCTACACACGTTTAGCAGCTAGAGGACGGGCTCTGAGCAGACCTGTGCGCTGGCGGGCCTAATGTTTAAGTACGGAGAAGTTAAGTGAAGTGACGCCCCTGGGCTCCGCAGGCTCAGCTCAACTCGACCAGCTTTAGTGCATGATTTCAGGGAGGTAGCGTGGTGGGGGGGGGTTGTATACCGCGTGTTGACCGGCGCTCCACAGCAACCGGGCGGCAACGTCGAGTATCAGCGCACAGAGTATCTGCACCTCACATGCATTGCAGGGTATTGAAGATCTCTTGAGTCATGTAATTACCGTCGGATGGTAGGCTTGTTGAAATTCCATCAGAGGGACGTCATACCGGAGGATTAGCGCTGATCCAATCAGAGGTTACAACCGGTCCGAGGCAGGTCTGAAAACCCTATATGAGCCTCTGATTAGTTGCTGGCACGGCCAATTGGGATTTCATGATCCACAAATAGATTCTGTAAGAACAAGTTAGCTCCTCTGACCTTTCATTAAAATCGCCATCAAGATGCACGCTGAGCTGTTGTCAGTCTCACCTGCACTTGAGACAACCGACTGAAAATTGCTTATGAGAATATTTCTGATTAACTGATCAATCGCTCAAACGCTAACCTCAACCTCATCTATAAATACATTCCTAATTAAGCAGGCTCCTGGGGTGCTGGGTGACCTGGCGGAACCTCTCAGGGGTTCTGGCTCAGTAACGCGAGGTGTGTCTGCTTGTAAGGTGCCCTTCGGTAAATTCTCACTTGGATGGGTGGACTTTTTTCTCTTCAGGGGATCAACATGTGGAACTCTTTACCCACAGAACTCAGAATGGATCATGACTGGAAACATTTTAAACTCAAATGGAAACAGTTTTCTGAAGAGGGATCAGTCATGTAGTCCTGAGTGATCTGGTACTTGTTGTTCTGTGAAACTTTTATGGGGTTTGTGTTTTGAGTTGTTTGTGCTCCGTGCTGCTTTGTATGTACGTCCTTTGCTGAGGTTTATGTTGGAGTGAGTGCAACTGGGGTCCAAAATGCATCTTACACAAGTGTACTCACATCCGGTGCATATACACTGAGAATGGATTTCAAAGTGAGGTTGGAGACATCCTGTGTTCAGTATATACAATATTTGCATATTCACATACTCATAGATGGAATAGATATCATTTTAATACTTTTTGTGGAAAAAAAAGCAATCAGACAGAAATTATTATCCAATACAGAGTATTTACTTGTGTCTTCAAATAAATCAGAAGGACTTAAGGAAGGTCAAAGGTGAAATCGTCAATTTTATTAATTTTGAATGTTATACAACTTAAAAGACGTACACAATTTTTCAAGTTTTAAAACAGCAATCTGGTCCACAAATGATAACTGAAACAAGTTTTACTCACTTTAATCATTCCTACTCTTCATACTGCCCATCTACTTTCTACCTTATTCACAAATGTCTGTGCAAAATGAATTGAAGTTCATCTGATGCTAATATATTGTAAATGACCAAATAATAGCTGAGTTTCAATTAACTGCAGGTTCAGGTGTATATTTTGATAAATAACCACCTGTTTCAAATAAAAACTAGTGAGTCTAACTCACTATTTAAAAAAAATAAAGAAGAAGAAGGAAGGAATTAATTGCTCAAATAAATGCCTGATCTGTTAAATGAGTGAAACTAATTAAGTTTTAGTATAAGTAAATAAAGTTCATATCTTCCACAGTGACAGGCCTAGTAGTCAACAATTCCCTCTCGAAGAAACAGTGTTTTCTTTTTCCTGCAGTTGCAGTTGGAGGATTATAGAAAAACTATGAACAATATTGACTTGATTTGACTCATTCAGATATATAAAACCTCATCTCAGCTTCAAAAAGGTTAAAATAGATTTTTGCATTGAAGGAGGGCAGTGGATTTTCTCCACTATCCTTTAGAGTGGCAGTGCGTTATAAACAAAATCTGGTAAGTTTCCAAAAACTTTTCATGGGAATTTTTAGAAATTTTTATATTTATTTGACTCTGATACAACAGATTCATTGTCCCCCGGAGTAAAACTTTTTCTTCACCTATATCTATTCACAATATTTACACATATACAAAGACTTCAACACTGGCTTGTGAGAAATGCTTCTACACAGATGGGGAATGTGGCATTTTTCTGTAGAATAAATGTTTTTAAAAAGCGGCATGTAAAAACACTGATGCAATAGCATGAACAGAAATATAGTTAGCTGGAACTGGAATGGTATTTAAAAATCTTGTACAATTTATGCATAAATTATAGTATGGTTACAGAAAAGAAAGGGCTGACATTTAGCACCTAACTCACCAGCTAGTGAGCTAGTATGATTACATTTAAGTTCCTTGTTAAGGGCCATATTTTGGAATTATTCCCATATATCCCTGTTAATTACCAAGGAAAGAATCCTGGAATTTTGCAACCCTACGCCACACACATCCAGCAAACAACACAACACAACTCCAGACAGATCTGGAGATCTTTCAGCCCACTCAGGAGCCACTTGAAGATGAATCAAAACTCACTATCTTCATCTCTCTGCACTTAACTCCCTTGTTGCCTAATTTTCACGGGCCTTTCTTATCACAACCTGAGCTCAAACAAAGATGACATCTGTCTGAAGACACGGGTCCTCCATGTGGTCGGAGCTTCTCCGAGGGTCTGCAGTACGCGGCCTTCTCCGGCTCCTGTTTGGGCATCCGTCCAAGACTCTAGTCGGCGACCAGGAAGACACTGTGAAAAACAAGGTTATCTCCTGACTCAACCCCTGCAGTGCAGCGTCAACATTGTTCGGCTGCGGCTCGCCCTGACCGGCGAGTCACAAGGGCTCAGCCTTCATCCCGGGATCCAGAGGTTAATTTATTGCCCGATCGCATGACCACGGTTCCGCGTAAAAAAAAAAAAAATGGCAGTAAACGTCGCGTTATGGAGGCGGAGCGGGAGGACGGTGGAGAATCGGGGCGCTGCCTCCAGTATGTCGCTTTGTTAAGTTCATTGGTCACAGTCTGAAAGCCTGACAGTTTATAACCAGGGCTGTTCCACCACAACTGACCAAACAAGACAGTATGTCTCCACCGCGGCAGGAAATGACGTGATCGGGTAATCGTGTAGGTGAATTGCTCTTGTTTTGTGGAACACCAAATGAAGAGATGAAATGAGGATTGGCGCGATTGAAAGACAGATGAATGGATCTCACACTTTCAACTTTCTCCCTCTTTTCTCCCTCTGTACCTTCTTTCTTCTCTTTCTTCTTTCTTTCTCTGCCTCTTTCTCTCTGTAGGCATCTTTTTATGGAACTGACATTCCTGGAGTGGTCGAAACAGAAGCCCTTGTTTAGAGGCAAAACCCTCCCACCCTATCCACTTTTTTCATCTTCCTAGTTTTGGAGCCCTGGGTCAAAGGTCGAGACCCCCTCCAGCTTCAGAGACATGTCAGGTCATGCAAGCCACATAGCATTCCCTGTATAGCCCCCACCACCACCCACCCCAACCCCCCCGCCCCAGCAAAAGGCCCGTTGCCTCTTAACTGCAACAAACCCCCTTACACAAGAGGTGTGAGAGTATGTACGGCTGAGTAAGCATGTGTGTGACATTTTGAGAGATAGTGAGTACTAGCAATCACTTGAGGATTTTACATCGTTGAAGTCGGGTTTTTTTTTTTTTTTGGGTGGGGGGGGGCAACAACCCGTATCATAAATGCAAACTTTTCACTCCAAAGTTATATAATATAATATAAGATTAGATTTGAAATGAGGTCTAATCTTACTGGAAGCATGTTTTTTTTGAAGTTGTGTGTGTTCTCAGTAATGAATTTCCCACATCAAAACCTGATCTGGATTTAAAATAAATAAATACAATTACTCTTTATAAACTGTTTTCAATGGTCTGACACTGTGATGAATCTAATTGGAAAAAGTAAATAAACATCAGATTCAGGCTTGCCTAATAAATTGGCAACGTGTATTGATGATGTTTTTTTTTTTCTTTTTCTTTTTTTTAATCTGGAAAGGTTATACATTTTCCTGTGCGAAATGATAAACTGATGTTTCATCTGTCGGAATTCTAAGCCATCGTTCACTGCCCTTGTGAGACATACGCAAGCACGTCCATGGAATAATGCAAAAATAGGAAATAAACGCCAATAAATTAAAAAGGAGCTGAATTAAAACTGTCAGGAAGCAATTAGGAAAACACCATAATTCCTCTAAATGGGGGCCAAAGTTGAACAGATAGCAAAATATGTGTTAAATGAAAATAACCAATTCTGGGAGTGTATCGCTGCCAAATGTCAAAGGTCACGAGACTCGACGGGGCCTTCGCTCGTGTCCTCTTCGCTTAGTCAGCAAATGGAACCGGCGGCATGATCCCACAAGAAACCGGATGAAAAATGGGTCCGAGATGCACAAACAAGGCTGAGATGTAGCGCAGAAAAAAAAAAAAGGTTGACCCCTTTCCGAGCAGATAAACAAATAACTAAATAAATCCTGGGGACACTGGGGGTGAGGGAAGCTACCCCCGAGGGGTCAGAGCAGGAACAGATAAATCTCCCTTAAAGACGCCAATGCCTTTCCACAGTTAACCTCTTAATCAACCCCAATCGGCCAAAGGAAACGGCTCTCAAAACGAACATGGAAATGTGCGGCCGTTCACTCCTGCAGTTTAATTACAAAGTGCTTCACAATATATAGAACCCCCCCCCCACCCCCAAGCCCCTAAAGTTAAATCTCTTTGTATAAGAAGGGATTTAAATTTTTTTATAAAGTTACGAACCATCTTAATGTCTTTCTTGTTTCCAGGTTAATGGACAATTTTGTCCTTCCTGGTGTTTCTGAAGCGAGGCGTCATAGATTAACTTCCTGCAAACACCAGATCGTCCAGATCCAGCATCTGTTCACGGGTCAGGCGGCACACGGGCTGCAGACCTTAAACCGTGCAAGACCCCCCCTAACAAACATGTCATTCTTAGCTTTGAATTTCTATTTCGGTGGCGCGCTCAGGTTACATACCTGGTCACTCGATGGCCCCTTTTTTTCCCCCTCAATGGGATCACATTTAGCATCGCCTACACGGAGCATTGCATTGTGGGTGCTGGCGTTGTCAGGCCCCTCCATAAATTAACAAGTAAATCGGTGGCCTCTGCATTTCCTAGGCCATCCGGTGCAGTCATGTTTACCACCCCTTGCCCCCACCCTGACACCCTGGTGTGTCAGAGGCTCCTGCACCAGTTGGTGCTGTCATCCATCACCGAGCATCAGACAGCAGCGGCGCGGATTCTGTGCGTTTGTGTGAGATACTTTTAATAACATAAAGGATGATTGGACAGTGCAGGGAGCCTCCGGTGAATCACCACCGACAGCATGTTGAATTCACGACCTTCCCATTGTTTGAAGTTCCCGGGATGATTTTTATGGAGCGCTGCGGCCTCCGACACCCGTGCGAATGCGCACGTAGGATAAAACGAACCCCGCATGAGCCGTTTGACCCAGGTTCACTTGGCATACACAGGTTACAATCTTGCATTTGAACAAGGGCGAGTTTGAAAGTGGCTTTTGTAGGGTGAGTCAACGGAGGCTTCACACAGGCAATGCAATCCCCCCAACAGAGTTTCTTATTAATCCACTAACACCTTGGAAATACCTGCTTCCAGAAATTTGTCCTGATCCAGTATAGGAGCAAATAGAGTGACCAAAAGGTGTTCTATGTATTTCTAGCCATCACGTGTAGGAACAGGTGTCATTTCTATCAAAAGTGCTGTGCAAAAGATAATCATCAGCATTTCCGAAAAAAAAATGCTCTTTTCTTTTATTAAATAACAATTTTAATTCTGTAGTAAAACATTGCTCGAAACTACAGTATTATAAATAATAATCATTGTGTATCTGCTCAGAAATATTTAAAATTCTTATACATGTGTGATGCAAATCCACAGTGTTTGCTTCATTTTGTGGCAAGTGTAGAAAAAAAAAAGTACTTTATGTCCTCCAAAAAAAGAAGAATCTAAATCCATGTCAATGCAGGTTATGTCTTTATTTACTGATTGATGGGTGGACATCACATACATTACTAAACCTTGGCTTGATCCTCATTTAATTAGCCCTTTTGGGTGAAATCCTGGTCAAATTCATCATAAGCCTGGGCTGTATAGAATTACACTCTAATTATTAGGCCTCCGAACCCTGAGGTGCTCTTGGTCACTTGCCTACAGCTTGTGGAATCTCCTAATAGCAAGTCACAGGGCTAATTGGAAGACAGGTAAGGTTACATGTGACAGCAATTAAACCGAGCGCAAGGCCAACTTTATGGCCTCAGGCGAGCCCACAGCGGCTCTCACAACTCCGCAGCCACAACTTTGTCCTTCTTTTCCTTTCTGGAGAAACAAAGTTGGGAATTACAGTTGCACTTTTTCCTTGCAATAGGAGGTCTATACGTATTTAAGCGCTTAATTAATGATCAATCTCCCACTTTTGGCAATTGTTGTGGATTCTAAGCACATAATAAAACGTCGGAATGAGTTTTCTTTTATGTTTAGATCACATCAGGCGGAAAAAAAGTAGAATAGTCGCCATGAAACGTGTTTTATCGCGTTTATATATGATGGAGATTTCTGCTTTAGCCGCGCAAACGATGGATTATTCTAAATGGTTATTATATAGATTAATAGAAGGGGCTGACATTGCTGGTTGTCCCATCATTCAGCATGAGGCGCTGGGACACTCGACCCCCTGGCAGCGGTGGTTGTTGGAATTACCTTCACATGACAAATCAAGAACCCTATCTGGGAAAATAATCAGGTCCCCGCTGCTCTCGGCGTGAAAACCCCCATTAGAGAACAACACTGTCACTGTTAATTACAGCAATGGCCTTTTGTGCGCTGGCAGAGGCTGGATGACACAACAAACCCACTAAATCAACACTTTCTCGACTGGTAAAACGATTTACGGGCGAAGTTTGGCACCTTTTGGTAAAGTTGACTTCGTGGAGCTCACAGCAGAAATATGTGATTTTTTTTGTCATTTAAAAAAGCGTACTTTTTTTATTTGCGCAAAGTTTTGTTTTACTGTAGTAAAAAAAGAGCCCAGATTGATCAGGAGCCAGAATAAAAGGGCAAAGGGCAACACGATAAATAAGAAATTATGTTTTCAGAATAAAAAATATATTTAAAGAATATCTAAAACAAAGGCTGCTTTTTTTCTTGTATGTTAACGACCCCCTCAGACACGTTTATACACACATAAAGGACTTTTAATAATCCCTGAAGTAGTTTTCCACCGTCACATTTTAGGCGACTCGGTCCACAGGCTCTTTCCTGCGTCTTCTTCTTCTTGCTCGTCTCTTCCAAGAGTCTGATCCCTTCAGAAAGCTGCGTGTGCTTCACCGTGCTGCATCATTCCTGCAGAGTGAAGGTCAAAACGTCCAAGTGGAATAACAATAAGCAGAAGACACGTTTGAGCGCTGGGGGACTTTGAATCCCCTCAATCCCCCATCATGAAGATTTACACCTCCAGAGAACCACGTAAAGTCCGTTTAAAAAGACACACCTGGAGGTTTTGAGGTTCACATTCTTTTGTAGAAAAATGCAGCGATTTATGTTAATTTTTTGCACTGTCAACTATCAGTTTTATCACACCTGGGGGCACAAGATGTGATGATGAACGGGACAGTAATGCAAATACTTTAAAATACTTGCCGAGTATCACAACAACCGCTGCTGTCACTCAAACCCATCCTAATCGACCGCCGGCCAATGGGAGGGCCGCTTACTTTTTGCCAGACTTTTGGGGCCAATCGCGGCCCACCCTTCAAGTCCCACCGCTCCCGCTGAGGGGAGGGGAAGTGACCTTATTTGGCAGTCATGCCCGTATATGGAGCGCCGCCGCGGGGAGGGGAGGGGGGGGAGCGGCCGTACGAGGAGCCTGCCTGTGACACTTTCCCCAAATTGTAGCTTTGACTCCGAAAGACGGGACAAGCGAGTCGAAAGGGTGAAGCGACAACACACGCGCGCTCGGAGCGGCGAAAAGAGAGAGAGAGAGAGAGAGAGAGAGATTGCCCTGCGCGTCAAACCGCCTCCTGCTCGCCTCGCTGCGGACGTTCATCCAAAAAAAAAAAAAAAGCGCCGGGGACGTTTCGTTGTTGCGCGTGTTTTGGGGTATAAATGAATGTCGGAGCGCACGCTGACGTCGCTTTCCCAAAACCTCGCCGCGGCGCGCAAGAACAAGAGGATCGCCCTCGGGACTGCGCTTTAAAACCCGTTTCCGAGAGCCTGGATGGGACTAAATAAACATTTCGCCGAGTAACACGAAACGTGGTCAGTGTTGAGTATCGATCTTGACATTTTCAAGAGGCGGAATTCTCTCGGTTTTTTTTTGTTTTTTTTACCACAGTTTGCTGCCGCTGCCGCGCTGCGTGTGTACCGGAGCGACCTGCTTTTTTTAAGAGGCGAAACATTCTCTTCTCGTCGCATTCAGTGTTCCTCGCCCTCTTCCACGTTTCTAGAGGGAAAGAAACAAGTCGGCTCACATTCGGCGTGTCCGTCTGCGCGCTCGCCGTGTCGGAGCGACTTTTTTCCAAGAGATCTCACTCCTGGAGAACAACGTGTTTATGGATCGCTGCGCAGCGAGGGGCACCGGGAGTTGTAGGCAACGCTCGTACTCATCGATCATGACGATTCCTCGCCGTTGCTGTAAACTTTGATAGATGTACGCAGAAAGAACTCAGTAACATAGAAAACACGGTTCACGTATAAGCTCCGTGAAGCTTAGCTTGACCTCTGGAGGAAGTGGGAAGCGCCTCTTCGCCCTCCCTCGGTTTTTTTTTTCCCTCCCCGAGACGTCAGGACGGATCTCTATCACTCAGTCTGAATCTCCTTCTGTGATTTAAACAAAGACCAAAGTGTTTGGGGATAGCATGGCAATGGTAGTAAACCAGTGGCCAGAGAACATTTCTGCAGATCCGGGGTCCCAGCTCCAGATATGCGGCCAGGAGCCCGGCGGGGGACCGGGGACTCCCAACGGTTCCACGCCGGGGAACGACGCACTTTCCGGGGACAAGATCCCCAACGTGGACTGCATGGTGTGCGGGGACAAGTCCAGTGGGAAGCATTACGGCCAGTTCACCTGCGAGGGATGCAAAAGCTTCTTTAAGCGCTCGGTGAGGCGGAACCTCACGTACACCTGCCGGGGGAACCGAGACTGTCCCATCGACCAGCACCACCGGAACCAGTGTCAGTACTGCCGGCTGAAGAAGTGCCTCAAAGTGGGCATGAGGAGAGAAGGTAAGGCCCGTGTGGTGTGGTGTGCTGGATGTCAGCGTGAGCCTGTGCCACGAGATGCATTTGTTTACAACACACGTTTTTGCTTGTGCGTAAAGTTGTGCGTAATGGTGTCCACTGCGAGGCAACAGTCTAAACACGCCTATGGAGACTGGAGCTCACCCCAAAAAAGATTTGACACTTTTAAAACGAGTGATTGAAAGGAGTTTTTGCAGTTCAACTTGATTTAAGAGTGTTCTAATTTTCACACACACACACACACAAATATATATATATATCACAAATTGATTTGGATTGGAAAAGTTTTTTCTTTCACATGAGATGAAGAAATGCCGGAAAAAAATCCCCTCAGCGACAGACTTTGTGCGTAAACCCCTGCGTCACGTCGCCATTCGCCTGTTGATCCGAAGGTTACCGGCTTCTTCCCTCAGCCACTGTTGTTATGGGTAAATAATCAGTCACCACCTGCGGAACCACAATGCGCATTTCACATCCATTTACCAAATCTACCATTCACCCCGTCGCTTCTGCTGCTGCTGCTGCAAAAAAGAAAAAAATCCCCCCTTTGTCCCTCTGTTTTAATTATGCTGTTTGCTCACCGACACCCGGAGCCGCTATAAGAGGATGCCGCTGCATTTGTTGTATTGTGTTGGATTAACAACGGGTCAGTTAGTGCCAAAGAGGAGCAGTGGAAAGTGTTGGTGGAGAGGAGCGCTCCCCTTATTAATTATCATTCTGCAGCGACACCCCGTTCGGGAGATTTGCGCTGGTGCAGAATAATTACAGTGAACCAAATTGACCCAAAATATTGTTTCCCTAACTCTTGTTTTGACAACGTGACTAATGGGTTACAGTTTTTTTGTGTGTTGGTCTATGCGAGCTGGATTGGATTACTGACCTCCAGCTATCAAGACATAATATAGGTGGGTTTCAGGATCAAAAGGCACCAGGGAGAGCTCTTGCTGCTTTTTTAAAATTCCATACCACCGCTTGAAATTGAAAGAAAATATATTGCATTCCGCAAAATATGCGCACACTTTACGCGAGAACAGGTGAGCCAGACAAAAAAGGATAAATTCGACTTATTGGAGTATATAAAAGTGCAATGTTTTACCAAATTCCCACTTTATTAGAAGTCTGATATGCGTGAAGATGTCGCACTTCTACTGTGTAATTTTCCCCACTCAGAGGACTCTGCGCGGGGACGCCTCTGCGGGGACAGCGGGGGACGCCTCTGCGGGGACAGCGGGGGACGCGCGGTGCCTCTGCCCGCTCTTTGTTCTCCCGCTTCAGCCAAGCTCTGAATCGCAGAGACGGTGGAAATACCCGTCCTCAGAGACGAGACGATCCCTCAAGGGTTCCCGCTATCTCTCACTGTACGTGCGTGCGCGCGCGCGCGAGAGAGAGTATGCATGCATGTGTGCGTGCGTGCGTGCATGTGTGTGCACTGTACACAGTCTTACCTCACGAAAAAAAAAAAAAAATACCCGCAAGCCTCCAACTCGGTCATGCTCTTTGCAGACTGAATGAACCCGAGGAAATCGCCTGACGCCTCTGCAGCGTGTTTACTGCCAGAAAAAAACTGTGCATCTGTTTTAGTTTAATACTGAGATTTTTTTGACTTTTGTTGGCGTTTAAACGGGTGAAAATAAAGAGGAGAAAATATTCAATGCAAATCAGCTTATCTCTGTTTTTGTCTTTTTTTTTTTTTTGGAAGTAAATCACGAAATGGAAAAGGAAATTCCTCAAAAGTTAATTTGCATGCAGCACCAGCAGAAACTCATTTAAAGAAACAGTAAAGTAAACGCACCTTAAATCGTCTATATTTAAATTATAATTATTTGCAGCTGGAAGTTTTTGACTTGCTGAAAATTAAACATGATGAAAATTCTTTGCTTTCAATTACATTTTAGATAATTAAAAAAAAAGGTTTCTCAAAAGTGAAAATAGGGATTTTAATTTTGAGTTGAAAGGATGGAGAATTTTCTCCAAAATATTTTAGGAAAAAAACTACAATTTTTAAGAAGCATTGTGTATGTGACGAAGCCTCTCTGATAGAAACAATGTATTAGCACTGAATGATGTGGAGCAGGTCAATTTACATAGACTGAGCTCATCTGTTAGTGCATGTGAGGTCAGCAGGATTAAACGCTGTCCTCAAATCCTCTCTGTCCACTGACTCCTGTTTGCCACTGATCATTTTTCTACTGAAGACTTTTTTTGTAATTTGTTTCTCTAGACACATGCACTGATCAATAAAAATAAAGCAGTAGTGAGCTGTAAATAAAAAGCTGAGTAATTCATCATCTCAGCACAAATAACATGTATTTTCACCCGTTTTAAATCATATTAATCACAAATGATGTTTTTGAGGTGACAAAAAGACTGAAATACCTCTCCACCGAGAAATATCTTTTCCCATGGCTGCTCATTAATATTTGAAAATCTGGCATCTTTATTTCATTGTAGCATCCACAGTAAATTAAACACCCTGCACCTAAGAATTCAAAGATTGAAGGTGTCAACTAAGAAGTAGCAGGGCTGTTAAAACACACAACCGCTATCGCCCTCCCTGGAGGTCGTGCATAAGTCATGTTTCCACTGCATTATTCAACAGGTTCACGTAAGGTTGTCTGCAGGACGCAATGTTTGCTCCCAGTTATGATCTAGGTGAAATATGCGTTTAATGTTTCCTCGAAACTTCTTCAAAAGTTTTAAGATCTCACGAGAAATGAGAAATGAGAAATGAAAATGCAAGTCATTTAGCTAAAGGAGTTCGACATGCTATTAATCATTCAGAAACCTTTTTTACTTACTTTAAAACGTGCTGCAGCTCTGCATATAGGTCATAAGCTGCTTCACATCCTGGCAAAAGCAAGAACTCAAATCTGAAGGGTGAAGTGCCGGAAGATGAAACAATTTGTAATTATTTGTGAAGCGTCGATGGATTTTTGTGCACAAGTGTGGTGTGAACCTGTCGGGCCGAGCGAGGACGATGTTTTGGAAAAGCCGAGCCCGGCTGGTGATGACCTCGTTTTGCATCATCTGGTCTCAGACTGCACACGTTTCCTCGTCAAAAAAGTGAGCAAGATCCACTCGGGTTTCTTTATTGTGGCATCTCTCCGTATCACTAACAGCGCTGCATGACTTATTCTGTTTTGACTGAATTAATATTTATCTTCCTGTGAAGACGTGCTTAAAGTTTTATGAGTGGACCGCTTAAGGTTTTTCCGGCTCTTCACTTTCCTATGTGTTGCCTTTTTGTTTCCGAAGGGGACATTTGACCTCTTTCAGTAGACTGCTGTGTAGAACATAAATACTATTTGTTGGGGACTTGCATCTTTCAGCACCCTGACGGTAAACATCTCTGCGCCGGGTCCTCGGTGAGAATCACAGCCCTTAAAAAGTTTGGCAGCATTCGTGCCATTGTCTCAACCACGCGGCGACACAGAACCTCCACTTGTTTCTCTGGTCGGTGGAGTTTCCAGGCTGAAAAGGAAGCGGAGTGACAGAGAGAATCAGCCTGACAGTTCCTTCCTTTTTGACCGGAGTGGATGTTTAAATTTCTGAAATGCACGGAGACACGTGCGGGCGAATTGCTGCCGGTTTATGCACGACAATCACGTCATCCTGTGTCGTGAATCTGGACACCACACACACACGCACAGGGACGCACTAGTGACAATAAATGGTCTGAACCACCTTTTGTAGCAGGCTGTAATACCCAAATTCAACCTGCACGGTGGGATATGCCGCTGCCTCCTCTGACCCATATTGCACTCTGACAAAACAGCAGCGGAAAATATAGGTCAACCAAAACTAAAACATTAATAACAAACAGGCCTGAGTCAAAAGTCCAAATGTGTGAACTGGCCGGGGGCCTCGCCAGTGAGTAAATACCCCACTGGAGCGCTAAAGTGTAACAGACAGCGTGTATTGACTAATCCATACCGCTCCGTGGGCTTGTAACAGCGAGCAATTTAACACCAAAAACACCGCGGCCCCGGTCTCCTTTCGCTGCGAAATCCTTTACTTGTCCCACCCCACCCACCTCCAGTAATTTCGCTATTGACAAATTCAAATACTTAACCCTTGTCACCACACCGGCAGACAAAGTCATTATCAGGAGCCTCTCAGAGGAAAATGGCTCCCATTGACACATCGCTCAGCGCGACCCAGCCTCCATTAAAGTGAGCCCCATGACGTTATCTCCAAGGCTAACTGGGAATATTGCAGAAAGGCGTGTGGGTGAATACATGAATGATGCTGTTTTTAATACATTTGGACACATCAAGGTGAGGCCGGGCAACATAAAATGACCTCTTTTCCAATGAAGGCTCGCTTTTTTTTTTTTTTTTTTATAAATGCCCCCCCCCACCCCCCCCCCCACCCCCCCCCCCCCCCCCCCCCCCCCCGCACATCCCCCATCAGTGAATGTAACGTGACCTTCAGGTGCATTCAGTCAGCCCCCCTCTTAACACACTGACTCAGGCCTGTTTTGCTCATGACTTTAAGTAGCTCAACCTGTTTTCGTGTGTCACCCGGGTCACTTGTAATAGCACGCGGCGTCGGCACAGAATTTGTCAGTCACTGTCAGGAACATTTAACCCAATGTGTCGTTTCTCCACTTAAGCACTGCGGGGATTCTGGGCACATGTATATTTTAGGCATTTAGCTGATAATCTCATCATGCATGCTGAAGTGTAGCTGTTATAGTGGAGAGAGGGAATAAAAAGGCACAATCAATTTTAACAACAATTAAGCAAAAGCTTTATATTTTAACAAAGATGGGATATTTTCCTCCTTGACTACACACATTATTAAAGAATAACTCAAATTCCATTGTCATTTTCCCCCACTTAACCCCGCCAGATACCATTGTTTCGGTTTTATTTGCTCAGGTTTGCAGGCCCGCCACTGACACTCATGCCGTGGCCTCAAGACAATAGCAGCTATGCGTGTGGCTCGATAACACCGGGTGCACTCGGAAAATATGTTATTATTTTTGCCCCAAAAAAAAAAAGTCAAAGAATTCATTGTTTGGCTCCGCGAATGTTTTCCTGTCCAGTGGACAAGCCAAAATATTTAACCGCAGTTTGTACTAATGACCTGTCGTGAATCTCTCGTGCAGTTGCATGACAGAAGCACAGTTTTATGTGTTTTATATCTAAACATCAGGGGCAGCCGCCTATTCTCCTAATGATAAAGTCCACCCTGCATGCAGGCTGGTTTTAGTTGTTAAAAATGTGCAGACCCTCTCACAATATGAGGTGAAGTGCTGGTGCTGTAGGACGTTGACACTCGCTGAGGGGATCGAAGACAAGCCGTGCAACAATGATCTCTTTAAAAACACATGTGATGCATGAGAGCCTGATCTGGCAGACATGAAGTCTGTTAGTTCTTGCACGGCTCCCCGTGTGGTAAATAAAACAGGCGACGGGGTGAGCGTAAATAAGGATGCTGTGAATCAGAGTGAGAGTACGGGGTGAACCCGAGTTTACTAATTAATTCAGGAACCGCCTCATCAAGAGTCTCAGATATGGACTGAGGCAACAGAATTTACACACGGCAAAAAGCTACCGAACTTCCTCACGCAAAGCGACTTCCTCCTCCTCCTCCTCCTCCTCCTCCTCCTCTGCCCTCCATGTCTCTGTCTCTCTCTGTCTGTGTCACTTCTTTCCCCTCCCGCTCCTTCCACTGCCTCCGGTTTTCGGGCGCTCTTGCTCTGTTGTGTCTTTCACATTTCGCTCGCATACCTCGCTCAGTAGATGGGACACACACACACACACACACACACACACACACAATAATAATAATTGAACACATTACAAGTGTAGGAAGTTTTGCAATTTACCGTGATGATGCGCAATAAGCAAAGAGTTGGAAGCGCCTATAACATTAAAGCTGCTGTAATCAAGAAGTTGTATTAAAAATCTATAATAGATTTTAAAAAGTCATGTTTAAACATCCAGATGATCATCAGCTGACTCTGCTTTAGCCCTCAACTCTATGGAGCTTTATTGTGGGCTTAAAGGTCATTGTTTTGGTTTTCTGGCTGTGACTTTATCGTTTTGTAGCTCTCAAGGCGGATTTTTGCTGCACCAAACAACATAAAGATAAAATTGGTTGTTGAACATGCATACAGCAAAACAAAAGAGCAAGACTATAAGCGATGGATGCCCTGAAACCAGTCCTAAAGGAGAGTAAAGGCTTTGCTTTTTTTTTAATTGCATTATTCAGCTCCTGCTCACGCAGCACGAATGAATGGCAGGGGTTAAGAGGTCGCAACTCGCGACTCCTGTTCTCACACTATACGTCCTGATGCTCTTACGCGACCTGACTGCTCAGAGGCAGCATTAACCGCGCCAGCCAGGGGGTTTCACACAAAGTCCGATATTCACGCGGACGATGTACGGTGGCTGAGGCGGCAACCGCTTCTCGCTAGCCTGTGTGCACTACACGACCAAACTCGGCCCCGATCCCCGAAAAACACAACTGCTCCCGTCCTAACGATCATCAGGTGAACGGAAACTTGACTCCGAATGCAAACGTTGATTCGTATCTGCTGGATGTGTAAATAGGGAAGTGTTTGCTAAGAAGGTGATAATATTTCAGAGATGTCGCTCAACCGCTTGTTTCCGTTGTCCCCGAATGGCCTGAGGAGGAAAAAGTGAGCGAGGTCGCAGACATTTCCTGGTTACTTCTACAAAAAGCGCCAGACTGTGTTCTCTCGGCTTCTTTATCTCTGACTCTCTCCTGGTTTACACATTAGCTCCTCTCCACTCCTATCTGACTCTTTGAAGCTTCGCCCGGTGACCCACGGGTTAAAGCTCAGGGCCAAAATAAAACGGAGCCACAGGGATACGACCTCGGAGTCCCCCCCCCCCCCATCACCCCTACTCTCCCCGGGCTGGATCACGCCCATGTGTACATCTACAGTATTATGCACCGACAGAACCTGATACCCCCTCCTTTACCTCCAAAATGTCTGATCAGCAGCTTTTTTGGCTCGATGGTGTGTGTTTGATGGCTGCGGATTTTTCTAATCTCACAAATGTCCCTCATACACACACACACACACACACACGCTGTGTGACATAGACACACATCAGGCACAGGTTCATCCGAGGTAACCCGTTTGTTTTTTTTGTGTCGTCCGCCGATGGGAGCTTTAGAAATGGAAAAGCTACTTATTAAACTCAACTATTAGACGGAGCCAAATCTATAATGCGCCTGTGTTGCCCTGGCACCGTGACCTTTTAGTCCAAATGTTGATAGGCCTTAATTGCATTTAGCTGCTGTAATTCCACTAACAGTCTGACCCAGAGGCTAATCCAGGGCAGCCAGGCAGCGAACCATGCACTCTGCCAGCTGCCATTTGCTGAAGTGGCATTTTGAAAGTCGCAGCTGAAATGTCCCTTGGTACCTTCGTTTGCATGCACTTTTCCTCCTCCGCCTCTTTCTCGTGTCCTTGTTTTTTATGTTCCATCTTTTTTTTTTTGGGGTGGGGGGGCGGCAGCTTTTTTATGCCCTTAGTTTAATATCAGACTATATGTATAGGAATAATATAAGGCCTTCAGGGAAAAAAGAAATCAAGTTTTGCTCTTTCACCTTTATTGTCAGATGAGACACTCAGTCAATTACATTAAGCTAAGCCACGGTCCACCAATTAAAAAGAAGGAAACAGATTACGGCACCCAAATCTGACTTAATGCTCCCCTCCCCCCTCCTCCTCCTCTTATTCTCCATCCCTCTGTCTCTGACCCTGGTTTTCCTTTTTTCTCTTATCCTCAGGCATCTGTCGGGTCTGTCTGACTCCCTCTCTATCTCTTGCTGCCCTCCTTTATTGTCAGGATTCTGCGTCTCTCCCTCTCTCTCTCCCTGCCCGTCCCTCCCGTTCGTCAGCCTTGTCAGCTCCGCCGTAGGCGAGGAAAAAAAAAAAAAAAAACAGAGAGCGATGTGTCTCGGTCAGACGTACTCAAGTGCTCTGCCTCTCAGCCACGAGTGACCCCGACAATGAGGCTTTTGAAAAGTCAAGTGGATCAAGTAGATTCGCCGCCATCTGCAGGATTAACCACTAATCAATATGAGAACAGATTGTCGTGGAATTTTGTGCGCTGTCATTGAATCTTTGATGAATTAGATTCATTCCACGCTGGGGGTCGGCGGGGGTCAGCGTGTTGTGCGACTTGTTCCACGCGTTAGTCAGAAGCCCCAAAGTATCTTTTTTTTTTTTTATGAGATAAAACACATCAACGAGCAGGGACAGGATGACAGTTTTAGGTCATGGCACGGACAGTCAGACAAGAGTCTTTCACGGGCCCTGCGTTACAACAACATCGCTGACTGACAGCCGGATCACTGTGTGATTTAGCAGTCTTTCACTTTTAAACTCAAAAGCAAACGTCAGAGCGCCGTGACCGAAAACATATTTGACCGGATAATCTTCGCTCTTTTCACTTTCACCCCTCCTCCTCCCCCCTCCTCCCCCCCTCCCCTCCTCCTCGACCCAATGTTTTATTTCCCTTTCGTTTGCGGAAAATCACGCCAAAAAAATGTAAAAAAGAGCCAGACACACGCGGGTATAATCTGACAGCCGTCCTCCAGGACGAGAGCTTGGCGGAGAAGGACGAGGAATGTCCCATTGTGCAACGCTGTCTCTGTGACAGGCAACACCTCTGTGCTCAGACCAGCGAGACTGCGCTGTTTGCCAAAGGAGACCACATTCTTTACCGGGAATGCGGGTTGACACAAGTTCACGAGGGGAAACTCGCATTCTGAGGGCAACACCTTTTGTGCAAAGGTGTTTTTTTTTTTTCTTTTTTTTTTTTCTTTTCCCCCAGCGCAGAGGACAGGTTAGAATTAAAGGCGTTTTTATAACGCTCTTGAGTGATTTGACCTTTGTTTTTGGTTGGTTTTGTTTTTTTCAGGCGTGCCGTGGTGCGTTCAATTGACACAGCTGCTGTGTCTGAGGTGACAGGTGATGCAGAGTTGAAAAGCGTTTTGCCAGACCCCTCCTTCCCTCTTCTCTTTCACCCCTCTCCACCTCTTGCCTCCACCTGTCTCTTTATGTAAACCACCGCTCTCTATCTCAAGCCTCATCTCGGGCAACATATTGAACTGTGCACCTTTTTTTTTTTTTTTTTTTTTTTTTTTTTTTTTCCCTCTCTCTCTCTCCCTCTCTCTCTGCCCTCGATCTCCCTTTTCTCAATTTATCACCTCTCACGTTTTCCTTCGCCACCTTATCTCGCCATTTCACCCTTTTACCTCATTTTGTTCACGTGGCCCACCCCCCTTTGCATTTTCGTTGCCTCCCCTTTCGTCTCTCTCTCTCTCCCCCCCTCCCTCCTTCTATTCCTCTCAGTGTGTAACAGTAGATGGAGTTATTAGTCAGACAGTGGGGATGACTGAACAGGTGTTTTCCAAATGGGCCTTTGAGCACTCGCTGCATCATCATCGCTCGTCACGGGAGGGGAGGGGGGTGCTTGTGTGTGTGTGTGTGTGAGCGCCTGTGTGTGTGTGCGTGCCTGTGTGTGTGAGAGCATGGCCTCTGTGTGCCCTTTTCGCCTCGGGCTGAGCCATTTGCCAGCGGAGGGAGGAGGGGGGGGCACACACGTTTACCGTATGTATTCATGTGTGGTATGCGTCTGTGCGTATGCATGCGCGAGTGCTTATAACATATGTAGGTGTGAAGGAGTGTTATATCTTTACCAGCTGCTGCTTGTCATTACTCATTGATGCACAACAGCAGCGGAGAGAACGGCCTTGGCCCGGCCACTTTTCCACCGCCCCGACGAAAAAGACAAGTGCTGACATATTTAGGAGTCACAGAAATGTTCCCGTCTCTCGCGTTCTCTACGCTTTTCGCCCCTTCGACCTCATTCGGCGGAACCCTTCCCCCCCCCACCACCACCACCTTCACCCACCACACACACAGACGCATTTGACATGCCCAATTTGCCTCTTTCTTTTCTCTCTTCATCTCGTCTTACTTTCTGTTCCTCCTGCAAGCCCTTGGCTTTTTTTTTTTCCACGCATGCCGTGCAGAGGCTGTGTGGATGGAGCCCAGGTTTTTTTTTTTTAACGTGTATTGCATAATGTTACAGCAGGCCTCATAAATCATAAGTGTAATAGCAGCCCTAATGACAGAACTTTACTCTCTCATTTATGTCAAAAGTTAGCAGCTGGACTGAGATAAAGATGTGTGCAAAAGAAACTGGGTGGGGGAAAAAAAAAGTCAAAGTTCAGGTTTTTTACCTTCACCCTGTCTTTTTTGTCAACCAGCTGTGCAACGGGGACGCACATCCAACTCCCAGACCAGCCCAGGCCAGTACCTGACCAACGGCACCGACCCGTACAACGGCCAGCCCTACCTGTCCGGCTTCATCTCCCTGCTGCTCCGCGCCGAGCCCTACCCGACGTCCCGCTACGGCGCCCAGTGCATGCAGGGAAACAACCTGATGGGCATCGAGAACATCTGCGAGCTGGCGGCCAGGCTGCTGTTCAGCGCCGTGGAGTGGGCCAAGAACATCCCTTTCTTCCCCGATCTGCAGCTCATGGATCAGGTGAGTCGACCGCCACGATGCATGACGAACATTTTTTTTATACTCCCTGATTTATACACCTGACCTCATGGTTCCATTGACTCGTGCATGGTGTCAAATAAAGACCCTAATAGAAACCAATGATTGTAAATGAACACTCTGCCTCGTACTGTTCATGGTACAGTGTTTCTTAAGAGCAGGATGTTAAAAATGTACAGTATTTATTATTGTTCCCTCATTATATTTTGATACAAATCTCGATGATAAACTGCATATACCATGCAAATGTACAATCACACATTTCAGCAGCCATGCTAGTTATATTTAACATTTTCAGGAGCCTAATATTGGCTAATTAGCAATAAACACAAAGTACAGCCAAGGTCCATTGGAAGTTATTTTTTAGTATAAAGTCACAAACCATTATATTGAGCAAATCAAATCCAGTTTTGGCACTAGAAAAAAATTGTCATTAGGATTGATTATGTAAAAATCTTAAATATCTGTAGCAACTAGTTGTCAATAATTTTCCCTCAAACCCAAACATTTCAATCTCATCCCTGTGCCGGCACTAGATGAGAGTTGGGGGATAACAAAACGAAGTGGGATTTATTCTGTGGGCAGAACAAATGTCTGCACAAAATTATACATCATGGCAACCCGTCCAATATTTTTTTTAACGATATTTCAGTCTGAAAGTGGTCAGCCCCATATTGCCGCCAAAAGAGCGAAGCATGGTGAAACATAAAATGTTTCTGTTGAATTGCGCCACCGAATAAAAAACCAAAGAAAGCTGTAATGAAACATTGCAGTTGCTCAGCTCTGATCAATGTTTTTTTTTTCTTATATTTCACAATATTTCACCCTCTGTTAACACTTTGAAAAAGATCTTTAAAGGGGAAATCACGCTCACATTTTAGTTGTTTTTCTTTTCCCCTTTTGTTAATCTTCACTGTCATGTAATAATAAATCAGTTTTGATCACTGTTGCCAAAGATAGATACTCATGACATCCAGTAGGTGTAGGTGGGACATCAGCCGTGCACATGATGATTTATACCAGCTGTGAAGTCCTGGCACGCAAGTAATCGTCTGACCTATAAATATTCACACAAACCTTGGGCAGACACAAATCATCAGACATCACAAGTCATCACAAATATATCATGCTGCACAGTGCAAGGATTCGAACCCTTCACTTTAGTCACATTTCTTTTATAATGCAGTCTTGTGCTAAAATCATTAAAATAAATTTTTCCCTCGTCAATCTGAATATGACAAAGTAAACCGAGAACTAGAAGAAATACTGAAACATCAAATTGACACCTCAGAGATGTTTCTACACATAGAGTGGAATCCACCTGTGGTCGGATGATTTGGAGAGAGACACACCTGAGCTCAAGAGATCCTGTGTGGAGATGAGAGAATCTTCAGAAGGATAAAAACATCACTGCAACACCCCGCTGTTGTGGGCTTTAAGGCGGTGCGGCCTCTCCTCAATCAGAAATACAGTAAAGGCTGCTTAGAGCTACAAACGCACTGTAGCTGCAGCACATCATTAAAGACGTGTCAACATGTTGATCATATCTTTCTCAGTCAGTCAGTGCTTTCATAATGTAGCCTTAGTTTTCTGCTGTGGGTTGTGTGGGTCATGTTAGGCTGCACCAACTCAATGCCTTCAAATTCTAATATATATCATATATAATAGATGTTTCTCATATAAATCATTTTGCATTTTGACAAACTATGACATCTGATGTTCACCTCATACTGTACAAATGATGCTAATTGGCGTCACACTCCTGACCCTGTTTAGCTCTGACACGTGCTGTGACTTTCGGTTTTTCCGCATTTATTGTGGCAACACATGCGTTCAGATCTCTGTGTTTCCAGTAAACACATTAAAACATATTTCTCTGCCTCCTGCCATAACACAGGTTGTCACATCCTCTTGTAATCTCCGTGACCTTTAAAACTGACAATAAACACTCCAAACACATTGGCCCTGCCTTGCGATCAATTCATGCCAGTTTTTTCTCTGTGAGCTTTCTGCCGCGCGTCTGGTTCGCTTCCTCCACCCTGCAATGAGTATGACATGTGGGATGAATCTGTATATTCACCACAGCTCCTACATGTAGGCCATGTCCAAATGTGTTGGTGTTCGTTGTGTCTTGCCATCAGATCACAGTCCGACTCATGTCAGGCATGAACGGATTCTCGAGCCTTTTTGTAGAAGGCACTTGAAGAGTGCAAGCCTCTGCAACTTCTCAAATTCTCCAGCTTACTGTTGTATTTCACTCTTTTCCTAGAGATTCACTTTTTTTCATAGGCTTCATAGAATTAAACAAGTAATTGACAAATAGTTAAAGTTTTGAATCTGGCCTACAGTATCTGCAATCAAATATAAATGAAATCAGATTTTTTTTTCCACGTTTTGAGGTATGACAGAAAATAAATTATTTCTTGTAATAATCACTCTTTTCTTTACCAGGTGGCGCTGCTGCGCATGTCCTGGAGCGAGCTCTTCGTTCTCAACGCCGCCCAGTGCTCCATGCCGCTGCACGTGGCCCCCCTGCTGGCGGCGGCCGGCCTGCACGCCTCGCCCATGTCGGCGGAGCGCGTGGTGGCCTTCATGGACCACATCCGCGTCTTCCAGGAGCAGGTGGAGAAGCTGAAGGCCCTGCAGGTCGACACGGCCGAATATTCCTGCCTCAAGTCCATCGTGCTCTTCACATCTGGTGAGTGTGATCGGAGCATGTGTGTGCACAGCGGGGGGGGAAGAGCGAGGTTTGCTCCAGCCAAATAAACGGCCCAGGAGTTTTTTGTAAAGTAAAGTTGAAACACGATATAACTTGAGGGTGATCTAAAGTTTAAGAATTATCCCGTGCCGCTAGACATTCATCACACAAAAAGGCAAAAATCCAGTGGTTGAGCTGTTTATACAGTTCTACTCATTCCTCATGTGTGTTTTGCTGAAGCCAAAGCAAACTGATCCATGCTGTGCAAAAAAAAAAAAATGTCCTCTATCTGGAGAGAATGGTCACATTTTCATGTTTACTCAGAAATGTCTCACGGATCGACACATTTACAGATCTTATGTCGGATAAGTTTAATATGACAGGCTCGTATCACATCAGCCAGAAATAAAGAAACCGGAAAACCCTGAACACCAGGGGGGGAAAAAACGAAGGATAGTAAATTCAGAGAATGCATCCTGCCAAAGGTTGTAACAGTTTATAGTCAAGTAAAGCATAACAATAGCATTATTAAGTCCAATCTGGGTGCAATAAATCAAATTCAAGTAAAAATACATTTTTCTCCCCTCTACACAAACGTCGACTCACACAACCTTTGTCCTGTGAGTAATTCTCGCTCAGACAGAGAGGAATTACAGTAGCAGGTGGGTGAGCCGACTTTCATTGGCACCGGATCGCGCTGTTAATTGGGTTATTTATGTCAACAGGGACACTTAATCGCAGCATATCAAAGCACATGTAAACAGCTTAACCTAAATTAGAGGAACGGCCAACAGGAGGCAGAACCCCTGCAGATACCAACATCCCCTGTTTATCAGAGCGTGACACAGCCGTTGAATGCAATAATAAATAATACATGTTAATAGACGCTTTGTTGATAGCAAGTGACATTGTTGTCCGTATTAAATGATAACAATATGCAACTTGTATAGATATTAAAATTGCAAAAGGCAGTTGCAACACAGTGCTATTGCACAAAGGTGCTACTGTTACTGAGCAGATTCAGATACACTGTTAGTATTAGTTGAACATATGAATAATAAATGTTATTTATTATGTAAGACAATATTCATTTATGTCATGCAATGACATTTTCTCTGTAAAAATATCTTGTGTCCACACTTTTATTTATTGTGTCACATATAATCCCAATAAACCAGGAACACCCTAGATTAGCCCATTTTAAATTTATATTCATGCATGGATTAAATAATAATTATCCAGCTTCATGTGCAGAAAAACTGAAAACAAATGTATTGGAGGTTTCACTGTGGGAAGAGGCGAGCGTCAGAGATGCGTCATGTGAGGGAACGTGACGGACATGTAACATTTGGAAAGATGAAGCCAGCGATCCGTGTGTGAAAAGAGGCTCCAGCTACTAAGCGGCGTTAAAATCAGAAGCCGTGTGCTCCTTGCGAGCCATAAGGCCGGCTCCTTTGACACCTTCCTCCTCCGATTGACTCGGACAGTTTTAGCTGGGAGAAACATTCCTTCCTTCTTTTGTGTTGAGACCCAGCTTACGGACACATGAAGCCAACATCAACTGTACCCGCAACCTCTTCACCTCCGCTGAGCCTGACCGAGACGTGACCTCCAACGCTGCAGCAGATGTTGTCTCATTGGCTCCATATGTAAATGCTGCTGCTACAGTCCTCCCGCTAGTCAGTCATGGTCTCTGCCCTCCGTGAATTTCGCTGTAATTTGATCGCTCGCTCATAATAGCCCTTTATTGACCCTGTGAGTAGCTGCTTGTCTCTCGCTTAAATCCCTTTTTTAACGATGAGCTTTTTACCTGACGCTTTCATCTTTATCTTCAGGCGCTTCTTTGCTAAACTAATATTACTGTATACTGATGATTTGAACAGTTTTCTGAAGCCCTTGGGTTCACAACATTTTGTATCATAGCTTATAAACTACAGTTCACAGAGACAATTATATTAAAGCTGTAATAATCAGTGGATGGATTGGCACCAATTTTAATAATATAGATTATATATATTTTTTTTCCTTCTTATTTGGAAAAAAAACTGTTGTTTTTTGCAGATTTTTACAGATGTGACCATGGTGTCTAAGAAGCTAAAACAGGAATTTTATTGTAAAGGTTATTGATAATGAAAATAAATTAGCTACACCTCTAACGTAGACACATGTGCTAGACACATATGTTTAACACTGTTTAATAAAGAGGAAGCCACATCTACTATTGAGTATGGTAATTTCTTACCCAAGTTATACCTCTTTTTTAAATCTGTGGCTCAGTTACAACAAAGGGAAGTTGTTGTTTTTTTATGTGCTTTCCTAGATTTGTCCTCTGACAGATATTAGAATCAGAATTACTTCACAACACCAGCAGACCTGACCCTCGCACTCCCATGCTGTTGCATTATGTTTTTTTCCCCACTGAGCTACAAACGGGATTAAACACAAACATAATATATGTGTGAGAAAAACCATGTGCCGGGCCTTGATGTGATTGTCGCTCAGACACAAAACCCTGTTGAGGTTCATCCCAACAGTCACTGGGCTCTAGTGCCAGCCAAAATACTGTCACATCTGGGATCCTTCACTGCGAGATCATGCCTCGTGACCCGGGGGACGGGGGGAGTGAAGAAGCAAACCCTGAGACGTCTCGTCTTTTTTAAAAAAAAATTTTATAACCGCATATTCTCCTCTTTCCAACCCTGCACGGCTTGTCAGAATCCCTCCCCTTGTACCTAGTGTCTTTCCTTTATGTGCATGGGTGGCTGCGGAACCACCTCCGCCTCCTCTTCCTTCCTCATCAGCCTCTCCTTCATAAACCCATCTATTATTGAAACCAGTCATCCACCCCTCCTCCCTGTACGCTCCCCAAACCCGAGCCCAGCCCAGGCCTCGGGACCCCTGCCCCCCACCGCGGGAGTTGAATTATGTATGGTGGGTTTCAGTGAGACGGAGGATTTGCCACAGCCCCGGCCATGACCTACATAACCCCTTTAGCCCTGAGCATCCCATGTGAGTTTCCTGCATGCGGGCAGATGTACCCGCATGTACACGCGTCTTGCCGCGAGTCCTTCGAAAGGCAATACATTCAATCACACGTGTGGATGTTAACGTAACGGCTACAGACGTGCGCACACGCAACACGCCGGACTGACCTGTTAATAAACAGGCTAGCTACAACAAACACCAATCATCTCTCACCTCCCTGAGAGTCCCCACCCTCCCAGTCCCATCAGGCCGCATCAGGGATCGGGGCATCTCCAGTCCCGTCACCCCGATCCCTTCGCTCCCACCAACCCGTGTGTGTGTGTGTGTGTGTGTGTGTGTGTGTGTGTGTGTGTGTGTCTGTGTCTGTGCCCAAGGATCGGACAAAAGGACAGGGCCAGTCGGCGTGGAAAGGGGAGCCCGCAGAGCTGTCACTTTGGCACGCGAAGTAGTTTCAGTCGCGCAGACAGCTCCGCTAATCATGAGCAGGCAGCGGCCGCCTGGTCACGCAGGAGCCAAAATGGCGGCCCAAGGAGAGGAGTGGGAAAATTAAAAAAAAATAAATAAAAAAATAAAAAAATGAAGCTGTCCTGCTGCCCCTTGGGTGGAGGGAAATACAGCCAAAGTGGGAGCTGTTATTCATCCGGAGCGGTGTGAATAGAGGCCACTGGGGGTGGGGCGGGGTTGACACACTCCATCAAAATATGAGGTATATTAATTTTTTTTTTGTGTTGTTGTGGGGAACTGAGGCCCAGCAGGGTCGGGGGTTTACTTAGGGGACAGATCAAAGCGTGAGACGACAAAGGGAAGCTCCGATGCAAGATGACAGGTCAAAACCTTACGGGCCGGTGCTTCTTTGACTAAAAGAAGGAGCCTTGGGAAGAAATTGCCCTCATCTGAAAAAGCAAAAAAAAAAAAAAAAACCATCTGACAAATGAGGGTTCATCCGGGGGGCAGGAGTCAAAGAGTCAGTCCCGCTGAACGTACAGTATGTGGCGGCGGGTCTGTAGAATGTGTCTTTGTTTTGAGTTCGCACATCTCTGACCTCCTTCGCTAAATCCCCGTGTACTACCCCCCCTCCCCTCCCCCCACCGTGCACACGGAGGGTGCGAAAAGTATCGCACACAGCGTTACACACTCTCGCGGTTGTGCGAGACTCTTGCCAAGGCGGGGGCCGGCGGGAGGGGAGGTGTGAGGATGCGGAACGCGGAACATGACCGGCAGCTGGGGGGGCGGGGGGGACGCCGGACTGTGCCGTGAACACAGGCCGAGGGGGTGTAATTGATACGTCCGTGTGCAGTGACAACCCTCATCGCTTTATGTTTGAGTAAAATTTTTACAACTTAGCAAATTTGACAGAAACATTTCAGCTCTTTATTATATTTAATCAGTTAACTACAATTATATTTAAGGGACAAAATCAGGTTCAGACATTAGACTTTAGTCACCCACATTGAGCATGAAAAATATATACTTTTGAAATTTGTCTTAAGATGTGTGTCTTGACCTAAACGGAAATATTTTTTCTATGACCAATGATTCGGTCTATTGTGAGGCCACGCCCCCTCCTGTCAGGAACACACACTGATTTTGTAAATGAAATAATGACTATAACTAATATGCATGCTACTTTAGCCTGCCACAGATACGATGTGTTAAGTTGGGCCGCACATTGCTACTTGCTCTTATCTCCCTGTATTACATTCTCTGCATTGGCCGTTTTTGGCAAGATATCCAATTCCAAATCGGGCCTCTGGAGAACAATGTGCCAATGCGCTGGAGTCACGGAAGACGTGTGGGAGAAATTATTTCAAAAGACCCACAACCTAAAGTATGAAAAAACGAATATCTCCTTGTTTTTTTAATTAAGTTTGTGTTCTCAGCACAGGGACTGCACCAAATTGTATCAGGTCGAGTGGACTCAGGCTCTTTTTGGAGGTCTCGGCCTGCTAGATTTAACAAACACCAGAGTGTGACTGATGCTTTCACACCATGACAAATGCACCAAACGAAAATTGCGTTTGGTTTGAATGAACCGTTTCCTGCGCACCAACTGCTGTTGGCGTGAAAGCACCATTAGATGCCATAATAAGAGAGTCTTTGATCTGGTGATGGAAGTATAAATTCCCTTCTCTTCCTTCCCTCTAGATGCTATGGGGCTGTCGGACGTCGCCCACGTCGAGAGCATCCAGGAGAAGTCCCAGTGTGCCCTGGAGGAGTACGTACGGAACCAGTATCCCAGCCAGCCCAACCGTTTCGGACGCCTCCTCCTCCGCCTGCCGTCGCTGCGCATCGTCTCCTCGCCGGTCATCGAGCAGCTGTTTTTCGTGCGCCTGGTGGGCAAGACGCCCATCGAGACGCTGCTGCGCGACATGCTGCTCTCGGGCTCCAGCTACAACTGGCCGTACATGCCGGCCGTGCAGCGCGAGCGGCCCATCTCCCTCCACTACAACGAGAACGGGCCCTGAGGTGGAGAGAGAGAGAGAGAGAGAGATGCGCGACGGGAGAAGCTGCGGGACAAATTCAGGCTGAACGTCCACCCGAATACTCATCCATTCATCCTGCCTTCCCCTTCAACTTCTCAACTTTCCCACCCCCTCAGCTCCCTCTCACCATTCCGCTTGGAAAAAAAAAAAAAAACCCACTACAACAACAACAAAAAAAAACCCCGGTCCGACAGATGTGTTACACAAGCCAACCAAACATTCACCGTAGCCGACGCAGAGACGCCCTGTCGCAGTCTACGTTCGAGATGTGGCACGAGATGGACAGGTTGGTAGAACGGGTTATTGCGCAGTTCACCAGCAGGTCTGTTGGACTCACTTCAGATGTCAGTCTCACACACACAACCCCCCCCCACACACACACACACACACACACACACACACATACAGGGGCAGCTAAAGACAGAACATTTGCATCTTTGCTGTTGGCTGTTGGTGCTACGCCTACATTTACAGAGGCTGTGTACATGCATCCCAGTTTAAGGTGAATACGGAAGCAAGGGCTTTGCCAGTGGGACTCTCCGACCAAGAGCACAAGGCCCGTTGTATATTTACCATTTTTTTGAAAAGAAAACCAGAAGCCATTAAAAAAAAAAAGCGAAAAAAAAAGAAAAAAAGAAGACAAATGCCAAAATGTCTTGGACTTTTGCAGAGGACATGTTTTATTGTGTGTGTTTGTATTAGCACTGTTTATATGGAGAGAAAACTCATGATTGTGTCCATATGTACAGTATATCATTGATTCATAGGCATCTATAGCGTATTAGGGTTCAATGGGAAAAGCTCAGGTTCAAAGGGTGGGGGCAGACAGACGCAGACATGCCAATATCAATACAAGAGGAAAGACAGACCCAGCGAAATTCACACTTAACAGCAGATTGTGCCAAAGCGAAAAAATGCATATGTTTGGAATATTTTTATGGTAGTGTTGGTGATGAAATGGAAAAAAAATGTAACGTTTGGTTTGTTTATAATTTGACTATATACTTGTTTTAGGTCTCAGGGGAAGAGAAGGAATTTGTTCAGATAAATAAATGAAAGCTTAGGCACTTGCATTGTAAAGTAGTCAGAACCAACACTTATTCACTCCTGTAAAATCACAGCACTGGTAGATTCTTGCTACCATTAAGCCAGTCAAAAGGCCCATTATAACTCCTTACATATTGTTTTCATAGGAGCGATATGACACATCCTCATTGTTTTTTTTCAGTTATGATTGTCAAGAATGGACCTTTTGGACTTTGGGTGGGGGCAGGGGCGGGTTGGGGGGGGAGCAATTTACAAAACTAGCTGTACTTGCCTTAGAACAAAGATTTTGTCACTGAGCATTTATCTTATGACTGTGCCATAATCTCTCGTTACCTGTTATGACAGGTATTATGTCCTGACAGGAGAGGAAATGAACTCACACAATATAAAAATGATTAACGTGCCCACTGAAGTCAGAGAAACGCGGTGCACAAAAACACTGAGGATTTTTAACGCATCGCTAGCCAATGTCAAGGGAAAAAAAAAAACGAAACAAAAGAAAAACATCAGCACTTTCATTTTTTGGACCTCGCGCGAGTTCTTTTCCACTTCCTGATGATATTGTCATGTAGGGAAAACCCCCTCGACTCATGTCATTTGAGCTTATCATACCGATACCGTAGAGAAATGTAACACTAACCTCTGAAAACCTCAGTCTATGTTACAATATTATCCCAGTTGGACTTATGACTGTGACCTAGCTTAGGACTGTTTTAAGTTTTTTTTTTTTTTATTTTATTTTTTTATTTTTCTTCCCCTTGGTGGAAGCAAGTTTGATTTGACAACCTGTCTCACATTTCCAACATGGCACTGTGGTATCAAAATCAAGTATTGGTATTGAAAAAGCCATCTGGGACCTTAGAACGCTGTCTGTTGATAAATGGATTCACAGAAAGTTTGAATGAGTTTGTTTTTATCCCCTCTACTTTTATTTGGAAATATGGATTATCCATTAATTGAAATAAATTCTGTTGTTCACAGTGACTTTTCTTTTGTCTTTTAATGTCACCTACCCTTCTGCTCTTTTATCTCTAAAAATGACTTTGAATTTACAGAGATTTTACAGTTTAGTAGTGCAACTTCTTTAGAAACCCTTTAGTGCAACTCTTTCTAGAAATTATTTTTATGAGCTACAAAACTGAAGATATATTCAAAAAAACTGTAATGAACTCTGAACTTTGTTTCTTTTCTAAACTTAATGACATAAATTAGTTAAAGACTGTAAAATTGGCAATTTGGAAGAATGTTTATGCTGAATGACGTAAATATATTACTAATTTCTCACCAGAATAGGGACTCTTTCTGGCTTTAATTCATCAGCATCATTTACTTAGAGCTTTGATTTGAAACTAAAACATAAAGCAAAATGATGCAATCAAAATGTATAAATATTTTTTTTTCTTCTTTCACCTAGTTAATTTTGTATTTTTAATATTTCAAAACATAAGAAAAAAACTTTTTTAAGCTCATATTTTGTTCAAAAATCTTTTTTTCTATATATCTTTGCAAATCTAATTTATTTTCTTTTTTTGGAAAATATCTTCTGTGATACAAAAACTGAACCTTGTGGCCGGTACCTACACTTAAATCTCTGTTGGCTCGATATCTGCTGACAAAGCAACATGGGAGTGATTCATTCATTGGAAATTTAATAATTAAAATCGCTGTTTGTCCAGGTTAAACTTCAAGCTATTAAAGCGATAAAACTGATTTGGTTGTATGAATGAATTTATAATTGCATGATTGAAAACGTAATAAAAACCTGGATTATTTTAAAAGATTCACATTCCATAAACATGAACCAAAACCAGGGCATTGACATGGTTGTAGTTCAGTTGATCTAATGAAGGTACAATACACAATTTCACAATTTGAAAAAGCACTCAAAAAAGGTCATGCTATACTACACTATGTCGATTAAAATAGGTCATACTATAAGATGTCTCTCAAAAAAGGTCGTACTATACTATGTCGCCCAAAAAAAAGGTCCTACTATACTATTTTGCTCAAAAAAGATCATATTATACTATGTTGTTGAAAAAAGGTCATACTATACAATGTAGCCCAAAAAAGGTGATGCTCAAAAAAGATCATACTATAGTATGTGCCCCAAAAAAGGTCATATTATAGTATGTTACTCAAAAAAGATCATACTATAGTATGTGCCCCAAAAAAGGTCATATTATAGTATGTTACTTAAAAAGGGTCATAACATAGTATGTGCCCAAAAAAGGTCATACTATACAATGTAGCCCAAAAAAGGTCATACTATACTATGTTGCTCAAAATAGGTCATATTATACTATTTCACTCAAAAAAGGTCAAACAATACAATGTAGCCCAAAAAACGTCATACTATACTATGTCCCCCAAAAACGGTCATACTATAGTACGTAGCTCAAAAAAGGTCATACTATACTATGTCGCCCAAAAACGGTCATACTATAGTATGTCGCTCAAAAAAGGTCATACTATAGTATGTCCCCCAAAAAAGGTCATACTATACTATGATGCTCAAAAAATATCATACGATAGTATGTCCCCCAAAAAAGGTCATACTATACCATTTCGCTCAAAAAAGGTCATACTTTAGTATGTCACACAAAAAAGGTCATAATATACTATTTCGCTCAAAAAAAGGTCCTACTATACTATGTCGCTCAAAAAAGGTCACGCTATACTATTTCGGTCAAAAAAGATCATACTATACTATGTCGCTCAAAATAGGTCATACTATACTATGTCGCTGAAAAAAGGTCATACTATACTATGTTGCCCAAAAAAGGTCATACTATAGTATGTCACCCAAAAAAGGTCATACTATACTATGTTGCTGAAAAAAGGCCACGCTATACTATTTCGGTCAAAAAAGATCATACTATACTAAGTCGCTCAAACAAGGTCATACTACACTATTTCGGTCAAAAAAGATCATACAATAGTATGTCCCCCAAAAAAGGTCATACTACACTATTTCGGTCAAAAAAGATCATACTATAGTATGTCCCCCAAAAACGGTCATACTACAGTATGTCGCTCAAAAAAGGTCATACTATAGTATGTCCCCCAAAAAAGGTCATACTATACCATTTCGCTCAAAAAAGGTCATACTTTAGTATGTCACACAAAAAAGGTCATAATATACTATTTCGCTCAAAAAAAGGTCACGCTATACTATGTCGCCCAAAAAAGGTCATACTATACTATGTCGCCCAAAAAAGGTCATACTATATTATGTCGCTGAAAAAAGGCCATACTATACTATGTTGCTGAAAAAAGGTCATACTATACTATGTCGCTAAAAAAAGGTCATACTATACTATGTCGCCTAAAAAAGGTCATACTATAGTATGTCCCCCAAAAAAGGTCATACTATACTATGTCGCTCAAAAAAGGTCATACTATACTATGTCGCCCAAAAAAGGTCATACTATACTATGTCGCCCAAAAAAGGTCATACTATACTATGTCGCCCAAAAAAGGTCATACTATACTGTGTCGCCCAAAAAAGGTCATACTATACTATGTTGCCCAAAAAAGGTCATACTATACTATGTTGCTGAAAAGAGGTCATACTATACTGTGTCGCTCAAAAAAGGTCATTATATACTATTTCGCTCAAAAAAAGGTCCTACTATACTATGTCGCTCAAAAAAGGTCATACTATAGTATGTGGCCCAAAACAGGTAATACTATACTATGTCGCCCAAAAAGGTCATACTAATCTAAGTCGCTCAATACAATGTAGCCCAAAAAACGTCATACTATACTACGTCCCCCAAAAAAGGGTCATACTATAGTACGTTGCTCAAAAAAGGTCATACTATAATATGTCCCCCCAAAAAGGTCATACTATAGTGTGTTGCTCAAAAAAGGTCATACTATAGTATGTCCCCCAAAAAGGTCATATTTTACTATGTCCCCCAAAAAAGGTCATACTATACTATTTCGGTCAAAAAAGATCATACTACAGTATGTCACCCAAAAAAGTTCATACTACACTATGTCGCTCAAAAGGGTCATAAAATAGTATGTGGCCCACAAAAGGTCATACTATACTATGTCGCCCAAAAAACATCAAGTGCAGGTGCCAGGAATCGAACCTGCACTCTCCCAACTGGTAGACTGCTGATCTATTGATGACCTATAGCCACCATTCAGCAAAGCTGCTCAAGAAGGTTCATAATATATTATGTCGCTCAAAATAGGTCATTCTATGTCGCCCAAAAAAGGTCATACTATACTATGTCGCTCAAAAAAGGTCATACTATACTATGTTGCCCAAAAAAGGTCATACTATACTAAGTCGCTCAAACAAGGTCATACTATACTATGTAGCTAAAAAAAGGTCATAATACACTATGCCGCCCAAAAAAGGTTATAGTATACTATGTCGCTCAAAGAAGGTCATACTATGCTATGTCGCTCAAAATAGGTCATACTATATTTTTTCGCTCAAAAAACATCAAGTGCAGGTGCCAGGAATCGAACCGGCACTCTCCCAACTGGTAGACTGCTGATCTATTGATGGCCTATAGCCACCACTCGGCAAAGCTGCCCAAGAAGGTTCATAATATATTATTTGACTTATGTCGCCCAAATAAGGTCACACTTTACTATGTCGCCCAAAATAGGTCATACTATAGTATGTCGCTAAAAAAAGGTCATACTATACTATGTCGCTCAAAAAGGTCATACTATACTATTTCGCCCAAAAAAGGTCCTACTATACTATGTCGCTCAAAAAAGGTCATACTATAGTATGTGGCCCAAAACAGGTCATACTATACTATGTCGCCCAAAAAAGGTCATACTATACTATGTCGCCCAAAAAAGGTCATACTATACTATGTTGCTGAAAAAAGGCCATACTATAGTATGTTGCTCAAAAAAGGTCATACTGTACTATGTCCCCCAAAAAAGGTCATACTATATTATTTCGCTCAAAAAATGTCATTCTATACTATGTCGCTGAAAAAAGGTCATACTATACTATGTCGCTCAAAAAGGGTCATACTATACTATGTCGCCCAAAAAAGGTTATACTATACTATGTTGCTCAAAAAAGGTCATACTATACTATGTCGCTCAAAAAAGGTCATACTATACTATGTCGCCCAAAAAAGGTCATACTATACTGTGTCGCCCAAAAAAGGTCATACTATAGTATGTCCCCCAAAAAAGGTCATACTATTCTATGTTGCTGAAAAGAGGTCATACTATACTATGTCGCTCAAACAAGGTCATACTATTCTATGTCGCCCAAAAAAGGTCATACTATACAATGTCGCCCAAAAAAGGTCATACTATACTAAGTCGCTCAAACAAGGTCATACTATACTATGTAGCTCAAAAAAGTCATATTATACTATGCCGCCCAAAAAAGGTCATACTATACTATGTCGCCCAAAAAAGGTTATATTATACTATGCCGCCCAAAAAAGGTCATACTATACTATGTCACTCAAACAACGTCATACTATACTATGTCGCTCAAACAAGGTCATACTATTCTATGTCGCTCAAAAAAGGTCATACTATAGTATGTGGCCCAAAAAAGGTCCTACTATACTATGTCGCTCACAAAAGGTCATACTATACTATGTCTCTTAAAAAAAGGTCATACTATACTATGTCACCCAAAAAAGGTTATACTATAATGTGCCGCCCAAAAATGCTGCAAAAGTGCAGGTGCCAGAAATGGAACCTGCACTCTCCCAACTGTTAGACTGCTGATCTATTGATGACCTATAGCCACCACTCGGCAAAGCTACCCAAGAACGTTCATAATATATTATGTTGCCCAATTAAGGTCATACTATACTACGTCGCCTAAAATAGGTCATACTATTCTTTGTCGCCCAAAAAAGGTCGTACTATACTATGTTGCCGAAAAAAGGTCATACTATACTATGTCGCTCAAAATAGGTCAGGCTATACTATGTCGCTCAAAAAAGGTCATACAATACTATGTCGCCCAAAAAACATCAAGTGCAGGTGCCAGGAATTGAACCTTCATTCTCCCAACTGGGAGACTGCTGATCTATTGATGACCTATAGCCACCACTCGGCAAAGCTGCCCAAGAAGGTTCATAATATATTATGTCGCTCAAACAAGGTCATACTATACTATGTCGCCCAAAAAAGGTCATACTATAGTATGTCCCCCAAAAAAGGTCATACTATTCTATGTTGCTGAAAAGAGGTCATACTATACTATGTCGCTCAAACAAGGTCATACTATTCTATGTCGCCCAAAAAAGGTCATACTATACAATGTCGCCCAAAAAAGGTCATACTATACTAAGTCGCTCAAACAAGGTCATACTATACTATGCCGCCCAAAAAGGTCATACTATACTATGTCACTCAAATAACGTCATACTATACTATGTCGCTCACAAAAGGTCATACTATACTATGTCTCTTAAAAAAAGGTCATACTATACTATGTCACCCAAAAAAGGTCATACTATACTATGTAGCCCAAAAATGGTCATACTATAGTATGTCGCACAAAAAAGGTCATACTATACTATGTCCCCCAAAAAAGGTCATACTATTCTATGTTGCTGAAAAGAGGTCATACTATACTGTGTCGCTCAAAAAAGGTCATAATATACTATTTCGCTCAAAAAAATGTCCTACTATACAATGTCGCTCTAAAAAGGTCATATTATAGTATGTGGCCCAAAACAGGTAATACTATACTATGTCGCCCAAAAAAGGTTATATTATACTATGCCGCCCAAAAAAGGTCATACTATACTATGTCACTCAAACAACGTCATACTATACTATGTCGCTCAAACAAGGTCATACTATTCTATGCCGCCCAAAAAAGGTCATACTATAGTATGTCGCTCAAAAAAGGTCATACTATAGTATGTGGCCCAAAAAAGGTCCTACTATATTATGTCGCTCACAAAAGGTCATACTATAGTATGTTGCCCAAAAAAAGCCATACTATACTATTTCGCTCCAAAAAGGTCCTACTATACTATGCCGCCCAAAAAAGGTCATACTATACTATGTCGCCCAAAAAAGGTTATATTATACTATGCCGCCCAAAAAAGGTCATACTATACTATGTCACTCAAACAACGTCATACTATACTATGTCGCTCAAACAACGTCATACTATTCTATGTCGCTCAAAAAAGGTCATACTATAGTATGTGGCCCAAAAAAGGTCCTACTATACTATGTCGCTCACAAAAGGTCATACTATACTATGTCTCTTAAAAAAAGGTCATACTATACTATGTCACCCAAAAAAGGTTATACTATAATGTGCCGCCCAAAAATGCTGCAAAAGTGCAGGTGCCAGAAATGGAACCTGCACTCTCCCAACTGTTAGACTGCTGATCTATTGATGACCTATAGCCACCACTCGGCAAAGCTACCCAAGAACGTTCATAATATATTATGTTGCCCAATTAAGGTCATACTATACTACGTCGCCTAAAATAGGTCATACTATTCTTTGTCGCCCAAAAAAGGTCGTACTATACTATGTTGCCGAAAAAAGGTCATACTATACTATGTCGCTCAAAATAGGTCAGGCTATACTATGTCGCTCAAAAAAGGTCATACAATACTATGTCGCCCAAAAAACATCAAGTGCAGGTGCCAGGAATTGAACCTTCATTCTCCCAACTGGGAGACTGCTGATCTATTGATGACCTATAGCCACCACTCGGCAAAGCTGCCCAAGAAGGTTCATAATATATTATGTCGCTCAAACAAGGTCATACTATACTATGTCGCCCAAAAAAGGTCATACTATAGTATGTCCCCCAAAAAAGGTCATACTATTCTATGTTGCTGAAAAGAGGTCATACTATACTATGTCGCTCAAACAAGGTCATACTATTCTATGTCGCCCAAAAAAGGTCATACTATACAATGTCGCCCAAAAAAGGTCATACTATACTAAGTCGCTCAAACAAGGTCATACTATACTATGCCGCCCAAAAAGGTCATACTATACTATGTCACTCAAATAACGTCATACTATACTATGTCGCTCACAAAAGGTCATACTATACTATGTCTCTTAAAAAAAGGTCATACTATACTATGTCACCCAAAAAAGGTCATACTATACTATGTAGCCCAAAAATGGTCATACTATAGTATGTCGCACAAAAAAGGTCATACTATACTATGTCCCCCAAAAAAGGTCATACTATTCTATGTTGCTGAAAAGAGGTCATACTATACTGTGTCGCTCAAAAAAGGTCATAATATACTATTTCGCTCAAAAAAATGTCCTACTATACAATGTCGCTCTAAAAAGGTCATATTATAGTATGTGGCCCAAAACAGGTAATACTATACTATGTCGCCCAAAAAAGGTTATATTATACTATGCCGCCCAAAAAAGGTCATACTATACTATGTCACTCAAACAACGTCATACTATACTATGTCGCTCAAACAAGGTCATACTATTCTATGCCGCCCAAAAAAGGTCATACTATAGTATGTCGCTCAAAAAAGGTCATACTATAGTATGTGGCCCAAAAAAGGTCCTACTATATTATGTCGCTCACAAAAGGTCATACTATAGTATGTTGCCCAAAAAAAGCCATACTATACTATTTCGCTCCAAAAAGGTCCTACTATACTATGTCGCTCACAAAAGGTCATACTATACTATGTCTCTTAAAAAAAGGTCATACTATACTATGTCACCCAAAAAAGGTCATACTATACTATGCCGCCCAAAAAAGATCATACTATACTATGCTGCCCAAAAAAGGTCATACTATACTATGTCTATAAAAAAAGGTCGTATTATACGATGAGGCTCCAAAAACGTCATATTATACTATATGGCTCAAAGAAGTTGAAGTGCAGGTGCCAGGAATTGAACCTTCTCTGTCCCAACTGGTAGACTACTGAGCTATTGATGAGCTACAGCCACCAGTCCGCAAAGCTGCTCAAAATTGGTCATAATATACTATGCCGCCCAAAAAAGGTCATGCTATACTATACTATGTTGATTAAAAAAGGTCATACTATACTATACTATGTCGCCCAAAAAAGGTCATACTATACCATGTCGCTCAAAATAGGTCATACTATACTATGTCGCCCAAACAGGTCATACTATAGTATGTCGCCCAAAAAACATCAAGTGCAGGTGCCAGGAATCGAACCTGGATTCTCCCAACTGGGAGACTGCTGATCTATTGATGACCTATAGCCACCACTCGGCAAAGCTGCCCAAGAAGGTTCATAATATATTATGTCGCTCAAACAAGGTCATACTATACTATGTTGCCCAAAAAAGGTCATACTATAGTATGACGCCCAAAAAAGGTCATACTATACTATGCCGCCCAAAAAAGATCATACTATACTATGTCGCTCAAAATAGGTCATACTATAGTATGTCGCTCAAAAAAAGTCATATTATACTATGTCGCCCAAAAAAGGTCATACTATACTATGTCGCCCAAAATAGGTCATACTATACTATTTTGCTGAAACATGGTCATACTATAGTATGTCGCTCAAAAAAGGTCATACTATATTATGTCGCCCAAAAAAGGTCACACTCTACCATGTCGCTCAAAAAAGGTCATACTATACTATGTCTATAAAAAAAGGTCGTATTATACGATGAGGCTCAAAAACATCAGATTATACTATATGGCTCAAAGAAGTTGAAGTGCAGGTGCCAGGAATTGAACCTTCTCTGTCCCAACTGGTAGACTACTGAGCTATTGATGAGCTACAGCCACCAGTCCGCAAAGCTGCTCAAAATTGGTCATAATATACTATGCCGCCCAAAAAAGGTCATGCTATACTATACTATGTTGATTAAAAAAGGTCATACTATACTATACTATGTCGCCCAAAAAAGGTCATACTATATCATGTCGCTCAAAATAGGTCATACTATACTATGTTGCTGAAACATGGTCATAATATAGTATGTCGCTCGAAAAAGGTCATACTATATTATGTCGCCCAAAAAAGGTCATACTATACTATGTCTATAAAAAAAGGTCATATTATACGATGAGGCTCAAAAAACATCAAAAAAAAATATTATACTATATGGCTCAAAGAAGTTGAAGTGCAGAAGCAAAAGGAATTGAACCTGCCCTGTCCCAACTGGTAGACTACTGATCTATTGATGAGCTACAGCCACCAGTCCGCAAAGCTGCTCAAAAAAGGTCATACTATACTATGTTGCTGAAAAAAGATCATGCTATACTATGTCGCTCAATAAAGGTCATACAATACTATGTCGCCCAAAAAAGGTCATATTATATTAAGTGGCTCAAAAAAGTTCACACTATACAATGTTTCTCAAAAAAGGTCATACTATACTATGTCGCTTTTCTAGTCTTTTCAACCATCCAAAGTGCCTTACCTCCAAGTTTTTACTCAACCTTTCACACACTGACGGTCGTAGCGATAAACCGAAGCGCCCTCACATCAGGAAAATTCAGCACTCATACACTATCGGAGGCATTTCGCTCAAAAAAAGTCACACTATAGTATGTCTCTTGAAAAAGGTCATACTGTAGTACACATTTTTCACATGACACACTATAGTATGACTCTTTTATGCAACATGGTATCATATGACTTTTTTTACACAACATGATATAGTAGGACGTTTTTATGCGACATGGCATGACTTTTTGTCGTCACTGTGGATCGATCATTGATTTGAACCCAGGAATGGGGAGGGGCCTTCCTCTCTTATGCTGAGATACAGAACAAATGTTGATACAGGCCCGCTTGGTGTGTGACAGAAAGTAAACACACTCATCCAGTGTAGATGTTTGTGTGTGCATGTGTGCGTATATGTGTGTGTATGTGGGGAGGGGACAGAAAGAGGGAGAGGTAGAGAGAGAGAGAGAGAGAGAGAGATAGAACACACATGGTCTTTGACCTTTGGGGTTCAAGGTGTGTCACTAGGTGTTTATGAGTGTCTGTGTGTGTGTGTGTGTGTGTGTGTGTGTGTGTGTGTGTGTATTGAAGTTTGGGTAAATGTAGCTTCTGGCTACTCTCAGTGTTACAGACAACAGGAGAAAAACAGCGAAACAAACACAGAAGAAACAGGTTCAGTCTCCAAACATGTTGTCAAGTTCTCCTCAGCTGCTGTTCCCTCCCTCTCACCCTCACACACACACACACACACACGGACACATGGACACACATACTCCCCCCACATGGTAACCTTGTGCCCTTTACACCCGACCTCCCCTCCCCCAATCCCTCATTCCCCACCTTCTATCCTTACCGCCCACCACCATCCTGCTTCTCGCCCACACCCTTGTGTGTGTGCGTGTGTGTGCGTGCATGCGCGTGTGTGCGTGTATGAAGAGTAGCCGATTGACTTATGCCTTCATTTCAGAGCTGTCACTCCTGGCCAAACACCATGACCCCTCAACCTCCATTTTGGAGGCACGTTTTTTTTTCCCTTCACCATATGAATATAAAAAACACATGTGGCCCAAAGGTGTGTGTGTGTGTGTGTGTGTGTGTGTGTGTGTGTGTGTGTGTGTGCATGTGCATGTTTATGTGTACAGGTAAATCAAACTGACATAGCTCCTTTGAATGGCAGGAGCTGAATTACTTTTGCACTTCAATTTTGCACACCTGCCATTTATGGCAAACACTGGGCTCAGCATAAACCATAAAAGCAAAATAGGTTGCTTCAAGATACAGATCTGAGCCTGTAAATATCAGAACCTACAGAACCAGGTGCAGCAATTACAGGTTATTTCTGCGCAGGTAAATCACAGAGCAAACGTGGTTATTACAGCAGTTAAATACATTGTAGGTCAATATGTGAAAGGCATACCATTTACTGCAGATTATTTCTATGTTGGAACAGTTTGTGTTTTTATTCAATATCAAAAAAGACAGACACATGCGGACTTTTAAAGTGTCATTTGCAACACAAAACCTATGACTAAACATGCTTAGAAGGACTCGCACCTCATTTTCACTACACTCCTACACAAACACATTTATACTAGTGGAAAGATATTCTGAGCTGTTAGCATAGCAACTCAACAACGACTGAGTGCCTGGAGGCAGAATATCTAGTTAAAAAGCAATAAAAGCCAACCCGATTCTTTTAAAACTTATCATAAATCACCCAAAGAATAGCTGGGGCAATATTAATTCTTTGCTGACAAAAATCTTGTTCAGCAAAACTGGAAAAATATGGTAATTTACTCAAATTCTTTTATCAAAACAGGAGGACTACAGTATGACTTACTTTTTCCAAAAGTACGACTACAGAACTGTAGTTAATTGGCTGCTTTTCCCGAGTTTTGAATTTCACTTTTTTTTTTGTACTGAAACCATAGTGATAGACAATTCAGAAATATCACCTGAGAGGGTGTTCTTTAGTGTCATTTGAGCACAAAAATGATGCTGAACTATCAGAGGTCATTTTTTCTTCCTTGATTTCTATTTCTTTAAATAGATTAGACTCTGCTTTTATTTTTTGTTATTTGGTGGTTAGAATATACACCTGCACCCAGCATGTAAAGGTTTTATTAGTTTTTGGTAATTCTATAAGAAAAATAATTTAAAAAAATAACTTTAAAAACTTTCAAGTTTACTGTTTCCCATGCTGTATTTGAAAAAAGAAAACACAACTTGAATGCAAAACTATATCTATAAGGCCAACCAAACACAATATACCAAAACATATGCTACCAATCACTCTACCATGTAAAAACACCCGCAGGTGTCTCGTTCTGTACGTTTTCATTTATTTAGATGATTTATTTAGACCCCGTGACACCAGAGCTCTTCACCAACCCAAGTCAATTAGGCTGCGGTGTATCGCACACATTTACACATGCAGGGGAGACCCAACGCATCCATCTGATCTGTCTGTAGGTAGGCGGCCAACGGCCTCACCAATCAGGTCCCCGCCAGAGGTCGAGACGACAAACACAATAAGGCAGCAGATTCATCACCCCGTGAGCTCTGACAGTAATTGTCCTGGGTGTGTGTGTGTGTGTGTGTGTGTGTGTGTTGCAGCCCCCCCTCCTTGCTAAAAATACAAGGGATGCTCCTCTGACAGAGACGACATCGGCGCCAGTCACATGCATTTATGTCAGGCACCTCTCGTATTTGTTATGAAACACTTTCAATTTAACTAACGGACCCCAGCGAAGATGAACGGTGCCCCACGCGGGGAAGGCGAGGGCTCGTGAAAGCAGAGCGCCGCCGGCGCAATTTAGACCAGGGGGAGAAGAGGCGAGACGCGCGGATGGATTCGGTTTAATAAAAAAAAAGCCGCGTTTGGTCTTGTTGCTAAATGTGATGTTGGGCGTGCAAGGGCAAAAGCTTGACGTCCATCTCTGGGGGATACGGCGACCCAGATCGATAGGTGGGATGTCAGATTGAATTGAGGTCACTCTTTGTCTCTACCCCGAAGAGGTCCCACTTTACTGGCTCACCCTCAAAACGTAGGTATTAAGTGTGAGCGGGGGGTGCGGAGGGGGAGGGGGCTGGACATTTGTGTCAGTGACCCTTGTCTTGTCAAAGCAGTGTGTCTTTCTGTTCTGCAACATGTTCATTCTCACTCGGCGTACTCTTGACACTGACAGAGTCTGTTTCTTTTTTTCTTTTTTTTGAGGGATCAATAACCTGATGAGATGTGATGAGACTGTTGCTCAATTCTATCTAAATGTTAAACGGACTGACTGTAGAGTCTCTCCGCTCAGTCGAAAAAGGGGGAAAAAAAAAACACATACACACACATCTATGATAGTGAAAATAATGGCGGGTGGATTCACTGCAGAGTGGGGCTGGAATGATTGGTTGATTAATCAATCATTTGTCAGACAGAAATGGTATTGATTACAATTCTGGTAATTGTTTTAGTGATTTATCAAGCAGAGGTTACTGAAACACTGTGGTCAAACATGTGTTTATAATCTTTTCCCCTAAATGTAATATAATAATTGAACATAGGGAATGGCGTCAGAATATAAGTGTTTGTAATGTTGCAACCATCAAATTGCACTGTAGGATTAACTGTGATTTTGGAATGATAAATTTAAAATATTCAACATAATAATTTGTTTAACTCACTGTTTGTGAAAATGTGGAAAAATGGACTTCCAGGTGGTGTAGAGGAATATGTGTGAATCACTGCAGTCGGTAGGCTTCCTCCTCTGGGGAATGATAGTAAAAGTTACTGCAAGGAAACTGTGAAACATAAGTATGGAACAGCTCATGTGCTAAAAATGAGGGAAACTTGTTTTTTTGGGAGCAACGTTTGAACATCTGCACTAAGTTTTATGGCAGCAGTCGTTGAGATATTTCAGTCAGAATCAAAGTGGGGTAAAGGCTGACATTATCAGCCCCAAAGCCCCACTGCTGCGATTTGGAAGATGCTGAGCATACCAAGCAGTTAAAATGTCCCATATTATAGAAAGTGAGATTTTAATATATTTTAATCATAAGAAGGTGTTATATGAATAGTAATACATATAGGAAGTTCTCCAAATATAGCATTTTTAAAGAATCTGGGTTAAAACATTTATTTTTTTATGTGAACTGGGCTGTAAAATCTGCTCAATACTATTTAGTGAATTTGTTTGATTTGATACTATATTGCTCTCATTTCAATTACTATTTTATATACTTTTTACTCTTTTAATTATATTCCTGTTCAGTTTTTCTTCATGTAGACGGTAAATTACCTTTGTGTATGAAGTGCATTCTAAAAGTACTTGCTTGTACATAAATACTGTCCTGTGATTCATCAAGCTCAAACCACAGAGAAATAAACACAGTCTGTATTCAGAAACTGTGCAGAGCCACCAGGACTGTCTTTAAGTTGTGATGTCACAAACATACACTCCCCGCCCCTCCCCCCTATTTACTGCCATTAAATTCAGCCTATGGGAGGAGAAGCTCATTAATATTAATGAGACAGACACAAAACGACTTGTTCCATCTAGAGCCCCAGAGAGAAGCATGAAAGAAATGTAAAAATACCTTTTAGATTATTTTCAGTTCTACAAACCATAAACATATTTTGTTATAAATATAAAAACTAGAATAGATGACTAAAATGAGGCATTATACTCCATAACAGCAACTTTGGAATATCTTAGTGTTGTCTGTTGCTCCCAATGGGCCACAAAATCTATTAATACTGCTTTAAGGGATAATGACAATAATCCTGACTATAGAACTTCTGAAGTTGGTAGGCACAGATGTGTTTTTTATTGGCCTGAGTGATATTAAATGGCTCCAATTAGGTGATCATTTTCACCTCATTTGCTGCTGTGTCATTGGATTACGAAACACTCCTCCGAATCCGTCTTTAGCCTCGGTGGCTTCTAGAGTCAACAACATTTTATGTAGCATGACAAATGCAGCCGAAACTCTCAACCATCAGTGTAAGCTTTGCAAATGGTTTATGAGAACAAGAAGAAAGCCAAAGTTCATTTTGGGTTTCATTAATTTCCTCTTGTTTTTCTTTTCCCCTATGATTTATATCTGAATGCATGACAAAAGAGCCCGACCTGAAACTCTTTGCCGAGCACGCCCTGTCGCCATTTGATATATATAGCAATGCATCTCCAAAGCTAATATTGTAATGAATTGGATCTGTGTCTATGTGTGTGGCCCAACAGTTTGTGAAGATGTCCCAAAAGCAATACCCCCGTTTCCAGAATCAACAGACCCCCATTTAGCATTCCCAGATCCCCTGAAATGAAACCTTCCTTTTTTCCATAACTATCATCTCCGGCAAAGCATTGCCGGGGAATTGGATCTGTCTCAGCACAGCCCTCCTCCACTCAGATCTCATCAAGCGTGGGTTGGCGTCACCCCACTCCCACAGAAATTGCTCTGAACGGCAGGAAAATGTACATCATTGAGGTGCTGGCCAAAAAATGGCATCGGCCCCGTTCGCACACAGACACCACCCCCCACCAGCGTTCCTCTTATAAATCCTTAAAGAGGGCCCCCGACTCCAATGTATGGCAACACCATCAATATTGATGTGGGAGAAAGTTCTTGCAAAGCCGCCTCAGTCACAGAACATTAATATTGATAGTGTTGTGCACCGGCCCGGACGCTCGGTGTGACTCTAAAATGGTAATGGCATCTGGTCTGGGGGTTAGAGGCCAATATCATCGCTGAATATGGACATGGCTGTTTAGCTGCGAGCGGGACAGGGGGCCATGCCAATCATCGTGTCCTCTCCGGCAAGCTGACCAGCCTAAGAAGGGCATGTGGTCACCAAGGAACTTTGCCTCACTTCATTTGATTTTATTCTTCTGATGAACATTTGCCAGGATAGGGTCGATAGATTATTTATTTATATATATATATATATATATATATATATATATTTTTATTTTTTTTTATATATTAGACAGGTCTGTTCTGCAGAGACAAAGTAGTTATCAATTTTTTCCCTCCCCTTCTTCCTTCTTTTATTGTCTCGATTCATCAGAACATTTGGGTAAAAAGGCGGTACGACATTGTTAAAACAACAACAACCCAACCAAAAAAAAAAAAGAAAAACACCAAAGGGAATCATCTCATGTATTGGTCGTTGCCTTGGAATTTATTCACAATCAATATAGGCTGACAAATCTGCTGATGCGTTTCTGCACAAAGCCTTTCTCTCTGTGGAGGGCTTTATGCCCAAACGCGTTTTTTTTCTTTTTTTTTTCAACAAAACAAAATTCCCATTACGAACACAGTAATTATTTGTTGCATATAAATATGTCACAATTTATGCTACATATCGACATTTTACTGTATCACTGTAAGTCAAAGGGTCTTTAGAAGTCAAGAACATAAGATGCCATGTGAACTAATGTGATCAATCTGCGTTATTTTATCACCCTATACTATATAATCGATTAAACAAAGCTTCATTTGCATGTGACTTTAACCTGAGGTGGAGAGTAGAGCGTGTTTGCATTTCATAAACAGATAAACCATCAGCGCTAATGATATCACTGCTCTGTAGCCGTGGTGTCCCCCGCTTGTGCAAACACATGATTACACTGAGGTTGTTTTCTGGGTCAGTAAGTTAAATATTTCAGAAGGTTTATTTTTAGCGCCGTCTGTTTCCACTTTGTGTGTATTCACTGCACATTTGTGCATGTGTGTGTGTGTGTGTGTGTGTGTGTCCACATGCACAAATTAGTGCATCTCTCCCTATCTGTGATATCTGCGGGCTGCGTTTGACCCACTAAGTCATCTTCACATGGCCTAGGGGGTTCATCAATCGAGTGGTGTATGCAGAAGGGGAGCCGCTATAATTGGTTACCAAACGACTGTTAACACCACTAACAGTGCACAGCGCCTGTATTTGGTGTTTTGACAGTAAAAATATTTTATCCTAACAGTATATGTAATCGCCTTCAAATAGGCCAATTTTGGCTGCTTTTGTTTGCAAATCAATATCTCTTGAAACAGCCACAGTTCCTTAGGGAGCTATCTGAGAATCAAATGCATATTAATTACAAATCTTATTTTACGAGTCTTTGTTAGGTTGTTTCCATCTAATTACAATAATGGAAATATAATTGCCCTGCACCACGGTTTAAAGCATACAGTGGTGCTTAAAGCGGTGGGGGAAACTAAACCACATTAGATCACTTGTACATGGCATTGAACTGTCAGGGCTTTGTAATTGCTGCGGAGATGAGTGGTCATTGAACTGTAAAAAGCAGACAAGTTTTCCACAGATTATGAGAAACAGAATGATTGGAAACTGCCCAGGGGCAAAGGTCCCATGATAGTTTTTGACCTCACCACATATGTGGAATCAATGCAGGGCTCTGTTGTTGACCTTAACCGTTCTCTGCAGCACATACTGCCGTTCTGTTTCCTAAAGACAGCACTCCTACAGTATCTCTGCTCATCCGCCGCTTACCCGCTCTCTGCTCTCACCCTTATTTAACCTCTCCCTGATTTTCTTCAGCTTGTTGTAGTTGCTTTGATGATCTGGAAACTTTAAGCCTGTTTAAAGAAAACCCTCTGGCAGATGAACCTAGGGACTCGCACATTTTTCTTTTGCTGCTGTAGTATTCTTTATCTGGAAATATTTATTGCATTGTGTGATCATTTTCCAGGTAAAGAGTCTAGTTTTTGCAGCTGCTGAGTTGCTGAGGCAGCTATTTTAGATTTTTCAAATATATTTTTTCTCAGTTCTTATTATCAGCATTTCTGAGATTATCTTCCTCAGACAAATTACATCAACTGATTTCCTGTTCAAGGTCTCACAACCGCTTAGTACCCCTTTATTTTAATTTGTTGATTCGTCATTCATATTCTTGGCAAGTCATAACGCTAAATGTAAATTAAAATCTCCTCTTGACCTTTTCAAGGGTTACATAGAAATGCTTTTGGCCCCCACGCTTATTTAAGAGTACAATGTCAGCTTGTGAACTTTCAAAGCTTAAAAAATGTAAATTGGAGCCAACTTGGATATCTGTCTCATAATTGATTGCAGACAAACAAACAAAATCCAAGGGAACGTTTACAACATGGTCCCAAGATGTTAAAAAACAAAGAAACACAAGAAACTCAACCAAAAAAAGATCCTGCAACCCCCCCAAAATATAAGCACAATTTAAATATAGAAAAGCAGCAACGGCTACGTTGAAACTTGAATCTCTCAGAACTCTGTTGGTTTTGTTCTTTTTGGCGGTATCGATGGGGATAAGCAGCAATTGCAGGTGTGTTTTTGAACTTCACATCTCACAGACTAAATTTGCAAACTCCAGTGTTGAGCAGTAAGTCCAACACACAAGTGCCAAAAACTGCAGTTCCATGAATGGACACTTGAGGCACGTCAATCAAAAAAACTTGTGTTAAAACTAACTTTTTAAGATGCACCTTTGGAGGGGATGCAAATTCTTTCATTTCCTATTTGTTTGAAGATAAATATTGATGAAACGCCAGTCTGGCTAATTTTGGTTAATTTGATGGGAAAGCAGACCAGAGTCTACAGTATATGCTACATAGTAAAAATTGTATTGGCTGGTGTGGACTAGTTCAAAATATTGAACTAGTAGTGTGAACGCGCACTTAAATTATCTATAATTGACGAGTTACAGTTTAGATTGACGAGAATTTCTCCACTAGGGGGCTGCAGCATGCTGTCTACTAGGATCCGCTCCCTCCCAGATCCAGACTGTTTTTCCCAAATATGTTCAGACACTTCTGGTTGAAACAATAAGCTGGGGGGGGGGGGGGGGGCAACCCCATGTAAGCACCAAAACATGAGTCCACAGACCATTGGGTAATTTTGTGGCATCACCTCAGTCCGCTCCACCCACACGTTGAAAGGTGGGTCTGTTGCATTAGCTCCACCCATTGACTCTGAAGGACCAATCACTGCTGGGTGATGGAAAATACGTCGCTAACTGTTTGCACTTGGGATTTTTCACTAACAACCAATTCATGATTCAAAAATAGCTAAAATGCAACAAGGGCTAAAGAATTCAGTCACCTTTGTGTGACCTCATTGGGCGATCGATATGGACATTGATTTGAATGGAAAATTACAAAGACAATTTGATTGTTGAATGCAGATTTAACCATTGCTTCAAACACTGAAATATTATAAGTTGATGTGGAAGAAACAGAGAAAATAAAGACACCCTAAGTCCCTTTTCTAAACTGCAGCATTTTTTCTGTTAACACACTTGCAGCCATTTCAGGCGATGTCACAGGGCTCCATTGTACCTCTGCCAAACTGTGACAGGGTCCCGTCCAACTTCTCACCTGCAGCATTGTGTCCGCCTGGGGAGTTCATTGCAGAGTAATTGGGAGCCGAGATTCCAGGACCCGTTTCTTTTTGTCCATTTTGTGGGAATCACTGACCCGGACGTGTGAGGTCACAGCTGCGGTAATTGGTGCCGGGTGATGCAGCTGTGTATAGGCTTCGTGTATGTGTGTGTGTGTGTGTGTGTGTACAGTAAAATATGTGTACCATTGTTCTGCATTTCACACTTTGTGTATGAACACTATTAGCAATGCGTGCACTTGTGCTATTTTGGTGTTTGTGTGTTTTTTCCGTGTCAGAGTAGCCTTCTTCTGTCCCTGAGCTACAAACCGAGTCCTTTGTTGGACACGGGAGATTTGAAAGGGGGGAAACAACCGCCAATGAAATTAATTTGTTCCACTAATAAAAGATTATGTACCACACAATCACAGCTTTATATCCTCAGAAGATAATGTAATATGTTTTCATACTACAAGAAATAATCCTCTCATGTAAGGGGAAGTTCAAATTTTCAGCTTGGCTCTTCCCCAAACGGCTTTTTTCCCTCCACCTGCACGGCGTCGCTCTGCGTGAAGCCACATTCGCAGCAGTGAAGGGCAATCCAGATTAAGGTTAAGGGTATAAATAAACCCGTAAACTGTGGGATGCACTCACAACTCTTCACCATATGCGCCTCGCTCATTCAGCTTTAACGCGTTGTTTCTCTGGAAACGTAGAATGCCCCCACCGAAAAAACAGTTATCAATGAGCAGATGGTACGTTCAGTTTTTTGGTGTTTTTGCCTGCGTACATGGCAACCTGATTGAGAAGATTGAGTTGCCATTGTTTTGTTTGGCCTTGATGAATGCGTGATTCTACAGCTGAGGAAGTTTTTCTCTCCCCAGGGTAAAAAACATTTTTTTTTCCTTTAGGGAAAAACAATTATTGTATTTGTTACGGTCTGGTTGTAGCAGCTATGAAATAACTGTGTCTCAATGATGACATTTTAATCCTTTTTCAGCTTGCTGAAAATCCAAATGTGCAGAATTTTACTGTTTTGGGTTGTCCCCAACACCGATTTTTTACACCCCCTCTATAATAAAGCAATAAAAAAGTGCTAGGTGCACTTGCATTTCCTCAGAACAACTTAAAATGGCAAGTTTTTCTAATTAATATAGTTTATTTCTATTGACTTGCTGTTTATTTATAGATAAATTAGAGAATCGAGTTTTTACAAAGAGCTGCATTGATTGTTCCATGCAAATTTAATGCTCAAGAGGAACATTCGTAGACATGTGTGAAGCCAAGAAGAGTATGTTGATTAGCCATAATTTAACAAAATAGTCCTTGAGTATTTTAATTCATTAATAGGAAGTTCACTTTTTTGCATGGAGTACATTCCATGCATATTGTATGATAGATCAATATGCATGGAATATTGATCCAAATGTGCAAGAATTTTACTTTAAAGTTGTAAAATTCTTGCACATTTGAATTTCCACGCTGAAAACGTAATTAAATATCCTTATTGAGACATAGTTATTTTTTTTACATAGCTACTATAACTTAACATCAACCAACACAATATCTGTTTTTTCTTAAAAACATTTTTCCTTGAAAATCTACCCCAGGGACAGAAAAACGTCCTTAACCGAAGAATCACCCAATAATCAAATACCAGATCTTTTCATTGAAAAAAGACGCTGCTGTAGTAGTTGCTAGAAGCAGTTTTTTTTTCACAATAATCATGCGCAGATTTTAGAATTTCTATTGATTCACTCATTTAATCCATATGTGTTGCAATTTCTGTCACTCCTCATCGTATAAACAGCCAGTTCTAGCTATTCTAAAACATTATGTCCCACTTACTCTGATTGCTCATTTCTTTTGCAACTGGGAGAAACACTCATCAACAGGCACAACACAAGAATTAACTGAACCATTGAACAAAACAAATGTCTAAATATTTGCCAAAGTAAGTCTTTTTTCCTTTCTAAAATTTGTATTTTATGTTATGTGCTTCCATTTAGGGTTACTGGCTGCTTTTTGAATGGTTGTGTTGCAGGTGGGTTCTAGAGAATTGACGTAGAGCTCTTGCTAGATTCAGACACTCAATTAAACATAGACTTTACAGTTTTCTTGTACATAGGGATGCCTTTACATTGCTTTAGGCCCTAGGGTCACAGGCCCATAACCCATAACCTTCCTTCCCATAACTACCCGATGATTTGAAGCATTGCAAAACGTAATTGCTACAGTGCGCTGATCATAAGCTACGCTTCGGAAACCGCTGTGAGTGGAGGGAGTGCAAATGTATATATATTTAAATCCTTTTTCTTAAGTATCGTAATGACCCATGGACCTCAGTCGGAAGCTTGGGGCTTTATGATTATATTTAAACTTGTTTTTAAGCTCATGTCACATGAAGCCGTCACTCCTGGGTCAGAGGTGAAGGCTTTAAGCCTCAATAAGCAACTGCTTATAAACGAACACAAATTATTCTTATATTCAGTGTTTCTTAAGTACACACGTTATTTGATTATTGAGGTCGAATATTTGCTGGGTTGATATTTTTTAAAATACTTTCTTTCATACAGTTCACAGTATATCCCTGTTTGCTTGCAGTTTTCTCACTTACCTCTTTTCTTGGTACATTGCTGCCATCAATTGTCCATTAGTGAAAAAGAAAAAACAAAGCTTGCATCCACCAGCACTACTAGTGGTCAAACACTCCACTGGGAACCTTCAACTACATTTCCACTCTTAGGTGGAGCTTGGAATTACAAGTTACATTAAATAGAAACTGGAATATAAATGTGGACATAAGTTGAATCTAGTTAAGAAATATCAACACATAATTAGTAAAAAGCTAAATGCTGCCTATCAATGGAACCTTCTTGGACCTGGTAACAGTGACCTCTATTTGGCCCAAGAGGTGAAACCCCATCCAGGTCGTGATAGGTGGTGCTGACACCCCCAACCCCCCAACCCCCCAACTGACCACCTGTCAGTCTACACCCAGTCTGGGAGTCCACTGGTCTCCACAGCAGTTGTTTGCACCAACAAGGTCCAGACATGGGGCACCACCTGTCATGACCTCAGGGAACTTTTTTTTTTTTTTAAATGAATCCCTGTTTTCTTTTTTTTAATGCAGTAGTAGAGTAGCAGTAAGGAATTGATGTAGATCAGCTAGAATCCAATAATGTTTTTATAATAATAGCATAATCCTCTTTACATTACCGGACCAGGGTTTAACAGGGGATATTGACGACAAGGGTTTGAACCACGCCTGAGCCAATTTACTCAGAGCTGTCAACAAAGTTCAGACACCGGTCAAGACAAGCCGAGTCTCCTGGCCTGCATTCATATCTTTATTTTTATTATTATCATCATTCTAAAGGATGGGGTTTTGGGAAATCTATTTAATCTATTCTGATTAAGTAACTGACAAAGCAAGAACAACTCGCAAAAGGTCCCGAGAGGCAGTAATCAACCTTTTCTCTCTTCCCATCATCAGTCATTGTTACATCGCATGTGATCAACTTTCAATGGTGAGTCGTAAAAATAGGCTCTCTGCTTCAAAAGACGAAAGTGCACAAGACATTTCTGTTGCAATTTATTCATCAGAGCAACATGTTTGGTTGTCCAGTCGCTGATCGATAACTTAATTAGAACCCGATGTTCAAATGTAACTCTGCATTATTTACCGGATGTATGTACTGTTACAGTGGACAAATATTAAAAATATATAAACATTTGAAATAATGTATACTTACATTCACAGGGATTTTTTCTCTTTAGGCTTTAAGCTAAACATAAACAAAGAAATCACTTTGAACATATCGACAGGGGTCACAAGCAGGTGTGTCTTTGTTTTAACCAAAACAAACCCAAAAGGTTTGAAACCAGTGATGTTTGTGACGTATGGATTATGGAAATAGTGGAGGACAAAAATGAATAATAAGAAGAAAAATGGAAGGGAGCCAGCAGATGCAAAAAAAAGTGAAAAAAATGCAAGGATTATTTCATTTTATGCACAATATATGTAAAAGCAAACAGCTTGGATCAGCCACTCGGGACAGCAGTGTGCGTCAATCATGCTGTGCCATGCAAGGAGGAAAAGTGTTAAAAAAAAACATGGTGGACATCGGTGTAAAAACTGTGACTGGCTAAAAGACCTGCCAGTTTTTAGCCAGTCACAGTTCACAAGACTGAAAATAGGCCTAAAAACATTCCCGATGTTCACAAACACATTTGTTTCTTATATACAAATGTCAAAATCGTAAATACTTGACGGTGTTGCCGTGTGGTATGGATCTGGGACACTCTGTCAGTCGACGAACAACACAGGGTCTCCAGGTCATTCCTCCAGGGACAGCTCTGTGACCTTTTCACTTACGATGTGTGTGGTAGCAGAAGTAACACAAGTTGTTCTGGCAGAATTCTGTGATGCCCTCTAGGCTGGACACCAGCATGTGGTCCATGTGTGACGCACGCACGCACACGTGCACGCACGGCGAGTGGCGGTGATCTCTGGCTGAACCGCCCTGTGATGGAGAGGAGAGCATTGTTAATGCAGACTTATGAAACAACAAGGGATCAATGGGAAATCCTCTTTCCATCCCAAGCAGCTGTTCTAATAACTACCGGCATGTGTCTGAAACACAGATATCCTTATGTTTACCATGACTGATTCAACACGTCCACAGACAGTGCTGTGAACAATTGTGTCACCAGAGTGACGCCGAACTGGACCACAGAGCTGCTCAAATCTCACTATCCTCTATAATTAGATTACAGCATGGTTTGCAACACATATGTGGATGCTATTGATTAGCGAGGAAACTGCCATACTAATCCATCCATCATTTGTATTAATTTATCGGAGTGAGGTGTTACAGTAATTGTTCAGATGGAGGCACTGATGTATTTTTTTGTTGCTAATTTATCGTATTGATTATTTTATTTATCTTTATGAATTGATCTCCTGCATTGCTATTTATTTTTTATTAAATTTGGGGCAACTGATTATGTTTTAGTAAACATAAATAAATAAAGAAGTACAGGCAGAACCGGTAGGTAATTTAGTTTATTTCACTTTTTCAATTGGGTCAATTTGGTCTGTTTTAAGACATAACTAAAAATTAAAAAAAAAAAAGAATAAAATGACTAAAATCAAGAAAATAAACTTGAAATAAGCTTAGTTATCTACCAGTGGAATAAGATATTTCTACTCAATAATGGACCAATAGCACCGAACACAAGATATTTACATGTGATCAGTTTTTGCAGTGTGACCACCAGAAAAAAATATAAGTTGTGAAAAGTAAAACCAATATTGATGAGCAGTGTTGAATGTATAAATGTTAATATTACTGTCAAAATACAGATTTCTTCTTTGAAATCCCATCCTATAATACATCAAATTGCATTTTGAAAGGTTCATAACCATGAATTTAATTCTTCTTATTCAGTAAAAAAAACTACATAAAGTTGATTTAAAATCTCCTTGAAATCATTCTGGGATGCGTCATTATGTCACTTTGAGAGACGGTTTATTTACATTCTCTCCAACAGACTGCGGTCCGTTGCCTCCTCACGTTGAAGTTTAACTCCACCAAGGACATTATTCCTGCTTCCCGAGTAGCTCTGCCTGTGAGAAATGTTTGTATAACCAAGATGCCAATCTGCCCCTCGACAACTACTGTTGAGACGCCCTTGACCCCAGCTGCTGGTCTGGGGCCGCTCGGCAGCCCAAAGTCGTTGGCTCCGGTTCTTCTGAGCAGCTCCCTGGAGTGGATGTGTGTAAATCTACAACCGCGAGGTATGTGGCGGTGCTGAAAGGGAGCCCGCCTGCCTGGGAAAGCTGCTCGCTGGATAAAGATTTTAAAATTCTTTAACAACCGGCTTACCTTCTCCTTTTAGGGTCCATTTGTAGGAGGAGGGCCTTCCACTCCTGGCACTTCTCTTCTCCGCGTTGTACCTGTGGGATATGAATAAGTCATTAAAGGAAAGTCTTTATTTCAGCAACTGAATGTGAAACCCAGGTTACTCCTCATCTCAAAGAGGAAGGTGAGTGGGTTTTGTCCCATAAGGGGAGCAGTTTAATGTGTTTCTGTTGCTATGAAATGTTTCTTGTGCTTAATGTGTGAAGTCTTTCAAACAAAAGGGGGGAGAGCACACGGCATTCTGTTACTGAAAGGAATTCAAGTTTCATATATTTAGGGGGAATTTTTTTGTCGTAAAATATTCATGTTCAGATTTCAGAGATCTCTAATGCATTTCTACTATAGTGTACAGCAGTTGAATATTATGAAAATTGAGACACTATTACTGCAGACCCATTACACATCCTCTCTTTCTGGCAGTACTCAGTGATTACCCGCATCACCGGTTTTAATCTGATTATATACTTTCAGAGTATCAATTCAGCAGCATCCAGTCAGCTCACCTTAATTCTATAGACAAACAGTGGAAAAAAAATCTAAAGCCGGGTATTGGGAGGACAGTATGGATCAGATAAACCACATACGACATCATGGGCATGGCCTGAGAGTGCAGGATGTGGCTTTGAAAGATGTCCCAAATGTTCTTTACTTTTCTCTTAGTATTCACACCCTGAGAAAAGCTTTTCCCACAGCCTTGGAATTACAAGTACGAGCGAATTGTTCAAGGGTCAGTGACAAATCATGTTTGGCAAGATGAGAAAGTTAAAAATACTTTAAGAGGGTCTCTCAAAATCTTAATTAAAAAGTTAATCTTGGTTCCTTGTCATTTAGAAGTCCATTTGTATCATTTTTGTGATTTTTTCAAACAGTGTAAATATAATACTAGTTAATAGCATTTGTTTAGAACCCTTTTAAGAGAGTTAAACTATCTGATAGCAAGTTTTTAGGGTTACACCACATGACAGTTTTGGCATGGTCCCACAAACATGTTTCATGTGAGGAATAGGAAAAAACAGAAATGTGCCTTTGTGGTTTTTTTTGTTCTAACCACAGTCATCATCACCCCTGTATTTTTTCTATCCATCTGTCAGCTGAGCACAAGACAGAACCAAGATCATTATGCGTCGTGGTGACCCGTCCGTGACCCCAAAGTGCATTCTGCTGTGCCCTCCTGGGTGTGCCACAGCGGGGGAGGTTAACTTCTGCCATGTCTGCTGGGGTGTGTGTGCATGTTGTATGCACAGAAGTATGTGTGTGAGTGTGTGTGTGTGTGTACCTTTGTGTGCATGTCGCCATGCGCAGGCAACACACCTTTAGGTTCTCTGTGTTTTCTACATGATTGTAAAGCCCTGTGGATTAGCATGCGGCGGCTAAAAAAAGGCATGTAGGCTGAAGGACAAGGTTAACAAGTAAGCTCAGAGGATCAAAGTGTGCGTGTCTGTGAGTGAGTGTGTGTGTGTGTGTGTGTGTGAGAGAGGGGGGGAGGGGGGGCTGAGGGGGGACAGGGGAGGAGGGGAGAGGGGGGCGTAATTTCACAACAGTGGAATTGTTTTGAGTGGATTTGTGTATGCTACCGTGATGATGATGGAATTATCTGCATGTAACATATGGCAGAGTGTGAGAGCATGTTACGGGTTTGTGTTGTATGTGTATGTGTGTGTGAGTGTGTGTGTGTGTGTGTGTGTGAGAGAGAGAGAGAGAGAGAGAGAGAGAGAGAGAGAGAGGGAACATCATTCTGTGGGCTAGCTGCCGCGGTTCATAGCTCCCAGGGAGATCCGTGACCGAAGATCCTCAAGTTTAGGGTTCATCTTCAGGTCAGAGGGAGGTTCAACGGGCGGTCAGCGGGCCACTGTAAGAGCAGCTCTCCCTCGCTCTCTCTCTCTCTACCTCTGCTTCTCTAATACCACCACCCCCCACCCACAACCCCCCTACTGATCTTTTGCCTTCTGTTTAACCCAGGTTGCTGAGCAATCGGGTGACAACGAGTCTGCGAAAACACTGTAGGCGATTATTTTTGTTCACTCTTACTCTCACATTCATAGTATTGTAGCCCGGATGAATACGAATCAGAAAGAAAAAAATATCATCTATTGGAATCATAATACACATATAATAAACAGTAAAAAAAAACTCCTTCACTGTTCTTGTAGCAACTATTTGATAAACTGAGTGTAATTCTTCAGCCCTCTGATATGTTCTTTCTCTGATTCGCCCCTGTCAGCACATAAGGCAAAGTGCTTCCCACTGAAAGCCAAAGGTTTTGATTTGTTGGCTTGAATTGACTCAACGTTAATCCTTTTTTTTCAGGTCATTTATCCACATCATATAAATGAACCTGAAAGCTTTTGTTTTGGTTTTATGATTGGAATTTTGATGAGGACATACAGTCCTTTTCTGCTTGACTAGCGTGTGCCGTGAGCCTGATGACCGTTATGTCTGCAAAAATTTAATCAGAGACCCCTTTGTCTCTCATTACAGAAAAACGATGACCTATTTCAGCAGCTGACCTCAAACAAAGTGGTGCCGAGAGTGTTGGGACTCAATTTGAGAGCCTTATTTTTGGGGAATGCTACGCAAAGTGAGGGACATGAGCAGACTGACGACATAAGAGGCAAAAAGAACCAACTGTTGGATTATGCCACGTTGCATGTGGTCAATTTTCAGTATGTTACTGGCAGCAATAGTAGAAGAAGTTGTGCTTTGACCTTATCATGAATTGCCCAGCTTTAGAATGACATTGTGCATATCTGTTTAGCAATTATGGAGTTATTATTCTAATGTCGTCAGGAAATACAGTCTCAGATAGACGCCACGTCATGTCTGGCATATGTATAACTCAGTGCTTTATGTAACTTCATTATTTCTAAGCAGCTGTTTCCTGTTTGACCTGACAGTGGAGTTAAATACATCTTAGCCAAGATAATGTTTGTTCAAAAGATTGTGTTCCAACATGTCTACTATTTTATAAATGGCTACAGCTTGCTCATTTTAATTCACCAGATGTTTTATTTCATTTAATTAACTCAATTTTTAATGTAAAGCCTTTCGGAGATTATCTTTTAATTTCCTGATGTTTTATGCATCATATGGTCATTTTTTTGGATGAGACAATCTCCACCGCCTTGGCTCTTGGGTGGGATTTTTAATCGGCAACTTAAGGAAACTCCCCAGTGGAAGAACAACTTGAAAAAGCTGCGCTGAAGGGAACTGTTGTTGTCTCAGCCACGCCGAATCACAGCGGTCTTCGCCGTGATATACGGCACATGTTTTCTTGCTGTGCTCTATCACAGCCCCCTACCATCGCCACCGCCGCAGCCGCCGCGTCCTCCCCGCCTGTCTGCTCTGATGTGGCCCAGCTTGTTAAGCCAGCCCATTGGCTTTGATCCAAGAGGGATAATGGCAGATTGAAAGGGTGAGAAGCAGGGTAAGAGTTTGCCACATGATACAAAACGTGACACAGGGCAAAACAAACCAGTCACACTTTAAAGACATGGGGCACTGTCTGAGTAGCAGACGATTTAGATACAACCGAGTTTAGACGACACTTACAGTAGTTAGATTGAATTATTTTTCAGCTGTAATATACTTCAAGTTCGGTTCCGTTCTGACTTTTTTTAAATTTCCTTTTACATGTTTTTTTGAGATCATATTGCTTACTCGTCCAATGTAATGGTCCCACTTTCCCTGAATTTTATTTGAAATTTTGATTTGTTTGTTGTTTTAGGTACAAAAAAAAATCTCAATATAGTCTAACATCCCATGTCACAAGAGAGAACTGGTGGTTTTGTGTCTGTCTCTTTAATATTAATGAGCGTCCTCTGATTGGCTGATTTGAATGGCAGTGAATGGCGGGATTGGACGGGAACTGTATAGTTGTGATAACGCAACTTTATCAACGTCCACATTTTGAGATGTTTGCGGAATATGAGCCGTGTGCATTTCTCTGTGGATTGAGCATTTTGAGACACACAGTGACGGTCTTAGAATCAAAAATTTATTAAAAATCTCAATTTCTACGATATGGGTGGGACCTTTACATAAATACTCTGGCACATACAAAATGATAGTGGGTAACTTGGGTGTGGAAATTATGGGAGCTGGATCAGCTGGATTCTTAATTTTTTTGTCTGTATAACGTACTTCATGTGATTTTAACACAAAATGCCTATATACGATATTATTTTAAAAAAGAAATTTTCAAACAGCATACTAAAACATTCAAATAGCGTGTCCATAGGGAAATATGGGAGGTTATTAGAAAGTATGACACTATGCGGAGAGGCAGATTTTTTGCATAGTTAAGGCCAAACTATGGGCTCAGCAAAGGCGCTTGGTGATGGCGATGAAACCATCTTATCTGAACACAAGCTCTGCTGCCTTTGCTCTTTGGCTCCCGCTGCGATATTGTATTGCTGAGTCTCACTTTGCATGAGAAATCGAAGTGCCGTCCCGTTCTTTATGGCCGCTGCCCACGACCTTTGTCAACCCAGCGAATTAACCTAGAGGCGTATCAGCTGCGCTGGCCCTTTTCTACTACAGCCTGTCCTATTAACTGAGTGAGGAGCATGGTGCGGGTCACACTTAAGTAACCTTATCTTGTAATTGGGTTCAAGGTTAAATGACCCTGGAGCATGGAGGTTCGGGGGTTAAGGTCACAATGTCAGGCAGAAGGGGGAGCTTTTAATCACTGATGGGGCTGGAAATCAAGGCCCGGGCTTCTGCTATCTGGCTGGGCCGGACCAGCCCCAACCCCCCTACCCCCTACCCCCATCACCTCCAGCCTCACCCTCATTCACCCACATCCCACATGAAACTGTCCATGCAGGTTGGAGCAGGGTGGGGTTTAGGGGGTTGAATGGAGCAGTTGCCAGGCAACCCGCACTCAAGCCAAGGTCTTGCAAGCTTTTAACCTTAGCACAAATCGATATAGACAGCAATTGGGCTAATATTCATCGAGCAGATGGGAAAATTAGGCGCAAGTCTGCCTGCAGGAGATAGAGGAGAGACACGCTGTTGGCCTAATGGCCATGGCATCACTCAGACTCCTCTAATTGAATGTATGCACAGCAAGGGAAATTCTCTGAATAGTGCGGAAAGGATGACCGGAGAATATCTTTGACAAGCTTTTTAGTGAAGCAACATCTTGTCGGATCATTGCTTTTTCTTCCTCTTCAATGACATCCTTCTTTTCATCATGCATACATTATAGACTGTTCCCTTTCATCACGTCTCATTGTACTTTCTCATTGACCTCTTGCTTCTTTTTAGTATCCTATCACCTCTCACTTTCATTATATCTGTATATTATCTTCTGTCAATTTTCTGTATCACCCCTTTTCAGAATGACTATTCCTTTTGTATTAATGGACTCAAGTGGTCCTTTGTACCAAGGTAAAAATACACAAATCATTAATACACAAATATCAATATCACTATACAAATGTTTCCAAACTTGTATAGTGATTAACAATTTAGTAAAAACATGCTTTTCATCTATTGGGGTGCTACAAAGTAAAACCCTTAACCATTCAAACATCTCATCTCTTTTAATTTTCACAGCTCCCCCCTCTCTCCTTTTCTCCCGCCCTCCCTGTCTTTTAGAGAGGGAGATGGATGACCACTGGTGGAGGGGTTCAGGCAGCATGACCCATGGACCTATCCATTGCCAAGGGCGAGGAAATAGCCCAGATTAAAGAGCTTGTAAATAATGGCCCATAAACATCTGCCTGTTAGCCCGGCCAATCCATCTCAGTCTCCCATCTGGTCCTCTCTTTCTCTCGCGCTCTCCCGCTTTTGATTTCCTCATTGCGAATGGTCCACAGGGCAAATGCATCATCAGACCAAAGTCAGTCATATTCCAACACAAACAAACACTGAGATTGACCCGCGGGTCCCGTACAGTTCAAATCTCCACCAGTCACAGCATCCATGACTCAACCCAAGGACAACAATGGAGAGCATTAGCTTTGTTTTCTTTCCTTGGGTTTCCTTCCATTTATTAGACCCTCAGTGAATATTGCTTGGTTAGATTAGCATGTGGCAAAAGAGAGCACATGTATGTATATATGTACAACCACATGAGTTCCTCTCGTTCTTTTTTTCTGCTTGATTAGCGTGTTGCCTCCTCTCTGTCAGAGTCAAACCTTCGTTGTGGCTCTTGTTAGCGGGGCCTCATTAGGTCCCCGCCCTAATTAGTGATTAGGCGTTGTTAATGTGGTCCCTACATCTGTTCCGAGGACTGGCCGCTTGCACTCTCTCTGATCTCCTCGATCGCTCGAGCTGTGTGAAACGACCCCTAGCACCAGTATTACTCTGACCACCTCAGTCATGGCCCGAATGTAGGCTGCAAATTAGCCCAAACAAAGGTCTGTGAAGGAGCTGAGCTCTCACCCCCAAAAGCCGTATGTGCATTAATTGCTTTGGCTTTCATGTTACACCCAAGGTTTAAACAGCTTTACTACAGCTGAAAAGAACAGCTCATTACATGAGCATCTGAAAACGTGTTCACTTCATCTTTCTGCTACTTTATGTTGAGAGTGTTTTACAGCAGGACATCAGATGCATTGGTGTGATTCCAGTGGTATCGACAGTACTATAATCTTAACCATGTGAAGCAGTGCTTAACAGAGCTTTAAATATCAATATTCGGCACTATATAAATAAGGTGCATTATTTTCATTTAATCGTTTCAAAATATTAACTATTTAACAACATACTAATCAAAAGTATGTACAAAGCTGTAGCTTGATGTACGTTATTACATTAGCCACATAACATATTAGCTCAATACTGCCTTCACATGCATAAAGTCATACCTCATGCGCTTATTGTGCTTACCTTGCCAAAGCAGCTCCTTGGTGTTGGAAGGGAGCATGTGGAAGTGTTTGTTATCTGCAAGGTATGCAAAATTGAAAATGAGTGAAATGCAAGCTAGGGGAATCACCTATCACATAATGTATTGATCCCAATGAACCTCTTAATTGTAAAAGTAGCAATCTTGTCCTTTTTTGAAATGGCTCAGCAGACATTTAACACCGGTATATGTGAGTTGGTGACATGTGTCACGTGGCCCGAGCTTCATCCCCTAGTAAGTGTTACAATTTTTGCATCAAAGAAATGTGTCACTGGTTCAATATACAACTTAAAGGAGTGTGATGCAGAAATTATTCAACATATACTGACTCAAAATGAATTTTATAGTGAAGTAAGAGACCTCTTGTTCTTAATATATTTGGATATTCATAGTTTTAGGAAATCAAGTATGGTAGATTCATTACTGGGATGAAATTAAGAATTTTATCTTCCAAACAAAGTTTCACAAACTATAGTGTGTAAAGGTAGACCGATGGGTGGTTGCAGTCACCCATCATTTTTGTTGCTGACTCTCAATGCCACAAAAAGGCACACACACACACACACACACACACACACACACTTTCTAGCCTGAACGAGACTTATAACTATGTTTGAATGAGCAGCAGGTAAGTAGATTTTCCAGGCAGGTGAGCTGCAACTAAAGCTTACTGATCTCACATCACTGAGAGGGGACACTGGCCTTCACGTCTTAAATGAGCCCTCTAACCTCACACTGTCAAAATGACTGATATACCGTCTTAACACTGGATCTCACTCAAGGTAAGGTGTTCAATGATGGCACCTTATGTGTCGTGCTTTTATGCATCTCAAAATTGCACCACAATCTCCTTTCGACTGTTTAACTTTTTATGGCGTCATACAATTTTTCATTCTGAAACCTTTTCCCCCTAAAATCCCCATTGCCACGCTATGCTTTTTAAGTCATGCTTAGCTTCGATTTATGAGCTGCCATTTTGACCTAGTGAGTGACCCCACACCTTAAACACATTCCAATGGAGCCAACACATTTATCTGGCAGATAAATCATTGTTTACCAAATGCTGGTGGAAGTGCAAGGTCAATGCTGTGGGGATAAAAATGAAATCATAGAGATAGTAGGTCAAGCCAAGTGCCAACATCAATGTCTTCTAAGTTGTTGCTAACACACAACTTAAAGAGGTGGGACACCCATTGTTTGCATGCATTTACCTAAATAAGATGCACATGGAGGAGAAGGTCAGAGTGAGTGTCCTCCTATAGAACTGGGCTTCATACAACAAGAAACGATCCATCATGATTTGTCTGTGTGCAGTAAAATATCTTCACATTACCATAACACAAGTTGATTTGTTGGACAATACTCCCACAGCTCCAGCCAACTTTATCCAGATCCCTCTCCTTCCATTCTCCAGACACTCAGCTAAATACTGTATAAACTCTTTTTAGCTGCAATAATACCAAAATCTGTGCAAACATTTACTTCCCTAATGAGTTTGGCTGCATGTATGGACGGGAACAAGAGATTAATAGCCTTTGCACACTGATTATCATGCAGAGCGTTTCACTGACACACACTCCTCTATTATTTCCAATATGATAGTATTACAACATTTGATACGGGTCATGTAAACAGTTTATTTTGTTTAGATAAAATCTAAATGTAGTCCTGATGTAGCATGCCTCAAAAGAAAAGATCACATTTCTGGTTGGAAGGGGAACTACACCTACTTTTAAACATTTTGAGACTTGGAAATCAATGTTTGACTGCAGTTTGAAAAGGAAGCAAATACCTCCATGCACTTCATAGAGGCATTTCACACTAATGTAATAGGGAATATTAGGTAAACATTCATTTAAATCAGCCATATAACCAGCAGGCTAGGAATATCCTGTGTAAGGATATAACAAATATTTTATGCATGAAAACAAAGTCAATGTCCCTAAAAATAATGACAGATTTCATATTAAGTTGGTTAAAAACTTGGCATGATTATTTTTAACTTCATAGACAGATGATGTTAAAAGTGAGAAATAAAGAAAAGAAACAAATCCAAACCATATACATACTTATGTAAAGTTGCAAACTACACTGATATTAAAGAACTGTGCAAAATCTTTAACATTTAGATTATCTTTTCATCCAATGCTACACTTTGAAAAAAAATTAAATACTAAACAAAATCTGCAAATGTGGTTATGGCAATTGAACTATATTTAAGGAACTAAACAACCAAAACACTGGGTTGAGGTTAGAGTTAGGATTGTGATCTAAGTTAATAAATGACAAAGTCTGGTTTCCTTTATGAGAGTCAAACACTTCCTATGCATCAACCTGCCCTCCACATCCTTACTTTCCAGATCGCTACATATAGTACAGTAAAGGGCACAGTTTGTCTTTGTTGGCAATGAATGTTGGCATTAGCCATAAATCCTGCTGCATAATCACCCAATATATACATTATCCTAGGATATTAGATCCTGAGGAAGGGCACACAAGTTGCTAGTCCATCATAGTTCTTGCACATATAGAGAGTATATACAGCAAATGTCAAGTATTCCCCAACAGGCACTTAAAGCTCAAAAATATAACTGACATCTTGCTGTGAGCCAACACTAACAACTGCATTAAGCCCTGTTACCCAAAACCATCCTAAGGCAAAGAAGATGAAGTTGAGACAAAGATCATCTTAACCTGAATATGCTTTTTTGAAAACATGTCCTATTCTCTTGAAGGAAAAAATGTATTAATTAATTAAAAATAAATAATAAACACAATGTTCACTGGGGGGTGTTCTCTCTCTCTCTTACTTCTCTTATGACAAAATGTGTAGTTATTAATGAAAAAAATTAGTTCACAGCTTCAAAAAGGCTAATATCAGGCACATGCTTTTTCTTCTAAGGTATTTTTGAGGGATATCATTACCTTGTCATGAGGAGAGACTGATTGCATTATACAGTGAGTAGAAAAAACACATTTCTGTTAACCAGGCTCTGTGGAGTGGCTGGAGAAAATTAAATAAAATCTATTCATTATTGTCTTTAAAGAACAGGATGATAATGTTCGTAAAAACTCAATTGGCTTTTCAACCACCACATATTGTGTAATTCAATAAATATTACACATATAAATAACACCTGCGTGATACACAAGATAGACTTTTGGTTGACGCTCATTTTTATTCTCTGATCAAATACGACAAGGATGAAAGAAATGAAATGTGCAGCCAGCTCATCTAATTCTTCATGGGTGGTGGTTTAAGAGGGGATCACCAGGGAATGCTAATTTGATTTGTCTGACCAATCGGCCAATAGGGCGGCTCATCCATGACCTCTGAACCTATGAGTTTTCCAGTTGGCTGATCAGGGGCAGAACCTTCACTTGACCCCCCTCAGTCTGTATGGTAATGTCCTATATGGGGAGGGGCACGGATCAGGGGAAAAAGATGTTGACTGGGAGCTCGAGCCCGGCGTCCACTCTCTACCTCATCAAACAAATATAACTACTAAGAAAATACTAAGAGAAATATATCACAATTTTTGTGCTCATGATTTTTAACTTTTTTTTTTATCTCACTTCTCAGCTGAAGAGTCCTTGGCAGCTTTATTTTGGCTGTCACCCTCACACCGTCCCTTCTGGTACCAGCAAATGCGATTTCTCTGCCCAGGGGACCTCCCATTCAAACAGCCGGTGCTGAAGCATTAACCCCAACTCTACCCATCCACAGATGCTTCAGCGAGATTGGAAATCACTCCTTGGCCGCTGCTGTTGAACGTTGGCCCCATTTGCCACTAACAGCAGACTATCAGGGAATCACACTTGTCTTGATGAAAGTTTGTAAAACTACCTGGGAAGTAAATGTAGTAATTTGCCACATCTCTGCAGACAAGGAAGTTAGAGTTTACTCCAAACTCCATTGAAAACAATGGACGAGTTACCATAATGATGATTGGTGATGGAACCCTTGTCAACCATTCTTTAATTTCCTTTTTTACGGGAAAAGTCTATATTTACCTTCAAAATAAGTGCAGGATTTAAAAGTGCCTCCCTACATTAATTTATTACCTCTGAAGGAGGCTATTTTGTAGCTGCCATTTGTCTGTCCATCTGTCGGGTTTTCATAGAGATTTTCATACCATGAACAGATTATTAAATTGGGCTAATATTGCATAAGAAATCATGGTTTCTGGTTCCCTTTGATTTTTTTGTTATTTAGTAGCACTGCAATAAATAGACCTTCAAACAGGCACCATCGATTGGGGCCACCTGGTGGTGATATTTTACACCTTCATAGCTTTTCGTTTGCACACTTCATCAGAGACACAGAGAGAGACTACTCCTAAAAGACTTTCCATGCTTAGGGTAGGTATGAATTGGTGGTGAGGCTGTAGCCTGAAATCATATTTTGATATCTACATGAGTACTATCACAATGCAGTCACAAAGCTGCAGATGATATCTTGGTTTTGCACATCACCAAATCATCATGGTCAGACATATAAGTTACAGGCTACTAACCAGGTCACACTGTTGGATCAAATTTACCCTGTATGTCAACAACAATCACAATTCAGACAACAGAGATGAAAACGGATACTTTTCATTCCACAATAGGGCCTGTATACGAGTATAGGACAACAATGTTGGGTGGGAGTCACCACATGCTTGGCGCAGATCTGTGCTCTCAGAGTGTTTTTCTGTGTTGCTTGTTCTACATGTACAAACAATGTCTATTATAAATTGCGTAATTTTAAAAGTGAGTCCAGCATGAGGTAGTGATTTCAGGGCCTTCATGTCTCCAGCCCCTAAACTCTGAACTCTAAAAATGATTCTTTAAAAATTATTAACATTTGGCATAATACATTTTATGTGGTGTGACGAACAGGTTTAATTACTATCATCAATACTATCTATCTATACGGCATACTCTTAACAGGGTATGTGAGGGGATGTGGATAATCTGATGCCAGGTATCACTGATGATAGTAGGTAGACAGTGAAAGGGATTTCCTGGTCAGACTCCAAAGCCCTGTGAAAGTATGCAGGGCTTTACATGGAAGTGCTGCGATCAGAGGACTGGAGCTCAATTAGCTACTGTTGTGGGTGGGGGCGGAGAACAAGCAGAGGTCCAAATCCTCTCTTGCGGGCCCAGCTGGGGGGATTAAGACCGGTTCCTGTCCCGTGGCTGACCTCTTCAAAGCCTGCGCAGATGTCCTGATCCACCCCCACCCACCTCAGCACACCCACCTCTTACTGACACACACTCGCAGGGGCCCGCTACTCGAACTCTCTCTTGACCTTACAACAAAAACAAAGCACTCAGGTGACATCTCTTATCACAAGCGCACTCGCCTGCTCTTTGAATTGATATCTCTGGTATCTCATCTGCTCAGCACATCTTTCTCTCTCCCTGCCCCGGCCCCTCTGCGTGCCTTCTGGTCCTGACAGGGGTCCCTCCAGGTGTCGGCCGTCCTTTCACACAGAGCGTGGTCAGATTTCTGAACGGCCTTAGCATGGAAATGAGTCTGTCAATCTCAATATGTTGCTGCCTTTTAGTTCAAATAGGGAACCAAGGTCAAGAGGCAGTGACAAAGACATTGGACACAAGATTTTGAATGTCACATCTCAATCAAAATAGGAAATAAACACTTTATATAATGATTGATAAGAAGTCTTTTGAGGTCAGTGGTGGTCCTTTAGGGTTATGACCCTTTTTTAGTGCTACAAGTCATGTCTTGGTCAAAGTAATGGCCACCCAATCAGCTGCAGAGAGGGGCGCAATGGACAATGAATGGATTAAATCACTCTAGGGGGCACAATCCAAGCTTACTTTCAACCAGTAAAGACCCTCACAGCTTTTCTGTGAATAATCCAAATGTGAGATTAGTTGTTTAGATAATTATTTTTTGTATTAGCCCCTTCTTTGGTGGCCTAAAAAGCTGTATCACTGTAAAAAGCTGTACACTGAGGAATATGGGACTGTCTAATATTTCCTGCTGCAGAAGTTTTCTCCACCTAATCTGCACCACCTAATCATTTTTTTTAAATTGGACACCTTAGAGCAGGGGTGCCCAATCCTGCTCCTCGAGATCTACTATCTTACATGTTTTAGGAATCTCCCTACTCCAACACACCTGATTCCAATTATTAACATCAGTTGTGTTGGAGTAGGGAGATTCACAAAACATGTAGGATAGTAGATCTCGAGGAGCAGAACTGGGCAGCCTTAGAGTGTATTATCACACAACTAGTCCCAGTTTGTGCATGTCATGTTTTAGCATCATGTTTGTAGCACATTTTTTCCAAAGCAAAAAATGTTTTGCTTTTGATCTATGGAAAAACGCAGAAGAAAAACAACTTTACGGCACAATTTATTTTTAAGTCAAAGAATGTTTTAATTTTAGAAAAATCTCTCTATTTCTGTGCATAAAATCCCTACCTTTCCTAACTAGGTTTTTATTGTGATAGCCAATATCAAAAATATATTGAATGTAGAAAGAAACAAGGGAGGAGAAAGGGAAGTGGCCTTTTTGGCTTCATGCGTCACCGAGCAACCCAAATGCACAAAAGGCCAAAAATCCACTTCCCTCTGTAAAGAAATTACCCGGATGAAGGCATACTGTGCATGCTCCATGGCCCCAATGTGCCCATAGACCATGCACACCAGGCCGGGCCGGCTAATTTCTGGTTTAGCCCTCCAGCTAACTTGAATGAAATAATTCAATCATGCGGCTCTTTGAGACTTCCCAAATGTTATCAGACAGAATGGATCAAATTCTGATGGTGAAACAATTCATGGTGGGTTGTGATGTTTTGGAAAATGTCTCCACTGATTTGGAGCAGCTTAATCCAATACTTCACTCCATTAGTGGCACAACAATCCACCAGTTATTACAGCTATGCAAACATTTCATACAAATCATATCTCCATTTTTTGATTTTCACTGGTTTATGGTGTGACAACACTGTGGTTAAGATGTGCTTAGGTTTAGGCACAAAAACGATTAGGAAAAGGTTGTGGTTTTGGTTAAAACCATCAATGTGAAATATCTTAACACCAGTAAAATGCCCTGCGTAACAGGGGTGTCGAATATTCTCCTCTTCTCCAACTCTATCCCATGAAACAACCTCCTGCCAAAAAAAGTGAAACTTAAGCGGAACTACGTCACCTCATCTGAAATGTTGACATTCAATGTATCCGTGGTTTGCAGAAATGTAAACTGTCAAAGTCTCCTTCAGGACGCTGGGCATCCAGCCACTTCTGAGTGAGTTGGAGGAAACAATTTATTGGGTTCAGTATCAACCCTTTAACAGAGCTATGTGCAATGTTTGTGAAGCAGTTGTTATGCTGTATTCCTTTTTGGTGTGATGGGTTATAAAGTAACTTGTAAAATGAGAAGCTACTCTAACTTTGGAATGACTCTTATGTAAAGGGTCCAGGTCGGTAATGTGCAGGCTGTGATGTGCCTTTCTGCTGCTACCCTGTACAAACTACACCACCATCCACACATAGCGTTATCCGACTGGAAACACCAGCAGACATTAGCTCTCCAGCTGATGAGAAACAAAACACAGCTGTAAGAATAAGCTGCCCATTCCTGAGAGAGCGCACACACACACACACACACACACACACACACACACACACACACACACACACACACACCTAAAAGATGTTATTTTCTCAACAAAGGAGCAGAAAACAAGCACCAGAGGACATAGCTCTGTCCAGATTGTAAACCAAATTAGTCCAAAAGCGTAGTCCAACACTTCACAATTCACTGACAAGTGTCGAATAGTCCCGCAAGGTCACTTGTGTGTGTTTGTGTGTGAGATACAGGACATGAGGGACATGCTGCATTTTGCTGAAGCAAGGCGCAAAACACAAAGTTAGAGATATTTTGTGTTGTATAAGGTGAAAAACATGTCACCTGCGATAATCTCAAATAATCTGCTGCGAGTATGCGTGTGCACACGCAATCTGAAACTCCACTACAAAGGTGTCACTAAAGAGAAAGAATTTCTGAACGTTATACATAGCCCTTCTAAATACTAGATGAGCGCCGTTAATACAAGAAAAGGCCAATCACTTCAGGAATCAGGGCCTCTGCTCATCTGCTTTTGGAGTTTGGGGACAATCTTGTTCTCAAGACCCTTTATTATTATTTATTTATGTCTCGCTTTCCTTATTTTGTAATGCAAAAGTAAAGTAATGTAATAAGTAATATTACTCTACAGACAGGAAAACTGTAGTAATTCCTTTTTAAAAATTAACTTGTTCTGGGCACATGTGTTTGAAACATCTTTCCCACCTTAACAGCCAGCAGCTCCTCATCTCTCCGGCTCACCCTCCACTCTGTCCACCTTCAATTTCCACTATCACTGCGACGTTCGCCGCCTCTGCCGCTCCATCCCTCCGTCTCTGTGCTCTTTCCCCATTCCTTCCATCTCCTCCCCTCCCTCATTACCCGCCACCTCCTCGCAAGGCTGTCAGAGTTTTAGGGATCCGGTGAGCTGTGAAATCGCACAAATTGCTGTTGCTTTGCGTCTGGCCCAGCAACAGAGGGGGGAGATAGACAGAGAAGGGGAGAGAAAGAGAGAGAGAGAGAGAGAGAGAGATTTTATGCTTCAACACTTCTAAACCTGAATCGCCTCCCCCCCTTCCTGCCAAATACCTTCCCCCAACACACAGACACACACACATACACACAGTCAACTTCTTCACCCCCACCATCACCACCACCTCTGAACATGTAACCGCACCAGCGCTCTCGCCACCCTCACGGTAAAGACACCTCCACCACTTTGCTTCAGTGTGCGGGTCACTTCACAGAACAACTCGACGAGAGCCTGCAGCTCTCAAGAGGGATAAAACCCCTTCTCAACCTGAGGAGAGCTGTTTCAGCCACCTCCGCTATAAAAGAGCAAAGCCCTCCTCCCCCCAGCACACACCACACACACCATGCCCCCTGGAACACCCTCAGAGATATGACAGAAACTTGCAAAAGGTCACCAACATAGCCTTTATGTTGTGACTGTTTCTGCACACTTTATGATTTATGTTTTTTTCTAAGGAAGGTGTCACAGAGGGTGGATTACTCACATAACATCTGCAAGACAACCGCTTCATGGCAATGGACATTAATAAAGAAAAAGGAAACACAGAGCTATACAATTGCATTCTGAGAAAAGTCATACTTTGGACACACTGTTTGCCAGTTGAAATCTATTTAATTAAAATAAACATGCTAATTAAAGTGCTTGGGAAACTGCACCAAAGCCTTTTCTCATTACTCAGTGTGAGGATAAGTCGTGTATTAGGTATCCTGTTTTTGAAAGGACATTTTTGCACTGAAAATATTCCACAGCTCATTTTATGAGCCAAATACAGCAAAGCTTCAGGAATTTGTCCTAGTGACCATTTACAAAATAAATACTGAGTCAGTGGTACGGGGATAAAAGGGCTGCTGTACATTTCAAAGAATCACTGCAGAATAAAAACATAATGGAGGCTGTTAACTCCATTCTGTGCAAAAAGACATCAGTATGTGTCTGTCCAAATACTCCGGGGGTGTTGCTCCACATGAGGCAAAATCATCTGTACTGCCCTCCAGTGGACAACATTATTTACTGTTCCTGTTCTGCAGTGCAACCACACAACACACTAAAGTTTGCTTTAAGAATTGGATGAAATATAAAATTTGTAATCTTGTTCTTTATATTTTTCTTCACTGGTTTGCTAATAACATGAAGATGCATCTCATTTAGAGGTTTCTAACTTAGCCGAAATAGAAAGATGAATTTGTACAAGACAAATATAAAAGTGAGTAATATGGTTCATTTCATCAGGACATTAGCATTTTGGGTGCACCGCTGAAGGCAGCTGCAGAACGTCTCAGTTGATAACACATGTTTGGTTATTTCAGAGATAACTGCATGCTATGTGTTTGTGTTGCAATGCATCAGTGGCAGCTTTTTCACATAATAAACATGCTGCGACGTGAGGGGTTCATTTGTTTAAAGCAGTCAATGACTTTCACTACATCCCCTGTACTGGATCACTTCCCTGATTTGTTGAGTCTGAGCAAAAAGAGTTTCAGTCAAAAGCTGCTTCCTGTGTGATAACAACCTTAAAACAGTAAGTAACTGTATTTACTTTATATACTGTGGAAAAATGTAAAATACAAAAAAACCCATATTGTGTTAGATTTGTGTATTATGGCTGTTAGTTTAACTGCAGGTCAAAAATTTAATTATTTTGGCAATGACAGAAATTGCATTCAGAGGCCTATAAAATAAATGTAAAAAAGTAAATGGTGTGAATTACAGGTATTACAGGTGTGAAATAGTTTCAGTATCATCATTACAAATTGTGATATAATAACGTCTCATAAATTTTGACATATTGAAGTACTGATATTTCTGAACTGTATTAAACAATAGTAAATATCCTAATTGTTATTTTTCACCTACTCTAAGACAAAAGGATAGAATTAAAAGTTATTTTCTAGTCACTTTCTTTATATTACAGTCAGATATCTATAGAAATATTGAAACCTCACATGGGACAGGGACAAATTATGTGCAAAAAAGCATTCAAAAGTTGACCAGAAGCATAAATGAGGCTTTACCAGTCTGAGTTAGTCATATCAACTTTTTGGCAGTAAATTCCCTCTTTGTGTTTTCTCAGATAGTATTTCCCTGTTACTGTGGTGGACGTATAGTGATAAAAAGAGGAACTTCGGTACTAAAACACAATATTGTTAACAATAGCGTTAACAATTTGATTTGGCTCATTTTGAACGGCTGTAGCTTCGCGTTAGCTTCACGTCTATTCCTTGCTAAACGGCAGGTAGCTAAAAATGCACACACTTATCTTAACAGCTATTTTAATCCACTTTTAGTCCCGTTATCGGCCACCAAGCAGAATAACCTTGCTTCTATGACTCCACTCCGGTATGAAACACAAATTAATCACGATACCTTCATAGACTTTTTAGCTTTAGCTTTAGCTTTAGCTAACTTAGGGAGCTAGCGAAGAGAGGGGGCGCTGTGACGTCAGGTACGCGACGCGTCTGAAGTCTTTTTTTTTAATTGCGTGTTTTTAAAAGCTAGAACCAGGGGTCATCAACCAGGGGTCATCAACCAGTAGTCATCAGGTGATCAGTTTAATTGTCACACGTTGTCCTGAAACTTAAGTACAAGATTTTAAAAATATGTAACGCTAATTAGAAAGACTATAGACCTGTATACGGCAGCACCTGAAAGCAAACATAAAAAGGAAAAACAAAACAGTGCTTACATCAACTTGAGAATTTAAGAGAACGACAATGTGAAATTGAAACGAAAACCACAACACTGTGGAGTTCCCCAGTGAGTGCATGCTTGGGTAATTTATTCCTATTATTGAAGTTTTTTATTGTTCAACATTAGTTATACCACTCATTCTGTTTCCTTATCACAGAAAGCTCAATCTTTCATTGGGTTATTCCAGTCTGAAAAAAAAAACATTTAAAATGAAATGGAAAATAATTAATTGTAGTTTTTAATGTCAGTAGGAGATGAAGGCATACATTTTTGTGGGTTTGTTGCAACCTTGTACCTGTTGAGTAATGCACTTCATATCAGAGAATCCTTTAAAGCTTTACATCCATTTTTAACAGAAGGTTGCTGGACTCAACTTAGCGGTGTATGAAGAACCTGAGCCATGCTTCAGTAATGGCTCAGGTTCTGAGCTGTGGTAAAGAAAAGCTGTGGTTATTCTCAGTGTGTGTTACTGGAGGTTTCAGGTTTTCTATGTCACAATAATGTTGAATAAGAATTGTCTTTCAAACCATTTTTTTAAGTAAGAAGTCATGCTCATATGAGGTTATTTGCCACCTGTTTGCACCAAATTTAAATTTTATCTGTAGCAAGTAACAAAAACGCTCATGGGAAATGTAGTGGAGTGAAGTGAAAGTTAATAGAAATATAAAAAACAAACTAACTAAAGTAACATCCCTAAATACACCACTGATATCAATCTGACCCTTTCTTTTTTCATACATAGGCCTTATTCACTCTCTGTTTAAAATCATTTAAATTTTTACTTCTTGTTTTCGCATGAAGGGGAACTAGCAAAGTAAAAAAAATATTTCTGTAACCACCTGTGTTCTTCTGTGCATAATGGATATATAATAATAAATAATAAATATCTCTTATCGTATCTATTATCTTATCTCTGTCTTGAAACAGCAGTAGCAATCACTGCAGTGTGCAAAGGTGGCATTTCTGCACCATCACCAATTCATGTGAAGCTGGAGGCGCATCGTTCTACCAATCAATCCCCAGTGGAAACTATGGATTTTAGTGCCAAAAGCGTCTGAGCCTGGTTTTCATCAAATAAGAGATGGGTGACAAGAGGAAGTCAATGCTTCACGAACAAAACTAATACTCTGTAACAAGTACACATCCTTTCTTTTTTACGTAGCAGGTCAGTTTTATAAAAAATAGGAAATTCCGTGATTCCAGCAGGCTTCATTCAGTGTTTTCAAAAGTTTGGTTAATTAAACTAACCACTATATTATTTGTGGTCCTCACATAGATGGAAGTATATACCCTAAGAAAGAGTTGAGCTGGGGCAGGTTCATGGTAAACCTTTGGTACAGTGACCTCTGGTGGCAGTGAAGTGTATCTGCGATCTGTACCTAAAACGTTTTCATGTAGCCACATTGTAAGGCAAGGCAAGGCAAGGCAAGTTTATTTGTAGAGCACAATTCATACACAGGGCAATTCAAAGTGCTTTACAGTTACACAGAATCACAAAAGGAGAGCAAAACATACATAAAATCACAAAAGGAAAATCATAAAACATAGAATTCATCATTAATTTAAAAAAGAGTGAAGAGTGTAGATAAGATACTTTCAGTTTTCATTGTACATGCAGAATGGGGCCACTGCACTTTATAGGGTAGTGCACGACAATACAGCAATACTACATTTAGGCAGGAGGCAGTTCATGGATCCTCATGGTGAGATAGTCTACACTGATCCATCCTAACCTGCAGCCACACTACACCAGCGCCAACATGTTTGCACAGAGGAACTTTTTATTGTTCAGCCTATGCCTGTTATCTAACCTGGTACAAAATACTGAAGGTGAAAGCTAGCTTATTGTGCACTTTGCATGATAGAATAGGCATTTATCTTTCACTAACATTGGAACAGGGAGAATGAATGATATGCGTGAGATTTAAAATAAATGTATAGTTTAAATAGCACATTGTTTGTTGTACACAAGGATTATCAGAACGTGTACATCCAGCATCAACTTAGACAATTAGAGTTAAGAACCTTTAACTGATTTGAACTCTGACATAACATTAAAATTAGACAATTTAATTCAGCAGCAGCAGCATGACTGATTTCACTTCAAGCACAACATGCAACAACTACCAAAAGCCCCAGTTGAGCTGTTGCCGCCGACGTGTGGGTGTACAATAAGGGTCTTTGGAAAGGTTTCACAAGCGCAGCATGTCAGGTGGCAGTATTTCAGGTCTTCTCACCAAACATCTATCGGTGATGTTATGAGTAAACATTCAGAATGATATGAGCAAGCGGCTGCTTTGTATTCATTGAATATTATGCATTCAGTCCTACAGTCTGTCTGTGTGCATTTTAGCCAATTAGACTGCATATACCAGATGGACAATTGCAAGTGTGTGTGTATAACACTCAAGATATTACAGTCAGTAGAAAACATGTACTACATTTGGTAAAAGAGATTGCTTAGAGTTCATCTCTTAAAGTGTTCAAAGGCCAACAGTATCTCTGTGTCATTTCCTTTCCTCCAAATATATCTTAGCATACCGCCTTTTTGTATTTTGCTAAATCATTTTTGTGTTCTAAACAGGATGACTTAACGGTAGCGTGAAACAACAGTTTGTTTCCTGCTGCACTCTGTCTGTTCGGTTAAATGCATATTCATAGCGTCGGTGTGAATGTGGTGGGAAGGCACCACAGCTACCATTCAAAGGGGCTGAAAGCCACATCCTTAGTCATGCAACTGATGCTGACGCCTCTGCTCTGAAAAAAAAAAACTGTACTTTGTTCCGCTTACCAGTCTTCCACAGACGTCAGTGCATCTTTGCCTCCGTGACGGATTAAGCCGCAGAATTTTAAATTAGAAAAAGGTAAGATTGTTACATTTTTTTTTATCAATTAAAAGTTCTAATATGTTGATGAGATTATTTTGTTATTCATTTAATTAACTTCTTAATTTTGACCAGTAGAGTTTAATACTCCTCTTATTGGTGTATAGATGCTAGTAATGATCTACATGTCAGACTGATGATATGTGATTACTAACCTTTTTTTAATTTAACTTACAAAAAAAAAAAAAACGTCTAAGGGTTGTGTCTATATTTAGTTTCAGCTACGGTGTTTCCTGTTGTCCAATCTGCAGCTGGTAACAGTGGGTTTACCCCATGGCTCTTCTGTTCTTATTGATTCTGTGGGACCTCACTTTTTTCATTAATGGTGGTAAGTCGATTATCTCTTTTTGTTTTGGTGAAAGCACAAATTTAACCCTTTAAGTCCCAAAGTGACATATACTAAGCATCTTAATATGGAATATGTTTAGATATTTGATGATTTTTTAAGTAGAGCATGGGGGATAAAATAGAAGACTTTGGCCCCGTACAGGCACTGTGAAATAATTCATTATTCCTTCTTGATTATGTAACTTTCACTCTATAAAAACTTTTGGTTTTGACTGCCAATTATTATTGAAATTAAGTTAGAAGTTATGCTGTATACGCCTACTGGTATCTTAATGCGGATTCTGTGTACACTATCAGTATTTTGCAGGGTTTATATTTAAAGGAAAAGCTAATATGGAATACGTTTACCACTAATGCGCAATGTTTCATATATGTCAAAATACAGATATTAGGGATTAAGAAAAACTATTATTCTGAAAAAAAAACTTGAAATGTGTTCAAGTGGCCCACTTGGTCTATGGTATAACAGAATTTTCCTTTAAGGATAAATGGGTTCTTTTGGTTAAGTTAATTTCCCATTTGAAATACCTGTTTACATTTAAGGGCATTTAAGATACTTACTGTCTTCTTAAGTTATTTTGCCTAATTAGGGTTAAATAAAGAAAGAGCATAAACAATAAACTCAGTAAATTATTTGTTTTCCGCTGCAGTCACATCGTCATGCAAAGTGATCTGCACGACAGATTTCAAGATTTCACTGAACTGTTCCTGTGGTTCTGGCTTCGTGTCGACATATCCTGTGCTCCTCGAAGTCACTTGCAGGTACAAGTTATGTAATCTGTGTCAAAGTCCATAAATTGCTTTATCTTGGTACATAGCAAAACAGTATGTGTTTTTTGTCATGGCAACACTACCTTTAACTCAAAAGACAACCTGGAAATGAGCGATTGATTTGCGCTCTGAAATGACACGTAACCGACGAGAAACACAACATTTTGTCATTTTAAATATCTGCCTGGGTTGGCGTTGCCTTGTGGGCAACTTTTGCTTCAGAGAGATTGCTTCTATCTCACTGGGAAGAATTGTTATAAAATGCTGACCCTTATGACCTTTTGACCCTTATTTCACGTTTCATTATCAACGTTGGATTTCAGATTTTTTTAAGAAATAAGCCTTAATCTATTGTGTATTTTTTGTAACATTACTTTTGCGAGAACTGCTAATGCTTCAGCCTAGTCGCCTTCATCAAGTCCCAGCGCATTATTGATCATGACAATCTTTCCCTGTTTGTTGTAGGGATGAAGAGGATGTGGCTATTGGCAGCTGTGCAATTGGATCCCCTCAATCCTGGTGCACGATGCACCCGGAAAACTTCAACGATGTTACATACGTGGATACTATGTGCACGGCGACAGTCAAGCAACAAGGCGATCAAGTCATAATGAATGGGAGTGAATCATCCAGCTGGTCACTGAGTCATACGGGTAAGTTAAACTGATAAGAACCAGACTATTTGACATTTCTATGTATGTCACTTCTTCTGAACTGATAAATGAGTAGCAGAAATTAAATGAGAACGTTTGTATGAATGTTCAGAAAACCCAGAGATGACAAGAATCACGATGGTGATTTTTCCAAACTTACTCAAACTGTAGCTGTAGTGGCAGCAGACGCCCACCCATCTGGCGTGGCCTCCGGATAGACACACGAGCTAAAAATAACTTCCACAACTGTCACATCTGGTGCAGCTATTGCCGTACACATGTTTTCAACTTCATAACGTTCCGGTCCCTTTGGGACTTTCTGCTTTTTCGCAGTGAAATATCCGCCACCTTCCGCTGTTCGAGTGACGAACACCGACGGGTTCTACAACATCACCTGGTTCAACGAGAACCAAAACGACTGTTTCATCTACGGGGTGGACATAAGAGCAAGCGGCGGCTTGTCGAAGGTAAATCCACAAAGACTGAAAACTGGACCTGAGTGCTGACAACTCGCATGCAAATCTGTTCCATTTTTTAATTCCTTTTCGGACAGGTAGAGCTTCCAGAAATAACGGCCCAGAAGTACATTATGTTAGACCAAAACAAGCTGCAACCAAACAGCCACTATGCAGTGTCTGTTAAGGCCAAAGCGTGTCCTCGTAATCTGCTGCTGGGCCCGTGGAGCGAGTGGAGTTCCTCTGCAGAGTGGAAGACGACAGGAACAGGTCAATTCCATGCACTTCACACAAAACAATAAAAATCACTATACGGGCACACATAAAAACATTTAACTGAAAATAGAAGTTTAATTCTTGATATGTTCTTCAGGTGATAGTAAACTGCTTTTTTTTGATGATATTTTGATGTGGCTGTTGAAAATCAGGTCAGAGCTCATGACTACATCAAGATTAGATTGTGGGTTTTAACATGAATGATTGGAACTCAGTGCTGACTTTTTTTTTGCTCTTTGACTCCAAAAGCAAAACCTTTATTTCTACCACCACGCCCCCTCCCCTTTATTTAACAGGAGGAATGAATGGATATTGGATATACATCGCCGCGCCCATCATTGTTGTCCTTCTGCTCCTGATTCTGGGGTATTCACAAAAACCGTGAGTACTCTCTATGCTTGAGTTACTTTCTCTTTTCCACATATGAAAATTCAACCCTGTTGCAGTTACCTGCAGAACGTTATTAACTTGTCAAAATGTATCCCGATTAACAACAGAAAACACAGAAGAGTTTGCCATATATGTTCAAAAGTGTTATTTGTCTTTTTTTTAAAACAGATTATTCTCTTCTAGATTTTAGTAAAACTTGCAACAAATAAGGCCTGCAAACATCTATTTATCATCACTGAACTAAAATGTGTAACTAGTGTTTAAAGGTTTGATTTCCTTTTGGCTTCATGCAGATCCTGCACTCATTGCACAGACAAATAACTTAGCAAAGTAAATGCAAACTAAGACTTGAGGGCCATCAACACTTTGTCTTCCAGTAAACGCTTAGCAAAGCTTCATGCTGCTTCTTTGTACACTTTCCTGGCATCGCCTCCCACATATACAGAAACCACTGCTGTATTGTATGTGCAGCAACACATTGCACTGAACTGGCTAGCAGATATAGGAAGTCATGCAATGCATCAGTGTCAGAGAACCGAGAACACCTCATGTATTAGGTGCTAACACTTACACCAGTTAAGCACCAAAAAAAGAACATGAACTAAGGTGGTGGAGTATATTCAGTATCTCTAAAAAAAATACTGTTTTCCTGTATGCATCATTATTATACAAAGCATCTAAAGGTTTTATTTTGGCCTAAAATTGTCACTGCTGTGCTACAACTGCAAAACCTAAAATCTTAACAGGTGAAGTGCACATATTCAGAAACTGCCTAAACAACAGTCTTCAGGACCTTCCGCAAAGGTGTGACATCACAACTTTCATAGCCTGCACCCACCCCTTCACATTCAAGTCAGCCAATCAGAGGGAAGCTTATTAAAATAATGAGCTGACCTGTTCTTTCCAGCGCTCCGGAGAAACGTATATTAGGATGATTTTTTGTCCTTAAAACCACAAATATATCCTATGACATCATCACTTTAAATACAACCCATGAAAATTGTACAATAAGGGACTATGAACATAGCAATAAACTATTGCTAATGTAGCTGAAATTCTACATTTTTCACACCAAAACAAAAAAAAAAAAAATCTAATCTTCTCATTAAAAGTGATACAGAGCTGTTGATTTATAAATGCCATTTCATTTTTCCGATTTCTGTTTCCCATGTGTAATGAAAACTTTAACAATTCATATCTTCTCATCAAACGCGACCAGATTTTTTGGAATTATCAGTGCCATTTCATTTTTCATTCTCTATGTCCCGCCTTTAAATAGTTGTCTGCTGGTTTCAGGTTTTTGAAGAAAAAGTTCCAGCTGATTACGTTCGTCCCCAAGCCGGATGAGTTTTTCAAGCCCCTCTACCTCAATTATGGAGGGAACTTCAAGGTAAGAGAGAGAGGAAAGAAAAACGGATAATGGGGTTTTGTGTAATTTCCAAAGTGGCCCAGCAGGTGCTGCCCTAGAGGGGACTTTCAGCACATCTGGACCTGTGTGCGGGACTTTCCCTTGACTTCATGTTTAAGGGCCTTCTTATCATGAATGACTCAAGTGTGGGGCTTCAAGGAGCTTGTCTCTACAATCTATATAACATAATGTGGGTGGACATTTGTGTATGACAGCCGAAACTGTTCCACCTCTTTGGAAAATACCCCTGATATGTGTAATCCATGTCTTTGATGCGTCACTGTGTGACATTAATAACAGCCTGTTTTTCACTCGTTGGGGGCACAAAGTGAGAATTATGTGGTTCACTTTTTTTTTTTTTTTTTTTTAATCTTTTTATAGAACACTGATGTTTTCTTTTTAATGTTTTATCTTTTTAATCTTTTTCGTTATCTTTTTAATGTTCCCCCGATACGTCTATTTTTTTTTTTTTAAATCTAGCTAGAAAGTACTTTTTTAATGAGACACAGGCCTACTGCTTTTCATGCTAATGAAGTGATAATTACATGTAATAAAGTAGTTTAGGTGTAGTTAAAATCATTTTAATATGATCAAATTAAACCCTACAAAAATGTATAAACTTCTCTAAAATAAAATGTGTATGGGATCAAATAATTACATATATATATATTCATATACAATACATGCATGTAGCGTCCCTTGTTTGAGCATCATAACTATATTAAATGATTATCAGGGTTATGTGTTTAAATGTTTTAAAATAGCTATTGCAAACAGTCGTTGGTATGATATCACAGCAATGTTTAGAATGATTGTAAAACCTGATATATTCAGGACTTTGAGCCCCATAAAAAAACATCATTCTGATATCTGTTTGCAATTCCACACATTAGTCAGCAGAGTGCGCATGTGTCGCTAATAACAGAAGAAACATATTGTGGAAGAGAAGTACGCCTACTAGTGAGATGAGACTTGTTTGTGGTATAAACTTTATACCTTAGTGGTATAATCCATTGCTATTGCACAGGACTATTGGCATTACCTTAAATAGAAATCAGAGCCTATAGATTTATTTGATTGTTAACTGCAAATACATTTTTGCAGACTTATTTACATAGACTTAAGAGCAAAACAATACCAAAACATTTAACAATCTACTCCACACTGTGTTCAACAGGAACTCAGTTTACAAATTAGGCATTGCTCCTTATGCTCCTTGTTGGCTCTTTGGTGTGTGTGTGATTTAGTGACGAGGTGTATTCACTGCATCACTAAATCTTCAGATCTGATGCAGGAACAGGTAAAAGCGAAACAGTGAAGCGACACATCTGTGGTGCGGCTTTGTTATGAACGTGTGATGTTCTCTGCCGTATTTTCTGCACCGCGTATCACATCTCCAGGATGACTGCGACGGAGTGAAGCAGCTCCTTTGTAGATGAATGTTTGTCTGCGCTGGCTTGGTCTTGTGGTAGACTGCGAGTGCTTTCTCAACAGATCACAGACAATTCAGTGAGGCTGATGAGCTTTGTAGCCCAGGATGTGGTGGCCTTTGCATGAAAAAAAAAAAGATTCCTGCTTATCTGGCCATCACCTTGCTGCATGGAGGCTATAAGTGGCTGCAACTAGTATGAGCTGAAGGTTCACTTAATTCCTCTCTTGACTTCTAGACTGAATCCTAGAGAAATGACAATGTTTTTTAATACAAGGGCAAAACTAAACACAAGATGCAATATTTCCTACATTGTATTATCATGCTGTGTCTGCACAGTATCACCTAAAGTTTTGCACGGATCCCGCTAAACAGCGTGAAACCCCCAATTAATACACACATTCATGTACTTGCCCAGGGTCTCACTTGCACTTCATAGAGCTGTATTAGTCAGATCAGATAAACAAGTCTCTCTTTAAGATCTAGTAATAATCTCACGCACATTTCAGTTTCGAATATGCAAATTCTCATACAGCCCAGCGATAGTTCAACCAAATGCCCATATACAGTTATGTGAAGCTATATACCGTTCACAGGCCATTGTTGTCATTTACTTAGTCAGATACTTCATATTAATATCTACAATTTGTCCCGTTGTAGGATTGGGTGAAGCCTGTATTCAACGAGTATGACTATCATGGGGTCAACGCGGCTGTCGAGGTGAAATGCGCGAAGCATCACGATGTCCTTCACTGGAACAATGAGGGAGGAGGCCGCAGCCAGGACAGGGAGACGAGACAGGGCGGCTGTTTCCTCCCCGTCCTGCAGCCTCAGCGCGGCTCGCTGCTGCAGTTCCAGGAAGCCGGAACGTCGCAGGGCACGGCCCACTCCACGGGACTCATCTCCATCCACACCGTGACCCTGTCTGTGGACGGGGACTTCGAGGAGGAGGTCATGTCACAGAGCTCCGTTAACACCCTCAGAAGTTACCAAGATGGAGAAAGCTTCGGTTCGTATGGAGACAACAGGGAGCGTGCCGGCTACGATTTAGAGCCTCCGATGTCCAGGATGGATATACCGGACGGAATACTACCGCAGCACGAGATCCAGATATCCAACGACCTGTCGGTGGGGAATCTAAACTTCCAGCCACGTGGCCAGTTAATTGAACCAGAAAGGGTGTCGCTCGCCTCGTACTCCTCAAACGAGCAGTCAGAGGACGGCTACCCTCACGTGGATTTGGACACCATCGACAGCGGGTTCGGAGAGTGCGGCAGCCCTGGGTCGGCAGAGCACAGAGACTCCCATTTATTTGATGAGAACAAAACCTCTAACTCAAACTATGTTAAGCAGTGGATGGTTTGTAGTACTGGTCAAGAAGAGTCGAGCAACTCGGAGAACAAACTCCCAGAAACACAGTGATCCCACCTCTGCTTGACCGCCAACACTTACAGTTTGTGTTGCTGTGGCGACTTAAAACATGAACATTATCGTTGGCATACAGATACTTTAAGGGAAATCAGATGTCTGATTGGCATATAAATGTTTTAGTTGTGCACTTTGTACTATGTATTTACTCAGATTTCTCTTTTTTAAGTTTGTTTTTAGAGGAAAAAGACTTTGCTCGGACAGAGAATGACGCCCTTCAAGTCTGAAACATACTGCCGGAGGAGTAACTTTGGGTGTTATATAAAATCCCATGGATCAGTGATGAATTTGAAAAAAAAAATACATCCAGGCACCTCTACATCAGACCCACTGAATTTCTGCACCTTTGCGAACATTCGTTGTGTGTATAAAGGACAATGTTGGACTATGAGTCGACTCGCAGCTCTGGAGGCTCCTCTCCTGCTGACTCTGTCTGCCTTGCTGGTCGAGGCTCTTCAGACGTCAACGCTGGACTAAAGGTGGAGGGGATGGACAACAGCTGCCATCTCGACCGCAGGGACAGCGGAACCATCTCTGCATCCATCTCGCCATTGGAGGAGTATATGGATGTGCTGTGGATCCCAACTACCCGATTAGTTGCTACAGTATTGCTGTTGATTATTGTTAATTGTGACGGTGAAAGTAATGATGTGATGAATAAAGATTGATTGATTAAAATGTAAAGATGTTTTTTTTTTCCTTTATTATCTCTTATAGTAAACTTTATTTCATGTATTATCACAATAAGAAGAGCTTCTTCCCCCAGGCAGTCAGACTGCTAAACAACACCAGGACTATTGGACTGTAGTCTACATACCAGTCCAACCAGCACACTGCACCTTATGCACTTTCTTTTATCATATTTCATATCATATATATTTTTTATCACCTTTCATTATCTAGCACTATCTACCTCATATTTATTAGGACAGTCTGTGCAATCTGGGAAATATCATATTTATCAGGACAGTCTGTGCAATCTGTGTAACCACACCACTAGCCACAGTGCTCTGCAAAAAAAAAAACACTTTTGTTTACAGGGTTTGTTTACTGTGTTTTTAACTCATGTTTTACAATACAATTGAGTGTGTGGGTGGAGGATGTATGTATAATGTATGTATAATGTATGGGTGGGTGAGGATGAGGGCGTGAGTGTGTGTGTGTGTGTGTGTGTGTGTGTGTGTGTGTGTGTGTGTGTGTGTGTGTGTGCATGTGTGTATGTAAGATAAAGTATGTATGCAGGTATGTTTGTGTATAGACACTGTGTGTTTTAATCTGTTCAGTGAATTTAGGCACTTTTTCTTTTCTTTTTTTATCACCAATTGCTCTCGGTGGAACGCTGTCTCGTCTCACTATATACTGTGTATATGGCTGTAACGACAATAAAAACCTTGAACCTTGAACCTTGAATAAATAACCCTGAGGTTCATAGTATACAGAGTTTTTAGTTAATCTAATGAAGTGTCTGTGGTGACATTGCTGCAACAGATGAATTTATACTGCACACCAGAGACTGGTGACAATTTAATTGTGCAGCTCCTCTTGCTAAATGTTATTGGACCTGGTGGATCAAATTCTCATTTCCATTTCATTTCATGTGTGATGCTCAAAACTATTATCCTCCAATTTAGAGCCACATCAGTAACAAGCGTGATACAGAGGAGCTGTGATATAAGCGTGGACAATGGTATTATAAATTATTGTCACTCCCAGAAGGATGGAAGTTCCTCACTAAAGCTTTATTTCATAAGGTATTAGTTCATTTTTATATTTATCAATTTATTAATAAATTCAATTTATCATTCTGTCAATTTAATAAATAGATTGCAATTCTAATAACACACTGACAAAAAGGTTTTGATGGGACATCCATAAACATGCCAGATGTGATCAAAATGTTGCATATTGTTTTGATTTATACAGTTGAGCATGTGTTGTTGTTTTTTTCTACAGTTTCATATTATTATGGTCATGCATTAGGTTGTACAATAGCACCAGGATGGATTCATGCTGCAACCTACCGAGATCCAGTGTATTGATAACGTGTCCTACATGTAATCTGTTAGTAACCACTGGAAACATCCGCTCTGTTTTTGTGCAGTATCGGTAAAATGTGCAAACTTGGACCAGATTTTATCATCCGTTTATGCAAACAGAGCGAGCAGGTTAGGCAACCTTGATGCCATTTGTTGAAATGTTGAAACAAAGCGGACAAAACGTGCTAGCTAAGCTGTGGAAAACTACTCTTTACCTTGAGTAGAGAATGCTTGCAGAGCACAGTTGCTCTCTTTTACCAAAATTATCATATTTTACATTATACAGTTACTGTACATACACAATAAAGTGCAATGGTAGTATTTGACCAATTTACTAGGGAAAACTCAAATTTCACCCTAAAACTGCTTTATTTTTCTGTTCCTTTATTGCATATTTGTCCAATTCTGGATAAATGTAGTCATGACAACTTTGGGATGTTTAGAGTTTGATAATAAATATTTCTCAGACTTTGATGAGCATCATTAACAGATAATGGGTATTTCCTATTGTAAGGGCTCCTAATGGTAGCTGTAGTGGGAGGAGGAAGTGCAGCTTATTACTTTCCACACAATAATTTCCCTCTCAGCTAATGGGCTTATAGTTTCTTTAGTCCACACCAGCGTTCTGCACCAGCATGCAGTCGACATAGCAACAGTGCATTCTGTAAGTAGGTATTTGCTCTGTATTCCAGCTCTGAGGGACGACTGATGGCAGGTTTCCATCAGTCGTGTGTTGCATGTTGGTAGAATATCAGCATGAATTTGCGTCTTGAAAGCAAACAGGTAATGAGTCTAATATTTACTATTTGAGAGACGACAGGATACAAACTCAGACACTTCGGATCTGGTCAAAGATAAAACATAAATGAAGCTCATCTGTGAATGCACATCTGGAGTCATTCCACTTCCTTGACTACTTCAAAGTTGATCTACTGATGTTTATCAGTTTTGCAAAGTCTTTCTATCCATGTAATGCTCATGTTCATGATTGATCATTTTATTGTTGAAATTGTCCAAAATGAGACAAGCCAACAGACAACTGTGATGTGAATTCATATATTTAGTAATCAGTGTCCTTTTGTCTGTTAAAAAACTGTGCATTTGATAATTAGTAGCAGTAGCTAATTAGAGAGCTCTGGTTTTGGGATAATAATGTCATTAGCTTTAAAGTCATCAACACAGTAATGAATTAAAGTCTTTATTAGACCTAACCTAATATTTAAAGCTTGTGGTCTTTTTTAGCTCTGCTTTTTCACCAGTTTTACGTCTACTCATATATTATACATCATTTCTTAAATATTGATTGTTAAATTTAATAAAATGTGTTATAAACCGTTTATTAAATGTTTATATACTACAGCATTTGGTCTTGATCACGAAATAAAAATTCTTTTAATCATATGTTAAATTATGTGGTTTTGTTAAAAAAAACATTGAATAACAATATATTCACAAATATAAAACAAGGGTAATTTACAGTTAACTTTTAATCCTAATCTTAGTTCATTTCATCAAAGTATTATGACACAAGGACAATACTTTTTCTCTGTGCCAACACTGTTTCTTTGGCACTATGAACACAAGCCAGAGCACATGTGCATACATGGCCAACACAAAAAAAAGGAAAAAGAAAAAAAAAAAGAGCCGTGACAAGGTTTGACTTCCTGTGATGCTACTAGTGATAAGTTAAACCTCAGTTCCATCTCTCATTCACTGACTGAGACATCAACACAGCAGGGCAGCCCCAAGGTAATTGATTTTTTTCCATCATCATTTCTTGGCTTCTTCAAATAAAATATACTTAAAATATACTTACTTATATATATATATATATATATATATATATATATATATATATATATATATATATATATATATATATATATATATATATATATATATATATATATTACAGAAACAGATAGTATTAAGCAAACACTATAAAATGATATATGGTGATAGAAATGTATTGAATCTAATAGAATTGTAATGCATTGAATTCATATATGCAGAGTGACACTCACATCCATGGAGATATGATGTGTGTGCAGCTCCTGTTTGTGTGCTCCAGCATCCTCACAGTGACCTGTGGCGTCAGAGGTACTGTTCATCTGTCTGGTCACGGATACGTTGTCCCTCAGCGTTAACTGATGGAAAAGCTTTAATAGGGCAGCTTATGACATATCTCATCTCGTGGCTAATGTGATTCAGTTATTTCCTCTTTGGGATTACTTCTCTGTCATATTTTCCAATACCACAGACAGAGGTTCAAGGGACCAGTTGACCTATAGAAATGTTGAAGCTATTCGCATCATCTCATTATTATGTTATCTCCCTTACACCTTTGATTACATCAAAAGTTGAGTAATAGTTTGATTGCTACAGTGGTGAAAAACAACTAATGAGTCCATTCACTTGCATAATTGTACAATATTTGAGAATTTGTAGGCTACTTTACATTTCCATTCAAACATTGTAGTTTTGATTCAGCTCCGTGGGAAATGGTTATTTTACAAATTAGGATTTAGTATAAAAAAAATTCTAAACTTTTTAAATTCTTAGAAGTTCACATTTAAAATACATTTTCACACCCTAAAAAAATACTATTTGAATCCCTTGAATGCAGGACTCTTCTTGTAATGTAGTATTTCCTTATTAATCTATATGCATATTTCAACCACTGGATTAGTTAGCATTGTAGTAAATCATCTCGTTGTGTTGCAAATACAGTATATGATATAGGCTAAGTGATGGTATATAATTGTGTATCTGCATTAACCCTTTTTTTCTTCTGACATAGTTGATGGATATTCTTGTATGAGTGACTACAAAGACACATTTACATGCAGCCTGAACATCACTGGTAATCCCGTTGGACGGTCCAACACTACCTATCACCTGAAAGTCCAAAGTTTGGAGTAATTACACTTTTTGCAGAATTTTAAGAATAAATGAAAATGATAATTCTTGCACAGAGAATAAATATTTATTTTTGTGCCGAAAAGATGCAATAAATGTAAATGTTCTGTTTTTTTTCCTGTTCTCTTTGTTTTTAAAGGTTAAAAAGCTGTGAGAATTGTCTGGCCAGGAATCACAGTTACAGCTGTGTGTGCAAATTTCTTCCCGACACAGTTTTTATGATTGGAGACAAATTTGACATAGACGTTTGTTATGAGTCCGGCTGTGCGAGTTTAACAAATAATTTTGAGCCATCAAAGAACAGTAAGTATGAATCTTGTTTCTTTCACATGCATGGACAAAGATGTGTCTGCGCTCCTCTTTCTCTCTACCATGAAGTGACTATCGTTTAAATAGGAACCTACTGATGTGGTTATTAGTCAAACCTCATGTATTGCCAAATAAAGCATACAAAAGTCTTTATTTTTGCATGATTTAACTGCTTGGCTGTCAGCTGTGAGTAAGTTACTGTCCACACATGAGCATCATAATCAGGAAGTGCAATGACTCATAGACAACATTACTCAACAGAAAAAAAGAAGCTAGAAAGCCTATGAAGTTTCTGTAAACATTCAAATTACCAGAGTTCTGTTTAAGGTCATTTAATTGACCTTTGTATGAATTTTCAGGAGTAAAATGAGTAAGAACACAATTTTATTTTATCTATTAATCATCATGAAGCATCTACAGTTGTTTAGGGCCCTATTTATGTAACTAAAACTGCATGGCCCATAGAAAATACAGCCTATTTTTACAGTGGCTTTTCACTGTTTTCATACAGACGGTTTTAGTATTTTTAGAACTTGCAACATGAAATACTTTTCTCTGACCTGCTGCATAGCTTTGCTCGTCAGGTGTGCTCATGCTTCTGGTTTTATTATTATCCTTCACTCAAATATCATTATATACCACATATAGTATGTTTCTGCCCAAGCCTATACTATCTGTTTATCATTCAGTAGAGATACATATTTTAATATTTTTTGAATAGCAAACATTAGGTAATATATATATATGAATATTTGTGATCAGTTCAGCTGACAACGCCACACGAAGCCGATGTCCGACGAACACCAGAGGCTTTCAACGTCACTTGGAACAGTGGGTATGAAGACCACTTTTTTCTCGGAGGCTTCCATGAAATCGATTATGAACTCCTGCTTCAATCGTCTCAAAGCAACCAAAGAAAAGTAAGAGCTTCTGTCATTAATATTTATCATATGACACTGTTTTTATTGTAATTGGATCTGATATTTATTTTTTTGTTGCCACCTTTCCTCAGACTCTTAGTTCTCTTTCTAAAGAGATTCTGATTCAAAGATCTACGCTCGAACCAGATGTCACATATTGCATCAAAGTGAGATCTAAACCTAGCAACAGTGAATATAGTGCAATCTGGAGTGAGTGGAATCCACAGAAATGCTGGAAAACTGAAACAGAAGGTAATTGTTCCTTTTTCTATGTTGTTACTTCTACTGTGTATTGCCTGCCTCACGCTCATAAAAAAGTGTCATAGGTTGCATGCATAATATGACAGACTACACCACATTTTATTTCTAATCGTCTGCTTTCCTAAGAATAATAGATAATTCAGTCAACAATAGACTTCCTGTCATTGCTGTGGGATGACTCACCAGTTCAGTTTTATGTCATTCTCTTTCTCAGAGCAGGAAAATATATTAATCATCCTGACCAAATCTCTGGGCTCGCTGTGTGTGGTGTGTGGCGTTGTGCTCTTTGTGTTCTACAGCCCTGCTGCGAGGTAACTCATCCGCGTTATTAGACGTTAGTGAACGGCCGATTTAAGCGAAACGCGTGGCTCCAACTTACGGTTCTCCGCTATATTTTTTTTTTTGCAGAATGAAAATAAAAACCTTGTCTCACACGCCATCGCCAGCTCCTTTCTTCCAGCCTCTGTTCAAACAACATAAGGGCAACCTGGAGGTGAGGTGCTAATATAGGGTCACCCATTCTTGTTCTTGTCTTATTTAAAGCAGCGGTATCTCTTCAACAGGGATCAGCTATAAAACAACCGTTTTTTCCTTGCTTCTATTATTTCTCTTGTTCATACTGACCAATAGAAGATCACGTCTATGTGATAGAGGGACAGAATACACAGTCCTCCTTCCGCCACAAAAATGCATTTAAAAGTTAATCCAATGATACAAATTAGTCAAATAAGGTAAGATATTTCACGCTAGTCTTCTTCATGCCAAGTCCCTTTTTTATTACGATCGTTCTGTGACTGCACATGAGAACGCTCAGCAGACACAAACTGATGTTTTTCATGATAAAGGCTAGAACCACTTTATTTGACTAAACCACACAAGCGAAGTCTTGCCTTATCTTCAGACAAACTTACATACATTTTTGGGCAAAACACAGACTATGAACAGGAGAAAACTCGTTTAAATGTTCATTTTAGCTCCTGGTGTTTTAAGACTGATTTGAAAAACTGTAACTGTTACGTGATAGAGGATGTTTGGATTTACAGTGGAAGCATACTTGTATGACAATAAACCACATTACATGTAAGGATAAAGCAAAGCACAGCACATAAGAATTTTTTTTTTCATAATTTTTTGAAACCATTTATAACTTTCATACATGAATTATAGCCTCAAGCATTACAGTTCCTCTGTAAGGGGAATTCTCAGCATGGCTTTAAAAAATGTCATTTGAGATAATGTGATAGTGTTTAACATAGCAGTATTTCGCTTCACGTAAGGTGTGAGTATGTTGTGTTGTGTCTGTGCTGCAGTGGAAGTGATTCATGCAGTGTCATTATTCCTAATGTGTTTCAATGCTGCTGAATTCCCAGGAGTGGCTTTCCCCTCGCGGCAGGTGTGTACTCGCATACAGAACCGAGGAGATCTTAAAGACCGACGCCGTGATCGTTGTACCGAAACCCACCGCCAAGGACCCGGAGGAGATCCAGGACTTGTACAACCCCCCGGCGACACAAGTGGCCTTCACTCAGTGTCAGCCCGCCTACGTGGGCCTCCCCGGGATGGACAAGGCCGCCCCTCCTCTGACTGTGATCTGTCCGGGGAACGGCTCCTACACTCAGCTCCCGTGCTCCGCGTGGTCGTTCGGTGTTACAGACGTAGAACCTGCCGTCGTGGAAGGCGTCGTCTCCCCTCCGCCTAAACATTTCTTAGACGTCAGCCGCACGGACTCTGGTTGCAGCTGCGAGGATCTGAGCCAGAGTCCGGAGAGCAGTTCACCAAACAGCCCCGTTGATTACAGCCCGCCGCCTTCTACCGGTTACTGTATCCTCAACAAAACAGCAGCAGGCGTCGTTCCCGTTTTTGTCTCTAATATGATAAACCAAACTGCTCCACGGGATTTCCTGAATGAAACTATCCACCGCTTAGGAGAAACAGAGGTTCACTAGACAGGTGACAGGTGACTGCAATGGTTGTATATTGCATTTCTGGCATGGGTTGAAAAAAATCTAACTGGATATCTGCAAACGCACACACACACATGTACTGTATTCTGTTCTGTGTTCAAGATAGCACAGCTTGAGTTGCTTAGAACATCAATTAACCTCATGGATGTATATTAATCTTTTTGTAAAGCAAACATAAAGAGGCTTCTGTCTCGCATTTGATGCATTTTTCATATTGGCTGCAGAAGATGACTGACCTGACACAAAATGTGGATGTGTGATTCTCATATTTCTATTTCTGTTTATTTGCCTTGTTTATGCAGCATGTATTCATATTTTGCTTTCACTCTTTAATGTAGAATGAGCAATTGAGTAATTAAAGGGGCATTAAGTAACCTCAAAAGTACAACAATGTCATAATGTTCCTTATTTATGGTTAGAAAGAGCTGTTGAGATCTTTGCTGGGCAACTGTCCATCACTGAATGGTTGAATTACACATATTGCATATGGACAAAACCAGTTGGCTGCTCCTAAAGTAAATGGGATGTGTCAAATGCTCAAAATGTACACTATTTCCACACAAGAATCAATAAAGCACAAGTTCAACGTGGCGATACATTTCTTCATATATGAGAGCAAGTAAAAGCATCAGTGAGACATACTGTTTACTGTCTTAAAAGGAAGTGGCTATATATTTTTTTTTTTACACATACTTGTCTTGTCTGGTCATTTTGAGTAGGGCAGAGGAGAGTAACGCTGTATATTGCAGTATGCAGTAATGTTCTGTATATTAAATAATAAACAATAAGAATAATTATTAAAAAATTATATTATTTTTTATATATTTTTTCATTTTGACTTGTCTTTATCAATAAATGGAAGTTCGCACAGAAGTACTGGAAATAAAGATGCTCGAACCATCATTTTTTTCCTGATTAACCTATCATTTCTCCCATGTTGGTTTAAAGGTTGAGTTCTCCAGCTGAGCCTAGCTAACATCAAACCACTGGGAGGTTTGATGTCTCTCACAGGAAATTACAAAACACATATATACATATAAATATATATATACATATATATATATATACAGGGGTGCACATAACTTTTTTAGTACGTTACTCATATGAGGACCAGCAGATAGTGTTTGGTACTCACCTCATCCACGATAAGTCTTAAAAGTCTTCCTTGCTGTCCTCCGCAGTGTCGCCCCCATTTTCCTCATCAGAATCGCCCCCACTGTCCTTGGATTATTTACTACTTGGACTAGGTCATACACAGAAGATGCTCTTAGGCGTTTTGCTGCCTGCTTTAAGAGCATCCATTCTGTTAAAGTGATATCTTTGTCAAGCTGTAAGATGGCTTCATAGTTTCTGGGAATGTTGCAAACTGTTGTATTTCCAAAACCGTGGAGGTCTTGCATTTCCTGAGGCCATGTAGAGGGGTCAAATACCAGGAAATGATCACACGACTTAAGGGAGTCAAATCTGGTTTCAAACTCTTCAATTAACCCCCTGAGTAACTCTGCCTTATCTCTGTCAGCATCAGAATTAGAAACAGTGTGCACTGTGGTCTCCAGCATCCAGCATCAGTTTGAATTGGCCAATGACAACCATGAGCTCATCCTTACACTTTCCAATGGTCAGCTTTTCTTTCTGAAATCTGATTGATGTGTTTTTTAAAATGTTGCCAATGTCAAGCATGTGTGATAGAAAGCATTCAAAACGCTCTGTGCATATGTGCTGCAAATCAGTGTTATCACTTGTAGCCAACTGAATTTTAATGGCTGGCAATAGTCTTGATATTTTTAACAGCACGTCATGCCGCCATGCAGACCACCTAATATTATGAAATTTTCCCAATTTCACAAAGGAGATTCCATTTTCTTCACATATCTTCTGCAATGCAGCTGTTTTTTTCGCACCACCCTTCTGTAAATAAAACTGCAGCAGCCTGACAACAGACTGATTGAACGTCTTACAGTATGGAACCTGGCGGTCAGCTGATTTTGCGCAATTCTCCAGCGTGTGTGCAGTGCACAGAATGTGCACAAGAGACTCTCCAATCGCCACTAATCCCTTTAGTTTTGGTACAACACCGTTGTACACTCCGACGTTAACAGCTGCTCCATCTGAACACACAGACCAACTTTGTTGTCCAGTCATTCAAGCCTGCGTCACGAAACAGTTTCACAAGTCCGTCTGTGATTGCCTGTGCGGTTCTGTCGGCACCCAATTCAATCAATCCAAGAAAATCGGACGAAACCTCTCCATTGCTAGATACTGACACAATGTAGACGATTTCCTGTTCAGTTTTTGTAATGTCCTCTGACCCATCAAAAAGCAGCCCCCAAAACTGAGCAGCCTGTAACTTTGCTCGTAGCTCACCACTGACAGCATGAGCAATGCTCAGCATGATCCGTGTATGATAAGCAGTTCCGACGTTTACTCCTAGTCGCTTCAGTAACGGAATATCCTCCGAAAATGATGGCATGGGACGTGTGTGTTTTGCTCCTGCTAACTGTTGTCTGTTTCTTTTTAGAAATGTTTGACAAGTGTTTAATTTGATATCCACACTAGTTACCAACATTGAACAAACTAGCATTGGCAGCATGAAACCCCATGTGAAATATTTCGGGAGGGACGGTACGCAAGCGCGCTGCGGTGAATCACGAGCAGTACGCATCGCTCATTTTTGCTGCGCATGCGTACCTGCGTACCAGTTATGTGCACCCCTGTATATATATATATATATATATATATATATATATATATATATATATGTTAAATACAGTACTGGTGTAAATGCATTTTGTTGGATTTGACCACTTGTGGTAAGTAAAATCAGTCGATACTAAGCAGATGACTTCAACAGAACAAAAGGCCGCGTCCTGCACAGCTATTGTACGTGTGGTTGGGGAGTCCACCCACGTGTTTTTCTATCCATGCTGCTTATCCGTTCATCAGGTGTAGGTGCAACCCACACACATTTCCAAAAGTTAGTCTTTTCCCCACCAACAACATCACAATATCAAAGCCCCTGCACCGAGAATCAGACTGTGACATCATTAATGTGCTTCTCTCAATGTCCTCAAAGGGCTCAAACATGACATTTTGCTGAATCTTTTGATGTATGGTTATATCAGCTTTATAGACAACTTCATGTGTCAGTATCTAATGCATCTTTTTGGCAGAAAAACAGAATTCTATATTCTAAAGCTATACATAGCATATATATCATTGTTTTTGTTGGTTTTTGTTCTATGAATTTGTTTTATAGAGTATATTAGCAAAAGTATTCGCTCACCTGCCTTGAATCGCATATGAATTTGAGTGACTCGATTTGATCAACTCATCTGTTCAAAAGGGTTTTAGGACTGTGTTCATGGGAATTTTTTACTGTTATTCCAGAAGTGCATTTGTGAGGTCACACATTGATTTTGGATGAGAAGGCCTGGCTCTCAGTGTCCGCTCTAATTCATCCCTTAAAGTGTTCTATCTATCAGGTTCAGGTCAGTCACCTACATCTACACAAGACTGTCATCCAGGTCTTTATGGACCTTGCTTTGTGCACTGGATGATAGATTTGGACGAGTGAGCGAATACTTTTGTGTGGGAGCGGACGTCCTGTTCCAGTTCTTACCGGTAGGTGGCGGTAAAGCACCGAATCGTCTCTTTTGCCGACAGCCAAAGAAGAAGAAGAAGATGAAGCCGAGGACTCGGGAAGCGCCTTTGGGAGTGAATGGCGATCCAACGTTAGGAAAATAGAGGAGTTTTATCGAACGCGTGCACGCGCCTGTGTCTTTATTACCGAGACGCGTCTTATTCGCGTGTTTAATGCGACCACATGAATGTTCCCACAGACACAGACATGGCGTCTTGAAAAGGCTACGTTAGCATCTCGCGGCTAACCTTCACGCAGCGGTCCGAACTATCCTCTTTGTTTTTTGTTTTTTTTTCCTACATTTTACCAAGATGAACCTGGCGAAGAACCGAACTTTACACGCGCACCTGCGCGACGAGGAGGCGGCGGTGGTGGAGAACGCCATCCGCCTGGCGGTGGACTCCATCGTGAACGTGCTGTACGGCGTCAACAGCGCCCGGACCCGCGAGTACCAGCGGATGGTGGCCGACAGGGACAAAGAGATCCAGCGGCTGGAGGGCAGGCTCACGGAGATCGAGAAGGAGCTGCGGCTGCTGCGGCGCCACGGCTGCACCTGCGGGCTCCTGGAGGAGCCGCGGGCCGCCGGAGAGCCGTGGCCGGAGGCGGAGCACGGCGGCTTCCAGGCGGCCGCCGGCGACCCCGAGGTGACCGCGGGCCAGCAGGAGTGTGAGATGAGCATCTCCTGTGAGTGAACGGGCTCATTCAGTATTTACAGCACATCTGGTAAAATCTATGACGATGGCCTAAGCCCCGATTTCTGAGATTATTTTATGAGATTTAGAATAAAATACCCGATTTGGGCAAATTAACAAGCTTTTATGATGTGGGCTGCTTCAAGAAGGGTGCAGAAGGGTCTTGAATCAAGATACGTTTACGATCATAAAGGCTTTAGGCTCTATATTTCACAATTTAACTAAAAAATCTTTATATTCCTCACGATTTAACTTCCTTCTGTAACTTTCAATTTGTTTAAAAAGAGACATATAGATTTGAAATATCATCAAATAGTATGATACTTCTATTTTATATGCCTGTAATCATGTAATAACAAGTCATATACATTGACTATACTGTTATAGGATTATAGCCATAGGCTGGTTTCATCTGTTCCTTGGCAAGTTGATGTTGCATTTGAAATTGAAATATCATAGTAAATAGAAAGATGAGACTATAGATCGATTATACTAATCTATACAACATCAGAGCTAGTATGCAAAAGAGGAAAGCGCTTAATATAGTGCTGTATAATAAAGTGCTGTTGCATATATTAAAACATTTGTATTGCACAAATTTAAAGAAAAGTTGTCATTCCCTTCTAAAATGCTGGTGCATATCAAAAATTCAATAAATATGTTGCCAAATATTAAGAAAGAAACATCTCAAGTTTCAAAGAGTTGTCAAAATTGGAAGGGAACTGCCTCCTGACCAGTTTGATTTATTGTTTAACTAATTCCTAATCTGTAATATTAGTCATTTTATTCTTTATTGTTACGTAGGTGACATGCGGGCTATTTTGCCATTTTCACATATCTAAATTTGTTTCTGTTTCTAAACTTAGGGTGTTTCTATGGTCTAGTTAGACCCGTATGTTTTGTTTTATATTTTCGCCATGCATTGATGTAGAAAAGACACAAACCGGTGCATAAAATGTCACCAGATTGTAGGAAAAGCTTGATGCTCAAATGTTCCTGGGGCAGGATGCCCGGATCCCCCCTAATGTGTTCAGATGAAAGCTACACCCTTGAGAGCAGGAACGCGTCCTCTCAAGTTTAAAAGCTCTGTTACGTTAGACTTTTGTTTTTGCCGATATTGCCCTCATGTTAAGGTGTGACCTCATTGCACGGCATGTATGTTTCACACACGTTTCACGTTTCTTTATTGTTAACCTCTCGTTAAACAAGTATATGAAAATCACCTTACATCATTTGGTAAAGGAAAAATACCCCATGACAAGTAAAGTAGAACTACTTCATGTAAAGTTTTCTCAAAGCAGTTTCAGACTTGATGACTACTTAGTTTGAATACTTGTACATTTTATTTATTGCTTTTTGTCATATGTCTGTCTCCTTTCATTTACAGTAGGTCTCTTTGCAAGACCCCTCTCGCACGTCTCCTCCCAGAGCCAGGAGTCGGCTCTCCCTCCGTCGCCCAGCCTGAGCAGAGCGGGTCTGGACCAGAGCTGCACCTCCCACTCCTCCGAGGCCTCCGGCGTGTCGGAGGCGGCCAGGAGCCTGCCGGCATCGCTCGGCAACATCGTCATCAAAGAAGAGCCGCGCGATATCGACACCGTCCTAATCAAGTGGGAAATGAGCGAGGAGCGATACGGGGAGCATCAGGAGAGCCTGAACATTCCAGGTCAGGGTGGACGGGATCAGAAATGTCCATCAGAGTGACGGCACATGTTAGAGTTAGAGCTGTTATATCGGTAGGAGGATGCTGAGTTTTGAATTGCCAGGCAGGAGGCCTGTAAGAAAGAACGAAAAGCAGGTTTATGGACGTAGTGAAAGAGGACATGAAGGTGGTTGGTGTGAGAGAAGAGGACACAGAAGGCAGGGTTAGATGGAGCCAGCTAATCCACTGTGGGAACCACTGAACATACAATCTTAAAGGAGAAAAAGAAGAAGAGTTGGATTAGGACATAGTAAAATTGATTGGTAGTTACACCTATTGAATGTACTGTATCGCTAGGACTGAGTATCACAAAAATATGTCAGCAAAGACAAATTAAACTGACAAGTATTTAGACAAAGATTATTTTTCACATTTCAAACTGTATTTTTTTGTGCAAAAATGCCTTGTATTGCTGCTTTGTGTCAAATCTAGGGCTGCGAGTAATGAGCCAACTATTTTTATACTTGATTGATAGTCATGTTAATATATTATTAATAGTAAATTTGTTCTAAGATAATGTTGACCAAAACCTCTGACCCAAACTATTAAGTCAATCACCATAAAGGACAAAAGAATCTAAATAGTTACAGATTAATTTTCTGTTGATTGAAATAATCACTGCAGTTCTAGTTAATTTAAAATGTCCCAAAACATGCTTAAATTCAACAAAGTGAGGTCTTGGAAAAAACATATTTTTGGTTTCTGTACTGAAACAATCCTCAAACAGTATCTATCACTGTAAAAATAAGTTTATATGATTGGTTTTATGATCAAGATGTTTTTTTTCTCCTGATCTATCAGACAAACTGGAGAACAGAGAGAGGGAGAAATTCAGAGAGAAACCTCAGGCCGACCCAGGCGGACCCAGAATCACTGAGGGAGAACAGCTGAGGTGAGGATTCACCTGTACAGACAAATAGCCTGATTATTAGGCCTTTATTAAGAGGAAAATCTACAGTGAAATGGCATTAATCTATTGGGTAATTACTCAAACAAGCATCATTTAAACATTTTCACATTAAACTCAATCATCATGAGTCATGTTAATCATAGCTATGTTAAGTATTTTTTATACGAACATTTTATGATATTTAAAATACAATGTGACCCTGAAACTCATAATTTTTTAAAATATTGAAATATATTATTTTACTTTCTATTTTCCCTATTTATTTTCATTGAACATTTATAGTACAAACATACATATTACAAAAACTTGAAAAGAAACTTGAAATTCTATATACAACGTGAGAAGCTGAAACAAGCAGATCATTTTACCCAAGCATTGCAACGTTATAACCTGCTGACAACAAACACACACACACAAACCTCTGTTACTCTACATATTTGTCAATTTCTGGAACATTTAAGTTAAGAATTAAACTCTTGTGATCGCCTCTACTGAGAAAACACCTGCAGACATATGAATAACAACCTCATCACAATCTCATCTGTGTGATTCTCTCACCTTTTCAGGAACAAGAAGAAGAGCGTCCCCATGTCCCAGCTGCCGGAGGAGGCCCAGAGACAGAAGCGGGCCGCCTGGAGGGCGGCGTCCAGACGCTATTACGCCCGAAAAATCGCCCGTCAGCAGCCCAACCCTTCCCACGCCGGCCCCTTCCCCCACATCACAGACTCCCAGTATTCACAGCCCGTCTCCTTCGCGGAGAAGAGGAGGAGGACGCTGATATCCGAGTTGCCTCAAGAGTCCCAGACGATGCAGAGGGAGGCGTGGAGAGCCGCGTCCCGACGCTACTACGCACGCAAGCTAGCCCGCCCCCACGCCGAGCCGGCGCCGTTCGTCCACCTGCTCCAGAACGTGGAGGCGTCCAAGGAAACGCAGGGACCGAGCAGGGGGGGCGCCCACGCCGGCAGCGAAGGCATCATGTGCAGCTGATGCAGGAGCGCTGCCTGGTGATCAGGATGGTCGGGGTCAGAGGTCACAGACCAGTGAGACGCTTCCTTCCAGAGACCGATGGGGAGTCAGCGCCCGTCCTCCCATTGCTCTTTTTCGTCCTTTTTGTTTTCCCATGTATTGGCCACTCTCACTCCACACCAACAGGACGTTGTGTTGATGTATTGACAGTTGCATTCTAATAGCAGTGTGTTTCAAAAAAATACAGAAAATTAGGAGAAGTGAATATTAGGCCGTTCAAAGAATTAGCCGTATTTGCCTCTTTCTTCGCAAAATCACATATGAAGGTCAGTGACAAATCAGTTTTAAGAACTAATTCATCAGGTCTCTCAAAATGTACTTTTTGTATTCATGTTGGTTTCTTGTCATTTAAAGGTTTAATGCAATTTCTATTTATTTATTTATTTTTTGACACAAAAAGTCAAATGGTGTAACTGAAAGAGAATCAACCTAAAATATAAAACTATTTAATGACATGTCTTTTGAATTTTTTTAAAACTTCTTTGAACTATCTGCCACCAAGTTTGACCTTTACCCCTATTTACTGTAAAACCTTCAGTTTTAGCATTTCTGTGAGTAACTAAACTAATATGTATTTGTATAACCATGGTTTCTGAGAAGTGTTTCACATCTGTGTTGCATGGAGAACCAGATTCTGGCTCCTATGAACTGGTATTTCAGCCTAGTAATTCTTTTACAGTTTTTGGTTTTTCCTCAGAAATATAAATAGGATCAAGGTCCAGGTTTTTTTTAGTTCATACAGTAAACATTTGAGTTTGTAAAGAAAAATGCCAGGCTAATTTTTTTTCTTTTTTTTCTTAAGAGAATTTAAAAAAAAGACATTTTTCTCACATTTGGATTCAGGACATACAATGCAGTGTTACCAAATGCGTAGAATTAAAAATTATTCTAAGTATGGCTTTAACTTAACGTGTTTTTAATCACACTGCTATTATTTAGAACACATCTGTATGTGTAGCGGGGGTGTCTCTTTAAATTACCCTGACATATAAAAGCCAGAAGTGACACTAAATGAAAATCATTATTTTAGTGATTAATCCACAGATAAGCCTAGTAACCTCCACCTCTGAGTGGAGAAACGATTAAAAAAAAAAAAAAAAAAAAAAAAGAATGATGAAGCGTTCTTTTGTAAAATCCTGCTCATTTTAAAGAGCGTTAATTCCCATCACTAGAGGTCATGCAGAGTTTTCTATGGAGCGTGTTAAAGGGTCATCGAGTGATTAAGAATATTGGACCAGGTGAAATTTCATTTGGTTTGTACCAATGAGGTTATTTGTCTCAGGTCTACTCATAATAGTTTGATCCATGTGTTTTAAAAACAATCAGTGTTCCTTCCTTCATAGTTAAATTATGCAAATAAACATCACTATAGCTTTAATTTCTCTTCTTCATTTATGCGTATATATTTTTTTTGCAGTCACATGCCTGTACAAACTGCTCATCAGGAATTTGAAATTGAAGAAACATGAAGCTACTGTACAGTGCTGCTGTGTGGATGCAGCGCCCCTGGCGTCCAGTGTGTGGAACTACAACCAGGCGTCTAACGATCAAATGAGCTCAAAACATTTTTGTTAGCAGCAGATCAAACTTTACTGGAACGACTTGATGTTTTTTTTTCCTGAACATAAGATAATTTTAATCCAAATGTGGTATTGTTCTTATTTGTGCATTTGTTTTTTTTATCTACAGCAAGTCTACCCATCCCAGGAGAAAGATTCCTCCTGAGCTTTATTTTATTTTATTATGGAGTGTATGTTGCTGTGGACTGTAAAGCCCCCTAAGGCCAATAATGACTTGTGATTTTTGGGGCTTTACAGACATGTAATCAAAGACTCATGTCTGTTTTCACGCTGTGTCTTTTACTCATTAAAATTCGGTATGCAGTGAATATTTGAATGCATGAAGCAAAAAAATGGGACTTACTGGCCGTAAGAAAAGGAAGTTTCTTTAAAAAAAAAACATTTTTTCATGAAATAATCCACAATAAAATAAAAGGGCAACATGTCTGCTTGTTTGTGTCTTTATTTTAAATGTTTTTTCACAAGTTAAGATTAGACATTCACAATATCATAGAGAGCATAGATGTAATAACACATAAAGAGGCTTGGAAGAGAATATGGTCAGAATATAGAAGTCTCCAGATGAAGATACAAGCTACCAAAACTGTCATGTTTGGAACACCATGTCTCAAGGATTCATGCACGTCTTGGAGTTGTCCAATTATTTCTATTTTTTGGTGTTCTACATTCTGGAGTGTTTTTCTTCTAGATTAAATAAATGCTAATTACCGCCCAATATGCATAAAAGCCCCTTCTAATGATGTTATCATTTTTTTTAATTTCTCAATCAGAATTTCTTGTGATTGAATTTGTCTGCATGTCAAACCGCTAAGGAGAATACGAAGACGTCCTCAGGCTGTTTGTCCTGAACACGACGCGTGTTAAACGCAGCTGATCCTGCAGCAGCGGTCATTACAGAAGCTTATGGTGTAGGAAGGGCTGGAAAACACGCTGAAATGTGAGCTCTCCGACAGCTGCTGCGGCAGATGCACGAATGAGGCGAAACAGGCGCGTGTCTGGCGACAAACACACACACACACGCGCGCGCATCCAGCTCTGTGCGTTGGCGCCCAGAGCTTCTGAGCAGATAACGAACACTTTGTCATATCTCATTGATATTCCTCCCTGTAAATGCTTGTTATTTCCTGCGGGGAGGACGGAGCTGTGCTGCGGTGCCGTTGTCTGCGGGTTCCACAGTCCGGGGGCTGATGCGTGGTCTCTAACCTGCTGCTGGAGGATCAGGTCCGGACACGCAAGAAGGGGCAGACGCCCCGTCTATTTGTGGCTGTGTGCCGTGGTGATAAACGACCAACACACGTGTATTACAGACAGTAGCCAGGCTGTGAAGGGGGAAAAAAACTGGAATTTCTCTCCAACGCTTTGCAGGCAGCTGCCAACGGGATTTGCATACAGTTTATTTTGGGTAAAACAGCTTTAGTCGCCTCCTCACCTGTTAATTCCCCGGATTTGCTCGCTTTTCCCCACATTATGGAGTTTAGGAGACTGAACTGACGCGTATTCCAGCCTGGATAAAGAAAGAGACCTTGCGGGACTACTTTTGCGCACTAAATGGGTGCGTTTGCAGACGAGTTCTTCGCCTGCCTGAAGGCTTTTGCTGCTCAGTTAGACGCTCATTTTATTTTGAGAGATTTGCTAGAGTGCTGTCGACATTTTTATCTGTATTTAAGGAAGTAAAGTATCTATATTTGTAGAATGTATAACTTTACTGTGCGCAGTGCCAGTTGCGTCATTTGGTACACTTTCCGTCGCGCTTTGCTTCCAAATGGACACTTAATTTTAAATATTTTTGAGTATAACTTTTATTTTTAAGGCAGAATCGTTCATTTTAAAGTTAATTATTAATATATTCACATTTTTTAACTGGACAAACCTATTTTTCCTTCTTCTGGAGCCTTTGGAGAGCTCTCTGTGCTTTTGGATACACCTGTGCACTTTTGGAGCGGTCCGTTTGGATCACAGTCGTCCTCTCGCCTTGTTGGATTCTACCATCATATTAATATTATTTCTTCGGTCTTTTTGGTCTAGTCCAAGAGAAGAGGGTCTCTTTGCCTCATAAATCCCACCAATGGGCTGATTGTAGTCTCTCAGACATGCTCCAGGGCTTGGCAATTGGCACAAAAACGCAGCAAAAAAGTCTCTGAGCTCAGCTGTGCACTGGCTGACAATTGCTCTTCAGTATCAACTGTATGACTATTGGATGGACCAGAATAAGTTGCCAGCATGGGGGTAGGACATGGTGTATTGGAGGAGGGGGCTTTATTGTACATGGCCACTAAGATACCATTATAAAATATAATTTTGGAGCATATGTATATTTGGGCCCCAAACGTCAATTTCTGTGATTTGGGGGCTCTCTGGACTCTTTATAAATGGTTTAGTCCAATTTGCTCACCCCTACATATTCAACATACATGGAGTTGTCCTTTTTGCAGGGATTGCTGGGAAGAAGAAGGAGGCTGTCGAGGTTTGGACTGTGTGCAGGAAGGTATAGGCAGAGCCACTCTCAAAAAAGGTAAGAAATCCTATGTTCAGCTGTGGCCAGTGGTGCCCAATGTGGGCTGGAAGGCACTTAGAGACCGTATACTCACTGTTTTGACAGAGAAATACAGCTTCTTAGGTGTATTTTGGTGTATCTTTGGTGGTGCCAAAGCAGGGAGGGTCAGGGCATTATGGAGTGCATTAGCAAGAAAACATGGAGGGACGGCTAGGGGGAGCCAGAGCTGGGCAGGAAGGGAGCTGCCTGGCCCTGAGCTGGAAGCACAGAGGATGTTTTGCTCTTGCACTTGTACTCACAAACATAGAAGAACTCCGGAAACCCCTTCATTGTGACGGTTTTAATCTCCCCCATTAGCGGTGGTTCTTGTCTGAGCAGCCTGAAGGGTGTGTGTGACGCCTCCTCACTGCCTCACATCTGGAAAAGGCCAAGAAATCCAGCAGTCATGTCACAAGTGCAAGTGGCTGGAAAAAAAAATCATGCAGATACTCGCATAGAAATGTGGCTCATGTACTTTTAATAGTGAATAAAATGGATTACAACGTGTACATTTTGATTAGCTCAGCCCTGCTGTGATCACAGAAAACATTCAAGATGGCTACTTCAGTGCAGGTGAGAGCAGCAGGACACTTCCTGATCAGCTGCTTATACAACAAACCCATAGGTAAAGGCTTTTTTTCTAGAATTACCATTTATATATATGTATATATATAAGCCTGTAAGGCCTTTTTTTAATAGATGCACATTATTAATATTATTCACTGAGCCAAAGCTTCAGGCCAGGACTCTGTGGAGAAGTGAAAGTGTCTGTGCTTTAAAAGGCCTGTTGCAACACTGCAGTGACTGTTTGATTGACAGGGGAGACTTTAACCTGGCAGCAGTAATTGACCTCGTTATTAAAAAAAATCCAATTAATACAAACAGCCCATCTAATCACATGCCAGTCCTTATTTATCTTCAAATAGATAACAAATATAGCAAAACAATCAATCCTGCCAGTAAAGAAATGCCATATGGAGGCACAGTCTTAATTTAGGTTTTAGATGTCATTTGCGTAAAGGGTTAATAAAAAAATATTTTTCTTAACAAATAGAAATGGTGCTGTCAGATGAAAATGAAATCCAATTTGTTATAGTATTAGCTCAGGTTTTTCCTGACTATATGAAAATTGACATATTTTACACTTACACACAGAAAAACACTTTAAAGTCACAAAAGTGTTATTAACCCCTTCATTACCGGCGTCTCGTCCTGTAGTTTGCTGCATCGTGTTGGGGCCGGCTGTGACTTCTCTCGTAGAACATGGTCTGTGAAGACAAAAAAATAGAAATGTAACACGTTAAAATGTGACTTGCTAAAACTGACATTTCTATCAAGTTCTAAATACTTTTAATTTAATGGAAAGAAAATGGCCAATTGAGGGAAGAACATTTGCCTTTTAAGACACATTCTGAAAATATATCTGTTAAACATGGTTAGGGCAGAAAAGCCTTAAGGTGAGGAATAAGGAACAATAAGTTTATGACGATGACTCAAATGTTTTATTACATAATATCAAGTCAAATGAGAATAAAACTTCAGTATTTAGCAATGATCACGTTATGAATCGCTATTCGGCCGAATAAGGTGCAGCACTCTATCCACCACTGAGGTTTCAGAGTCTGGACGCCCACCAGTATGAGACCAATGCTTATATACAGCAACGGTCACAAGGTCGTAAATCCGGAAAAATCGAGATCAAATTCCATACTCCAACCTGTTGGTGAACGGACGGCGCAGAGCAGCCTTTATCTAATCAGAATGTACGACCCAAAGTTCAGAGAACGCATCTTCCTATAGGATCACAATAACCAGTGATAAGAAGCAATGAATGCAAAGGAAATATATATATTTTAAAAATGAAATGTTTCCTATTACAAACATAATACTTTTAAAAAGAAAAAGTCTTTTACCTGCTGTTAGATTTTTCTCTTTTTACAAGAATTTATTCAAGATAGATATGCAAGTGTTTTTTGTTCATTTTGATGCATTAAACACACAATTTTAAAATTAATCAGGAGTTAAAGGGTTAAATCCTGCTCATGAGCGTCACTCCTTTCAGTCCACAGCAGTGGTGCTGAAATCAATTTTTTTTTAGTCATTATAGGTAATTTGCTGCCCTCTCTGGCAGACACAGGGATTTGAAAAGAAAAAGAAAGGCAGAACACACAATGACATGCCTATCCATTACGTCAGCGTGTGTGTCTCAGGGGCTTCTTTTGAATTAGCTCGGCCTTGTGGTCGTCAGGTGCCGCCACAACACAGCCATTGTGACTACACTGTGGTCTGTGTGTGTGTGGCACCATAACACACATGCTGAGCCCTTGAGACACATTTATCTTTGGCATTCACTATACTTTCATTTTGTGGAGAGAAAAAAAAAAAAATTTACCCACAGATTTTTCCCCTTCACCAGCCAGTTTGAACTCTCATCATGCAAGTTCTTGTTTTAAACCAGCCCTGAAAGCAGCCTCTGTTACATGAAGAACAGGTTTTGCAGGCTAAAGTTTGTTCAGTGGCTAAGTTGAAGAGTCCTCCACATTCAGCCGGTTATTGCTGCTGCTCCGGGAGCTATCAGCTCGGCCCATAGAAACGCATTGGGAGCAGCCTGGTGCTGAAAGGCTGGAGTGGTGAACAGAGAGAGGAGGAGGCTGTTAACTGTTTCAGCCAGCAGAGGGGGAGAAATCTGTCCTACAGCAGCTTCCCTGTGCTGGAGTCTTCCTAAATCTGTGTGTTTTGTATTTTTTTCCCCTCAGCCACCAGACCAGATCCCTTTCCTCACATTACCAGCACAGGGACTAGTGCTTCCCTGCGGTTTGATAAGGTAAGATGCTGCGTTTCTCCTCCTAACGACCCGCCTGCACATTTCCGTCACAATCGCTCGTCATTGTCAGAATATTCCCTGAAATAATTGGTTAGCGCCGACAAGCGGGACGTCAGCTGATCGGCGGCGGCGCTGAACGTTGCAGATTATTGATGCTTGTTGAGCTGAAGAGAAATGTGATGTTGGCTGATTGACGCCAGGCTGAGCCTGCACACTACAGCACTGTTCTTTTCCTATATCACGGCTCCTCATATATGTCCCACACTGCAAAACTGAAATCCTGCTAGGTGAAAATATCTTGTTTTTGGTACAATTAGTCCAACTTAAAAAAATGTTACTGTACATACCGAGAGATCAAATAAATGCCTCTAAACTGTAACTGTCCCATAAAATGACTTAACATTGCTCCACTTTTTTCTTCTATGAGATTGTTGTTTTTTTTTTGTGTGGGCTACACCTTATTCTACTTAGTATTTATTTTCACGTGTTTTCCTTTTTTTTTTTTCCCCTTTTCCCCCCTCTACCCTTGTATCAGCTATGGATTTTATTGTCTTTGTTGTAGCATGAAAAATGCCAAAATTTTGATTTCTTGTCTGTTGTTGACGTGTTTGACGGAAAACCCTGATGTTCCAATCATCATTAGGTTAAAATTTAATCCTGTGCTAGTCATCAACAGTGTGCAGTTCTTTTTTTCCCTTCTATTTGTAAAGCCCAAAATCACAGTTTCAATGGGTTTCATAGGTTAGACCCACGCATCATACAGGGAAATACTCCCTGTTTCAGGATGGACAGGCTTGTAGTAGATGATGTGTGCACAGGATGAAAAACCACATTTAGGACTGGAAGAAAGTGGAGTATGACATTAATTAGAAAATCTATTGATTGATGGTGTGTATGGAGGAGGAGGTGATAGGATCCATTGTCCGGTAGCGTCTATGGTAAAATGACCCAGGATGCCTCATGCTGGTCTGAACATGGCTGCAGCATCATCATCGGTTACATCAAACCCTGATCTCCGTCTCCTCTGTCTCTCTCTCAGACGTTTGTATCCAGCCTTGCATTGTGACCCCCTCCATCGGCGCCACCTGGAGACCATGATGGACGAGGACATCGTCGAGGACCGGGCCAAGCTGAAGCAGGGCCTGGTCAAGGTGCTGCAGTGCGTGGCCACCATCTCCTCGGCGGCGGCCGTGGTCAACCCCATCTTCGGCGTGGCCGGGTCCCTGATCCGCGTGGTGCTGCACCAGGTGGACGACGAGGACATCCGCACCCTGAAGCGCGAGTTCGGCTCCGTCAACCTGGCGCTGGACGACATCTCCAAGCAGAACCTGAACACGCTGGTGCAGATTAAGAAGGAGACGCTGGACGGCCAGTACTGTCAGGTGGAGGAGAACCTGAAGAACCAGTTCAGGCTGTTCATGAAGATGGTGGAGGCCAAGCCCGAGAGCTGCAAGCGCCGCAGGGACGAATTCGAGGAAGGCTACGCCAACGACCTGGGCGACCAGAACCTGCACACGCTCTACGACGGCGTGGTGGGCAAACCCAAGCTCTTCAGCAAGCCCATCCTGGAGGTGTACCTGAAGCACTCGCAGGGCGACCGCCGCACCATGGAGCGGCTCTGCACCCGCCTCACCTACCTGTTCTGCGTGGGGCTCATCGCCTTCATGGGCTACGCCGCCATCATCGGGGACGACGAGGAGGGGCTGAGCGAGGAGTGGGCTGAGAAGATGGAGCACGTGCAAGACAAGATGCAGGAGGCGCTACGCAGGTGCAAATGAAGAAGAGGAGGAGGCTTGAAGAAGAGTCTTTTTTTTCCCCCTCTTCTTCCCACTGCTGCTTTCTTCTTTATCTTCAGGACTGACGTCCACATTCCTTCTAGCTTTTTTTTCTGTCCTCTGGAGCTCTTCGTAAACATCTGTGTTCACCGTTTGAAAGTCTCATGATAATCATGAGCGACAGCTTGGCTCATTGTTTTGAAAACGCTGTTGTCCAAAGTTGCGGCGGTGATTAAGCTCAAGGAGACCGTGGTGGTTTCAGATAATATAAAAAAAAACACACTACTCAAATCTCAGCGTGCGATATTGCAATGAATGTCTACCCATTATGCACTTTTCTTGAAGATATTTGCAGATTTGTCATGTAAAGTAGTTTTTGAAGCGCGCATGCTTACACAATAAGGAAATCACTGTTTTGGGCAAGTAGCCAAAGAAAAGCCTTCAGCTCCTGTTGTATGAGCAGGACGCCACTAGAGGGCCACCTATGAGTTCTTTAACATTTAAACCTGTTGTATATCCTCCGTTTTATATGTGGGAATAAGCCACTGCTGAGTTACAGTTTTCTTTTAGGAGTTGGTATAAGTGGTCATTTATATAACTGTGGTGGTAAACAGGATACATACATATATAATCCTATACTACACATGATCATATCTTTATGTGCAAGGTAGTTCCACAGATATATATATATATATACACACACACACACTTATCCAAAACTAAATAATTCTTATTTTACGATAATAATTCTCTAACTCTGCTGTGATTATTTTTTTTTTTCTCTCTACTTTTCAGAAAACTATAGTGAGTAAAAAAATTGAAAACACTGCCGGTACAAATAAAATTGGATTCCAGGTAACACTACATCTGACAAAACAGTCACTACATTACAGAAACGTACACTAATATTAAATAATTAGCCATTTGGAATCAACAACCCTTAGCCTAGCCCTTACCGTGCCTCACGTATCCAGCTCAGGTATTTGTCCTGAAGTCTCTGTCTGTCATCTGATGTTAATGATCTGATGTTCTTTCTCTATGTTTGTTTGTGTGCATGGTAACGCATCGGATCAGTTGCGTGTGTGTGCGCGTGTGTAAATTGCTGTATAAATAAAGTTGAATTTATGCACGTTCGCTTTCATCACCCAAAGTTTTATTTTAGGATTTATAAATATGAAATATTATAAATGTAAGGAGCTGTTAGAATGACTCTCCTGTGAAATGACATCACTCTTATCGTCCATGTGGTGTGTGCGCGACACCTGAAGAAACGCTTTGCAGGAGGTGCACGAAGTGTCGCTGCAACCTATTATATATGTACATAAATATGTTGGTCATTTAGGATTTAGAACCTATAAACCATTTAATATTCATTTGATTTTTATAGTTAAGCACGATAAAGTTTATCTCTTTTTGTTCATCTGACCAACAGTGCCTGAACATGCTATTAGTTTTGTATTGATATTTTTTCCTTCAACTTTTTATTTTTTAATATTTCACATGCATCGTTATTCGCATCATGTTTTGATTGACTTATACACTACGGTTCAGATTTAATCTTGAGCCTTTTTTTGTTTTAGAAGCAAACTGGTGTAGTCTGGGTTTGGCTGTATCAGGACACGTTTAAATAGAAGAATCGGATTGTAAATCACTGGTTTTCAAATTATCAACTTAAAGCACTTCATTTATTTGTGTTTTATTTTTTGACCAAGATCTAAGTGGTTTTGTGGCATCATCTCTCACACATTCTGTTAACGCTACATGAACTGAAGTCAAGCTGCTGTCGGGATGCAAATCATAGGAATCTCTTCAGGCTTTTTTTTTTTAATGTCATATATATTATGTAATTACTATGGGTCATTGATGCCTGGTTGTGTATGCACCATTATGAATAAACATGAGTGAATAATTCTGGTTTGGTGTATTAATTATGTTACTAAAGTAATGATTACAATGGGGGAGATGCATCTATTACAAGTCAAAGTTAGTGTTAAAATGTAAAAAGGTGAAACATTTGTGATGTAGAATGAGACTTTTTATAGTAATAAAGCATTTATAGCTTAATGATAAATAGCTGAATGTACCTGAGAAATATTAACTTGTAACTGTAATTTTATAACATTGGCAGAACATTTTGGAAAATATTTTATTTTAAGCTGAGGCTGTTTTTTTTTTAATGGACTGGGCCATTACATCCATTAATTCCCTTTTATGCTACATCATACAATAATGATTAATTGTACAATCTTTGAGCTTGCAGTGGTTATCTTTCATTATAATTTAAATATATAATTTATTTTATTATGTTATAGTCATATAGATTTTTTCTTGATTGGTAAAATTAGATAGAAAACATCCTATTTAGTCCTATATTAATATAAGATACATTATAATTGGGGGTGGATTATCTCGGCAAAGGAGAAGAGCTCACTATCACAGACATGTGAACAATATCTGAGAGAAATTGTTATTTTATGTATATAGAGGATGTTTAAGATAAGTCATAATATATCTTTAGATATATTAACTAAACATATAACCCACTACAGTGGGTGCAGGATTTTGTTCCAATCAGGCAGTCACACACACTAATGAATGTACTAATCAACCGGACCTTTCACTAGTAGAATCAGGTGTGTGCCTACCACTGGGTTACACTAGTTGACCTTTTGTGACAAAACTCGAAGAAAAATCGTTATTTTTGTATTAAGAAAAGACTAGAAACCAACATGAGTATATAATGTACATTTTGTACTATAAATCAATGTTGTAAGAGAAGGCGCAGTTCACCGGTTTGTCCACCAGAGGGCGTCAGTGCTCCAATTGCTTCAGGATTACACCTGTTTCCTCAACTCCCCGAGGGCCAACTGGGCTGAAGCATCACATCTGCGTCCTAAACTGCCAACTACTGATTTTTTTAGTGTGTTAGTGTTTTTTTTAGCTCATAAACATCTTGTTACACGCGGTGCACGCAAATCATTCAACTTAATCTTTGCAAGAAAGAGGTGAAGTAAGGCAGAGGTTTAAGCACCTGTGGTACACGGCCCTCATGCACCATAATCCAGATGAACAGGTTTGACTTCGCCCACAGCTCAGAGTTGGCGAACCAAAACTGGAAAATGCGCATAGCAGCCGTCTGAAATGCGGATTACCGAGACGCGGAGACGCAGCTCCCTCCGCCGGCTCCTCCAGACGCCGACGCGCGTCCTCCTCCTCCTCCTCCTCCTCCTCCTCCTGTCATGTGATGGAGCTCATCTCCTCAATGACAGCAGCTGCTCTCCGACAATCCATTTATCCATTTACACCTGAAGAAATAACGCGCGCATTCCTCACAGAATACAAATAAAAGTTTGGAGAAATCTTCATGCATGATGTGAAGTCCTCCATGGTTCAAACGATTCATTGTGATTGTATTTATTTATTTATTTATTTATTTATTTGGAGGGACGAGCAGCCTGAGCCTCGCAGGGCGCGTCGATGCGCGTCGTGTGCGCACAAATGAGGAGGATGGGAGGTAGCATTCTGCCAGCATAAAGGAGTCTGACAAACAATTAAAAAAAATAAAAAATAAAACATTCCCAGCGATCAAAATGTGTAAATTTAGATTTTTTACGGGCCCATGTGTTCCCATTTGTGACAAATAAAAGAGGTGTGCTGTGCAGCAGTTATTAATAGCCTAAACACTACGTATGCATATTTAATATGATAAAAAAAATAAATATAAACCATACTACAAATACAAACGTTTGACGATTTTTATATAAAAAAGAACACATTTGTGGTAGAAATGAGGTTGATTTTACATCAGGTAGTCATGGTTAAACACTGAAGAGACAATGAATCGTTATTTTTAGTCGTCTTACCTTAAGTTTGGACCCCCCAGCAGCTGAAGATCACGATGAAAATGGTGAGACGTTTGCGCCAAAGCGCGCAAAAGACCTCGGGTCGGTGGAATGCGCCGTGTGGAAAAAAATTTACAGGGAGAGAAATTCCGTTTATCCGGCTGCGTTTGGAATCCTCCCTCCATGGTGACAAAAGCCTGAAAAGAAAATGGAGCAGAGCAGATTTTTAACCTCTCGTGAATGTGCCCCCCTCCCTCTCTCTCTCCCTCCCTCCCTCTCTCCTTTGCAGATATTGTGTGCGCATCTCTTCTCCTGCTGTGCCTGTGGATCCTGTTTTTTTGGACCCTTCCTCAGCTCCACAGAGAACGAGAGAACCGTGGGAATTCTCTCAAACTTGAAGAGCGAAAAAAAAAAAAAAAACTTGTTTGCAGCTGTTGAGGCTCATCGGGCGTGAAGGATCAGCAAATCCGTTGCATTGAGGTACAGAAAAAAAATGTTATAAGAATGTGATGATCGACCTTATGTGGCGTCTAGAAGGGGGAAATATGCAGTAAGGTGTGTCCGATGCTCTCAGGGCACTTACGCGTAAAGCAGGGCTCCAATGCGCATTTCTTTTGGATGCGCATGGCAGTTTGTAACAGTCTCCTCATTTAGCTTCCTTTCTACATGGTGAGAATTTATTCAAACTATCTGTTCTAATCATTTATGAAAAAAATGTGTCCAGAGAATCGTGTTTCCTTATTTGCCACACACCGTTGTAATAAGATAAGAATAAACTAAAACTAAATTACCGTCGACGGTAATTTGTGGAGTGACGCAGCATCTGGGGATCATCCGGAGAATAAAAGTCTGAACAGAGGGGACACGGTCATGCATTATGGATGTCAGGATGCACGCGAGGATGGAGGGTATTTTTAAAACGTTGCTTTGGCCTTGGTCTGCTCTGCTCTGAAAAGGACTCATGTGCAGACCCAAGGGCATCGCTGTCATGTTCTCATCCGAGGATCTCAGGCCTCCGTTTTGTTTGCGTGACATCGGTGCGTGCATCCTTCGTGGTGTGTGGGTGTGTTTCTGCAGCCCAACAGATAGAAAGAAATAAGGCTGTAGTCTATATATGGAACGCCTGTATAGAAAAAATCTTTGAAATGAAATCACACTTTTAAACGTTGCATTTAAACCTGATTCATGTACCGCTTGGATTTATATCTTTTAAGGTAGCAAACATCTCTAGACTAACTGTCTGAAAAACATCATCTTGGGTTAATAATGGTGTAGGGAAAAAAAGAGACAAGGGTTCTTTGAAAAGCACAAGATCTGTTTTGTATAGCTTCTAAAGTTTGTGCCTTTTATCTAAGCGTTGCCTTTCTTTTGTGGAATATTAGAGGATTCTCTTTTTCCATTCATATGAAACAATCAGAGGAAACTGAAACCACCTCATAGACCTACACAACCTGTGAGAAAAGGCTGCATGCAGACACAGATTCAGTTTAACCCTCTCATGCACGAATTATGAAAAATTCATGCATTTTATATACATACGTTTGTCCACTCAAGTGTACTTCATGCATTTTGTATCGTAATAAAAAACAACTGTAATGGTCTTTTTTTATTGAAGGTAGAAGTTGAAAAAAAATCAAATTTACACAAGCCCGTACAGGAATTGTAATTTCTTTCTCCCCCCCACTAGGTGCTGTTGTGTCTGTCAGAGGATGGCCAGCTCACTGGAGAAGGTTGTGGCTCAGAAGAAGGAGGCCATCGAGGCGGTGATGGACATGTTTGAGCGTGGGGCCGAGGTGCTGGCCAGCGCCGTGGGGGAGCTCTTCCCCCTCTGCGAGGCGGCCGCGCCGGTTCTCCGGCTGGCCTTGGACAACGTCCACAGCAAAGAGGTCTTCTACGTCAAGGAGCAATTCCTCACAGTGAGGAACAAGCTGGACGTGCTCTCGACTCAGCTGGAGGACATCGACTGCGAGATCAAGAAGGGACGACTGGATTCCCACTACTTTTCCATAGAGGAGAACGTCAGGAACCAGTTTCGGAAATACCTGGACATCATAGAGGCCAAGCAGCAGTTCCGGGAGGTGAAGACTCGGCTGTTTCTGGAGCATTTCACCAAAACTGGAGGGGAAAAGAACCTGATTGTGCTGTACGATGCTCTGATGGGAAACAACAGCTTTGGAGAGTCGGTTTTAGAGTTGGTAGAAAGGTACATTTTTCCACTTTGTCATAATTGAGGTTCTAGATTTTTGACGCCAGCTTTCTGTAGATGGAAACGCCATAAACGTAGGTGGCTCCTCTGTTGTGTTTTGCAGGTATGTGGCAAGGAACCGTCGTCTCCTGGAGGATTTCTGTGTCCGGATGAAGGAGCTCTTCTGCCTGGGCCTGATCGCTCTGCTGGGCCACTGTGCCTTGACGCAGGGCCCCGAGGAGGAACAGGAGAAAATCCAGGAGTGGAGCGGCAAAATCGAAGAAGTGGAGTCCAGGATGAAGTCCACCATCGAGGCCTGCGTGGCCGCCTTCCCGCTGCAGGCCGAGCTGGACGCCCAGCGGCTGCTGCAGGAGAAGGACGGCGAGAGCCTGCAGGACACCGCCCAGCAGCTCCTGGAGATGCTGGCCAAGAAGTACGATTGGATCAGCTGGTCGGTGCGGATGATCAACCACTCGGGGAGCACCTACCGCAACTGGCGGGCGGGGGAGCACTTCCACCACGTGGCCGGGCGGAACTGGTTCGAGGTGCTGCAGGTGAACGACATCAACCTTGTGGTGTCGTACAGCGCCGCCCCACGCCCGGTGCCGAGCGACAGCATCCGCCAGGCCATGGCGGAGGGCCAGGGTAAGAGGGGCAAGGCCCCGGCCGTGGTGGAGGCGCTGGCGCAGCAGCTGGACGGCTTCGTGGTTCACGCCGTCAGCCGCCACAAGGAGTCGGCGGCGGCGTGGAGCTTCCCGGAAGACTGCCACTACTGGGAGAGGCATAAGAACGTGGCGGTGTGCGTGCACTCCGAGTAGAGCTCACACGGGATCTCAGGATTTTCCGGAAAGGAGGATGAATGCAATGGGCAGTGCATTTAAATGTTGTGTTTCTTGTTAATCTGCGAGACCAAAATGAGATTATTATATAGTATAGATATAGTATTTAAACATAGAGAAGAGATGCTGAATCTCACATGTACCCTTTTGTCAGAAGACTTTATTGGCTGAGGCTCATGATTTTGTTTGTATTTTTATTATCAACAAATCTCATGTGTAAATCAAAACCACCAATGAAACGAGAGTCGTTGTCCAACATCTATTAAAAACACATCAGTGAGCCACACACATGTGACATGTTCCTTGGCCCTGAAGATACTGTTAGGACAGAAACAAGCAAGACCAACAATAGCGATCAAGTTTTCAGTCCTCAGAGAGTAGTGCTATGTGGAACAGCATGTGGGAATGTGGGTTGTTTGTTGCATACAGTTCCATTCCCCCCTGATTTTTACACTAAGACTTATTGTGTTAATAATTAAATTGTAAAATGAGATTTGTTGACAATAGGAAAAACATGCTAAATTAAAGCCACATCCTTTAATTACAACTGCACTTTTGTTAAATTTCAGGGTTGACTCAACTCTTTACATTAAATATTGGAATTGTGGACATTTGATGAGAATGTATTTCATATTGAAGCCGTTTTGAGTGTTATCCTGTTATAATTTCCATGTAATCTAAGAATAACCAGTTTGTTTCTAACACTAACAACATAAGAAAACCTCAGCTGCATGCAAAAAAAAAAAAAAAAAAAAATACTCCCTGGGTAAACGGCTGCTGCACATACAGCTCTTTAAAGATGGTTTTGCTGAGGCTGCATCTACTGAGCTCAGCTCCCATTTTGTCTCCTCGCAGGCTGGCCTACATAACTCTGACGGGGGGGGGGGGTTACTTTGTCAGGCATGAAAAGACAAGAGACCTCGGAGTTTGGCAGCAGAGACACTGCAATGTGCCTTGTGTTCTAAACACATTCAAACCCTTCCAGGCTGAACCGGACCTACTAACCAGTGCTGTGCCTACGACTTTGGTTCTCTTAATTGCTTATTTAAGTGTTTTTTGTATAATCCCCAGCCAGAACTGCAGATCCAGTGATGTGCCGCCGTTTTCATGCATGTATGATTTTCAGACTTTTTCACATCCTCCTCTGCTTATCACCAGTAGATATATTCTCAGCAAAAACAGCCATCTATCAAAAACCACCACTTGTATGACCATTTAAATACGTTGCTTTGATGCAATAACTGATACAAGGCAGTAAAAGGAGTACTCATATATATATATTAAAATATGTTTTTACTTAAACCACATCAGCTTCTGTATTCAGACCAAACAATCTCAATAAAACCAGAGTATGATCTGCATTTACTATAATGTTTATGCTTCGTGACACTTTATGACCAAATACAAATCCTTAATGGATGTCTAAACAAGTATAATCTAATATGGAGCCCTTTTCTTGTTCAAATGTGATTTACGCAGCACTGTTCGTGTCTGCGCCCGTTAAAACAAGGTAGTGCACCCTCAGCAACAGGGACTCCGACTAATTTAATTGATATTTACACAGAAGTCAGCATTTCCCGACCGCAGCGCTGGTTTGATGGCCTATGAATAACCTCCGACTGAGCCAATATGCTGCAGACGAGCAGCAAAGTGCTTGGCTTAGCAGGATGGTATCAGTCATCGTGCCCTGATGGAGGGGCAGGGCGGGCGGACGCACATGTCATTTCATATCTCAGTGGATCTGGAGGCCCGTTAGCTGCTGGGCTCCTGCGTCGTAAATCAAGCCGGGGCGATCTGTACAGACCAGTGCAGGAGTAAGGCATTTAGAGGTTCCTCTGAGCGCAATGGAACACGCTTCTGTGTCCTCCCAAACCAGTGTCAGACATTTTTTTTGGCTGCCAAACATTGTCCACGAAACACATTTAATATATTGGATATTCATATACAAGTGGATTTTTATTTGTCACTGTGATGGTATTCCTACTGATTCGTTTTTGTGATAAAAACCCAGAAGTAAGTTCATGCTGAGATAAAATAGGATAAGCTAATAATCTACGACTTGAGAGTTGCATCAATATATTTATGGCTGTCTGAAAGGGAATGAATAAGCCTATAACCCAAAGTGTCGACTTATTCCTTTGATTTAATGACACCTGAATTGGATAAATAATAAAGAAATGATAACTCTGGTTGCCTGATTGCACTGTCACAAACATTTCTGTATTAAAACTGTTAATTTAATAAATGTCACACTTTTTCTGTGTTTTATTTGAAGATTTGTCTATTTTTAAGCAAAAATCCCCTATACAACACAGATTTTGAATCTCCTCTCCTTAGCTTCCCCCGGTGCTCTAAAAAGGACAGGTTGTGTTTAGTGTGTCTCATTAATATTAATGAGCCTCAAGTGGATGATTTAAACAATGGTGGGCGGTAGGTGGGCGGTGACTGTATAGTTGTGACATCACAACTTCAGAAGTCCTGACAACTTGTTTGAAGCCAAACAAGAATCATTGAACATGAGGTGTCTATATCTGGTTAAACTAATATTTTTTGGTCCCATAACTCACCATTAGCTCATTTTTTGCAAGTCAGTCACCTTAAAAAGAGTCTAAAGAAAGTAAACATATGGCTTTGACCTCTGACCTGGGCTACGGGCCCTCTGACCTTTTTGGCCATTTTTACCCATTGTTTACTCAGCTTCTATTCTTACAAGACCTGAATAGACAATGCACTACAATCCCAACCTGGATTGTTCATCAACTCATGTGGACAAACATTCCACAAGGTATTTCTTCGTTCTCTTACACTACCTTGATTGTAGGTTACTTATTATATCCAAACATACACCATTACTCCAAACAAGTCAAGTCCTTTAGTTTAATTTTAAGCAATGAAAAGGTGGAACACTACAGAATCTATCAATGCAGTTTCAGGTTAAATTTAAGGTTCATTTAAACTTTTTTCATGTGGTGGATGCATTTAATCACTATTATTATCATTTTATTTTATTATTTTTTACCACATTACCATGCATTACATGTTTTTCCTGCTGTGTAGCCACAGAGAACAGTGGCAGCCTGTGCTGTGGGCCAGTGGATTCATTAGTGGTCGTGTGGGCTTTGCCTAGGTAACAACTATTGATCCAAGAGGCTCTTTCCCTCCATAAAAGGCTCAGGCTGTGGTAGCCTGTCAGTCATTACAGGAAGACTGAAGCATCCGTTTACTGAGAACGTCTCCTGCTTCCCTCTCGTGCTGCAGCAGCCACGGTTTCCTCATTCTGTGGCCGAGGGGAAGGTTAAATTGAGGTTTTCTGAGCGAAAGATTGGAATCTGAGGAGGAAACGGTACTAGGGGGAGTTTACAGACAGAGGGCGCTGTCAACAAACATATCTCTAGGCAGCAGTGGGTTTAACAGAAAAACCCAGGATATTATATACGTTGCTGTGAGCCTTCCTCATCAACACTTGCAGGGGGCCATTAAAGCATTTTATAGTTTTAGAGTATACATTTTGAAATCTGCAGGTCTGCAGCTTTTGCAGCTGCTCCACTCATGCCTCATTCCCCATTTTATTGTGAACAGACTGACTCTCATTTTGGAGATTTAAGTGCAAAATGAGTTGTATATGAATATCACATGTCAACCGTGAGTCAACTTTTTATCACTAATGAGATAAGACAAAATATGAAATTGATAAGAAGCGATACCGATGTTGCTTTTTTTGATGTTAGAGCTCTACACAAAAACAGCACGCACTCTCTCTTCTCCACCAAGCTGAAACACCTCATCTCCAAGAGGAGATAGCAACCAATATCAATATTTCATAAACAAATGAAAGACTGGATGGAGGCTAGCACCAGAGTGGCCCTGGAGGGGAGAGCGGATCAATGGTAGGACAGCTCTATCTGCTGTAGCGTCTGCCAATCCCGGCCCAGGATAATGCTATTACCCATCAGGCCGAGTGGGCCATCGACCAGCCCGCTGCGCTTTGAGTGGACTAATCCAATAAAAAGCATTAAAACATTTGTTCCGTGACACACTGGCTGCAGGTCCGAGGCCCAGAACTCAAGAGACAGTTTTTTGTCAAGCTGCCGCCTGGCTGCAGGTTCTGATGTTAAAGTACGAGCTGTAAAAAGTCAATTTAAAACTAAAAACAAACAACGATGGAGCGGATTGTTTGTATAGTTGTTGCATTTTTATATATATATATATATATATATACACACTGTAATAATGAATATAGAGCAAAACAAAACCTTGAATCTACCTAAAAAATGAAGTGAGTGATCACATGAAGTATTTCACTTTGACTCAATCTAAATTTATTCAGCCTTTTCCCCCACTTTTTTCCCTTTTAACTCCAGTCAAGCTATTTAATGAAGGTGGGGCAAACAAATATTTTAAAGTTGTTCTTAAATAGTTGAATAATTTGTCTCTATTTACTTATGTATTTTTTTTCCTTTAGTTTTTTTTAAGTTTAAATTTGTCACTTTAGGCTACATTTGACCAAGTATAAATGTTAACACAAACACACCTAATTACCATGACATTAAAATGGTCTCACATGACAGAGATGCTCATATATTTGACTTACTAAAAGCAAAAACACCAACTTACCACCAACTGCAGTTTTAGTTTCAAAACGACAAACTTGCATTAATCATAGGATGCAATGTGAGACCAAGTCCTGGAGAGTGACTGTGGCTGCAGGTTTTTGTTCCAACCAAGCAGCAACACACCTGATTCTCCTAACGAAGCTCCTTAGGGAGAACTCTAGTGATTGATTAGTAGAATCAGGTGTGTTACTGCTTTGTTGGAACAAAAACCTGCACCCACAGTAGCCAAACCCACATTAGAAGTCCATACCAAATAGAAATTGTTTTGAATATATTGTGATCGTAGTCATGCAATGCACTGCAGCAGACAACTTTATCTGTTAAGGTGACTGAGGCTGGACGCTGTGAGCAGCCAGATCACGCCGCTCTTCTACAAATCAATCCTGGAGAGCATAATTAGATCTAGAAATTACAGCACGGTTTGGCAGGCCAACAGTGAAACTGTAGAGCCGGCCCGCTCAAGAAAACGCCTTTGGAGAAGCGAGGAGACAATATGAGCCCGAACAGACCAGCAGGCAGTCAGGAAACAAGCAACAAACATCCCAGCAGAGGCTCAACATCCACTTCTCTTCTTTGCATAGGACACTCAGGGAGAAGACTTTTTCCACCTTAGTGTGAAATCCCACTAATGCTCTCATTTGTCCCAGCCACTATCAAGTTGCTTCCATTCCTCTGATAATCAATAAATATGCAATAAACACACCAATACTTTAGCACCTATCACTTTAAATGTTACAGTCTCCTTAACAAGCAGTCATGATATCAATGTTAAATGTATAGTGAAACATATTCGTAGTCCTTCTAATGTTGTATGGTTTTATTTCATGTTTTATGTGAAGCAGCTGTGCAGAAGAATTTCCCTATGAGACAAATTTAGTAAAACCAAACCAAACCTAACGTAACCAGATCAGCCTAAGTAGCCTAACATAAACTAATATAACGTAAACTAGCCTGAAGGTGGAGTTTCTGTGACTGGAATGTCTGGAGCGTCCATCTGTCAATAAATCTTTTAAGTGGAAATCCACCGTGTGGCAAACACGTGTCTGCAGTGCCTCAAAATTTCCTACGCTTTCCAACGCTTCCTTTTCTTCTCTGATGCCATCGCCACGTGCCTTCCCCTTATTCAAGGCCCCACGTTGCCTCAGTCAACTTCCTGCATACACACACACACACACACACACATACACTATCTTTCATGTTCTCATAAAGAACAACAGAGTGTTAACATATTGTAGCGATCAGGAATTAATGAATATAAATCGTCTTTGATCTTCTTGCTGGTTTCAAGATGGTGTCGGAATGCTTTTATATTTGAGGTGACCCCCTGCCAGTTAGGTGATGGCGACTGAGAAACTCTCATTAAGGAGGTGACGTTGAGCCTAATGACCCCAAGGGAGTGGGCGGCGTGCGTGTAAGAGCGTGAGAAAGAGGAAGCGAAAGAGAGGGGAAACCGGGAAAAGTCACATCACGGAGGGATAATCCCACAAAATCTGCATCAAATCCTCTTGAGAATGTCAACAAATTCGGAGGATCAGATGCAGGAGGAAACCTAATGATTTTAGAGCCCAGATAATACTGGCGTGGGCGTCCACTTCCAGCCAATTAAAAAAAAAAAGTATTTTGAAGGAATGATTTCAAGCAGAGGCCAAATAAATGAACCTATAAAAGCAGATATTGCAGAATAAAAAGGCTAAATACATGTTTTAAATTCCCCACAGAAGGACACTTATAAGTGATTTATAAGGGTTTGGTTTGATTTAGGTGTAAAATGACTTGGTGATGATAGTAACCATAGGAAATGGAAAGTAAAGATTTGTGTCAAGACTGACATTTTATTGACAGATTCAGCCCACTCATCTGACCTCTGTGGACTAGCTCTATCACATCACATGATTTCCACGTTTGCTCCAGACAAGACAAGAATCAGGATTTCTGAAGTCACTGGACTGTTAATATGAAGCATTTGTTTACATACGTCAGGCTCACTATTAGTTTTATTATTAGTTGCCATAGTAATAGTAATAGCAGCAAAAGACCAACAGTGGTTCTCTTGTTGAAAGCTTTAAACACTTCCAAATATATAAAGTGATCTTCTAGTTCAATTGTAATATGTAATGTAGCTTATCCACAGGCTGATTGAAGTGTAAATTTCATGCATATTTTTGCATAAGGAGCATGAAATCAGAAATGGGCCCAGAACGGATCTTTGAGGCACCTCACTGTAAATACCTGTAACGTCTGAAAACGTCTGAAAATCACTTTCAAATGTCAAACATCTGTCACTGATACCCATCCAGGTTTCCAGATGTTCCAAAAGAACAAGAAATGACTTTTGGTCAACATCAGCTGCCAGTGATAAGTCATTTAAACTGCTGCGAGCTATTCTAAAACAGGACTGGAATGTCTCAAACACTTATTCTAAAACCATAGCGTAAAATCTGGAGCTTAGGAATAGGGTTAAATTTGTTATGATAAGACAAATCAAGAAAAGTGTTTTGACAAGAGCAGTAAAAAAGAAAAATCAGGAAGAGTCAAAGCCTGACAACAGAGAGAAGTTTAAAATCATCAAAGAGTCACTGATAAAAAAAAAATAATAAAAGATAAAATTGATATTTTAGAGGAGAAATATGTAAAGGACGGGTTGAGGGTTTTATTTTTGTTGCTAAAATCGGTTAATTTGGTTGGACTGACTGGATTAAAAGCGCAAACTGAAACTGAACGTGGCCGCTCAACTCTAACTAGATGAGCTGAGAGAGAAATGCAATTTCTTATATTAAAAAAAATTATGGGTAAAGAAGAGAAGAAATTCCTCACATGTCTCAGGAGTGGGGGCTAACATCTGGCTCTGGGGAGGATCAATGACACGACTTGATTATTCTCGATTAGTGTACCAGTGTGGGGAAACATGCGGCTTCCAGTGTTTTCAACTTCTGGGAGCCTGCTCGACTTTTTAAATTTCTTTTGCCTTAACAGGGGCAATTTATCCTAAAGAGACGAACAAACAGAAGTAAAATCAAATGACAGATCATTACCACAAGGCGGAGGATCAGAAGATCAGAGGAGCATGGATGTTAAAAGCTGTCATGAATCTGGTAGTGGAGGACAACTTAAAACTCTCACGCTGATTTGCAGTATTACATGGTGGAACATATTAAACATAATGCACTTTAGTTGTAAGAGTCCACTCTGTAACTAACGCAGTGTGGTTTCTTATCATCCTCCTCAATTGGAGGAGGTTGGTATCTCCATCTAATACAAGATGACTTAAATAGATTATGTCGTACTTGAAGGTTGAAGAAAAAATCAAATTTACAGCGAAGAGAATTTGAAGAATTGAGTGTGGAGGCTGTTTCTCACCTACTGGAATAACCGATTCCAAATAGCAAGCACTGTCACAATCTTAAAGGCATTTCATAACAATTAGGGTAAACTTTTTCGTTGTTGTGTTTGATCTTTCTTCTTTTACGGCATCTTTAAAACATATTTATTCATCTCGGGACATCAGTTAAATCAAGTATTTCGTTTAGAAGCAGCAACTGGTTTCAGATGTTTAATTAGACGCTTTGAGTCCACACTGTAACTCACACATTCGCTGTTTCTCAAAGCAACGGTATGATTTCAGGAGGAGGCCGGGCCGTGATGATGTGTAACCTCAACATTCAGGGATTTTCCGGGAGTTCTCCTCCAAGCAACAGTATAAATAGCCCCCAAAGGCAGTTTTTTGTGTCTGTCCACAAAACCATTAGCAACTGAAGTTCTAGTTGCAGTATTGATCTGCTCTAAACATGTTCTATCCCCACCATCATCCCTTTTAGTTCCATATATAACACATTAAAATAAACCGATCTACAAATATTAGATCTTTAAGATTATCTATATAGTTTGTCTATCTTAATTTAATTGACGTAATTGTTTGGAGCCTTTCTGTAAATCAAAGTACAATACCATGATTAAACATGTCTGCCAGTAAGAGTAATTGGATTTCCAGGTTACATGAAGCCTGAAGGTGGTTTGACTTGTTTAAAGGATAAGATGGACTCAGGGGGGGGTTGCTCGAAATCAATATCCCGCCTCCTCGCAGCCTCTGAACCCTTATCTGTTTCCTCAGATCCGACCCGGGTTTGTATTGATCTGCATGAGTGACAGATGGGCCCGCATGGTGGCGGCCTGTCGGGCTCTCGCTGCTGGAGTCACTGTTGTGCATACAGATCATTGCAGCCTGACTCAGGCGGGTCAAAGGTCAGCTGTGTTTTGCTTCCTGAGCAAACTGTATATGCAGCAACAAGAGATAAATGGCAATGTGTTAGACCAGGTTACTGTAAATGAACAGAAATAAGGGTCATCTTCACAGAAACCAATTTTTGTCTTTTTATCTGACACTTTTATTTGTCCTGATTTCTTGTTACTTACTAAGTCATCTTATCTAATAATCGTGACTTATTATCATAATTTGCTACTTACTATCTTGCAATGTTCTTTTTCTTTTCTTTCACTGCTGGAAAATATACTTCTTTATGTTGTTGATAGTCAGATGTTGCATATAATACTTTGGCTTTCTTTAGAGAACCATGCCTGGAAAAAACGAACAAAAAAACATACTATAAATTATGTGTAATATTGAGAGTCTTTGTGAGTTTCGACCATTTCTCTTCTCTCAGAAGTGCCTGCCTATTCATACCCAAGTCAGATAGAGGTAGTAGGCCACAGAGAACTAAAATATGTTTTACAGTAAGCTAGGACTTTATACCCATTGCTCAAGTTGTTACAAAAGATAAGCAATGAATAATAAGGAAAATGGAACTGGATATGGATAGCCGCTCTGTCGCTTTTATTTTCCGTGAAATAGGAACTAAGGAAGCACTTTCCCTCTGTCCACGCTCTCTCTTGAATTCTGCAGAGCAAATGATGCTCAGATCTGTCACCATCTACGTCCTGTTCTCTGTGACCTGGAAACATCTGGAGAGAGGCAGGGAAAATCCAGCGTGGCTCAGAAAGAAAAGTCCACCTTCAAACCAAAAACTTGAGAAATGGTAACTGCTGGTCACTGGTTGTGTAACTCAGTCATAAAAACTCCCAGAGCAAGAAATTAAAGCTTAAAGGTACAGTGTGAAACGATTTAGAGACAGAAATATAATATAATATTGTTAGGTATGGTCGTGTAATTTAAATATCAATAGGTCAATGCACAATGACAAGCAATTAGAGGTGAATACTAAGAGCCTACATGAATGTAGGACAGTATTTGCTCTGTAAGTAGCTGTTAGTCCTACCAGTGGCCTCCAGGTCTGATCCTGATTTAGCTGGCTCCTCCTCAGTCTGCAGCTCATCATCTGCTGTGTCTTTGCTTTTTTGGAATCGAGGGTCTGAGGATGGGATGTCGTGTTGCTGTGCAGCTTGTAAAGTCCACCGAGGCGGATCTATGAGTGCCCTCTGCAAAACATGAAAATGATCTTACACAGAGCTCAAATTGACTAATTCTGATTCGATTTGACTGCATACACATGACATAAATCTAACTTTACAGCTACAAATCAAACTGAATACATTATGAATTGATTGAATTCTGTATTAGTGAAGGATGACCTTGACCATCCCACGCAAACCCACAGACATACCCTAAAGCCCTGAATGAGCAACCCTAAAGGAAAGGCAGTAGTCCAGACAAACTCAAGGCTGACTCTGGATATTTAGGCCTTTTTCGTTTTTTTTATCTGGTGACCTGACTGTAATGGCTGTAATGCGCTGGGATTGTCTCCAGCTGACCCCTGTAACCCTAATGAGGAAGCGCGATTGGAAATGACTTTTTCACTTGTTGCTCGTTGGTTGCAATCTGCAACCTCACACAACCCTGTTCCTTTAAATAAATCCACCATGCCGAAGTTTGGTATCTTTTTTTCCCCAGCACAATATATACCAACAATATACCCATCAACCAAAACCACGTAAACAACATAAAATGTGAAAAATAAAAAAAAATACAAGCTAATGCAGACACAGGGGAGACAGCTCAAGGGCCCTTAAGGTGAGCATATAAAAAGTAAGAATGTTGCTTTCATTAAATTTAATTCTCTTTTCTCTTTTTATTTCTATAGCCAACCAGCTCCCCCCCCCCCAAATGTTCAGATCTGAATCACAAAAAAATTCAGATGAAGTTTCAAGTCTGCACTTTCGATTAAAGTCCTGAAAAAGTGCAGCCTGGGTATGTAGCCTGGGCATCCTCCCTTGCATGTGAATTCACTTGGTTCTGCAATTCAGTCTGAACACCAAGGAAACAATTTTCCCCTCAACGAGGAGAACGGGTGCAGCGAGGTGACGATGAAACACAGAAGCGACATTGTTGATAACTGTGGATTTAATTTACCTTTCCATGCAACCTTAGAAAGTGTTTTATGTAATTTAGACTCCAAGTTTATTTTGAAAAATGTGCAACTTTTAGCACGAAAGTATTTCAGGTAGGTCATCGGGAATGTTTGATACGGTTGGCTTTAAACTACATACAGATGCATTTGACAGAGTTTCAACCAATAAACGACTCTTAGCTGTAATAAACCACACCTCCAATATCAACAAATAAATGGATGGGCTGGTGTCAACCAGGCTGGAAAGAAGTGAACAAAAAAGTTTTGATTTGATAACACTGGCAAAACAAGAAAGTAAGAAAAACTTCAAAATTCAGAATAAAATTTCATATCTCCTTATCATCACCATGTTAGCATTGTCCTTGTGAGCATATTAGTATTCTGATGTTAGTAGAAAGCACCTTTGTGCATGCGGCTGTAGACTCTGTACAGGCTGTAATGTCGTTTCCAATTACGTTGAATCATATTTATTCCACTAAAGCATAAAAGCAGCAAGGCCAAAAATAAAATAATCAAATCTGCAGTCCTCTCTCTACCCACTGTAAAAACATTTTTATGTGAACATTTTCCTTTAGACGCCATATAAACTTTGCCATTTGACTGCCTATGAGATTACAACAAATGCAAATTAACAATAGTGGGGATCATGTATGTGCAGGCATCCATGCAAATTTTTTTTAAATACATATAACCTCACAGACACTTGAAGGTTGCTATAGTGTGAGTTTGTATATTATAAGTATTTGTAGACTGACCAACCAGTCAGTCAGTTTAATGAAAAATATTTACACCTCAGCAGGTCTTCATCTATGAATCGATTGCATCAAACACTTGAGGACACACCTATTAAAACTGAGTTGTTTGGAACCTCCGGCAATATTCCAAAATCAAGAATCCATTACGCCATCACTTTTATATTTACCTGAGCTCAGCTGTACTCAGAGAACCTGTCATTCCTGCTGCACACATTTATTTTCCCATGGGAACTATCCAAATCCAGCAGGACCGGTTACAAAATCCTGTTTCTCCCATTAACGACCTTCTATTCATGTAGGTGCAAACATCTCACATTTCTTTTTCTTTTCTGTTTGACTGCAGCATCTTGATCTTGAAAAAAGTGTATTACAGTTTGTACAAAAATGGAATAAACTGGCAGTGGATGTGACTCTGCTAGAGAAGGTCATCAACATTTGTTGTGTCTTTGAAGCTCCAGAAAATTACATTTTTTCTAGAAAAAGGTGCTCAGCCATGAGATGAGCAACCGGGGTCTTGTCCTGTGAGCTGAGGAGACATCTTGTGGCGAGGAGGAAACATTGACCACTGGCCAAGGTCAAAAAGATAAAATGTGGCTTCCTACGGACCAGGAAGCCATTTATCACTGCAGCTTCCAGACAACAACAACAAAGACGACACAACTGGATCTTCTTCGTAGATTTATAGTCTTAGGACAGCAGTGTGTGAAAAAATAATTAAATGTCCCTGTTTATCATTTGTAATAGAAGCACAATTTGTGATGCAGCCAATCCAACCTTTAATTGATCAGATAAAAGACTTTTGTCCTTCCTGTTTTGTACATTCAAATATAAATCACATCTTATTTTTGTCGGTACGTATCAGTGTGTGATCCAACATCCATAGACAAGAGTGCATAAAAAAGGTAAATCATGGCAAACTCTGTTTTTTGCTCTTCTTTTCTCGGCTGGCATTCATTGTCTCACATATTTTACACATTTTCACCTGGTGATCCTGAAAACCACAAACAACAAAGACAACGCTTTTCTATAAAATCAACACTTTCCACTGATGCTGACACTTTTTTTTTTTAATAGGCAATGTGCTGTTTGCTCGTTATGGGTGTTTGCAGATCATTTTCTGCCAGTATAAACAGCATTGAAAGCAGGGGGGGGAGGCGTCTTCCAGCTGGGTGACGTCAGGCTCAGGCCTCCACACAGTGTGTGTGTGTGTGTGTGTTAACCAGCATCAGCCCGTACCACCCATCACGCCACATATTGTTGAGTCCCTGCGAAAGCGAGTCTCCGCTTTCCGACAGTTGCGAAGAAGTAAAGTGTGAGATCTGACAGTGGGACGACACAGGAAGAAGGCGGCGGACGGCGGTGGCGGGGTGGGGTCTGCCCAGTTGACCGGCCTCACGTCGCCACGGACTTCCCGCCTCGCTCTTCCTGCTCCGCCCATTGGTGATCCGTGTGTTTCACGGTCTGCTCTATAGAGCATAAAGGCCGTGACTGAGCTCTGACTCTGTCATGGTGCACGCACGCTGAAACACAGAATGTCTTTCAGTGGACGCCACTGTGACGGACTGCCCCTGCAGGGCAAATGTCATTCCTTCTTTGCAATGCTTGAATGCAGTGACCAATAGCTTTCCATCACTAATCATCAGATTCAGAGGGAAGTAGGTCAGTATTTCACCAAATCCTCTCGTTGAGGCTTACTCTCGTTAACTTGTTGGGAAACCGACGCCTCGTGCACACAGAATGAGCTGAATTAGTTTTTCGAGTGTGCGCGAGTCTCACACAAGTTGGGGGGACCAGTGCGGTAGTCATGGAAACCTTGTTTCAGCCAAAACAAGAAGGGTTTTGTCCTGATGGGCCAGTTCGCTGAACCCTACTCTGACTGGTCTGTTTTTTCTGACTGTTTATAGTCTCTCTCTCTCTCTCTCTGTGCCCTCCTCTCTTACACACACACACACACACACACACATACAAACACACACACAGAAGCCAGTTCCCCCTTTATTTAAATTTTTCCCAGGGTGCACAGTGTCCCTGCATGGGGAGTGTTTACAGGATGTTATCTGCGTCTGTGCTAGCCCCTTATCCATCTGAGTGGGTTTCTGTGGAATGCTGGAAAGGGATGGAGGAGTTCCAAAGGGGGAGTGACGAGAGAGAGAGAGAGAGAGAGAGAGAGACAGAGTTTATATATACATCCCAGGGAGACTGGTGCTCACAGGCACAGTTTGACTACTGGATAACTGGACTGTAGCCCTGTGGATATTTACCTAGAAAGGTGAGTTTCTCAAAATTTTGTGCTGTTTTCTGTTAAAAAAAAAAAAAAAACTCTGCATCTCCATCATAAACTTCATTGCTTTGTCTTCATTTTTAAGTTTTTTTGTAAAATAGGGGACAGAAGGGTTGAAGGAATGAGAAAGAAAATAAAAGAGAGGAAAAATTGAATATTTAGTTTAAATTGTTTAGCTTTTTTTACGGTTATTGGAGCTGACTTGTATTAAGAACTTGGTGGAGCCATTTATTTGGAGCCAGTCCTCTATCTTTCAGGAGTTTTTTTTTTCCCAATTGAAAAACGGCACGTCAGAGGTAGAGATGAGTCCTCGGGGGAGGTGGTCTTGTTAAGGACTTGCGTATGTGGTCTCTATTAAAGCTCTGGAGCTTCGTAGCAAAGTATCACGTTGAAAGGGGAGAGCAGTGTTGATCAAGTGCTGTGTGGGACTCGCCTTTTTTCCCCTTTTCACAAAACTATACTTCACCCAAAAGGAAGATCAACTCTTTTAAAATTGTTGTTTTACAAGGCAAGCTTTTTCCAAGTACAAAACCAACGTTATTACCCAGTAAGTATTTTCTTTTACTCTTATTTTTTTTCTCCTTTAGAATAGAATGAAAGTTGTTTCCATTATGTAAATACTAATTAAACATTTAAATGTGCATGTTGGATTTTCCTCACCTGATTCACAGATAAATGTCGAACAAAGTATAAAAGACCCTGATGGCATGTTACTGAATAAAATCAATCTAATTAATGCAGTGATAGGAAAGGGTGTAAAATGACACCACTGATCTCATCACTGCAGCAATTATCAGTGAGCCTGTGTTCTGTGGTTACAAACATGAACCTTTATGTGCCTCTTTTTCATGCCAAACCCTAAAAAAAAACATGACATTTGTATGTGTTAATAATAATAATAATGGGGAGGTAAGTGTGATTGCACTGTTGAACAAGTGCTTGTTGGGGATTTTCTTCTCTTAGCCCTGGGTGTGCCTTTTTTTTTCTAAACCCAGGGGACGAAAATTGAGTTAGGTCATGCCTCTTGTGTATTTCACGTAGAAAACCGTGCTATTGTAGCCAAAGTAAACCCCCCTTTTCCCCATGTTGTGAACATCTGTGTTAGCTTTGTGTCCTGGCTATTAGAGCAGTACAAAATGACATCCTACAGGGCCGGTGCTGCAGTGTTGTGTCTTACGTCATATTTATGGCTACACATTCTTTGTTTGATATATGTTCTGAATTGCCATTCATGTGCGTTTGTGTACTTAAGTTTGTGTCAACGCCACCAAGGCTTTAAACAAGTCCTTGTCATTTACTGAGGCTCTGAGGGTGTGGCATGAAACTAGATGCTCTACATGTGCCAACATGACCTGCCATTTGCAGGAAAATGTTCCGCGAGGAAAACAAATGTCTTCATGCCAGCTGATTACATTTTCTTTTCAAAAATGTAACTGTAAATAGAAATCAAAAAATCAAAAAATTTCTGAAATGCCATTAAGTCCTACAATAATGAACTTTACGAGGGTTTCATGTTTCTTCTTCTTTCAGACACCAGCGAATTCTCTGGCTGTGGAAAACACTTTTGAATATTAAGTGTGAATTAGAACGAGCAAAGATGAACAGTGTGGCAGATTGGCTCGTGAAGAACAGGGACAAGATCGAGAAAGGTGTGGAGATCATGGGGCAGGCCTCCGAAGTGCTCGCATCCACCGTGGGCCAGCTTCACCCCGTCCTGGAGGCTGTGTTCGTGGCCTCGGCCGAGATACTCAGCAACCCGGAGAGCAAAGAGGCCCGCTACATGACGAAGCAGTTCGACCTGGTCAACAAGCAGCTCGAGGGGATCCAGGACGAGATTGACAAAATTGCCCTGGAGCTGCAGAGGACGTCAATGAACAAGCAGAACTTTGACCGGGAGGCGCAGATGCTCAGCCAGTATGAAAAGTTCCAGGACTTTGTCAACGCCAAGCCAAAGTTCAAGGAGAAGAAGATGGAGAAGTTCCTCAGCCATTACGAGAACACGGAAGGCGACCTAAACCTGGACGCCCTCTACAACGCTGTCACTGGGGAGAATACGTCAGGAGACCCCATGCTGGAAACAGTGGTCACCACAGAGCAGAGAAGCAGGAGAGCTGTTGAGGATTTCTGTGCCCGGCTGAAGAAGCTCTTTGTTGTGGGCATTATCGCCGTCATGGGCCACGCAGCCCTCAAGGAGGGGGCAGTCGGCGAGGACATGGTGAAGAAGTGGCAAGGCCGGATGGAGGACGTGGAGAAACTGATGAAGGCAGCCGTGGACGACTGTACGGAGAACTTCGCAGTTCAAGCCAAGCTGGACATGGAGCACATACTTCAGGAGAATCCCGGCACAGTCAGCCCGGAATTCACCAAATCCCTCCTGGATTCCCTGGTCAAGAAATACGACTGGGTCAACTGGTCCGTCAGGGCCTTCAGCAACAGGGAGCGCATTTTCTTTTTCAACTGGCTGGCGGGGAAGAAGTGCCACGGAAGCGGCGGCGCCAACTGGTTTGACATTTTGACCAACAACAAGATCAAAGTGGTGATCTCATTCTCCGTCGACCCCAAACCCATCAACAAGAGAGAGATCGCCGAGCAGATAGAGCAGCAGAAGCTGAAAGGGAACATGATGGCGGTCGCTCTGTCTCTGAACAAGAGCTTCCCCAACCACCTGGTCCATGCCGTCAGCCATTACAAGGAGGTGGTGGAGACCAACAACTTTGATGTGGAATGCTATTACTATGGGAAACACAAACGAGCCTACCTGTGTATTCACCCGGAGTAGGCCCGAAGATTAAAGTGTAGCTGCATACAAGAAACAAGCTACAAATGAGTTAATGAATGTCTTCATCCAATCCAGGAAATTCTCTAATTGAAATATAGACAATTATCCATAAATACTGGCTGTGTTGGTGCATAATCTGCTGCCTGGGTTCTGGTTTGTGAATCATTGCTTGACTTGTGTTAATTTTTATTGTTTTATTGCAGCTTTCATCTGTCGATGGTGATCTGTCGGCCATCAGTCAGCAGTGTGATGGAAATGTCAGAGCCATAAATCTCCATGCCAGCTTTAAATTACTGTTATGAAACTTATAATCATTTTGTCCTCATTGAACATTACCAGGGTCAGGTGATATGACTATTAAGAGATGATATCGAAGTGTCATGCACCATGCTGAGGTACCCTTTCCCTATCTCTTGGTATATCGGACCAATGCATGCAATGTTGTTATATGAACAAACAGCAGAACTGATCTATGCCGTCCCTCTAATTGTATCCCCAAAGCCTGCCAATTAATAAAAGTAATGTGCTAATTCTGTAGCCTACAAAAGCAGAAGTGACAATTTGTACTATTTCTTGGCTGGAAGCATTGAGTGCATCTCTACAAATAATCTTTTTTACACCTTGGTTGAATTAAGCAAAGTAGCCTGAAATTGCTAATTAGTGAGCTCTAGAGGTGCTGATAAACCAATTTAACTTTAATTTTAACCTGTATTTAACCAGGAAAGTCATTAGAAAGAATTACTTCTCTATCATAGAAGCCTTTTGACAGTGTTCGTTTAGTTGCTTCTCCATTGGTTTCAGTCTTCATGCTAAGCTAAACTAACCATCTCCTGCCTCTGACTCCATATTGTTATCAATCTTCTTATTCAATGCTCTGCAATAAAGGAAATCAGTTTAATTGCCCAAATTCCTAAGACAATTCTTTTAAGACAACATGGAATAGAAGGAATCAGAGTAATATAAAGCTGCTGATGAGGACTGTATTATATGATCTTCAGAACAGATAGTAATTAGACTTTGAGTTAAAATTGTTGTTATGTTTATTTTTTTTATCTCCAAAAAATATACCATACAATCTATACAACATAAATAAATGACATAGCCTACTATAGACGTTTTTTTTTTTGTTATCACCTTCTCCTTCACATAAATGTGTATAAAATGTGTTCTAATATTTGTGCCACTTCAGTGCAATACATCGCTGCAGTATCTTGAGTCCGGAATCTTCAATGAGATAGTTCATATATGCATATTTCACTTTTATTTGTAATAAACAACAAAATACGAATGTTTTTTGCTATCTTTGGTCATCATTAATGTTTTTAAATCTAAATATTTTTTTTTTTTAGTTAGAAAAAGTCACAAAATGTTGGCAGTGATTAGTAGTGATCGGGTGAATGTTTTCATACTTAGAACAAATGCAAATAAACTTGTGCAATAGTTAATAAAACAATAGATGTTTATCAAATGGGTGGAGGTTGAACTGTAACAACCTATAATAACTTTTTTTTGTGTGTGTGTCTTCCTATGTGACTGGGTGTGCCTCTGTAATGTGAGAGCCACATGACCAATAGGAAGACACGCAGCCTTGCAACTTTCCGTATTTCTTCCGCAAACTTTTTGGAGGTGAGTTCTGTTCAAATCTCGTTTCGCAGACACTTAGTTTAACTCCTCCAGGTTTCCTTAAGTAGCGATAGAAACGCGTTAAAAGCAAATTGATCGACTTCACTCAAGTCTCTAGTTGCGTAATCGTTTTTTGTTGTTTTGACGCATCGCGGTTAATAGATAAAAAAAAGTGCGTATTTTTCCCCTAAAGCTGCGTCATTTTGTAAAATGGAGCCGTGGAAGGGCAGATTTTGCACATTTTAACGCAAAACTAAAACTGTTTGTTTCATGGGCGTTGTCTGCCAACTGTGGTGCCCTCGCTTCACTTCTTTTTTTTCCAGGAAGTGTTGAACTTCTTAAAAGGCGTTTAACTACTTGCGTTGCAACAGGAGGAGGGGGGGGGGGCGACGCTAATTTTGCGGCGTTAACCTGCGGTGTTTGTTTGGTTCTCTGATGTTCGGCTTTAAAACGACACAATTAGACGCCAGAACGCGGACAGATCGATGCATTTGCCATTAAGCGGACGCATTAACGCAGCGCCTGGTTCTGTCCGTGGTCAGCTGAGGGAGGGGTGGTCATGTCTGCAGCCTCCTCTTCTGTTGCATGCACGCCATGTCTTTGCTTTTGTCATAAAGTGCCAAAGCTGTTGAATAATATAAAATACCATTACACTAGCATGTGTTTTTTAGCGTGTAGATGCAGTTTATAATCAGCACACTCTGTAAAACTGTAGTCACATCCTTAATTTAACCCTGAGATGCATTAGTTGGTTAAAAAAATACACAGTGAGGTTGTTTTTTTTTGCAATATGTTGTTAATGAAGGTGTTATTTCATATTTAAGCTACTTCTAAAATGCCCTTTAACTGTTTTATGTCATACTAATAAATTACAACATACAAAGTTAATCCTGACATAGTTTTATTGCTGTTCTTAGTCATCTATTTTTTTTCTTTTTCATTTACGAATTATTCAAAGGTTTTAAAAATGTTTTCAAAATGTTCAAAAAGTGGGGAAAAATGACTTCAAACACAAGGACATGGACCAAAGTAAAAAATAAAATATAAAACCAATGATATTCCAAACAAGAATATCATCAAATCTTATGGAAGAGCCTAAAGGTCCAATAACTCATGCATCTAAAGATTGAATAAAATTATCACAATGCAAACATGCCTCATTAATGTAAGTAATGTATGTATGTGAAAGTTCTGCCTTTAAAATGTGACATAACTAAAATTACCAAAGTTTTATAAGTTAATACTACTGAAAAAAGTAGAAAAATACTCAGTGGGGGTGGCATACAGTATTATAGATTATTAGGATGTACCATCCAAACTGCAATGTACTGTTGCTAGTTCTTAGGTGGTTGAGTCCAGTGGTTCCCAACCACTTTAAAGGGCCACAACATAAAACAGAAGTCTGAGGGGTCATGGGATGACTGAAGTTGTTCTACATGAATCTGCATTTTTTTACGTTTCATTTTCTTAAATCCTGACTTGTTTGTGAAATATTGGATTATTGTACATCGGTGGTCCGCAAATAGCCTTGTTGTTTTAAATTAAGATGTAAATCCTCTTATTGTTAACAATAACGGGCCTCAGCGAGAATCTGCTTGTTTAGTCACAAGCTAAAAAGGCTCCACTACTTAAACTATGACAGGAATCGCGTTACTGAATATAAACTGAAGTATTTCCACTCATACTCATGAACCTGACTTTTCACACTTGTGGGCATTTATAATAAATCTGTGATCCAAAATGCAGATGCAACTCCAGCTCTCGGTCTCTGAAAATGTGATTTCTTGAAGCACTTTTACGTTAGAATCCCGGGTGTGAAGGTGTTTCGTGTGCGCTCAGGCTGTAGTTGGGGCGACCCATGGGACTCTGAGCGGGAGAGGAAACGCCAGAGAAAAACAGCAATCGCAGTTTTAACTCAATCAAATCAAATAGGATACGGTAGCTGTGAGAGCTCCGCTGTGGGGAATGTGTGCCGAGACTCCCAAGAAGTCACTGCTTCCGGCCAAGAAATATTCCAGCACATAAACCACATAGAAAAATGGATCTTCTACCTTTAGATTTTTGTACAGGTGTTTCCAGTCCCTATGTTAAGATAAGACGTTTCCTGTTTGTAGATTCATATTAACTGTGCCATTGACATGAGATGAGTCAGTCTCCCTATCTACCTCTTGCCGAGAAAATGACGTCCTTAAATGATTAACCATTCTTTTGATTGTGAAACATGTAACAATCCGTATTAAAGTTTGGATTCAGACAGTCTCCAGATGCCTGCAGATGTATCTGACAGCAGCGTAAAGCAGCCGAGTAAAGGGTGCTATCGTAGCAAGATGACCCCCCCTCGGACCAGACCTCAGCAGAGAGACGAACCAGCTGACAGATTATTTTCCATTATCTTGTTGCCGTAGTAACTTGCTGAGTTTCACTGGAAAATGCACCATCGCCCAGCGAGTTTAACCTTCTCCACTTAATCACTTCCCACGCCTGCTCTTCCAATATTGACTGGGCTGGCTGAGAGAGGAACGGCTGCTTTTCCTTCAGCCATAACGCAGCACAATTAAAAGAAAAAAAAGTCCAGAAATCTGTATTAAAACATGTGTAGATAGAGCTGCTCCATCAGCAATGAATGTGAGGCTGACTTAGTGAAGCCAGTGGATGAGAGTACAGTGATTATGTAAAAAAATGTGAGAGACACCTACAATTTCCCTTTTTTCCTACAAAGAACAAGTCTGAACATGCCCAGGAAAGGCGTCTGTCTTAGTTTGTCTTCTGTGGTTTTTGGTCATTGGGAAGAGTTATGTATGGTCACAAATATTAAGGTTAGATTCAAGAAAAACTCTTATTATCTATCACTGCTCATTTAAAGGTCCCTTATCTGCACTTTTTTATTATTATTTTATTTTAGCACCCCTAATATGACCTATTTTGGATTGAATACAATAATAATAATTTATTATTAACAATAATAATCAATTCAACCCTATATAATTAGATTTTGGTTCTTCCTGTGAATATACATGAGTCTCTTCTTCATAAATCAGTCTGATTGGCTGATATTCATTTGAAAGACTTGAAAAGGTCCAAACAAGCTATGTCTGTCTTCTCTGTCTGAGTTTGATCAATGGGATCAAACTCAAACTGAGACGTTATCTAGACAAAAAAAAACTTTAAATCAGCTGGTTGATCGATGTGGAACCTTTAGGTTTCTTATCGTTCTGAAGAAAAACAGAGAGAACAGACTGAAGGGACAGTGGCATTTTTTATTTTGTTATTTCTAAAGAAAACAAATGATGTGCTTAAGAGGTAAAATGCCACCGTCTGTTCTCTCTGTTATTCTCAAGGTCAGTAATGGCCTGTTGTAATCTCTTCTATTGTATGACGTGAGTCGAGTGAAAACTTGTTTAGTCTTGTTGGAAGCCAGACTGTATTGCTCCATGTTGTCTTGACATGACATAACAAGCCAAACTGTGCTTTGTGCTTTTCTAACAGCTACTCAGCTTTTTCCCCTGATCTTACCACTGTTTGTCTGTGATGTATTTTATTAATACGACTTTTAATTATCTTACAGTCGACACACGTTAAACCTTCAAACAGTTTAACCCAAACCAGTCATACGTCACTGCTGAATTCCCTTTGCATTGTTGACTCATTGCTCACGGGGTGTGACCAACCAGCAGCCAGTACTGAAGCTCACTTGGCTGTTTCTCTCTTTCCTTATCAGAGTCTGCTGAGTTGTAAGAGGAGCGAAAGACCAAACCACAGTCCAACAACACGTAAACAGAGCTGTAAGTAAATCAACAAAACACTGCATCTTTTTACAACTTTGTTTGGCTCTCAAAAGTGTATCTTATATGTCAACCTAACATTTTTTTTGTCCTTTCTCCTCTTAGAATCAGCAAACATGGCAAACCAGCTACAGAAGCTTGTAGCAGAGAAGAAGAACATGGTGGAGACTGTGATGGAAGTGTTTGAACAGGGGGCGGAAGTGGTGGCCAGTATCGCTGGCGACATCTTCCCCGTCTTCTCCATCGCCGCCCCCATTGTCAAACTGGCCTTGGACAACGTGGAGAGCAAGGAGGCCGCATACATGAAGGATCAATTCCAGAAGGTGCGCGAGCGCCTGGAGGCGGTCTCCGAGGAGATTCAGCGGATCAACGATGAGATCAAGAAGAGCGGGGTGGACGCTGCGTACTTCTCGGTGGAGGAAAACATCACCAATCAGTTCCGGAAGTACATGGACATCCTCAACGCCAAAGCTAAATATCGGGAGGTCAAGAAGAAGCTTTTCTTGGACCATTTCGCCAAAACCGGCGGGGAGAAAAACCTTTACACCCTCTACCACGCCGTGACGGGAGAGCACTTCTCCGGGGAGTCCGTGCTCGAGATCACGCTGAACTACGAGGAGAAAAGTCGCCGGGCGATGGAGGAATTCTGTGCCAGGCTGAAGAAGCTGTTCTGCATCGGGCTCATCGCGCTGCTGGGCCACGCTGCCCTGAAGGACTGTGACGACGGGGAGGAGGAGGAACTTCTCAAGGACTGGGGCGAGAAGATGAAGGCTGTCCAGGCTAAGATGAACGCCGTGATCGAGGACTGTATCGTCAGCTTCCCCAAACAGGCCGAGCTGGATTCCCGTCGACTGGTCAGAGACCAGCCGCACTTAACCAACCAGCAGCTCGCTGACGCTATCGTAGAGAACCTGAAGAAGAAGTATGACTGGGTGGGCTGGTCTGTGCGTATTTTCAAGTCCCCCGCAGGCCTGTTCTCCAACAAGAAAGATTTCCACTGTGCCACAGGCAGGAGTCGCTTCCAGGTCCCATCATCGGATGATAAACTCAACGTCGTGGTGTCCTACAGCTCCTCCCCCGAACCTGTGGATAAGAGCCGCATCCAGCAACTGATCCAGAGCCAGAAGAAGCCCACGGTGGTGGGTGTTGCAGAGTATTTGTTTGAGACGTTGCCTGGCCCTTGCATGGTTCACACGGTCAAAACGAGCAAAGACCTGGCCTGCTCCTGGAGCTTCACCGAAGAGCTTCACTACTGGGAGGAGCAAAAAAGCTTCTACGTCTGTGTTCACTCTGCTTGAAAAGTCTGACACTTGGAAGAGTTGTTCATCTTATATGTAAAAGTGACTTCATATTTGCACAAATTATAGCACCACTGCTGCCTATCTACCTACCTTTAGCAGTGAAATACTTGTGTGTACCTCTGATCATCTGTTTTAACTGAGTTAGCCTCAAGCTGTGCTGTAGGTTTCCTGCACACATGAGGGACATCCACAAGAAACCAACATGAACAAGATTATCCGACTAACAATAATGTCTTTTCTGATCCTCAGCAGACACAAGTGATCACCTCTTGGTTTAAGCTGGTTTCTATTCCAGTGTCTCTTTTTGTTATGAAGTTGATTTTTTTAATGTAATGATCTCCATGCAGACATTTTAACATAACAACTACAAATATGTTTTCTTCTGCCACAATTTGTTGATTTATAAAACCCAGCTGTCATACAGAGATTACACTTCTCTGGTAGTGATAAGCAGTGACCTCACCCTGTTGAGGATGTGCACGTGGCGGAAAAGATCTGAGACATTGAGGCAGACCTTTTTCAACTATTTATTTATCTTACAAAATAAAAAGCTAGCCCTTTAACTGCCTCCTCTAACATTATAGGGTTTCCCACACATGGACCATTCTGTGGCGCAGCGCCACACAATGAAAACCGAGCGCCACCAATTGATTCCACCTCTTTTTTTCTCCAATGCAATTATGTCATTCTTGTTCACACACACACACACACACACACACACAGAGCGAGAGAGAGAGAAATCAACAGCCTCACATACATGTCAGCGGCTTCAGAGTCAGCTTTAGTAACCCCCCCCCCCCCCCCCCAGCACTACGCAATGCTACTTGGTCTGTGGGAAACACTGAATTAGGAACAAATTTAGCTCAAACATGTTGCCAGCTTCATTGCAGCTTGCAGGGCTGCATCGTCCGGTTTAGGAGTAGGAAATGAAGTAGGAGTAGAAGTTTGGCACCGATAAAACTTTTTTTGACAAGCTCTTTCGTGAGCGAGGAGCATGCAGAGACACAAAGACGACAACACTTTGTCCACATACAGGCCAAATGGCGGCCATAGCTGTTCCTGTGCCGCGGTTTGCAACACAAACTGGAAACTAGTTCCTGATCAAAACCCTGAAGTTCATTTATTTTTTTATACAAGTACATTTTCTAGATTTTTATTTTGGATATTATGTTTCCTTTTTGGGGATTTGGGATCTTTTTACAATGAGATTTTGATTGAAAAAAATGTTTTATCTGACCATGGTTTAGTACAAGGTGTCGGGAGACAGGTTGACACACTGTGTGAACAAAAGTAAATCATGAAGACACTGCAGAAAGTTTCTTTCCTCTTTATCACTGACGTGTTTCGATTGTTCTTAATATTGTAAACCACTGTTATCTGTAAGGTTATGTCTTTCTTTCTCTGTGTTTTAGCCTAGAGTTTCGAAAAAAATATATATATTTGAACATTTCACCATCTGACCAAAATAGACTTTATATTTACTGTGTAATTTTGATGGAAATGTTTATGTTGCACACCTGTTGCATATTAATTGCATATACACACAACATATTTGATGGTTATCAGTGTCTCAGATCCAAAACTACTTTTGGTAAACCAAAGCAATGAATGTAGAAAAACTTTAAATAAACTTAACCATGCATAATTTTTTTGTGTCTTTGTATATGTTGCAGTAGGTCTGCTCATTGTAATTATTATATATCATAACTGGATAATTTCGTATATTTTTGGAGTGAGTTGGTAACGAAACTAAAACTACAACCAGTAAAAATACCTGAGTACTGACTCATCATGTAAAAATGTATAACTTCAGAGTTGCTCCATTTCAAAAAAAAAAAAGCAGACCATGTTGCTAATATATGTGGCTACTCTTTAAAAAACATCTTTTTTTTTAGAGACATGCTGTAACAAATTGCAATAGTACTTACAACGCATACTTACTTGCCTGATGGTTTACAGCTGGGTAGATAGTGTCACATGATCACTCATTCATGATTCTGCCACCTGTCAAACACAACATGTGAACACATGGTCATTTCTGTGCAAAATATTGATAAAGCATTCCTGAGCAAAAAGTTTACATAGATTAGTGGCATATACATAAAAAACATAGTGACACTTAAAATTAGATTCATAATATCCCACATCTCTTTCACTTTAATCTGGCCCTTCTGGTTGTAGGAGGCCTGTTTTCTGGGTCAGTTCACCCTGTTGCCAGTAAAACCAGCATTGTACCAGAGCCGCTGTATTCCAGTATCACATCACAGTAGCTGGAGTCAAATACCACATTTAGGAGAGAAGATTGCTGAGAATTAATAGATCACATTCCACTCCGATTATGTGCCATCGAGCCAGGTTTTTCACCTTAACTGCAACTACATTCTGCTAGAGAGGTTTTACAGCGACAAAAAGGCCTGAGGATAATATGGTGAGCTAGTTTGGAAACACCCACAACACTCTATAATTATGTGGTTGTGGCTTTTCTATCTTCGGCACATAAAGACTCATAACCCTCCAGTACACTACAGTGGCAGGTCAAGAATGAACAAGTGCACAGAATAACAAGTGGGTCACAGATTTATGTCGAAATGTGTGTGCCTTTTTTGGGATTGGACAGGGCGGGGAACAGAATTCTGAATTAATAAGTCATTCGGACTCTGGATCAACACGCCTGTCACTGTTTAGATTAGAATATGTTTACTTTTCATTAGAGGAGACATGTCAGAAATGACAAGCTACCTGTAGTAGGATTTGATCATTTAACCCCAATGAAAGGCAAAACATTGAACTCAGAAGCCAGATGAATCTGACTTACAAAGTCAGAGGGAATTACACTTAATCACTAAATACTTATGAGAACAAGGAGCAATCTCTTGTTGCTTAAGACATCCACTGAACATGGACAAGATGCTTTCTCTGACCTATGCTATTTTATTGTGAAATACTTGGTAGTTTCACTAAAGAAAATTCATCCTATACCATCTGGTAAGGTAAAACTCACAGCTCATCTAAAAAAGCAAGCTTTGACAACTGCTCAAGAGTTGATTTTAGCTTTATTTATGAAGATCTTCTGCAAAAAAAGTTTGGTAAGCTCTGGTCAAGTGTGTCTGCATCTATTTCCACATGTTCAAAAGACTGTAATGGATTTATACAGCTAAAGGATTCAGAAATACAAACCACAGGGAAAATAAAAAAAAGCTGATTGTACTTTAAACCCTCCTGAATTTCTTTGAAAGAGGTACAATATGGAAAACATGGAGTTAGCAGAAGCATAAGACAGCCTAAAGGAGAGATGTGATTTAGGCCAGTGCCAGCATCTGGAAACATCATAGCTTTAACAAGAAATTCTGTCAGAATATCACAGACTGCTTCATGAATTTAGGAGCTCGGGCTGTCTCCTTATGTCAGGAAAAACATTCCAATTATCAAACAGAGGAGACAGACCTTGTTGTCTGGATACCTGTTTGCCAATGGAACAAAACTGAGACAGAAGGAAGGAATTTCCACTCTCCCTTTGCGTCTTTAATGAACCAGATCTCCCCGTTTCAACTTCTTTCCAAATTTCCACTGGCAAGTGACCCAGTTACATCGATGCACACACACACGCAGCTTAATCAGCAACTTTTGAGTAAAATGCTTTAGAGAAAACGATTCTTCTCCATGAAAACAGTGACATCAACACTGAATACTTTGGATCGTGTTTAAACCTCCAACTACAGTTTTTTAGCCATTTGTGGGCAGTAAAAACAAGCTGTGAACACAACACTCAGATTTTTCAACTTTTACAGTGAAACCAGACAGTCCACACACACACACACCTAGCAGACACAGAACAAAATTAGTATGCATTTGGAGTCAAGTTTCTGTCCTCCAGACGAAGTTGATTATTGGTATTGTTTCATTGTTTATTTGGATCCAATCCCAGGTATGAATCATTTCACGAGACGATAACTAAAAGGACTCAAGCAGTAAGTTATGAAAAACAATTTCTACAAGGAGTTTTCAGTATAAGAAGTAAATAAGAATAATGGTTTCAAATACTTTTCATGGCATCGGTTCTTGTGTTTTTGATCAATCCTGTGTTTGCAGCATTTTACAGTTTGCATATCTACCAAACATTATTCTCGAGGACAAATATTAAGGTTGTTTTGAAACTGTTTTTTTTCCCCAACAAAACAAAATGATAATTCTACATTGTAATCTGTCCTCTACTTTTAGCCATGCAAGATCAGCATGCATTTTATTTATCCTCGCTCAGTGAATGCAGAAATACAAAAACGTACTCCAGTATAATTGATCATCGAGAGTGACTTGAGCTAGGATATTCACTCCCATTTTTTGGACATGGGTGATATTTCTTTGTAGGTTCACGGCTACAAGCAACACTGTTCATATAAGATACTTATTTGATCCATTAGTTTTCAAAGAATATTGGTTATTCTTTGTGTATAGGTGTATGTTACAACAGCCTGCGAAGTGGCCAGCCGCACTGATAAGTATTCAGAGGAGCTGGGGAGCTGGCGGCAACACAAGGAAGGTCTCTGAGTTTATTATGAGCTTCTGTCTAGTGATTATGCAGACTGAAGGACATCCGTTCCATGTCATGCACTATTGTACTGAACAAAGTGACTGGCTGAGGCTGCCTATCGCACATTAAACAGCTAGGATGCCATGGAAGAAGAAGGTTTTCGATACTGCAGCTTTTGCGGTTTGTTTTTTTGTTAAATTTGTATTCATACATAGTCGAGATGTAGAAGACTCCACAATGACCTTGACTTCAACCTTGACCTCCAAGCAATGGCTTTGGATCCGTAAGATGAATAACGTATGACACCAAGACTTTGTATTGTACAAAAAAACGAAGAAGTAACATAAATCCAGATAAAAATGTGCAGATCTTTAGGGAAAAAAACTCGAAACGCTCAACCCAACAAATAAGCTAAATACGCTAAAGAGTCCGCAGTTACCCAAATTTTTGCAATAACAAAATTTTGAATCTATACAAAATCTCGCTCTTGGGAAAGTAGTTATACACCAGAAGCAATAGTACTAAATGTGTCACGTCAGAAGGTTTTCGTACAGCAGCTCCGTTTCTTTGTGAGGAACTGCTACAGGCCGATTCCTGTCTACGCCCAGGTAGGCTAGGGGGGCCGCTCACAGACTGGTGAATAGGCGAAGTGATGCTTTTAATCAGACCAGAATTACTCTTCCATGAATATGATTTGGCCACACAGCCCTGCATTGAGTCCGGCCCATCAGGTGACCTCAGGAACGCAGAAAAACATCACGTGGCAACGAAAAGATTCGCCCGCCTTGCAGGAATACATTGTGCTGCCATCGGTCACCTCAGTGTAACCCTCAGCTCGGCCTTAATTCGGCCTCAATGGAATTAGCAGTTATTTCGGTTAAAAAAAAAAAAAAAAAAAAAAAGGCGCATATTTGTATCAGATGGTGCGCGTTACACTGGTTTGCTGGCTGCTCACTGATGGGAGGAGCTATGATCCGGAGACACATCTCATGTTCAGAACTCCGGATGCAACTCACTTTGATATTAGGAACCAATTTTATTAGGTTTCTGGCCGGTGGTCATCAAGTGGCAGGCTGTGCCCCACCTGCTGTCAACACACAGAACTGCATTTCTAGTAATTAACTAACTAATTATATTATACATTCTCAAAGAACATAAGGATATAGTGCCTTCCTAAACTGCATGTGCTGCATGTGTTAGGATTTTACTTCATGTTTATCTGTCGCTGCCTGCTGTCCACAATAGAGAATGGTGGCCGAGTGGCGTAAATGTATTGCTCGCCCATGGACCTATGACATTATCTGGATACAGTATTGGCGGCAAGACCCCATTTGTTCCTATGAAAGGTGCTCAATGGCGTATGACTGTGAAGAATTTTGGCTTCATTATCCTGCGGAATGTGCACCAGAGAACGCTGCACACTCCGTTAGCCTAAACAATTAAATATTGCGACTCTTCTCGACTTTCCGAACTGAACATAATAAAGGCTGATACTGAAACATGTCATTTCGCAAATGTTGTGACGCTCAGACACAAATTATTCACTGTTTTACAGTCGCTTCTTTCCTCATGATAGTGGATAGGGGGAAAAAAAGGCCAAATATTATCATGTGACAGATGCCATACTTGTAATTCCATGGTTTGGCCACTAATACAATTTGCTTCGGTGCCAGGTGCTGTTCCTGTGCTCTATTTTGCCAGCCGAAACATGATTTTAAGAGAAATTGAGGTGAAACCCCCTTTTAAGTAATAAAAAGGCCAAATTACCAAAAACCTATGGCTCAGAGAACAACCATGGCTTTCTGATAAATAGGAGATTAGTCATTCTGTGAGTAACTACATCTTAAAATGTCACTTGGCTATCAAATACAGTTCCCCATATTTGAGGGATGGAGCACATCACATACACACATAGAGCACATCACATACACACTCTCTCTCAAACAGACATTAATAGAATTACTGTACTTTTTCTGGTATGTAACTAAGCCTATCTAAAGTTGTTGGTGCCCCACCATAATTTTTGCACATGAAAACCACTGGTCATGAGGAACATGAAGTCGTCTTTTGAAGCTGAGTGAAGTGATTTCAAAGAAAACCCAACGAAGTTAGTCAGTTCCCACGTAGAGTTGATGTTTGAGTCCTCTGCCCCTCTTTGAAGGACTTCTTTGTGGGTCAGCTGCTGTAGCCCACATCCACATATCTCTCTCTCTCAGAGTCATCACCAACTGAACAACGCCTGCTGTGTAAATCATCTCCCCTGTACACTCGCTGTATCTCATTATCTGCCATTGCATTCATGTTGCTCAGCAGTGAAAAGTGGAGTTTTTAATGCATAATGCGACTAATAAATAGTTTGCTTCTGTGTCATTTGCATGGATCACATGGTGTCAGTCACCTGTTCTTTTTTTTTCTTCACAGATTATCACTTAAAGCAGCAGATTAAGCTGCTTATAGTGATGAACCGACCTGAGCATTTAAAGAATTTTCAGTTCCTCTGCGTTGGTTTTTAGGTGGTATGCTGCACTGACTCCTGAAAACCAAACGTCTGTTTCACTGATTAAGCTGAGAACCATGACAACAAAAGAATTTGTGGGGGAGAGGGAAACAAAATGACAACTTGTTTGACTTGTTGAATTTCCGTCATCAAACGCCATATTTTCACTGAGCACCTTTTGGTCCCCGGCATGTTACTTGCCATCCTCCATCCCCCCACATACCAAGGTGTGGACAAGACACAACAAGCTCATGTGGCACTGCTACCGCACTGTGTCAACCAAACATCTCTACGATGAAACTTTAGAGCTGGTGTCAGCCATTGCTTTCAAAATGTAATCCACTGCTTCTTTCTGAGCAATGACAGAACAACGACACCAGTATCCCAAACCCTCGAGTTACCATCTCCACCTCTTCAGTTGTTATAACTCCTGACTGCTTTCTCTCTCGTTGCTAAGGGAAAGCCCCGCTGGCCTCACTGTGCAAGGGAGCCCCCTGGTGGTGGAATCCCCATGCCCACTTGCCCCTTTTTTTCCACATACTTATACACACATTTGTATTTAGTTTAAGTAAATACATGTTTTGTCTTTCAAATATAGAGTAACAAGGTGCTGTTCAATAAAACATTTATATGAAAATCAAAACAGGAATAACAATGGAAAGAAATTTAAAACTGCACAAACATCGATTCCTTTTATTTATTTATTTTTTTTGATGGAGGAAGTAGGTACTGATGCTGGAGAGCAGAGCAATGGGTGTAGTGTCCATTTCCACAATCCAAAAATAATGAAGGAGGTTTTAAAGAAGAGGTCATTTGTGAGGATCAGGAGGAAAGAGGAGGTGGTGATGAGCTATAAGGAATAAAAGAGTATAAACATTTGCTCTGATTGAGCTTAAAGAAACACAGACACACACAGAGATAGTAGAGAAATTTGGCAGCAACTGAACTCTCACCAAAGGGAATTGCAGGAATATGTCCGACCTGGCAGCAGATCTTCCAGCAGTTCTGGCCGTCACGCCCAGGATCCGTCTCATACAGCAACAGATGAGGTGATGAGGGCGAAGGAGATGGTGATGAGGAACAAGTTAAAAGGAATAAAAGAGTACAAACATTTGCTTAAACACAGCTTAAACAATGGCAGATACACAATGTAGAGATATTTAGGACTGATTATATATATTCTTGTGATTATATATTCCTGTGATTATAAATACAGGAATATGTCTGACCTGGGAGAAGATCTCCCAGCAGCTCCAGCCTTCACCAGCCCAGGATCCATCCCATGCAGCAGCAGAAGTAGGAAGTGATGGGGAGGAAGTAGAAAGTCACTCCAGAATGTAGTAAGGAGTTGCTGATGCTGCTGTTCCTGGAGAGAGGGGCACTTAAATAGCGTCCATATCCTCTATCCAGAAAGGTGGAAGGAGCTGGTTATCCTGGAGAGAGGGGCACTAAAATAGTGTCCATATCCTCTATCCAGAAAGGTGGAAGGAGCTGGTTATCCTGGAGAGAGGGGCACTAAAATAGCGTCCATATCCTCGCTCAAGAAAGGTGGAAGGAGCTGGTTATCCTGGAGAGAGGGGCACTAAAATAGTGTCCATATCCTCGCTCCAGAAAGGTGGAAGGAGCTGCTGATCCTGGAGAGAGGGGCACTTAAAAAGCGTCCATATCCTCACTCCAGAAAGGTGGAAGCCCATTGTTGGTGATGAGGAGGAAAGAGGAGGTGAAGATGAGCTAAAGAGATTAAAAGAATATAAACATTTGTTTTGGGTGAGCTTAAACAAAGACTGACACACACACAGTAGAGAAAATTAGGACAAATTAAACTCAGTGAGATGCAGGAATATGTCTGACCTGGCAGCAGATCTCCAAGTGCTCCAGCCATCACCAGTCCAGGGTCTGTCTCATGCAGCATCAGAAGTAGAAAGATGAGGAGGAAGTAGAAAGTCACTCCAGAATGTAGTACGGAGTTGCTGATGTTGAGAGACAGGCACTGAATGCAGCATCTATATCCTCGCTTCAGAAAAGTGGAAGGAGCTGCTGAAAACATCAATTCCTTTTTTTTTTTTTTTTTTTTTGATGGAGGAAGTAGGTGCTAATGCTGGAAAGCAGAGCAATGGGTGTAGTGTCCATTACCACAATCCAAAAATAATGAAGGAGGTTTTAAAGAGGAGGTCATTTGTGAGGATCAGGAGGAAAGAGGAGGTGGTGATGAGCTAGAAGAAATAAAAGAGTATAAACATTTGCTCTGGTTGAGCTTAAAGAAAAACAGACACACACTCAGATAGTGGACTCTCACCAAAGGTTATTGCAGGAATATGTCCGACCTGGCAGCAGATCTCCCAGCAGTTCTCACCGTCACGTCCAGGATCCGTCTCATACAGCAACAGACGAGGTGATGAGGGCGAAGGAGATGGTGATGAGGAACAAGTTAAAAGGAATAAAAGTGTACAAACATTTGCTTAAAAACAGAGCTTAAACAAAGGCAGACACACAATGTAGAGATATCTACGACTGATTAAACTTTCAGCTCAGTAAAATACAGGAATATGTCTGACCTGGGAGAAGATCTCCCAGCAGCTCCAGCCTTCACCAGCCCAGGATCCATCCCATGCAGCAGCAGAAGTAGGAAGTGATGGGGAGGAAGTAGAAAGTCACTCCAGAATGTAGTAAGGAGTTGCTGATGCTGCTGTTCCTGGAGAGAGGGGCACTAAAATAGTGTCCATATCCTCTATCCAGAAAGGTGGAAGGAGCTGGTTATCCTGGAGAAAGGGGCACTGAAAATAGCGTCCATATCCTCTATCCAGAAAGGTGGAAGAAGCTGGTTATCCTGGAGAGGGGCACTGAAAATAGCGTCCATATCCTCTATCCAGAAAGGTGGAAGAAGCTGGTTATCCTGGAGAGGGGCACTGAAAATAGCGTCCATATCCTCTATCCAGAAAGGTGGAAGGAGCTGCTGATTCTGGAGAGAGGGGCACTGAAAATAGCCTCCATATCCTCACTCCAGAAAGGTGGAAGGAGCTGCTGTTCCTGGAGAGAGGGGCACTGAAAATAGCGTCCGTATCCTCTATCTGGAAAAGTGGAAGGAGCAGCTTATCCTGGAGAGAAGGGCACTGAATATAGCGTCCATATTCTCGCTCCAGAAAAGAAGGAAGGAGCTGCTGATTCTGGAGAGAGGGGCACTGAAAGTAGCGTCCATATCCTCGCTCCAGAAAGGTGGAAGGAGCTGCTGATCCTGGAGAGAGGGGCACTTAAAAAGCGTCCATATCCTCACTCCAGAAAGGTGGAAGCCCATTGTTCGTGATGAGGAGGAAAGAGGAGGTGAAGATGAGCTAAAAAGATTAAAAGAATATAAACATTTGTTTTGGGTGAGCTTAAACAAAGACAGACACACACACACAGTAGAGAAAATAAGGACAAATTAAACTCAGTGAGATGCAGGAATATGTCTGACCTGGCAGCAGATCTCCAAAACGCTCCAGCCTTAACCAGTCCAGGGTCTGTGTCATGCAGCATCAGAAGTAGAAAGATGAGGAGGAAGTAGAAAGTCACTCCAGAATGTAGTACGGAGTTGCTGATGCTGCAGTTCCTGGAGAGAGGGGCACTAAAATAGCGTCCATATCCTCTATCCAGAAAGGTGGAAGGAGCTGCTGATTCTGGAGAGAGGGGCACTGAAAATAGCGTCCTTATCCTCTATCCAGAAAGGTGGAAGGAGCTGCTGATCCTGGAGAGAGGGGCACTGAAAATAGCGTCCTTATCCTCTATCCAGAAAGGTGGAAGGAGCTGCTGATTCTGGAGAGAGGGGCACTGAAAATAGCGTCCTTATCCTCTATCCAGAAAGGTGGAAGGAGCTGCTGATCCTGGAGAGAGGGGCACTGAAAATAGCGTCCTTATCCTCTATCCAGAAAGGTGGAAGGAGCTGCTGATTCTGGAGAGAGGGGCACTGAAAATAGCGTCCTTATCCTCTATCCAGAAAGGTGGAAGGAGCTGCTGATTCGGAGAGGGGCACTGAAAAAAGCCTCCATATCCTCACTCCAGAAAGGTGGAAGGAGCTGCTGATTCTGGAGAGAGGGGCACTGAAAATAGCGTCCATATCCTCTATCCAGAAAGGTGGAAGGAGCTGCTGATTCTGGAGAGAGGGGCACTGAAAATAGCGTCCATATCCTCACTCCAGAAAGGTGGAAGCCCATTGTTCGTGATGAGGAGGAAAGAGGAGGTGAAAATGAGCTAAAAAGATTAAAAGAATATAAACATTTGTTTTGGGTGAGCTTAAACAAAGACAGACACACACACACAGTAGAGAAAATAAGGACAAATTAAACTCAGTGAGATGCAGGAATATGTCTGACCTGGCAGCAGATCTCCAAAACGCTCCAGCCTTAACCAGTCCAGGGTCTGTGTCATGCAGCATCAGAAGTAGAAAGATGAGGAGGAAGTAGAAAGTCACTCCAGAATGTAGTACGGAGTTGCTGATGCTGCAGTTCCTGGAGAGAGGGGCACTAAAATAGCGTCCATATCCTCTATCCAGAAAAGTGGAAGGAGCAGCTAATCCTGGAGAGAGGGGCACTGAAAAAGCGTCCATATCCTCACTCCAGAAAAGGTGGAATGAGCTGCTGATTCTGGAGAGAGGGGCACTGAAAATAGTGCCATATCCTCGCTCCAGAAAAGGAGCTGCTAATCCTGGAGAGAGGGGCACTGAAAATTGCGTCCGTATCCTCACTCCAGAAAAGGTGGAAGGAGCTGCTGATTCTGGAGAGAGGGGCACTGAAAATAGTGTCCGTATCCTCGCTCCAGAAAGGTGGAAGGAGCTGCTGATCCTGGAGAGAGGGGCACTGAAAATAGCGTCCTTATCCTCTATCCAGAAAGGTGGAAGGAGCTGCTGTTCCTGGAGAGAGGGGCACTGAAAGTAGCGTCCATATCCTCTATCCGGAAAGGTGGAAGGAGCTGCTGTTCCTGGAGAGAGGGGCACTGAAAGTAGCGTCCGTATCCTCGCTCCAGAAAGGTGGAAGGAGCTGCAGATCCTGGAGAGAGGGGCACTTAAAAAGCGTCCATATCCTCACTCCAGAAAGGTGGAAGCCCATTGTTGGTGATGAGGAGGAAAGAGGAGGTGAAGATGGGCTAAAAAGATTAAAAGAATATAAACATTTGTTTTGCGTGAGCTTAAACAAAGACAGACACACACACAGTAGAGAAAATTAGGACAAATTAAACTCAGTGAGATGCAGGAATATGTCTGACCTGGCAGCAGATCTCCAAAACGCTCCAGCCTTCACCAGTCCAGGGTCTGTCTCATGCAGCATCAGAAGTAGAAAGATGAGGAGGAAGTAGAAAGTCACTCCAGAATGTAGTACGGAGTTGCTGATGTTGAGAGACAGGCACTGAATGCAGCATCCATATCCTCGCTCCAGAAAGGTGGAAGAAGCTGCTGTTCCTGGAGAGAGGGGCACTTAAAATAGCGTCCATATCCTCGCTCCAGAAAAGGAGCTGCTAATCCTGGAGAGAGGGGCACTGAAAATAGCGTCCATATCCTCTATCCGGAAAGGTGGAAGGAGCAGCTAATCCTGGAGAGGGGCACTGAAAATAGCGTCCATATCCTCTATCCGGAAAGGTGGAAGGAGCAGCTAATCCTGGAGAGAGGGGCACTGAAAATAGCGTCCATATCCTCGCTCCAGAATAGTGGAAGGAGCTGCTAATCCTGGAGAGGGGCACTGAAAATAGCGTCCATTCCCTTACTCCAGAAAAGGTGGAAGGAGCTGGTTATCCTGGAGAGAGGGGCACTGAAAATAGCGTCCATATCCTCTATCCGGAAAGGTGGAAGGAGCAGCTAATCCTGGAGAGAGGGGCACTGAAAATAGCGTCCATATCCTCTATCCAGAAAGGAGAAAGTACTAATGAGGAGGCCATTGTTGCTGATGAGGAGGAGAGAGGAGGTGGTGATGAGCTCGGAGGATATTGGTGGTGATGAGGAGAAGGCTGATGGTGATGAGGAGGAAGCAGGTGGCATTTAGTAAAGAGGAGGTGGTTATCATGGGGGTGTCGTTGGTGATGAGGAGGGTGAAGGAGGTGGCGATAAGGTGCGAGCTAAAAGAATAAATGAATATAAACATTTGTTCTGGGTGACTCTAAAGAAACACACATTAGAGAAATATGGGGGGTAATAAGGCTTTTAACTCAGCAAGTTGCAGGAATATGACTCACCCTGATCTCCCCCAGCTTTGGCCTTCACCTCTTCAGGATTCTTCTCATGTTGGAGAAGAATCTACGGACTCTCTGGCACAGAGAATCCCCGACCTGAACGACAGCTTCCTCTTTAACATCATCCTTCCTTACCGAAGTCGGTATCTGTAAAATTGTAAAAAGAAAATAATGTAAAAAGTATGTTCAGTCAGGGCTGGAAAATATTCCAGCATTATTACATAATTTAAAAATGATTCAGCTTTTCTAATCTGTATGAGAATACATCAATACCTCACAAGGGATTTGGCTCTGCTCATCACTGGAGTCCCTGGTAGATTGGGGTTTAGGTGGAACCTCCTCTGTAGCTGAAACCTCTTCCTCCGGTTCCTCCAAAGACATTCGGTCTTTTCCCAGCTGCCACCGGTTATAGCAGCTCCACCACAGCAGGTTGTTTTTGGGACTTTTGCTGTCCGGGGCGTCGGTTATGTCTTTGTCATCATTGACGTTAACAATAAGATGACTGTGTCCCAGAGTTTGCCTGTCAGCTGAGAGCGTCGTGTGCAGGGCCCTGACAAACCTCTGCAGGATGTTCTTGCAATTCCTGCAGCGTTGGAATTGGCAGCAGGCGGTGGTGCTGTCGAATTCCCCCGACGCCTTTGTGGCTCGCCATAGAGCAAGGTTGAGCCCCTCAGCGACTACTCTACTAATATCTGATACCTGGTCTGGTATCACGATCGTCTCATGTGAAGAAAACAGTCCATAAAAGGCGATTGAGACGGCACTTTGAACTTCCTGTTCCACCTGTTCTTCAGTGAGGTTGAAGCTCTCACTGAGGTTGTAACGAGGCTCCTGGATACAGGTGTCATACTGGGGAGTACAACCATTGAGGACCTGTTCCAGGTTGTTGCAGATGACCTCTACGAAAAACTTGAAGACCTCCCGGGACACTTCAGTCAGGTTCTTTGCCACATGCCTGTCATAGAGGCCGACCTCCATGTCCTGCAGCTGACTGCAAAGGAAACCAAACAAAGCACTGTGGTAAGAAACAAGAAGAAACATCTACTGCTAACACACAATATGCAGCCTACTGAATTGTTAACGGGTATATCAGTGGTGAGTCGGATAACTCACGTTTCAGTGAAGCTGAGGAAGTATTCCTCGATGATGAATTGGAGGTCATCATCTCGGCCATGGAGGTCTGTTGCTCCTCCGTAGCGCTCCTGGACTACTTCAGGTACTTGGCAAGGTAAAGTGACCTCGTAGTCATGGCAAGAAGCAGGGGAGGGACCTGGTGTGGTATCAGTGTCTGCCACCAGGTTGTCAGGTTCAGTGCTCTGCTCGAACACAGTAGGAATTCTGAAGGAAGGACAATTGAAATCAGGTCAGGTTTTTTTCAGTATAAGTCATCGCTAATTGCACATCAGACACAGGAGGGCTTCACATTATGTACAGCAACAAAACTAACCTGACAGGGCACACAGAGGAGCCGAGGCTTCTGGATGCAGCTGGGTGAACCTTGTTCTTCTTCTTTAGATTTGTGAAGAAGCTCCTCAACATATTCAAGACACCGGTTCTCTGTTAGAGGAAAAACATAGCAGCAAACTGAAGGACACTATAACCACTACACAGCAAAAATATACCGTAACAAGTAAAAAAATATTGATATATGTTAGTTCAACATTGAGTCGAATGATCTTGATTTATCTTATTATTGGCAGAATCATTTTCAAAAGGTATTGAAAACAGTTCATAATTAATGATGATCTGAGTTTGACTTCTTTTGCCTGGTTAGCAGGTTACCATCAGTGGACAAAGTGCTCTAAAACTTTATTTAAATAAAAGTAGAAATACTGTCATCCAAAAACTCTCAACAAGTAAAAGACCTGAGTAACAAATAGTATTAAGAAAAGAAAAATATTAAAGAATATTTTTTAAAAATATGAAAATCGATATATTTTTATATATATATTTATATACACACACACACACACACACACACATATATATATATATATATATATTATATATAATTTCAATTGATATATTAAGAAATATATTATATTAAGAAAAGAAAAAGAAAATTATTAAAATCTACATTTAAAACTAATAAATCACACACAGTATCACTGGATACACCCAGTATCACTGGATACACACTTTGTTATTTTATGAACCAGGTTTCCACTTAGCATTTTTCAAAATGTTCATGAAAAGCAAACTTTATATGTCTCAATTTATAAAGAAAATCAGACATAAAATGCTAAAACAGTCACAAATAATATGTGTATGATATGTGTATATGTGTTCCAAAAATTTACTTATAACTAATACATTTTACAAAATTATTATGCTGTGGAATAAATAAATATAATAAATATAAACATGTATACTTTTTGTGTTGCACATGATGCAGTACATTTACTATTAATATACATGTATGTCAAATTGGCTCCACATTGATAAATTAAAACTAAAATTAAAAGTAAAATTATTTAAATACTTAGAGTTATTTGGTGTTTATGTAAAAATAAAGAAAAAAGTAGTATAATGTAAAACAGTGATAGCAATAACACAGTCTGCATAAATGTACATTGATGCTAATACCTGAGCATGCTAACATTTTCAGTTCAAGAAGACTTTAGGCTTTAAGTATTTTATCCATTACTTTGTACAAAGAAATATTTGACTTTAAAAGCCTGTAAATGGCTATAACATCGTCAGAAATGCTAATATTTGAGCATACTACTTATTAAAAAATGGTTAATTAATTTACCTCGTGGTGTTCAGGGACTTCGTCGCGTCTTAAGAACAACCTGTCGCTGCGTTGCGCCATTCTTTGCGTTGTTTTTTAGCTATTTGGTGAAGCACTCGTTTTTCTTCAGACCAAAGTTGGAGAATTCTGGATAAAAGGAATCTCGGAGAAGTTCTGAGATGCTGCTTTGTCCAAGTGTCAAGAAGAAATGAGCTCCAATTATTCAAAGACAAACATAACAACACTGGCATAAAACAACACGTTTACATTCAAATGGGCTCGTGCCTCCTGGTTGCGGACAAACATGAACAATGATTTAATAACAAAAAAATAATAATAATAAAAATGAAATTATTAAAATTATTATTAAAAAAACGTATATGTGTGTTTTTTTAATTTTTTTTAAATAATAATTTTAATAATTTAATTATAAATTCATCATTAAATTTACTGATGTTAAATTCATACGTACGTGCATACTGATGCGCGTTTGTGCAACACAATGGAATTAAATTACAATCCTATTTCAGAATTTTTAATATTTTATGTATTTATTTTTTTCTGCACCCGCTCTCATACACACTCACGGAAATATTTACCCTCAATTTAAAAAATGTATGTAATTTTATTAGATTTATTGACAAATTATCTTTAGATAGTTTTAATGTAAATCTACTTCTAAATGAACTTTATAAAACATATGTAATCAAAATGCATCACATACATGAAGAGTCTGATGTTCTCAAGTTCATAGGCAGAGAGTTTACATTTATCCTAGTGAAAACATTGGAAAGGCCTTTTACTGCTAAACAAAATATGCAATATAAATGTGAATGAGATAATATTTAGTGCTTTATTTGAACTAGGATCTGTTTCTGTCTTGTAAAGTGTCTGCTACCAAGTATTTAGGGTCACACCAAGTGACAATTGTGACATTGAGGCCTTCTACCCTAGTGAGCTGCACCTTTGAACAGGGGTCACATAGCAGTCGTCTCACTGTTCAGGATTAGTAATACATGAAAAACATACCTGTGGCTGTGCCTTAAGCCCATATAAGCCACTCTGCCTATTTGTAACTGTGTTTGTGCAACAGGAATTCGACAGGAATTCAACAAGTACATACCTGACAAACCTAATATTCATGAGAAGAGAATACTGTACGCTGCACTAAAATAGGACAGGTGCCTCTGTCAGGTTCACATTTTATTGGCCTACAGCTTGTTCTGATAAGTGTGGCTTATATATTTGACAGGAGGGTTATGGGTTAAGGGTTCATGAACTTCTGTCAAAGTTCAGACTTCGGTGATAAAAAAATTGAATTAAAAGTGTCCCTTTATAATCTATAAAAATACCTTAAAAATGCATTCAGGTGGTAAAAATAAAGTTTTAGGGCCAAACTTTGTGGACTAAAACATAAAATTCACCCATTACAATGCAGACTACAGCTACTGTAACCTGGTCAGCTAAACTCTCAAAAACAAATAAATTACACACACTTGTTTCAGATTGGTTAAATAAATAAATGAACCTTAAACCAGTTCAACACTTACTGAAACACAAGCACTGTCTATAGTATATGTATCAGCTCAGGTAAATGAATATAAATATACTAAGAGTTTAAGAATTTGAAACAGCTGAACATTAATAAAATATTAATGCTTATTTCATCTGATGTTTTTCTTTTAGCCAGAACAAGATGATTCAAACTGCTGTATTTTTTCACGCTCACTCTGTAGCGTAAAGTAAGGTAATATGACTCTGTTCTCTGAATTATTTCCCACACATTTTGACTCCTATAGGATAATATTAGTCTTAATAACCTTTTGTGCTTTTGTCGGTGTCCTTCCTTTCTAAACATCTTCCTCCAACATTCCTCTCATTTCTTTTCCCCAAGCTTATCACCAAAGCTTAAAGGACAAAATTCTGAGAATGTGCAATGAGACATCAGGCTTTTAATTTATTATTTCAGACAATGTTTGTTTTCAGGAATTAAAACTACAATGTTCAATATTATTCAAGACAACGTTCGTATTGCATTATTATAGTTTATGAATATTTGCATGTTTAATGTTCCTGTAAATTAAAGGTGTTTAAAAGCCCACACTTCAGCAGGTTATAACGACTTGTGTGTATTAAAGGCATTCAATAGCACCATCCAGTGGTAAACAGAACCATCACAGGCTCAAGAAATGAATTAATACTTAAAATGAAAAAATACTGTAGTCCTAGTGACTAGAACAGAGTCAATAATTACATAATTACTCATCCATATTTTTTAAATTAATTTCTCAATTATTTTTTTACCCTGCATTGTAAAGCATCTTTGAGCACTGTGAAAAGTGCTATATACATTTGATGTATGATTATCATTATTATGTATGCCATCTCTGTGTAATTCTACAGAAGAAAAAAAACTTGTTTTAATGCTTGTCTGTAAATATTTATTTATGTCTCTGGTATTTCTGCTAACACACAAACTATAAGCACATTACTCACATACTAACAAAAAATGACTCTAAAACATAAAGTGATATAGCTCAAAAGTGTCAGGAATACATCTTTGTTATACAACCTCACTCTAGTAGTACAAGAAGTGGAAATATTGTCTATATATTGTAATATGATGTGATTTTACAAGTTTTCAGCTAATATGTGTATATAAGACTGATTACAGTATTGTAATATCAGGCTGAGAAAGTCAATTAAGGCAGCCCACATCATCTTCATGAAAATGTCCATCAATAACTTAGAATACGTCATTGAGTAATTTGTTTCTAAAAACCAACATTTATAGCACATGCTCACTCCTTATACCTTAGTCATATTTACCCAGTTTACTTTGGATAGGCCTAGGCCTATTACAAATAGCCAAATATGTTTAACATTTTATTATGATTTTATATTTCAATACCCGTTTACAATAGAAACCCAACAAAAGATTCAAACATGCACTTAAATGTCAGTAATGTTGCCTCCTGACATCTAGTAGTCAGATTTTATATTTTTGTGAAATCCCTCCTAAATGCATAGAGATTTCCTCACAAAAGAGGCACTGCATAATCTGGGGCTTCATCTAGATTAAAACAAATGATTTATTTTTACATTTAGTCACCATAACTTTTGTTTGTGTTAATAATATACGTAAGGTGGTTGTGGCCGTTGTGGTCAGAATATTCCCGGTGGATTTCAGTGTTCCACTCTGCCCCTGCAGCCTGTGTCTGTTGAAATGATTTTAAACAGCAGCACCGGTGGTGAGGACTTCCCTCAACTCTGGCCAGAGAGTCTCGACTTCTTCGGCTTCATCTTCACGCTGCTGAAAAAGAAGAAGAAAACGAAGATTCATCAACGGGGTCGCAGTTCAGAAATCAACAGTGTGACACTGGACTGAATGTATATGTGTTGATCCATTTGAAAGAACATCTTTAAATGCTTTATTGAAGTGTCATTCCTCTCACAATGACACGATTGCACTGGTTCATACCTCTTCCTGCTTCCTATTGAGCAAAGCCTTGATGCCCAGAACAGCAAGACTAACGCTGACACACAGCTGCAGAGCAGCCACAGTTATCAATGTAATGTCCATGCCCGTCAGCAAATACTGAGACACACACACAAAAAAAGGATCATTTGGTACAAAAAGGTAGATAAATACCTAGATTCTTGTAAAATGTGGATAATAATGATTCTACTGAGTATTAGAAGGCCTACCTGGGCGTAGAAGGCCACGGTTCTGCAAGCATCCTCCTTATTACCAGCAACGTAGAGGTCACACAAGTGGAGCAGGAGCGAGGGATCTGCCAGGTCTCTGCCGTACAGCACAACACCAATACCGGCACTGATCGATCCGATTATGTTCAAAAACACAGCGAAGCCCACCTGAGAAGAACGATTCTTACCTTTAAAACATTTAAACATTTTTTGATGCTTTATACTTTTGCCAATGATTGGGTTTTAATTTTGGTCTTTACTCACGAGGCAGAGAGTGGGGTACTGGCTGGCAAATATCGACACGAGTCCAACCGCCGTGAACTGCAGAGAAGACATCAGATCAGTTAAATCACAGTGCAATAAACTTTTTAGGTAGGTATATGTCACACAATACTCAAGTCAACATGCTGTAAAGTGTGTCCTGCATTCGTACAGGTTTTGGTATTTGTCATATTGTCGTAGTTTACTAAAGAATAGTCAAAGCATTTCATCAGCAAAGATATATATTAGCATAACAATATGCTTTTACCACTCCACCCAGCCAGTAATCAGCAAAGTCCCCAGGATGTGCACTTATTCTTCCTGGCCCAAGTCCGATGGTGAACAGTCCCACCGTCATCTGTACAGTCTGTTAAAGATTCAAAACAAGTAAAAGTCTCATTGTGCATTTATTTCGCTTATTGACACCCAATGTGCCTTCAAATGCTGATAAAAGCAATAATTGAGCAGTTAGTGTTTCTGAGTGACATGTTCGTTGGTAACAGTGATTACTTTTTTCATTATTGCTATTTTTTGTAGTTCTTTTAGGGGGGGGTAGGGTAAGTTCCCAAAGATATTTACAACTTACAATGTAGTGCAAAGCCAAGAGGTTGCAACATGTCACACGGTGCAGCGGTGAAAAACACACAGAAAAGCTCCAACCTTTACATTTAAATGTGATACGTGTGTGATAACCTTACTGCAAGTGCAGCTGTGACAGTTTTCCGCAGCAGCCCCGGGTGGACCGAGCAGCAGACGGGATTGCAGCACAGAGCCTTCAGGATCTGGCACAGCGGCGGCCATATGCTCTTCCTGACGGCCGCCACGGCGACCACGTTCCCTTTCTGGTCTTTGACGACAGGAACAGTCATCCTCCGGAGTGCTGATGCCTCGACCTAAACACGACATGTGAAGATTCAGTTCTTCTGTTATCCTGATTTTCGGTCCTTTCGGTTATTTAATAAAATTATGGTAACTCAGACTCGGACTTAACTTTTTTTTTCTTTCTTTCTTCAAGATAAATCTCTCTGGTATTTTGTGTGTGTGTGTGATGAACAATGGTTCAGTCAGTGAAAGACATATCTTACAATCTTGGTGCCTGCAAAAGCAAACAGTGAGTCACTGGTGTAAAGAACCTGTTCTAGCCCAAATATGAAGTACAATTATATACTATTGGGAAGAACAGATTGCATGTATTTAACACAGTTAATCACCCAATACTCAAGTTTTCAATTTATTTTTATTGTAGAATTAATCAACCAATACTGTAAATACAACTTAAATCACTGTATTTACTTGTTTTATGTTACAGTAAAGACAAAATACTGTAAGCATACACATCAACAGCACTTGACACATATGAGAAGCTGCTGTCAGCCGCAACTTCAAGGTTCACAAACAAGTTTTATCTTCTGGATGAAGAAAAATCAGATTCCCTTAAAAGGCTGCACTTCCAAGTGTTTGCCAGCTCATCTCTCAAATTATAACACTTATAACACAAGGGATCTCATGGAATTAACCAATAAAACCTGTACTTACCTATCATTTAATAACCCATATTCATCTGTTGTAGTCTGAGATCACCATTAAAAATATCCTCATCCTCCAATTCAATTAGCGTGCTGTTTTCTTGTAAAATGAATGTTCTCATATATTATGGTGCATGTTTTGTGTGTCTTGTTTCGAGCTCTTACCTCTTTCTTGTGCAGTGTTACAGACTCCCTTCAGATGTGATGTGTGTGGTGTGTGAGTTCAGGCCATGGGTTTCAAGCAGCATTTACGCTACTTCCAGTTTGATTTCTTCAAAATAAAAGCCTTCTTTCTCTTTCTCTCTCAAATCTGTCTGCACAAAAAACTGTATTTGCAGTGGCATGAGACATTAGATAATCTGAGCTTTTAAAGGTACCACAAAAGGTACTAGCTTTACAGCTGTGTTCAGTACTGATGTAGTTGTATAAGTTAAGCATTCTGTACAAGCAATCCCTCTATAAATACACAATACAAGTCATCATTCTGTGCAATATTGTTGATGGTTATTAGTTTTATATAAAACTTCTCTCTTTGCAGTTTTAAGCTGAGAAATGAGAGTTCGGCATTTAAAATCACTTTGTTTCAAAGCTGACACATCAGAACTGGATATTTTACTCCTAAAATATCTTTTAATTTAACCTGAAGAGATTCATCGACAGTCAATAGCCTCTGAGCTTAAGGGTTTTTTTATGTTCAAGGTTTTCTCAACATTTTGATTCAGTGAGGAAACTTTAATTGAACTCACCTGGGGACGCTTGGTCACGTAAAGTCCCAAATAGGGCCAATCAGTGATCAAAGACAGATTTCCATCGTCATGGCTACCATGCACATTAGCTTTCTGGCTGGAATTTGTAGCATGGTGAGCCTGATCGATACTGAATCATCATGTCAATAGACAATAGGACTCATCTCTTCTTAACAGAAAGTGTTTTGCTGTTGCCAGGCTATCACTCTTTGTGGAAATCAATTCAATAATTTGGCCTTTACTTTCAAAATGTCTTACTCGAGCAACTTCCCTTTTCTCCTGAACACAAAAATGTAAAGATGAAGTCGAGAGAAAAAAAGTGTGAATCGACTATAACAGTTTCAGGATTTTTATTATGGAGCGATCATGTCGTGTCTTTACATTTAGAAACTTCTTAATTTGATTCATCACTGTATTTCGAAGATATATAGTCTGCAGTTTTATCGATCCACATGTGGAGTTCTCTGCTTCATGTAATCAGTTGGTTATATAAGCACTTTTGGTTATAAATTAGCAGAACATTAATATTACATTGCAAAATTACAATAAGAATCATTTTAGCACTATGAACATACAGAGTACAATTGTTTTACAGAGAAATTTCTGACATATATATTTATATATATATATATATATATATATATATATATATATATATATATATTCTCCCATTTTTATATAAAATATACAGTAGGTAAAACAAGTTCATATGGTTATTTAGGGATTACTTCTTTAATTCAACTTGAATAACAACTACAGTTAGAGTTTGGTATTAAAACAATCAATAGAAAAAAAATCAAGTGTGCACATACACACACACACACACACAAAGTTAGTCTTTATAATATAAATGATTTCTTTCATTGGGTGCATGTAGGAGGGCTATAGTAGGCTATAACTGCAGTGTTGATGATTAATAATCATTAATCCACATGTCAAGCTGACATTCTCATTTAGGCAGCTGGACTGCACAGGACGTTTCCCTTCATCTCTGCTGAACTCCGCCGACCTTCAACGTATCTGCTGCCCTGTTGACACAAAACAAAGGTAACGTTCATCAGAACAGCCCAGGACAGCATCAATGATCACAGTGTGACTCTTTACTTCAGAAATGCAGCTGCTGTAACTTTTATATCCCACAGCTGTTTCCGTTTTTTCCCCCCGCGCTCACAGCAGCTGTTAGTGCTCGTGATACTTTGCTTCACGTCTCTGTACCTCGCTGCGGTTCGTACCTCTTCCTTCTCCAGCCCTTTGCACAGAGCCACGATGCCCAGGATGGAGAACCTGACGTTGGCACCAAGCTGAAAAACGGCCATGGCAATCAGCGTGGCGTCCATGGATCTCAACAAACTCTGATGGATATGATAAGCTTTATTTAAACTAACATTACAACATGTAACTGTTGTTTTAAATTAAACTGTCAAGTTGGGCAATAATGAATTTAATGATTTCAGTAACACATGAAACATCAACTCCACCTCAACCTATAATTGTATATAAGTTGTATATAAGACGTCTGCCTTGAAAGGATCAACCCATTTACTGTTTTTTTATACTTTAGGAGAAAACAAACATGATGGAAACTTGCTCGACAACTTTGGACTAAATCTTCATGTGAGCACATGTTTTAAGGCTACTTACATCTTGTATTAAAACATTTCACAGCGCACACCTGTGCTTACTGTACCTGGGCAATGAGGGCCACATTCCTGCAGCTGTCGGTGTGAGGAACGACACTGTTACACATCCAGAGGATGGAGGCATCTCCCAGGTCGATGACGTACAGCACAACGCCAGTGATGGCAAAAATAGCGCCAGCAATGTTCAGAAACACAGTGAAGCCCACCTGAGAAGGGGAAAGTCAAATTCATACGGTAGCTGATTGTGTTGAAGGTGAACACATGCACGTTTCCCTGAATACGTCGGCGAAGGAATTTACTCACCAAGCCAGCAGAAGGGAACTGTCCGGCCAAAATCGACATGATTCCGGTTACAATGAACTGATGAGGAATATTCTATGTATTAACAAGCCATTTTTAAATAAAATGAAATTGTCATTTTTACAATCAGTGCACTTATATGGAACCTGCTTCATTTTGTAAAAGTTCTGTTAACACAGCTGATAAGATAAGTTAAGGATATGATAAGATAATCTTTAATTTGTCCCACAGTGGGGAAATTGCATCAGCAACAGCAGGAACAAAGAAATGCAACAAAAGAAAGATTGCAAACAGAATATAAAATGAATAACATATAGAAATAAATATATACAATATAATATAATATAGGATATAATAAAAGATAGCTGCACCGTGTATTTGGTTTTTAGCAATGTTTGTTGTAAAGTCTCAAATATAAATAAATATGTAACATAGTGCAGCCCAGAAATATATATATATATATATATATATGTTTTACCACAGCACCCAGCCAGTAAGCTGCACCCAAACTGGTCAAATCCCCAGGAGACATGCTGGTTCGTCCTGGCCCGAGACCGATGTTGAACAGCCCCACCATGATCTGCAATACCTGAAAGATTCAAAAAACCAGGTCGGACCTCCACACGCCGTACACATGACGCGTCAAGTCCACCACTTTACCACCAGAGATCCTCACCCCCACAGCTGTCGTGATGCTGGGCTGCATCGGCCCATCGTGCAGCTTCAGGATTTGGCGGAGTGGTGGGAACATGCTCTCCCTGTCAGACGAGTCTTTGAGCACAGGTAACGCCGTCCGTCACCGTCCTGCACACACACCTGAAACCATTTTTTTTTTTTTTTTGCGGATTGTGTCTCTTTCATCCGAGTTATTACATTTTGACTTGAGTTCAAGTCGCTCATATTTTGTAACGTGTGTTTGTTGAGGAGAACGAATCGGTGAATGCCCTAAAGTCTCAGCACCTGCCGAAAAACAATGAGTCTCGGGTATCGGTCAACAAACCTATCAAATCCAAATATGCAGGAGTATTATGGCCGTGGTTTCCGTGGCAGCAAGACTGTATTCATTATTCCTCTGGCCCTCCATTTAACCCTTACATACTGATCACATCCTGAAACTCCATAGTCCTTAAGCTTTTAGAGAGCTGAGCGTGTATTCTTCAGAACATTCACAATCTCACTACTTTATGGCCCTATGTTACATTAAATAGCAGAACATATCATAACATATTTATTTAGGCAGCAAGCAATAAATGGTGAAATCAAGGAATTGTCCCTGTTTTTTTTAATGGTGAGTGGTAGCATAATTATATATATACATATATATTTTTAAGCATATATTTTTTTATGAAGAGCAAATTTAACCTGGCACAGCATCTAAAAAAAATGTTAAAAAGTAGGAATTTTTCCATTTATGGTTTTCAGTTATATGCCGGTATAATGCCTTTATAATTAATCTATAAGGGAAACTAAACATAAACTAATAAATCAGTTTATTTTGTAAAAAAAATTAAAATGTTAACAACATTCACAGCTGCACTGAGGTGTAGCAGGTGAAGCAGGTATCCTAAAACACTCACTCACGCTCTCTTCTTCCCTCTTTCATGGCTGAGACACTAAAACATAACCAAGAATTAACTTAAGCATGAAACACATCTAGTTCACGAATCACTTATCATCTGGTCTCTTTGCGAATTGAAAGTTATTGTGAGTGATGTATTTGTGTTTTTCAGAGAACTCACCTGGGAGGAATTCGGCTCCAACTGCTAAAAAAATCTGGTCAATGGCCCCAGTTTGTTTAGCAGCATCAAAATCTGTTACTTCCCATTAAGTGTTCATTCTTTCAGAATAAAAGCACCATTGAAAAAACAAGTAATAAGCAGTGCCAAGAAGCTGTTCCTTCCCTTACTTATGTAAGCCTATTCAGAACTGTCCATTTGACAAATGATGCCCAAGTGCCTTTTTTTTTTTCAAAAAAAAAATCTTTAATTTACAGTGGTGGTGCAACTTGGCCTAAATTAATATCATGTCCAGTCTAACTATATTCTTTTTGACATTGATATCAGAAATGAATAAACTTTTAATTTTAACAAATTTGTATGTACCTGAAAGGACAAGTTAGGTGACTATTTATAGTAAGTTATTAGAAGATGCATTATAATGTGTTTATATGTAACGTGGTTTGTTGTATACAGAATCACTGTTCTATTTGAGGCAATACAAATTTAAATAAATTTATTTTCATTTGATGCTCTGCATAAGCAGAACTATGCGTTCTGTTAAGATTTTGAAATTTTATTTAGATTTAATTGAAAGTTGAACAAATTTGACAGCAGATGAACAAATTCCAACAAACAAGAGTAGGCCCATTTTCTTCCAGTGTTTAATTCAACTACTGACACAATAATTAAAGTTAAACCAGACGAGTTGCGATCATGAAACTTAAAAAAGACAGAAGAGAAAACACAACACATCTGTCTTTCAGTCAATCCATGTACATTTCAGCTATGAAGGTACTTAGGAGTGCAAAAAGAGAATTACTTATTACGGGATTCTGGATGCTGCACACATTGATTCAGCCTGAAGATTTCACAATAACTCAAAAATGAATAGTATGGGAATTTCCAGCATTTGGCAAGACCAGATAAAGCCACAGCTGGGATTTTTTTTTTTAAAATGAGAGCTTCTTCTTCACCAAAAAGAAGACTGAACAACGCACTCTCATGAAAATGCATTTGCTGTGATTTCATAAGGTTTTCTCATTCGTTGGTTTAACATGAGGGTTGCTAGGCAGAAAGCTCATAAAACTTATTTTTTCTGAAGAAACAGTCATAGATGACAACAATCACATCACATCAACTGCTGATTATTTACAATGTGGATTATTTACACATATGTACACAACACAATACACAATATTCATAGGGAAGTGAAACGGTCAGACAGTTTTAGTTCCCACTTCAGAAACTGATGACTTTGCAAGATTTCCTAGTGGAAATATCTCTTCCAAATGAACCGACATATATGTGCATTTTCCTGTAAGAAAAAGGATTAAAACCCCTTCCTGTGATAAAACTTTTTCGGATTACAGCAACAGATACGATTAGAGTTATTACAGTGACACAAACCAATCGTGAGTGGATGTTCATGGTTATTTTACATTTTTTCTTTACTTTTTTTGGTTTGAAGTTGAAAAATTCTAGTGATATTCTATACAGATGACAATAACAGTATTGCAAAAAAGAGCATAACTAATTAATATTATTATTATTATTTCCCTGCAAGGTTTCATAAATGGACATGAAATATATAACAGACAGAGTAATGTAAGGATTTTTTATATTTCTAATCATGGCCTAAAATGCATGTGAAATATGTAACATACTCTGTGAGCATAACAATAGCACTTTAGAAATGCATGAACCTCACTTCCACCTGCAAACATTCTGACACGGCAGAGATTATAGATCTAAAAATATAAGTGATTATTTTGAAGCAACCCCTTAAAAACACACAGACAGCATAGCAGCTAAATGTGTGTAAATCATTGACTTTACACAAAATATATATATATATAAATATATATATATATATATATATGTATATATATATTTTTTTCTTCAAATTTCTATTTTCTGACCTTCTTGGATTTAAAGCAAATAAAAAAAAAAACTTGACATGACTTGTCATAAAAGGATTTACACTACTAAGCAAATGGTGGATTTAATAATGTTTTATTTAACTTTTGGGCTGGAAACAGTATTATAAAAAAAGAGGGAAAAAAGGAATGATGATCTGCCACAGGACTTTAATTATGATAAACTGAAATGTTACTAGGAACTTTTGTGCAGTTTACAAAGAAAATGCATAGTTCTGCTTTGAACTTGCATGAATCTCCCTTCCACCTGCAAACATACAAGGCACATGGCACAGAAAAACATAAGCAATGAACATACAATAAAATGAAAATACAAGTTGAATAAAAAAATAACAACTCAAAACTATAAGTGCAATTATTTTTAACAACGCCTGTTTGTCAGAGCGCATACGAGCTGATTGTGTGTAAATCATTGATCACAGTAATTGCATATTGGAATAAATGTTCAGTATCACAGTGCTTTTGTTAAAAGCGATTTAGACTGCAGGATTCATGGTGACCTCCTCCAGATGTGGTTTGTTGAACTCTGGCACAGCAGTGTTCTAAAAGAGTAAAAACAACATATCAGTAAAGTTTATTAATAATTTATTAGGGACTAATTCGCTAAATAGATTCTTTGGGAGATTTTTGTCATAACCTTACAGCCTCATTCACACATTCGGATTCAAATAGCAGGTTGAAGTTATGAATTATCCAATAAAATGACATTTTGCATACTCTACCTTGTTGTCTCCTTTTCCGCTGGCCTTAAGAGCTTTGATGGCCAGGACAGCAGAGCTGATGGTGAGGCAGAGCTCCAGCACGGACAGGACGATCAGCGCAGCGTCGACGCCCGTCAAAAGCATCTGGTGGTGCACAGACACCCGGCGTCGACTTTAACGTCTTCCATCTGCTTTAATAAGCTTCAAAAATCTAAGCATATTTCTTCACGAATCTCTGAATCCTACTTACTTACTAAACTCACAAAATATTTGCCTCACAATCAAAGTCAGGGAAAACAATTAATGAAAATGATCTGATTTTAAGATGCCTCAATATAGAAGTACGCTCCTGTTCAAAAGTTTAGGGTCCAATGTTTTTGAATAAAAAGCACTGCTTTCTCAATGAAGATACCAATAAACCAATCAGAAATACAGTGCTAATGTGTTAAATGACTATTTTAGCTGCAATATCCACATAGTTATACAGAGGCCTATTTCCGGCAACCATCACTCCAGTGTTCTAATGGTACATTGTGTTTGTTAAATGCATTAGAAGCTAATGGATGATTAGAAACTCTTGTGCAATTATGTTGACAGTTTAGCTCACAGCTGAGAACAGTTTAGCTGGTTAGATGGAGCATTCTTTGACAGAAGTAAAGTTTGAAGAAGAAATAAAAATCCTTACTCTAACTGTGGCAATGTTTTGACTATGTTTTCTATTCTTTTTGCATCTCATTTGATAAAAAGAAGTTTGACCTTTTTCATGGGAAACACACAATTGTCTGGGTGACCCCAAACTTTTGAATGGTAGTGTATATCCTCTCATTGTGTCAGTCTCACTTTGGATCTCAGCACATTGTGCCGATATCTACCCAAATAAAATGGTTGCATTTTGACTGCTGAGATGACTTTTCTGCACTTACATTGATCAGTTCTTGTCCCTCCAAGCATCTCTGCTTCATGATCGGCACCTCGGGAGATGGAGTTGCTGTTGTCATCATCTGATAACGATACCAGTGCCTAGACCGGTATCTATTATAATTATAATTATAATAATTGCATAGACCGTCTATATGGATAAATGACATATTGATGGAGTAGAGAACGATGGCTGTAATGGCGAAGGCAACGCCCGCCAGATTCAGAATCACATTGATGACGACCTAAAACAAAAGACTTTGTCAGTTTATTTACACTTCACAAGACAAGAAAATAACTAGCATACAAAGACACATGTATATACTTAGAGGAGAAGATGTTTAACCTTTATTCTGTCCTATGAATACCAATAAAATTCTATATTTGCTGTAATCATGTGAGTGTGTATGTTTCCCGTTTCGAACAAGACATAGAGACAATAATGAAACGAAACTTCTTTTAAGACAAGGTGTCGAAACACTCACCAGACACGGGCTGGGGAACCTCTCAGACAAAACAGACACGATGCCGAAGAGAATGAACTGGAGAAAAAAAGACAAACGAACCCTACATGAAAATTCATGTGAGACAAAGCAACCCGGCACTTGTTGATTTCAACAGAGAACAACAGAAATAAATAAACAAGAACACACATTTGGGTTTAGATTAGCAAGTGCTCTTCAGAATACAGGAAGTTTTACTACTCCCCTATTCAATGCATAGGCAAGAACACCTAAGCTAAATGCTAAATGACAGTGATGTTACCCCGCTCACTAAACATGTGCAAAAGAACACAAGACAGTGTACCACCATATTCCTTTAAATGCATTTTCTAAAAACTTGATTAAACGGAGCTTGGACAGGGTACGTGGCACCGCAGCATATTTTCTGATCTGTTTTATGGATTTCATGAAAACTAAAGGTCTCATCATGGCATGGCTGCATGGTTTGGTGCTCCCACTATACAGTTCAAGTCTAGAAATGGAAAAACTTGTGAAGACGGCTATGAAAATGACTGGTAAATCATTGATCGATCACCTTCGCAGAAAAACAGCTCGACAGACACATCGATCGCCCTCCTCCCTTCAAACTTCTATTGTATTACTTGATGAAAGATCAGATTTAATTTTCTTAATTTTCACTGTCTATCTCTTATTGAAATGATTGTGAGATATAACTTGGAAGTTTGTGTAATATGATGTCCTCATTGTGCAATATTTGACACTGTGTTTGTGTCTTATATGAGGAAGTCATTGGGAAGATCTCCTCGGGGTCAACTAAGCGGCAACAGTTAGGTTGCATTTGCTTTCACTTTAGCTTACAGAGAGACCTATAAAGATTCTGCATGATTCGTAATGCACTACAGAATAAATATTTGCGTTAACATGCTCACCAATCCTCCGAGCCAATAAGGAAACAGCATTCTATTGTAGTACCACCAGATATAGTAATAACCGTAGGAGCCACTGGCGAGGACGGCTGCGAGGCCCATGCTGAACAACCCAACTAATATCTGCAGAGCCTGTGAAGGAGGGAACACGATATTCGTATTTATAAGTTTTTTTTGTATAGCACGTTTCAACAACAAGGTCATTTAAAGTGCTTTACAGAACATAGGGAAAGAGAAGGTTGTAACTCACCCCCAGCGCTGACTGAGAGGTTCTCTGGATCCTCCTCAGGTTCTGAGATGAGGAGCAGCACACAGGGCTGTAGCAAAGCCTCTTGAGGATCTGGCACAGCGGTGGGCAAACACTTTGGGGGTCAGAGTTCATCGACAACACGGTGACCCCGTTGGCCTTGCTCATGGTGACGGACATCCTGCTCGCTCCTGGAGACAGAGAAATTAACAACTTTACAGTCACTGAAGGTACAGAATCATCATCTTCACGTCAAATCTGAAGTGCAATAGAACTGAAATAGGTTTCTTTACAAACTACTATACTTACCTATTTGTGGCAAAACTCCCAAAATCTGAACTTGACCTAAAGAGCTCTGGCTATTTGTGTTGAGTAGTTGAGAAGAGGAACCAGTGTGTTCGGAACATGGGTTCAGACTAATCAGAAGATCGTCTGCTTATATTACAGGAAGTGAAGAGTTTCACTTTCTGCCGCAGTCAGCTGAACACAAAGAAGAAGTAAAGATGGCTTTCTCAGCACAACAGGTTTTTTGATAAAATTCTTTTGTTTTATCTCTTACATTATTTCTATTGAATTATTAGAAATTTTCTTATATTTTCCTATATTTTCTTTAAAATTATCTCTTGTTTATCAGAATGCTGTTTCAAGTAATTTACCACACTTCCACTAAAATACTGCAAGTGGAAAAATACTTAATTCATATATATATATTTTTTCTAATTTTTATTTTATTTTCTGTGTCACTTGTGTCATTATTGGATTGACACTACTAAGCAAATAGTGAATTAAATAAAGTTTTATTGAACGTTTTGGATGGAAAATGTATTGTAAAAAAAAAAAGAGAAAAGTAAATAAAAATACCCATACAGCTTTAATCATGGTAAGATGACAAGTTATAGTCATCGTATTTACTTCATGTGACAATTTTTCCTTTATAGTTTTTACCCTGACTTCTCAACAAAAATGTATATAGTTAAGAAAATGAATAAATTTCCCTTTGAGGTTTCACATACAGAAATCCAATCAATGAAATACACAAAAATAATGATTCCCTTTTCAATTCACAATTCTGCTCCTCCTGCCATGCAAGTGCAAGCTATCGAGCCAATACACCACCCAGCTACAGAATGCAGCCAGTTGAGCGGAGGGGATATATTATACGAAAATAGTGATATAATAATAATATAAACAGCTAGCACAGCCTAGATTGTCATTTTTTAAATGTTGAAATGATTGCTGGAACAAATCTACGGTTTTCACGTCTGATAAAAATACCGATACTCAGACCACATAGAGAATATAAACTTCCTGACTGTAGGTAAGTAGGACAATATGACTTCTTCTGAAGGATTTTAAATGTGAAGTCTTACAGCTGGCCTGAACATTATTTATATTCCTGGGTCGCGCTGGAATATCTTTGCATGACATACAGACTCACATGAAGTTCAAAAACATGAATATGGTATAATTGAATGCATCTCTCTCTCTCTATAAGGGGAGCAGTAAAAAGTCAATTAGAGCCATGTCACAAAGCATACCTCCAGCTTTACAAATGTAAGCGTCATTTCTTTGAATCAACATATTCAATAAGACAGCAGTAGGGTACAGGAGGTGAATAAAGCCAGCATTGACTACAGTGTGAATACTTTGCAAACCGATTAGAATATATACTATTACAATAATATACTTATAGATATATATATTTATATACTTACCCACCTATTTGTGTTTATAAATCGAAACAAAACACCACAAAGCAGAATTGATCTGAGAGAGAGCAGGAGTTCTCCTTCTTATCAGACAAACCTCCTTTTACCTTGTGGGAAGTGATAAAAGAGATTAACCATTTACCCAGGTGAACACAAAGCAGAAAGACAAACTTTTTTTATTTGTTTTATTATTATGATCTTATTTTTTTGTTAGCCTCCAAAGCGTTACTACATTCGCTTTTACAATCTGCTTCCATCAGCAAAACCTTGTTTTGTGACAATTAATCTAACCTTGTCTTAAGAAATAATATTTTATTACAAGTGAAATGACAGGATGTTCACATCAGCTGGTTCGAGTTGTTTTCTTTATAGAGAAACAACTAGTTAATAAACGGATTCCTTTACAAATTCATATACAATCATAGTAATGTAATGATTCCATAATTTCTAAACATGGTTAAATATAATCAAATGATGATTATATCTTTCAAATACTCTGTCAGTCTAAAAGTAGAGCATTAAATCTCCCCTCCACGCACACATGTCCTGGCAGTAAGGCACATGAAACAGAAAATCATAATCAGCATATACAGTTTTAGTGCAGATTATAATTGAAAATACTTGGATCCAATCTAAAATGTAAATGCAACTATTTTTAAAGCGAATCCTGTTTCAAAACAGCCAGACGTTGGCAGAGAACAGACCATGTGATTGTGTGTAAATCATTGATGTTAAAGTCATCACAGTCAATGGTGATTTGTGTGAGGGCTTGTGCAAGTGATTTCTCTAAAAAAAAAATCTTTGAGCTCAAAACTTTCCACATGAACCCTTAATTAAAAAATTCAGGTGAGACTAGTGATGTTTCTAACAATTATTTTACCCGTAATTCAGAGTAATTGTCTACAGTGGGTGACAACTCAGTAAGGCTTTGAGTCTCTACCAACTCATAATAAAACCTCAGTAGGTAGTATAGATGCTGTGTGCTTAAGTGTTGGTAGCATCTTTATTCTCATGATGCTGCCGATATATAATTTGCTTCAAACAGCCGTCAGTTTGTGATGGGATAATAAAACATGTGCTGATTTATTAGCCAACCTAAGAATTGATTTGATTGATTTAACTGTTCAATTAGGCCATTATGTTTTCATTACATTATTGAATAAAACCTCTTCCTGTGCTCTAGGTCCGTGGATTCATAGCAAATCAAACAAACCTCGGCTTACTACCGTGATTCAAATCAAATGTACAGCGTGAGCAAAAAGTGGCGTCAATAATCCGTATTTAGGTTTATGGAAGAGAAAAAAGCAAACTTATAACCTACAGTGTCAATCATGGCAAGTTGACAAGTTACTGTAATCCTATTTACTTCACAAGACAGATTCTCTTCATAGTTTTTACTGACTTCCCCCTAAAAAAAGCACAACTAGTTAGCAAACTGAATAAATTTCCCTTTTGAGATTTCATATACAGAAATACAATCAATCAGATATATATATATATTTGTATTTGAGTGATTCTTTTTTTCCTTTACAATGATAAATGTGTAACAGATACTGTCAGTGTAACAGTAGCACATTAAAGTTGCATGCATGTTATAATAAAAACCAATATAAAACACCGTATAAGTGCAATTATTCTAAACAACCTCTGTTTAATTTAGTGTGAGACAATACAACAGAGATGTCTGGGTGCAGAATTCTGAATTTCAGAATGGAAATGCATCATTTTATATTATAAGAATCACACATAGAATCATTTATTTTTCCCTTTTATTTCCATTCAACAGAGAACAACAGAAACAGACCAAGAAGTAGATCAGCAAGTTTTCTGTCATTTCGCTAAATGACAGCGTTACATGTCACTTCTGTATCTTCTTTACTTTTATTCGACATTCTCTAAAGACCTGATTAGATGGAGTTATCGTTAAGTTAAATCTCTGCCAACTCATAATGAAACAGCAGTAGGCAGTGGAAATGCAGCCTTCAAACATTCCCATATTTTCATTAGATTTATCTCATGATCATCAGATTCATGTTTCAAGTAATTTCCCACAGTGCTGGGAAAATACTGCAAGTGCAAATATACTCGATCCCCATTTCCTTTACAAATTTCTATTTCTTGACCATGTCTTTCACAGAATTATACCAAATCACGAAAAAAAATGTGTCATGATAGCAGTGACACTACTAAGAAAATATTGGATTTAATAATGTTGTTATTTAACTTTATTGGCTAGAAACAGCATTGCGAAAAAAAACAACTCTACAGCTCTAATTATGGCAAAATGACAAGTTATATAAATCATATTCACGTCACATGGCAGCTTTTCTTTATAGTTTTCACTCAGATTTCTAAAAAAAAAACACAACTAGTTAACAAAGTGAATGAATTTCCCTCTGACGTTTCACACACAGAAATACAAACAATACAATTGCAACAGTCATAGTATAAGAATGATTCTTTTTACCTTCACAATGATGAATATATGTAACAGATACTGTGTCAGTAGCACATTAAAGGTGCATGAACCTCCCTTCCTCCTGCAGACATACTGACAGTAAGGCACGTGGCACAGAAAATCTTCAACAATGGAAAGTTTTAAAATAAGTGACGTGGCAGATAATGAAATGGAAAGCAGCATATACAATTTAGTGTGAATTATAACAAAAAATAATCCAAAATAAAAATGTTATTATTTTGAAGGAACTCCTAAAAACAGAGAAAGTACCAGTTGATTGTGCGTACATCATCACAGTCAGTGATGTAAATGTAAAGTATCACAGTACACGCGGTGTATTCACAGAGGTTTAGGCTGTGGGGTTCGTGGTGACCTCCTCCAGAAATGGTTTGTAGAGCTCTGGCTCATCAGGGTTCTAAAAAACACAACAGTCAAGTCATGAGCTGTACCACTCTTTTCTCTTTTGGATTTGGCCACACCCTGAATTTCACAATATTAATACAATTTATTGCTACCTGGCCAAAAACTGTCTATGTTTCTTTAAAAAAAAAAAAGGAGAAAAAAAAAGGTTAATGTCTCAACATAAATATCGATGACTAGTTTTGCCTGCCAACCTTTTCTGGGCAAAAACAGAATTAATGATTAAATGTTCAATGAAATGACGTTTTGCATACCCTACCTTGTTTCCCTCCTTTTCGATGGTCCTCAGAGCTTTGATGCCCAGCACAGCAGAGCTGATAAACAGGCAGAGCTCCAGGAGTGACATGACTATCAGCACACCGATGATGCTCCTGCAAAGCATCTGTTGGGACACAAAAAAATCAGATTTACATTGAAATACTAACTTAACCCCTCACCCCATTAAAAAGTACATGCAGCAACCCACAAGGAGTATGCTGGGTAGTTTACCCCAAGGATAAAGTGCTGTAAGAACCAACCGTCATATCGGCAGAAACACAAGATCAATTATTAAAAAAAAAAAATGTTATTTTTATAATTATTTAATCAATCGTATTGGCCCTGTTTTAATTTATTGCATGTAACCATAGCAACCACAGCCTAATCCGTTGTGGTCAATACTATGCAGACTGCAACAGTTTGGAACAGTTTCTGGTGACAAAATAATAATCCTATGCCACCAATTCTGCATATTCACATGCAGATATCTGCTTATAGAGAACAGTCGTGTTGTAAACCGATTTACTTTTTATTTCTTTATATAGAAGTACATCACATATATCACTGGTATAACATTTAATCTGTTAGATATTCAAAACAGTAGATTTTCCACTCATCAGTTATACAGCTGACTGTTATGAGACTTTTTCCCCACACTTACTTTAGTCAGTGCTTGTCCCTCCAAGCATCTTTGCTTCATTATCACCTTCTCAGGTGATGAAGTTGTTTTCACCACACGAGGATGATCGTACCACTCATCATAATAAGGGGAATAACTGGAAACATCGTAGCACATGTTCCCATACATCTCTGCCATACAGATGCAGTAGAGAACGATGGCTGTAATGGCGAAGGCAACTCCCACCAGATTCAGAATCACATTGATGACGACCTAAAGTAAAAGACTTGTCAGTTTATTTGCAACATGTGTAGCCCAAAAAAAACACACACACCATGAAAATAACCATCGTACAATAAAGGAAAATATATTCCAATGTACACAGTAATCATGTGAGACAATGTGGGTGTGTGAAATGAAACTCTAAATGAGACGATAATGAAATGAAAGAAGTCGTTTTGAGATGAAACACTCACCAGACATCGACTGGGGAACTTCTCAGACAAAATGGACACTGTGCCAAACAGGATGGACTGAAATAAATCATTAAAAAAATAATAAATGATTCTTTGAACTCCACTCTTCCACACAAACCCTAAATAAAAAATGTTCATTTCAACAGATAACAACAGAAAGAAATAAGAAGACCAATAGTAGTAGTAATAGTAATAGTCTGAATATTCTCCTATTCAATGCATAGACAAGAACACCTAGAACCTTAGCTAAATGCTAAATAACAAAGTCACTTTTGTATTTTCTTCACTTTTATTCTACATTTTCTGAAGACCTGATTTAATAGAGGTATTAAGACATGAAATCTCTACCAATTTACAATTGGCTTTTGGTTACACTAAAAAAGGAAATATGTAGGTGGATGAAAAAAATCAAAAGCCTGCTCACCACTGCTCCACACCAATAAGGAAAACCAGTTTCAGCCACGAACCACACCCAATATTCAATGTTATAGAGGACGGATGCGAGGCCAATGCTGAGCAACGCAACCATAATCTGCAGAGCCTGTGGGGGACGAAAGCACATAAAAACCAAACGTGTGGAGTACTGCAGTTATCAGGTGTCGCTGTTTGCATCTTCTGTTTTGTTGGACTACTATTAGTTTGCGATGTTTTCACCAAGAAATAATGACTTAGTCAAAAGATAAAATCTGTATTCAAGGAGAACTGTCAAAGCTGAAGTTTACAGAGATACAGAGAAGGTTGTAACTCACCCCCAGCGCCGACTGAGAGGTTCCCTGGACCCTCCTCAGGTGCTGAGACAGAGAGCAGCACACAGGGCTGTAGCAAAGGGCCTTGAGGATCTGGCACAGGGGTGGGCAAGCACTTTGGGGGTCAGAGTTCAATGTCAACACGGTGACCCCGTTGACCTTGGTCATGGCGACGGACATCCTGCCCGCTCCTGGAGACAGAGAGGGACCAGAGAATATACAAACCTTAAAATCGAGCATGTTGCATAAGCGTGAGTGAATCTGGCAGGATGTGTGCTGTATATTACACTAGTCCAGTGGTTCTCAAACAGTGGGGCGAGTGTGTGCAGGGAGCATTCGCTCGGTGGTGTAGGTGTAGAGTAAGAAGTTTAGACACAAAGTGTTGCAGACTCTCAAGTGACACCATGAAAAAATACTTAACAGGGATGAGAAGACAGGCGGAGAGAGACGGAGACAAAGAGACAAAAGAAAGTCCCCCAAAGCTAAGATGAGGAAACATGACGAAGCGTCTGTAGCGCTTGGTTCACTGTGAAAGACTGGTGTGTTACTGAGTCTAAAACGTTGGCAGGGGACAGCATAAAGACAAAGAAATTAAAGACATTACACCCCAATCACGCTAATAAGCCAATTTTATGTTATTTTATTTCTCAGTATCATATGGTTTGACATAGTCATCAAATTTTTTTTATTTCAATTTAGGATGTAATTTTATTTTTGAATTTCAGCTGCACTGTTACAGTCAATAAATGTATTCTTTGTTGCATATATTGTTCCATATTTCTTTCTTTTCTTATTATCTTATACGCTAATAAGGATACAGTGTTATGCAGAGGTGTATTTATAACAATTTTATAGACAAATGATTTGATTTATAGCCGCATGTGGGGGGCGCGAGAGAAAAATAAATGAGTAGCACTGCACTAGTCACTTAGAAATGAAAGGAAAGAACGTTTTTTTTTCAGTGAAGATAACACTAAACTAATCATAACACACTTGAGGCATTGTTAATGTGGTAAATGAGTATTTTATTCTGGTTTTTAATGCAATAACTATGTAAATTTACAGAGAGGCCCATTTCCACTCCAATGTTCTAAGGGTACATTCTGTTTTTTTCTAATTTCATTAGAATTAGAATCTATCAATCTATCAATCTATGTATCTATCTATGACTTGAGGTAATAAATCCTCATAGGCTTGTGTACAGTCTGACTCCGTCGCCCCCTGCTGGCCACCGGAGAGAATGCACTTCATGGCTGTTGGAGGTGTTTCCGCATTCCCCGTGTTTCACACACGGTGTTATCGTTTTAAACCATGCACACAACACAACCTGACAAACACAATCCGATAAGGTGATGAAAAAACAGATCAACCTCCTCCTGCAGGAGTTCGGAGTTAGGCGAGAACATTCGATCACCAGGACGTCCTGAAGCATGAAAAGCGAGTTTGGCTACAACTTGAATAGGTGACTTAAAAAGAAAAAAAAAAACAACAACAATAAAAATGAATGAACAGAAAATATACGTACCTGTTTGTGTCAGTTAATATAGAGGCAAAAGTCCCAGAACCAGAACCCAAACTAAAATGCTGCGTGTGTTTATGGAAGAGGAAGCGGCTCTGCAAACAGAGGAACCTCCCTCATCATCTTTACGGGAAGCGATGGAGGATTAACCCCTTTCTGATCGGTCACACAGAATGAGGCGAATAAAATAAAATGAGGTGATAGATAGATAGATAGATAGATAGATAGATAGATAGATAGATAAGCCAACATATGCTGTGGCATGTGTGTGTGCATGCGTGCATGTGTACGTGTGTGTATGTGTGTGTAGCCTATAGTAAAAAAGATCTGATAAATGGTGCTGTGACTTTTCAATTTACATACATACACATACAAAAGTAAAGAAGAAAATAATTATTAGGTCAATATGCTATGGTAATATATGCCAGTTTAGAAGCTATAGCACTTATGTCTATAGAACATATTTCAATACTTCTTCGAACTCTGTGTTGTACTGTAAGCAGCATTATTTTGCCAACAAAGTCACTCAGATTCGCCACCAATGAGCAAAACCAACTTCAGATTAATGAGAATGCAATTGCATTTTATTTTTCTTGTAATTATGACCAGAAAAAAAAACATTTACAGAACTTTGCCTCCAAAATTGCACAGTTTAAGACACAAATACAATGAGAGAATCAGTTTTGGATCATGTATGCTTCATCAGAGTGTGTGTGGTGACACATGATGGGAAGGATACAGAAATGATTGAACCCTTGTAAACAAATCGGACCCCCTGCATAGACGCTACCAAACCTCTACCATGCGTTCATATTGACAACGGTTTGAATGAGGTCAAAGCCAGGGAAGTCCATGGCAATGATAGCGAAACATGGTCTGGGCTGATTGGGGTAATACTGCCTCAGGAATTTATTGAGCCATGGGTTTACCTTTTCAGCTATTCTTTTTGGAGTCAGGAACATTCCCCATAAAGTACCCCAGCCAGTTCCACTAGTGTAGGTCATGACAGCGTTAGAACCTCCACAAGCTTCACTGGCTGCGTTCAGCTGTTGGATTATTTTGTTGTCTTTATCTTTAACATTGGTTACCTTGTTGCTACTTTTGCCATCTGTATCTATGAGGGGAATTCCTAGTGTGAAGGTGTTTTTCTGCACAAAGACGATTTTCCCCCTGACCTGACCCATAGTTGGCATTCCAGAGTTCACCCACACATATGGGTCATTGGCAATCAGATTCTGGACCATTTCATTGACTGTTTTCTTCTCGAAATGCTCAGGTTGCACTCTAATGAGCACAGCCTCTGATTTATACACAGCCAGGAACCCTCTGACGGTGTCCAGGACCTCCTTGAAAGTGCTGTGCTGGTAAAGGATCCCATGCATGACATAGAGCGTGTCACCAAATCCAAACACTTTGAGATCAAGGAAACGAATGCCAGCCCTCAGCTGATCATGCAGGGAAAACACCTGGCATTTGCCCATTGGGCCTCCATAAAAGGCCATGCTGGCATGGGTGCCAGGTATGGTGACGAGAGAAAGGGTGCGGAAATTCTGAACGTTCGCCATCCATCCGATGTTGTAGGTGCCCGGGAGAATGAGGTTTCCATTGTCGTTGAAGTAAGGGTCACTGCCATGGCACGAAGCACTGTTGATTCAGAACAAGATGTTGTATCGTTACGTGTTGTTACAGCAACCCTGGTGCCAACAAGTTGAAGCCAAAAAGTACAAACTTGCAAAACTTTGATGTTAAACTTACATGACAGACAGCACAATGCAGTGGAAAAGCAGACGCTTGTTAGCAGTCTTCATTCTTGCAGATGTATGAGAAATCTAAGTAAAACATTTCCAAAGAAAAATCATGGATTCACTACACAAAATCATTTTTATTAGACATTTTATAAAACATTGCATGAACACATTAATTATTAAATATCCCAAAATTTTGCACAAAACTGGAAAGTATTATTCTTTTCCTACTATACCTTACAGCTGGGTCAGCAAACCACTCCACCAATGGTCAGCAATGGCCAACTCCAGAGATCCATTATTTATATTACTTGGTTATCTGATAATGTCTAGGTGTGGACCAAATTAGCTGAATCACCCTGATTGTTCTGCAGTCAAACATGTCAATCCTGTCTGTATAGATTGCGGTGTGTGGTTCCAGAGTGTTTAAATAGGTGGGTCCCCTCACTGGAGAAAGACATTTTGTTAGATTAGATTCGATTACTTAATGATGCTGTTGACATACAACAGAAATTATCTTGAATGCATACAGCCACACCAGTGCAATCTAACTAATATCACTAAACTATGCATTACTGCAGCCAAAGTAGCCAAACATCAATGTTGCTGCAGTTGACTAAAACAATCACCAATGAAAAAAGGCTGAACTGAGGAATTGCAGGAATAAAAATCTATTTAAATTGAATGTGAAAATTATTGAAACATGTAAAGGCCTGAAAGAGTGAGAGGATCAGCAAACGTTGCTAATGCCAGTCATCTGGAAGACATCATGTTTAGTTTGCATAGTCATCTATTTGTTTCAAACTCAAAATATAAAAGAATAAAAATAAAACTAATTAAAATTAAATTACCACTCACGCCTTCAGGTAATTGAATTATGCAGATTAAAAGAAGTCTATTGTCCTGTTAAAAGGTCATGTTTCATGTTTTTTTTTTTTATTTTTATCAAGCGACACACAAAGAACAATGCCCTCTGCCTCTTGCCCTTCTCACTGCCTGGCTCACCTTGTCCCTGCCTACTCATATATGTTAATTCACCCAGTGGGCCCCAGCTACCCAGTGCCTCCATTGCATACATTAACAAGTACTGAATTAAGTATTTATTAAGTCAATACTACTGTAATAATCACTTAATTTAATTAATTTTTATTATATTTTATAAATTTAACAGAAAGAAATGTCAGAAAGTGACCATGTTCAAGTCAGTCCTGGAAATGCCTCACCTATATGCAATGATGTCATTATTAATTTTATTAATCCCAATGCTTAAACAATTCAGATTTTCTGCTATCACAATGGTCTATAGCCACAGAAACAGATTTTTTTATTAGATACAGCAAAGGGTGTGCCCATTCCTGCTGTTGTCACAACCAACGGCTATAAGCAGAGTCAGAGCTTAGGTTTCAAAAGGTGAACATATCGCTGTGACTGGGTGGGGTGCTGTTGACCCACATTGCTTAGCAATGCTGATAATGATCACCCATAATTTGATACTGCTAAACTGAAGTTATTTGCTGATATTCATACGTGTGTGCAAAAATAAATTAACTCAACATTGCCATGACACAACCTTCAGCTATTACACCCAATTTACTTTATTATACAAGTGATAGAGTTTTTAGTGAGTCTTGAGATACTGATGGGCTTTCATTTCATTTTTATTTGCAAATGCTTTTTGAGTCAACTCAATTTTATTTGTATAATCCAAACACAGTAGGACATAGAAAAACAAACAACATAAAGTAACTACATGTATTAATCATGAATAACAGTATTATTGAGTATTTATAAAACATTGATTAACACCAATAAACCTGTTAACACACACTTCAGTAATCATGATGCCTAATGACTAATGACCTATATTGCTGCGTTTTATATTTTTAGACATATAAGTATAATATATAATTATTATTATTTATATAATTTATACATTCTAATTTATTTTATAAAACATTGATAACTTTGCAATTGATTTAATGCTTAATTTGGAAATGGTGAGTCTATCATTTCCAAAATTAATAATATTATCATTAAGGACATTATAGATGAGTGTAGGCTATTAATGAAGAATAAAACATATGTACAACCGTGTTTATAAATTGCATAATAATATTTATTAATGTAGGAATAATGCTTAATAAATAATAATTATGGGTGTAGAAGACTCCACCCTCCATGCGAGTAGGTGGCGGTAATGCACCTTAACGCTGCTTAACACACGCCTTAAAAGTGTAGGGGGAAGACTACTCTTCCCATAGTGCATTGCGAACCCGGAAAGAGAAGAAAACATCAGCTGACTTAACTTGTGTTGGATGTTTTGAGACACTTCAAACCCCAGTATTAACGTTCTTAAGATATAAGGTCGACATTATCGCATAATTGTTTAGTATTTAGTTATGTTACGACCCAAGGCGTTGACGCAGGTTCTCAGCCAGGCGAACACGAACGGAGTCCAAAGTACACTGTGAGTACAGTTAGCGTCAGCTAGCATCAGGCTAACGTTAGCTTGTTGAAATGATTCTGACGTTACGCTTTACGGGAGTAAAGGTTACAGCTGCGGAATTTATAGACTGATGCAACGTTAAAAAACATTTTGGCACTAAAGAGTAGGCTGCAATGGTCGAAAGTAACTACATAAACGTACTCAAGTACTGTGCTTAAGCAGAACTTACTTGTACATGTACTTTACTCACTACTTGAGTATTTTCATGCGATTCTGCTTGATACTACTACTCAATTTACAACATTACACGTTAAAATGTGAGACAACAAACAAGTAGTATGATAATGCGCACAGTGTACATAAGTACATCTACTTTACTTTAAGTAGTTAGTTGATAATTCTTATATACTTTTACCCAAGTAATCATTTCAATTCATAAATCTTACTTGAGTATTTTTATTTTTTCTTTTAAATGTAATTATAAATAGTTTCTACCTTTACCCCACAGACTGTGTTTTTTCACATTTTAATTGATACTAAATCCTCTAACTACATTTTCCCCAGCTTACTGAATAATGAAGGTTCACTGCTGGCTTACTCTGGATACGGGGACACAGACGCACGGGTCACAGCTGCCATCGCTAGCAACATCTGGGCAGCCTACGATAAGAATGGCCACCAAGCTTTCAATGAAGACAAACTCAAATTCATCCTAATGGATTGTATGGTAAGAAGATAATCTCATCCAAATATATGCATTTAGTTACGTTTAGGCATGCAGTTTTGGCAGAGAGTATAAATTATAAATTTGTGAAATTGAACATCTGACACTGGATCTCTGGGTCTTGTTTTCTCACACAGGAGGGAAGAGTGGCCATTACACGCGTAGCTAACCTACTACTCTGTATGTATGCCAAAGAGACAGTGGGCTTTGGAATGCTTAAAGCCAAGGTGAGTAGTTTAACACACAGTGCTGACCTCACACAGCCAACGTGGTATTTCCTATATCCACCATGCTTTGCTCATTTGTTTCTGGGTTTGCAGAAAGGGTGTGTGATAAGACCTTCCCCAGCTGCTTACTTGCTCCTATACACACACACACACACACACACACACACACACACACACACACACACACACACACACACACACATCTGATAAATGAAAGTGCCGCCTTTAACCAATAGAAAGGTTTTAAACAGAAAGGCCTGTGACACGCTGTCAGCTCCTTGTTTGATGAAAAATGTACTGAATTTTAATTTGGGCAACTTTGTATTACTTTATTACAGCAGATACGTTTTAATGCAAATAACACATGGGAAGAACAGGGTGTAGCCACAAGTGAATATGTTAAGATATGCATGTGACAGGTGTGTACTGCAGTTTGCAAGCCACAACCACTGTGTATGGAATGGTTGGTAACATTTTTGCGCATGAGATGGTACAGGGGCGGTATTTAACTTGCTTATCTTTTACTTTGAAACTTGGCAGAATATCCTGATTCATCTAATACACATGCTGACTTTTTGTGAATCCCAGGGGTGGATCGGGTTCACACCTGCAGTTTCTTGATGTGGTAGATTTCAGTTTGAAAACATGTCTTTAAAGAATCATCACCACAGATAACGGTGACAACCAATGTCATCTATCCTGAGTCGTTTAGTATTCAGCTTTCTTTGAAAAGGACTTAAGGAGGAGTTACAGCTTCATTAGAAACTAGTAGCCACACTCTGCACAGACATTTGCATTTTAAATGGTTTTGCTGCATTTTGACAGCACCAAAGGAAGCTGATTATCCAGCAGACACGATACACGAGGGCAGTGATTCAATGATTCTGGCATGACCCCCATCACTCTGAATACCAGTTTTGTTAACACTGGGTATTTGTGTTTTATAGGCAGAAGCTCTGGTGCAGTACCTGGAGGAACCATTAACACAAGTGGCCGCGTCATAGGGGAAATATGATTGAAGCCTGCCTGTCGTGTCTGTCTGCCTGGGAAAGAAAGATCCAGGTCATTCATGGACTACTGTAACATTCTATTTGTTCACACAGTGTACATGCATAGATCTAAGAGTGAGTGAGCGTTTGTGTGCTGTCAATGTATTTATTGTATAATCATGGTATTGAAACTAATCATTTATTTCTTTTGTTTTTTTTACCCTCCCTTGTTCATCTTTCTTACAATCTAACAATGTTTGTCAGTAGGAAGTCTGCAGCTCTCTTGATTTATTCTAACTAAAAAAGTTAACATTTTTATTCCTATTGAGAGACTAAAATGCATATTATGCAAAGGTTCATGGAAACTTTCATATGAATTTCAGCTTGACAAAAAGAAGTGAAGATTATCTGCCATGTTTCATTTCAAAGCTGTAAAATAAACTTGATTTATATTCACACAATCATTTATATTCACACAATTTTCATTTGTGTTTGTGCTGCGAAGCAAGAGCTTGGTGTGACATGAGTGGGCACGCAGATGGCATTTATGGCACATGCTGAGTTCAAATCCAAGTCCAGGAAAGATTTCTTTGAAGTTTAGATGTATTTCATATCTGTTATGTAATGTTCAAGGTTTTTAACAGGGTTACTAATTGATTTCAGAGGGTAAAAGAGACAGAAAATCTGTACATTCGACATTTCCCTTAATGAAAAAAATATAAATTTATTTCATCATATATAATTATCCGGAAAATGCCTCTACACCTGAAACAAATACTAATAACATAAATCTGATGGAACTTTGATTTGAGCACTTGTCATCGTAGTGCAAGTGCAGTTTAATTTCAAAGCACCTTTTACTGGCATAAGTTTAACATCAGACACTCATGATTCCAAATTGAAAGAGCATTTTCTCTTTGTAATAGTCTTAGACACAAAGCCAGGCTACTGCATGGCTAAAAAAAGGAGGCCAATCAATATGTTGTAATAGAGCATTTATGGATTAGAATATTAAGTCTAGACTCACCGTGCGTGCAGGATGTTGCCCTGCAGTTTGACCTTGAACTCTTCAACTAAGAAATGAGAAGATGTCTGAAATTATCAAAAATAATCAGTTTTTAAATAGAAAATAAAAAAAGCATAATTTGAAAGGGTTACAAATAGGGAAAAAAGGGAATTGCACATGAAAAATATTTAAAAAAAAAAAAAAAAAAGTTATTGTTAGCATGTGGATAAGTGAAGAAACACAACCCTTACCAAACAAGGTTACCACATATTACAACTGTACAGGGATAGTCTTTATGGGCCGAACTCCTTAGAAACAAGAGGCTAACAGACAAGAGGGACTTGAAAATACTACTATTGAAAATATGAAGACTTAAAAAAAAAACTTTAAACCTTTATGAAAATGTAAATCAGTAACATTTTCTTAGCTTAGCTGACAAAATGCATAATCGATTACAATATTATGAAATTGATAAAATTATGAGTAAAATTGAATTTGATTTCCACTGTCTAAATCTTGGAAAAAAAAACACCCCACAATGACTAACATGTGACTTTAACTAAATCTAATTTTAATGTAAGTGATTAAGACAAAATCCAAAATATTGTCAAAATTAACAGTGCAATGTACAACAATATATATGGACAGATTCAAGCAAATTTGGTTTGAATGGCTTCAAGTATCCAAGGTTCTATTCTGTAAACTCTCGGCTGTTGAGCGTAAGGAAAAAAACTCAAATCAGAACACTGCAGTAAAGCTTTACAGCAATCCTTAGTGTATTTTTTCTCTCTTTGGTATTCAGCAATATTTGCTTCCTGTGTTCCGTGTGCAATCCATTCATCAGTCCAGCAGGAGGTGCCTGAACGTCCCCTCACAGATGTACCTACCAGTCGCCCCACCTGTCCAACCTGCCCTTGCACTGCCTCCTTCACTAAGACACACCTCCATGCCCCACCACTCCCTGACACAAGCCCCGCCCGCTGCAGCAAAAACAAGCTGGATACACTCAGCATGTCCTGTTCAAACAAGCCAGCTTGCTGTTAACTCCTACGAGGAAGGGTGGTAAAGGGCAGAGGGCTGGTGACTGGCATTCATGTGCCTAAACGGCTTTGCAGCCATTTTATTTCCTGAAGCCTGAAGGAGCAGTGGTGTGAGTCAGTGTCATCTTACATCCTGCATGCGGTCTGTGAGTGCTGGAGACGCGGCAGCAAACTGTGGGGAAACAGCTTTGGATGGACACAACATGGGGTCAGATGAGGCCTACAATTTTGTTTTTAAGGGTGAGTACATGTATTCTGTTGACTTAATTTGATGCACACAATAGTGAGTTCCTGAAAGATTTGAAGAAGTCCTTTAATAATGTTCCTTTGGTTATACTTCCTTGTTTATAATTAACATGGCAATAACAGCTTACTGTACTTAGAAATGCAGCTTAGATAAGGTGCAGCCTGGCTGTATTCCTCTGGTTATCAGCAGTACACTCAGCTGTGTGAGGAAATATTGTCCTTTATATATTTGTCCCAAAGTGTCTGGGTGTCAAGACCCATCAATTCCTTTGAGTCAAACTACAAGCATGCTACGGGTTGAGGAGTCGACTCTGTGAAAGCACACACCTAATCCTACAGGTGATTGCTGAAACCAGGATGTGTACTTTTATTCCTGCTTATCTTAAACATTCCATGCAGAACAACGTTATAGAATAATATATGGTTAAACACAGTGCATCAATACAAAAAAAGACAAGCAAACAAATGGGGACCATGTAAATACATAACTCTGCAAAGAGGTTGTCAGCACATGAAACCTATTATGCACAATGGTGAAAAGTAAGTGAGTACCTTTGAGTGAGTTCTATATACTCATATGCTGCTTTAGTTACTTTCAGATTCAGATTTAATTATTTTACATGAAATAATATAATTTATTATACTATCTAGTCTGCTAAATTGTCATTATACACTTTGTGTAAAAGGTATAAAAGCATTATGATGCAGTACTACTACTATTAAACTATCCAAAATATTTCAAATCACCTCCATACTGACAAACATTACAGGGCTCTCACATCCCTCTTAACAGAAGTAAGAGAGAAGTGGGTGTCACTCAAGGGGGTGATTTGGTTCAGTGATTTGACATTTGGGTGCAAAAATGCCACATTGATAAAAACATGTGCCAAAACAACCATGTCTTTAAACATTGAATACCAGCTCTTATCCAATTATAGATACCACTCCAAAAATAAGATGTCAAGTCAAGTTCCTTTTTTATTAATTTAGTCCAAAAATTGAAAATTTCCCTTAAAGTGCTGTGAGGATGCCCCAGGCATACACCACTTAACTGCAACACATCTTTACTGTCAGCGATCAAATGAAGGTGAAAATGAAGAACCAAACACAACAACTTTACAAGCCCCTCCAGACATGTTGAAAGATGTATGAGGAAAAATGTTCTGCCTGGAATAATAACATGCCTGATATGTTTTTTTTCTACAAAAAAGTCTTAATTACTTCATTAAAATCCTTAAAATAATATGTCTCCCTTCTCTTCCTTGAAAAGTTCATAAACTCTGAATATGCAAATTTCCTATCAAAAGTTTTTACAGGTCATAAGATTTCTCCTCCTTCACCAACCAGTCCATTTTCAGTGTATAAATGATGGAGGTTCCAGGTTTACTGTACACATCACACTTATGTAAGTTGCTGGACCACAATTAGTTTCCTGCAACTGGCTGAGATGTCAAAAATTATGCTTAAACTCAGAGTTTTAATGAGCGCAGGGAAGCTTTCCCCCCTCCAGCGGGTGAATATGAAAACAGTTTTCTAGTATCAAACTCTTCATATACTGTATATGATTCTGCACAGTGGAGCTCAAACATCCGAATGAAATAACACTAAGCAAATCACATGTTTTAGTAAAGTTAACAGCTACATTTTCACATGATAAGTTCATACCATAGTTAGAAATGAGGTAAAATAAGACATTAGCATACCAAACTATTCCTTTAACATGGATTAAAAGGAAGAAACCTCACAAGCAGCAACAGAGGGATCCTCCTCTGGCCTATGAGTTGTGGCATAGCTGAGCTCATTGTTGATCAGGGGCGGCCGCGGCTCAGGAGGTAGAACGGGTCGTCCGCTCATCGGATGATTAGTGGTTTGATTCCCAGCTCCTCCTGTCCCTTGGGCATGACGGGAGCCCTCACTATCGCTGTATGAAACGTATGTGAATTCCCACATGTAGGGCAAAGCACTTTGAGCGGTCAGAAGACCAGAAAGGCGCTACACATATAAATGCAGTCCACCGTTATCCTGCAATATACATAATTCAGTAGAGGAGTGTGCCCCGAGGCACGTCGGAGGCATGGGAAGGTTTTCATTCCATGCGGCAAATCGCGGACAGCTTAGAGAAACTAATCAGTAAAATCTGATCCTGTAGTGTCTGCTCGGGTTTAGACTCACTCTCAACCCTCCACATGCATCAGCCACATGTTGGAGGAAACACGGCAAAAGTGAGTTTAACTTAAACTCACTTTTGTGAGTGACTAAATTGCGTGCAGTACAGAAGTTATATTTCCAGTCCTGAAGGTCGCAACGCATCAGTTCTTTCCCGACTTCCCCCTTGTTGACAAACCAAGTCGACAAGAGAGCTTGACCCGCATCACCATAGAGACCCGGGTTGCTGTTTGCCCAAGAAGTTACTCAGTAGTGGAGGGGAAGGAGAGAAAACAGGCGTTCTCATCCCACTAGCCTGAAAAAAAGGCAGTACAAGAGACAGGCTGCGGAGTGAACAATTACCTTAAAACGAGCAACAGTAGAAAAACTCATCGAACATTCTTTGTGCCAACCCCAGACTTCAGGTTAAACATGCCGAAAACCCAAAGCAGGAAATCATTTTGGCTTTTAGAGTATTTTTATGGAAATCGGCCGGTAGCTGCTATGGTGCTATATATCTGTGAGCGGTGAATAATGGAGTCATTTGGTGGTACGATTCAAAGCTCAAAAGGTCATTGTTGTTGCTGAAATGACGTTAACCATTCTTGCTAGGCAGGTCGTGTTATTGTAGAAAAGGGACCATTCAACAACTATGAAAACGAAACTGGCAGATTTTTATATCATTGTGTGGATAAAAGATTTAATTCATGGTTGTAGTTACTCTTAACCCTTATGGGGTCTTTGTGGTTTTGTTAAAGAAAGGGTTGAGGGTTTTGGGGCTTTAATTCAACATATTGAAAACTTTTTTGTTAAAATACTAAGCATATGTTTACTACTTTACTTTCCATTTGTACGTAACATAAGCACTTCACTGTTTCTTTTACCTCTGAGAAATCACATTAATGAATTAATTTCATTTGAAATGCAACCTTCTGCCCATAGAACATATTAATCATAATGATTTCCATAAAAATAATAAGCAAAATACTGAAAATGGATTGCACAGACCTGAGGACATTATAAAGGTTAACATGAGTGGATCTGAAAACAAACTCGTGTATGTTCACTCGCTGTTTATTAGGTCACATACTGGTAGGTCAAGCTTTTACTAGTTTATTGTTATTTTCCTTGTGGAAAATGAGTTAATTCAAGGTTTGCCTCTTTAAAGCGCCCCAGTTCGACATTTGGGGGAACTTGTTTGCTTTCTTAGAGAAAAGATTGATACTGTCATGTGTTTCTTAAAGATTAAGGTAGAGCTAGCCTAGCTTAGCCTATCCTAGCAAAACAAAACTAGTGTGGGTTGAGTGCTTAAAACAAAAATAAAAGGAAAAAATTAGTCGTGAAAATCTGAAAAAGCTACCCAGGTTTTTCTACAAATTAAACATACTAGCTACAATAGGCATTTTTTTTTTGTTTAAACAAAGACAAACAGTCTTTATGCTAATATAAGCTAACTGCCTGCTAGCTGTATTTATCATGTGAATATGACATATATAGTTGTCTCAACTATAACTTCAGCAAAACACATTTCAAAGAACGTTGAAGCGTTCCTCTAACACAAATGTAGTTTCATGGCTAATGGCTGTGAAATTAGAGTCATAAATTATATATTTTAGCATGCACAAAGTCAAAGGCCGCATCGGAAAGACATGCACGAAGATCCCAGAGCTGCTGAGTCTTCTCAGTGTCGTATGTTCCTATCTGTGCCTATTAAGCCACTTCTTTGGTTTTTCTTTTGTCTGAGTCAGCTTCTCACAAGCGAAACCCGAGGATTAGTCACTGAAACGCAGCCTGCCGAGGGGGCGTCGTGTCCTGTTTGTTCAGTGGGTAGGCTCCCTCTGTCCAAGATAATAGGAAGTATCAGTTTAACTTGTTCCACCTGCTTCGGAAATCACCTTACACTCCAAAATGACTTTTTTTTTATTTCCAGAAACACAGATTTGCTTGTTACAGGGTTTTTTTTTTTTTAACCGCCTCGAAGGTTTTCAGTTTTTTTAGAGGAAGTGTGAGAGTTAACGGTTGTGGAAGATAAATACAAATTGCAGAACTACAGTTTCACTAAAATTAGTTGATTGAACAATACAAGCATGGATGATGAATAAAACACACCTCACTTTCACTTCTACAACCATAGTTCATCGGAAATTGCCAAAGTTTCTCATCCCGCTCAGCTTGGCTTCTTTTGCTTGCTGCCCTCACTCTCTGCCTCCAGATATTTGACACATGGGAACTTTACAATGTCACATTACACTCCCTCCTCTTCACTAATCAATAATCTGGTGTATTCTGTTGCAGATCACCCACAGCACGTCTGCGCCTGGTATTTTGCTCAACATGTCCTTTCTCACTCTGCATGATTTGCTCTGTATGCTGCTTAAATTAAAAACAATTAGGTAATTTACATGAGGGTGTGGTGCTGCTTTTGAAATAGATATCCCTAATGGTGTAATTAGCCTCAGCTTCAGACAGCTAAGACTGGGGATTTATGGAGCAAGCGAGAAAGACACACCTATACTGAAAGCTTCAATTATGAAGGGGCTATAAAGGATGAAGTGAACTTTTCAGACTGTCTTATATTAGGCTCTGGGCTTCTTGACATTGTCCTTTTTCATCCATATATTATAATAATACTATAGAGTTTTGTGTCACTTCTTCTCACTGTACACTTCTGTTACTCTTCTGGATCTCATATCAAGACTTTTCTTACAATTCAAGTGTAAATGAGTGTGTTTTGACCTGATCTGAAATGTTATATATATTACAAAGCCATGAACGCTATACCTTCCGTGTTGTGTGTTGTCTGCAGTTGTCCTAATAGGGGAATCTGGGGTAGGTAAGAGCAACCTTCTGTCCCGATTCACCAAAAACGAGTTCAACCATGATAGTCGCACGACCATCGGGGTGGAGTTCAGCACGCGGACGGTGCAGCTCAGCAGCTTCTCCATCAAAGCTCAGATCTGGGACACGGCCGGGCTGGAACGGTACCGGGCCATCACGTCCGCGTGAGTACAGAGAGTCGGCTGCAAACACCAATGTTTTCCCAAATCTGTATTGCTGATTTCCAAGGCATTCCTGCTGTTATTAAAGCATGTTAGCACATTAAGAATCGGGGGGCCTGATTCAACATGTAAGTTTGTTGTATTACTTAAAAACATAGATAAACTTAAACAAACATAACATATTTGCTTTCTTGCAGAGGCTTGATGAGACGATTCATGCGTGTATGATAAATTTGCTTGTTTCCCTGTTCCAGAGCCTGCTGTAATTGTTGAGCAACCTGTATGTCGGCATCTTAGGGTGGTGCTGTTATCAGCCAAAACACACAAAAGGACAGGCACTGATCCTTAGTTCCCCCTCACTTGATAAAACATCAACACATTCTTGTCTCCAGTCAGTTTCCAACTGACACACCTGGATTTCCAAAATCCAATCGTTTAGAGTAGAGACCTTCATTGGAGCACTCAGCGTTCAGCGGTCTCCTTTCAATCTGTGTGTGCCCGATTTTTTTTTAATTAAGCAAGAAGGATTAACAGTGTGAAAACTGGGTTTAAAACAATAGAACCATGTCATTTTTACTTTTACGACATGGATAAATCTGAAGGATATGCTACTCCACTGGATAAGCTCTTTTCTGACAGCTTGGCTCTTTGAGTAATTACTTGCTGACTTATTCCAGTATGCAAATTCTCCCTCCCATGGAATTTCCCCATTTGTGCTCTAACAAGCAGCAAGAACCTATTAAAGTGGAATTAATTATGCTACTGGAAGAGAGCAGAAATATCATTATGAATGAAGTATTGATTGGTTCATGACTTCAGAGCAATTATCAGTCATTCATTTTTCTTTCCATTGACAGTGGGAGGAACTGCTCATTCTCATGAAGATAAAGGAAGACAGTGATTAAAGCAGATATCATTGTTATTCTTTATATTAATAATGGATCAAATAAATTCCTTTCAAGGGGAAAGTGTTGCTTAATGATCTCACTTCGAACTATGACCCGAGGCTGACCTACAATGAGAGAGAATTTTTCTTACCACCATCAGCGGCTAGAAACAAATGAATCTCTTTTTATTATATCATGTTTATCTAGTGGGCGACACGGTGGTGCGGTGGCTAGCACTGTTGCCTCACAGCAAGAAGGTCGCAGGTTCAAGACCCGCCTTGGGCCTGGGTCTGGGGCCTTTCTGTGTGGAGTTTGCATGTTCTCCCCGTGTCTGCGTGGGTTTTCACCGGGTACTCCGGTTTCCTCCCACAATACAAAAAACATGCTCAGGTTAATTGGTAAACTCTAAATTGCCCATAGGTGTGAGTGTGAGAGTGAATGGTGTGTGAATGGTGTGTGTGCCCCACGATTGGCTGGCGACCATCTGGGGTGTATCCCTGCCTCTCGCCTTAACGCGCTGGGATAGGCTCCAGCAGACCCCTGCGACCCCGAAAGGGAATAAGCGGGATAGACAATGGATGGATGGATGTTTATCTAGTGATACAGCCAGCTGTATACTGGCTCTAATAGTAGCATTTACAAAAGATGAATAAAGAAGATACCTTAATGTCACCTAAGCAGTAACTGTGAAACCGCTGTCCCTTGATCAGTTATTACAGAGGGGCTGTGGGCGCCCTGCTGGTTTATGACATCACCAAACACCTGACCTACGAGAGCGTGGAGCGCTGGCTGAAGGAGCTGTACGACCACGCCGACCCCCACATTGTGGTCATGTTGGTGGGCAACAAGACTGACCTGGAGTCAGAGAGATCTGTTCCCACTGAAGAAGCCAAAGACTTTGCAGGTACGAAGTGCAGCATTTACTTCCCTTTTATGGGAAATAAACCCTGTGGGTGCATGCATCATGCAACTTATTTAAAGGAGCGTTAGAGAAACAGAAAGGGCCAAATTACATCATAGAATGTGAGGAGTAAATATGTATTTTATATAAAAAAAAAAAAAAACATCCAATAACTGATTCGATTCCTGTTTTCTCTCTCTCTCTCTCTCTCTCTCTCTCTCTCTCTCTCTCTCTCTCTATATATATATATATATAGAAAAGAAAGGTCTTCTATTTTTGGAGACGTCAGCTTTGGCATCAACTAATGTGGAAGCGGCATTCAACAATGTTCTTGCAGGTAATTCATTTGAATATCTTTGTTGTTTGAGTCCGTATTCAAATTTGAAAATCTGCAGCCATTCAAAGAGAGATGTAGTCTGTACATGAGTATGGTTGTTCTTCTGTAACGGCCCCATAGTGTAGAAATCTGATTTAATATTTTTTTATTGTAAGAAATGGGGTGTTCCAGTGGGTAGCACTGTTACCTCACAGCCAGAAGGTTGCAGGTTCAAGTCCTCCCACAGTCCAAAACATGCTTAGGTTGATTTGGAGACTCTAAAATCGCCCGTGTGTGTGTGTGTGTGTGTTGTGATGTCAAAGGCTATACAGTCACCACTCACCAAATTTGCATGTGTGTTTCCTTCAATTTGCTCCTTTAAATCTTTTCTTCTGCGCTCATATAGAGGCATACAAATGATATGGATTTGCCTTGAGCTTAAACAGAAACAGCACCTCTGGTGTTTGGTTGGCATGTTTTACATTTGTTTAAGAGCCACTGCCTTTTCACAGTCTTTTTCTGTGTAGTATGCAAGTGCATATGCACTATGGCTTTCTACTACTTTTCGCTACTTTTTCAATAAAGACATCAGAACTTTGCATCCTCTTTTTATGCAATCAAAATCCAAATGTTTAATATACATCTATGTCCTGTTTTAGAGATTCACAGGAAGGTTAGCAGTAAGGAAGTGGTCCGGGGCTCTATCAGTGCTGTCTCTATAAACAGCTCCAGAGCAGAAAACACAGAGGAGAACAAACCTTGCTGCAGAAACCTCTGATCACGTCCTCCTCAGGTGTGCAGAGGCCGCAGGGTGGGGGTCAGGCAAACTCCTCCCTCACCGAGAACCCTGAGCAAGAGCTCCACGAGAGGCGGGGGACACAGCAACCTTGGGCGCCACTGCTAACAGTACCAGCTTAAGTGATGGTACTTTGAAATGACTGATTTATAAGATGTGCAAGTGATGTATTCCAAAGATGATTAATATATGTGAATGAATGTAGCTGGAAACCAAAATCAATCTTTTAAGAGTCTCTGCTGACTGTTAAATATATACAGTACATAGGTCATTGGAACATCATGAAACTGTGTTACCTGGAAGTTAATATATTTATGATCTATGCAGAAAATAGGGAGAACTGAGATGCATCATTGTGTACTGGTTTTAAATGTAAATTACATTTTTTTTCTTAAAATTTTGGTTGGCGGCTAATACTGTATGTACTGACTGAGTCTTTCTGTCACTGCTGTGCTGAATGATAAAAGATGAGACTGATTGTATTTTTGTGCATAAATAAATGCTTCACGGCTTACTGTCTGTTATTTGTGTCTAATAATAAAAGATGGGCTTTTTTCACTTTTTCAGAGCCGAGTAGGGAAAAAAAGTTGTATATAATAAAAGGAATGCTGGCTTTAGCAGCTTTAATTTCCAGGTCCTGGTAATGTGAATGTTGGCTCACTGGTACACTGTCATGGTTTACTGGGACGCTTGAATAGAAAGAAGCCTTTTTTTATACATTTTTAAAGTAATTCTAAATACTGAATTAATAAGGTCTACCACCATGAAATACAAGTTTCCAACAACACACACTACCAAACTGCAATAATCTCATTATTATTTTGTGCAGGGGTTGCTTCTAGCTCCCTCAGAGGGTCATAACCTCACAGGAACTCCATAATGAGGTATGATCATTCTGGAGACGTCTACATTAAAAGATGAAGAAAAAGTTCTGAGGCTGAATTTTTGCATCTCCATCTGACAGAAAAAGTCAAGGATGGGAACCCTTTGCAAGCATGATATCGCCTTTTCCCCTCTGACTAGGCTGAGATAATTAACGTGCCCAATTATTGTTGGCTAAACCCTACAAAAATGACACTGCAGGCGCTGGATGAATGCACAGGCTGCTTTAAAGGGCTGGGGAGATATGATAAAATGTTTTTCCTTCCTGCAACAAATTTAATAGCCCTAAAAACAAACCAGTTGTCAGTTGTGTGGGAAATTAACAAACTGCCCGATAAACACAGAGGAAACAATAGTTATTAAAAGTGAAATGATGGAAATCGGACAGTTTGCATTGTCCAAGTCTGATATGAAAGTTACTGACCACAACAACACTAAAATACCAACTATTCTTTAATATAAAGTATACTATTATTGTTTAAACCACTGAAGGACTGTCAGCTTTAACAATTGAGCCAATTATTGCTATTTGACATAACATCATACTACAACAAATACATTTAAAAGGTTTTTTTCTGCTTGCTATATTATGCTTTTGCACAATTTGAAATACTGCCAAACTTTCTAGGGACTGGAACATTGAAATAAGAGGAATCTAACATCGCATCCAATTTTGCAGAGGATTGTCAGCTATCTAACTCATCACAGAAATCATTAACTCCTCCTTCAGCTCTGGTTCAGTCCCCCAAACAATCAAACTGGCTGCTGTCACCCCATCCTCAAAAAAAACTGGACTCAACCCTGATATCATGAGCAATTTCAATCCAATCAATTCCAATCACCTCTTTCTGTCAAAAAAATACAGCACCGCGTTATCGCCTCCCAAGTCCAAGTCCACCTCATCTCCAGTGACCTGTTATGAACCATTTCAATCAGGTTTCTGCTCACAGCACAGAAACATTCCTTCTCAAAGTTGCCAGCCGCCCTCCTCCTATCCTCAAACTCTGGTCGTCTCAGTATTCTTCTCCTGCTTTGACTTCACTGCAGGCTTCAACACCACCACACCGTTCTTCTCTCCTCCTGAACCCTCCTGCCTGAGGTCATAACTAACGACATTTCAACACCAACTCTACCTCCTCCACCACTCCTCTGTGCCAAAACTTCCCTCAGGGTTCCCAGCGGGGTCCTCTCCTGTTTTACAGGCTCCCTCTCTGTAGCATCATACGTCGTCATGGTCACCACTTCCACTGCTAAGCTGATTACGTGCAGCTCTGCATCTCCACTAAATCACAAATGCAACTCACTCCACGCAAACTGATGGCATCACTACAATTAATCATGGATGCAAGCCAAGTTCCTCAAATTAAATTCTGATAAATTAGATATGACTATCACCATCAGGCCTCACCAGATGTAGCCTGCCTGCAATTGGCCGACTATTTTTGTCAGCATTCCCCCCCCCCTCAGCTAACTGCAGCACAGGCTGAAAGCAGCAAGTTTCATTTATCTCTTATTTCATTAGTAAAAATTAGTGATGCACGATATATCGGCCAACCGATATATATCGGCCGATATGTCACGTTTTTTAACTTATCGGTATCGGTCCGATATCAACAAATTCTGGCCGATATGTCAACAATGTGCAGAGTTAAACCTACAGTTAGTTGGGTCACTGTCTGCGTGTCTCTCGGCGACGCGCTAAGCTAAGCTAGCTGGTCCTAGCGGGCTCCTCCGTCACATCGCATCGCCCGAAAAGACAAAAAAAATGCGCTGAGCGTTGCTCCGGGGTGTCATACACCGTCCTGCCGCCTTCTCGTCGGCGGCCGCGGCGAAGTCGCCGCCTTCGCGGAGCTCCATCGGGTCCGCTCCGCCGTACTTCCTCTAACCACATGACAGAGTTTTACAGTGAGCCTTCCTTTAAATAAAGAGCACTGTTGTGCTTTTCAAATGTACAGTGTTTTTTCTGGTCTATACTAAATTTGTGACACTACAGAAAACTTTTTCTCTACATATATCGATATCGGCAAATATCGGTATCGGCAGTGACTGCCGATATGTATATCGGATATCGATATCGGCCGAAATTTTCACATCGGTGCATCCCTAGTAAAAATGTATGTTGGGCAAGTTACTTAAAAACTCTAATGTGGTATTTATTACTTGTTACTGTCATTTCAAAGTGACTTAGTACATTACAATATAACTGTATTTAAAAAAAGGCAATACACTACTATTGCATTTTGCATAACTACTATTACCTTTTTTTGTAATGTCTTGCATTTCAGCAATACAAAAAAATGAATTACAGCAATTTATTACTTTTGTAAATTATTATCCCTAATACTGATATAACATCATCTGTCCATATATATTTTTCAAGTCTGTTCTGCTATGTCACACTGTACCTTTCTTTAATGCCAAGGCTCCAATAAGTTCCCCTGATACTATTTTGCAAGGAAACCATTTCTAGACAACTGTAATAGGTTTAAAAGAAAAAAAAAAATGAAAAGCAAAATGATGGTGGATACCACCAGACTACTGTTACTTATACAGAATATGAGACTATCAAATCACTGGTGAAATCTCCCCTTTTCAGAATTGCTTTCAATTTGTGATTATGGATTATGTGATGTTTTGTATTCAGTGGCAGCCTTAGGCATCTGAGGGGCCCTGTTTCAACACTATGAGGCCCTATCGCATGAAACATTTATCAGTATGTTTGCCAGCTCCACACCCAGGCATCTCTGATGTGTTCAAATCTGAAAAAATGCAGTGCTTAAAATCATCATGCCTCACGGGGGTGTGTGTGGTTTTAATATTTTTCATATTTCCTACAGTATGCATATTGACCTAATGTTAAACTCCCTTTAAAAACAAAGATTAAACTATGTTTTCAACTAAATGCAAATGTGCTTTATGTAAGACTTGAACACGTATCAATCACTTGTGCCCCCCCCTCCTTTCTGCTGGGGCCTGTTTCAATTGAAAAGGTTAAAACATAGGTAAGGCTGCCTATGTGTGTGTGTGTGTGTGTGTTATACGTTTTTGTATGTAATCTATAATAAAATAAAATAATAAAATTTCCATTCTTTATGAAGGAGGCCTTTGAGTATCCTGAAAATTATTATCTATGAATAAAATGTAGTCCACTTATTCTTATTCATACATATGGTCCCTGTATCTCACTTGGAGAGCCACTTAACAGATAATGCAGTATGTATACAGCAAATAATTCAAGGTGAACTGTGGATACTGTATGTACTATGAACTGTGCAGCACCTGCAGTTCACCTTGAATTATTTGCCTCAAAAGGAAAAGGAGGAAAAAAGGTAGAGATGTATTTGACCGTTGTGTTTTGTTAACCTAATGTTACATATAAAGCTACTTACAATAAGGGGATGTTTTAAACCAGGATGAGTTATCTTTTTTATGTATTCTTCAACACTGTTTGTTATAATTTACTTTTTGTAAACTCCCATGGCAGCGATTGCTTATAACTTGTGTTGCTACTGGGTAACATTAATCCAATGTTATATTTGTGAAACCACAACTGAGTCAAATTTCGTATGTGAAAAAACAGTTTTTCCTGATGGATTATATGTGCCCCCAAACACATTATAGTGACTTTTAAATATGCCATTAATTCAAAATCATGTATAGGCCTATAAGCAAGTATGATTTTTTTTATAGGGAAGGTCTATGTGCTAAACTCTCCCATGTGTCAAAATGCTGACTCTATGGAGAAATTTACAGCTCATATTAAAACTCTGTGAAGATGTCATATCCCTATAATACTCACCTCTCAGCCCCCATTCACAGTAATTAAAGTCAGTTGATCAGAAGAGAGGCTCATTAATATGTATTAAGGAGATGGACACAAAATGATCTGTACTTTCTAGAGCTCCAGAGAGAAGCAAAACTTTACTGAGAGACCTTTTGGTACTTAAAAACACAAATAGTTATATCAAAACTTAAAAAAAAACAATATGGGAGCTTTAAAAAGCGCCATAGGTCTCCATGAACCCCCCTATAGAACTCTTAAGAGTTATCAGCATGGCATGTTTGTTCTCCTGCTGTGGTATAACACACAGGTTACTATATAAAACCACTTTATTTGTACAGTTCGAGGCAGTGAGATGTTTGTGATACCACAGTTTATCAGCGCGGTCGCGTTGCAGCTGACTAACCTGAGGCTTGATATTACCTGTTGAGGCTTGGAACCGCTGACATCATCCAAGTTAAACGGCCGGAGGCCAAATCATGAACGGCGGCACGGCGGACCAATCGGATGAGCGCTTGTGACAGGTGTCGATCAGCTAGCGGCCAATGGGAGCGAAGGAAGGGCGGGACAAAAAGAACTGACGTTACGTCGCAGCCTCCAGTGTAATGGCAAGTGACAGAGGGGTGAGGAAGACGAGGAGAAACTTTTTTTTTTTTTTTACAGCTCGCTCGTAGTTGCTGCTTGATGTGTTTTCGCCCGAGAACGGTGTCGGCATCGTCCCCGTGTGTCGTGTCCGTGTTCTTGTCCGTCTGAGTGAGGTATTTCGCCGTTTTTTTTTGCGTGGTGCTAAAGTCGTGAACGGTGGGCTGCCGCTCTCGAAGTAGCTGAATACAGCAGAAGTTTGTTCGACTTCGAGTAAATTCACAGAAGAGGAGAAACTATGACCAACAGAGAAGACGAATATGACTATCTTTTTAAAGGTGAGTGGATTTAAACTTAAAAAAAAAAATGTTTAGCTAGTTAGCTATATATCGACAAGCAGCGCTTCACCTGTGAGCCAGCGTCATCTGATGCCGACCTGACTCGAGCGCTGACCCGTGTGTCACCACAACAACGCACGGTACGGGACGACGTTCGCCGGACCGGGAGGCGACGGCACCTGCGGCGAACCGTGACTTTAGAGCGCTTTTAGAGAGGTGGGGAGGTGGAGAGGTGGAGGGGGGCGAAGAGAAGCGAGGACTTAAAGCTGTTCAGTACGATTGCAACACTAGCAAGCAGCTTAGAGACGGACTCTTGTGTTTCACGTTAAGCAGCATCTGCTGTGGAGTCATCATCTCGCGGGCCGATGATGCAATCGTCATGGGATGCGGTGTTGGCCAACAAGGGGTCTTAAGCTCTGACAAGACAACACATTGGAAAGGCCTTTAGTTGTGCACCTGAGAAGTTCATGGTCAACTGAAAAAACATCATTATTTTAGTAATACTTATACAAGTCTTGGGGGGGGGATTACAAAATGTTAACTTAAAAACTATTATTTAAACAACAGCCTCCCTTAAAGAACATCAAGCTTGTGTGGTGAGCAGATATTTTCAGCAATCTGCACAATATGCAGAAACATTATCCCACAATGTGTCATCTGGTACCAAATGTGCTGTAGTTGGGCGGTGGGAGCGGGGCGAAAGTGGTGATTCTCATATCTACACCAGAGGTACAAACCGTAGTTCTTTGTTTGAGCCTCAACAAAGGCGAGGAAATTAAAACTGTGCTCATAGTCAGTTCAAATATAGAACCCTAAACAAGCGTGTGTTGTCAAACTGGAAATACCTGCAGTGTGTGTGTGTGTATGTGTGTGTGTGTTCACATAGAAGCCACGTCCCTGAGCATAGAAAAGATGAGATTTGTTCACTCCCTCGCAGATAAAATGACATTGTGTCCAGTGACCGAATAGCAAATTTATCTGAATCATGTGTAGCAATGCAAGGGCGCTGATAAGGCGGCCTATTGGCTGCCACTCGGTTTATCGCCCGAACCAGGAAAGAGTTCATGTTGTGGCTCTCTTTTGTTCCTGCAACCGGCTTTTGTCCCTAGCAGTTAGGTGAGCTCTCGGTGAGTCACATAAAGCTTTCCCTATTGATCGAGACATCTGAACACGAAGTCATCCTCCTCTCTTTCCGTGTTCCTGCTCATTGCCGATCTCAGCGTCTTCCTTCCTTGTTGCTGCCTCAAATTCACGTGTCATTCTTTGAAAACGCATTTGTCTACCCGATATATTGAATTAAAGCCACGCACTTTCTATAGATTTAATTTGCTATATACTTGCAGTTATTCCAAAACATGAAAATAAGCTAAATAAATCAGCTTTTTGATTCTCCTTAATGCACAAAATCAGAACGAATGAGAAAACAATTATCTCACTATAATTAAAGTTATCTCTTTCAGATAAGTCTGCATTAGCGAGCATTATTCATTTACCAGCTTTAATTTCACATGAATGGAGCTGATGAGATTGGTCATATGATGATGAGCTTTTATTCCACTTAAAGGGATTCAGGAAATTGATTATTTGAATCTCACTGAACAGACGGATACTGTAGCCTCATATTTGATTCATTCTTCATCCCTTCATTATCGACTTGGGCTACATGTTTTGGGTGCTGGGTTGTTTGATATATTAGAGAATGGCGTGACTTTTGAGCTGAAGAATGCAAATCCAACAATGGGAGTGAATGGGTGTGTTAATGCTGCCATCATATTACCTCTGATGGCGGCAGACCTGAAAATGGTTGTGTAACGATTTCTGTCCTCCGCCCAAGATCTTTTGTGCAGGATAAAAATGGTGAATGTTACCTGTTTGGCATGTGGGAAGTTGTTGGGATATATACTCAATTTTTTTAAGGGTCACAGTAAACTAGGAGTTCAATTTGTTCGTCCCAGCCAGCCCTATTATTTGATTATTCAGATTTGTACCTGTGTTAGTTACACTATAGTTAACACTATAGTTAACATCAGTTTCCATGTAGAATGAACAGCATTGCTTCAATGTGAGCATGTTCGATTTGTCAACGCGGTTGCAACATTCCACAACAAGTTCCTATTTCCTAATAGCAGGGTGGTGTGCAGTTGGTGTGTGAGGTTCCTTTTGACATGGTGACTCACCTGAAAATTGTGGAAGTGGTTACAACCAGTAATATCTGCTTCAGTACATTGTAAGAGAAATCCTAGTAAAGGAAACACAGATTTAAAGCTTTTGATTTTGTTGCAATGATTCAATACTAATCTCAAAGTAAATGGCTCACTATTAAATGTAGGTGTAATTATTTAGTATTCATGTCAGTAGAACTTTACTGAAATATATGCATAAAGCAAAACAAGGCTAAGTGTAGTCATTGTTGGGGGTGTTAGCAATTTTGCAATTTTGATGCTTTGGGAAGTGTAAAATTGCAGCGTGGGTTAGTTAGTCAAAATGTTTATTTTGCAGTGATTTTCTTTTTAATTAATTACAGCCTGCAGTCAAAAATGTGTCATGACTGAAGTATGTGTGACAGGTGAAATCTGCAGCAGAGCAGATCCCTGACTTCACTTGGAAATCTGCACTCGGTCTGCATCAGGTCCCCTGAGTTTCTGTTTTACCTTGGCTCTGTTTTAGCCTTGCCGCACATGTGAGGCAAGGCTGGAGATAAAAATCCAATTTAATGAATGAATTCAACCCATCTTGATCAGTGTAACATGCTTGTGGCTTGGACTGTTTCATCACATGTCTACCATGTGTTTGTCCTTACAGCTACAGACATGCACATGCTGTGCTGCTCAAACACACCAGTCAAATATCACATTCAGCAATAATTATGCATAGTCTTATGTTTAATTCTTGAAAATATTTAATGTGTTGTACTGTTTGCGAGTGGAATACAGTGTGTTACGGTGTGTGTTACGGTGCTAATTGTTTTATTCATTCTTCCTCGTTGTTTTGCTACAGTGGTGCTGATCGGAGATTCCGGTGTAGGGAAGAGCAACCTGCTGTCCCGCTTCACCCGGAATGAGTTCAACCTTGAGAGCAAGAGCACCATCGGAGTGGAGTTTGCCACACGCAGCATCCAGGTAGAAGGCAAGACCGTCAAGGCTCAGATCTGGGACACGGCCGGACAGGAGCGATACCGAGCCATCACTTCTGCGTGAGTGCACCCCAATATTAAAGACTCATTCCTCTTTGTCACACAAATACAGAAAAAAGAGGTTGTGTTTCCCCCCCCCCCCAAATAAGTCAGGCATTAATACAAATCCACACACTGCTTCAAGTTTACTTGCAAATGATATAGAATCACAAAAAGCACAAGAACTAAAGAGAGCCTATTTTTGCATCCTTGTATATTTGCATTAAAGGGACACTATTGTAACATCTCCACAATCTAATATTTACAGCCATGTGATTATTTTTAAAAATAAGAATGCTTAAAAAAGCAACTAGCTAGACATTTAGCAGCAATGCATCTCACACACTGAAAAAAAAAAAAGAAAAACCTGGAGGGGGTGGCTATATAGATCCAAAGGTGGTTACTATTAACTTCCACTTCCCACCTTTTCTAAATGGTTTGTGTTCAGCCATGTTTCGGCAACACTCCAGAGGAGGCCAAACCACAACAGAATGAGTGGTCTTACTTCACAGTTTGTGTGTAAGCAGGAACACCAGAGACCAAATTATATCCACACAAGCACTGAAAACATGCTTTTCATAATAGGGCCTCTTTACCAACCATTAATAGTTCACAAGGTTGGCTGCTTTGTGAATGTGTGGGGTTTTAGGCACTAAGGGTTCTCGACTTCCATCCAGTAGAAACTTGAAACGGTGTGCCATCCTATTTGTGATGAATTCATTTTAGAACCAACCTATTGGTCTGCTTCATCACTCTTAAAATAGCTATAAAGAGATAATTGGATGCGATTAAAGCTTCAAAATGTGCCCTCTGCCTTGGGGTAGGAAGTGATTTATTATTCACTGCTTCCCTCTAATCATTCGGTCAAGTTCCCATCCCAACATTTTCCACATTTTTGGATTTGTCACCTACCTTGATGCAGTAGACAACCCTCAGGCAGTGGATTGTTCTGTATCAAACCCCCACAGGCATTGATGAAACAGGCACCAAACACAGGCAGGCTTACATTGCAATAAAATTATCAGTAAATATTCACATGTGACCATTATGTATTTTACTATTTAATTTATTTTCCTTGTAAGTTTCTACTGTTGTTCAGCGATTTCGCATTCAGTTGAATGTGGTTTAGCTCTCACAAAGATCCCTACAATTAAGAGGCTAGGACAAGAAAAAGGTGTCTGCTGCAATTTATAATTTGTTCCGCCGCTTTTTATGTGTTCCAGGTATTACCGTGGAGCAGTCGGAGCTCTCCTGGTTTATGACATCGCCAAGCACCTGACATATGAAAATGCTGAGCGCTGGCTGAAGGAGCTGCAGGACCACGCAGACAGCAACATAGTCATCATGTTAGTCGGCAACAAAAGTGATCTGCGTCATCTAAGAGCAGTACCCACAGATGAGGCCAAGGCCTTTGCAGGTATTGTCACTATTGGTTGCATTGTTTGTGATGCAGTATGTGGCCTGTAATAGCCCATGAGGTTCTGACTCTTGACTTAATTAGCTGATCACGAGGATAAAGTTGCAATAATGAGCACAGACGGACAACTCTAATAGCTGCTTTAATTAGGTCCTTATGTTGCCTTAAGTACTTTCTGACATAAACAGCAATGCATGTTGCTGACGGTGATTTTAATTACTGCATATGTTTTCTTTCAGTTTAGCACATGCTGTTGGTTTGGCCTCCCCTGTCGCTTATTCCCGCTGGACACACCCATGTTAGAAATGTTTGCACTGTGATACTGTAAAGCACTTTACATAAATGCGCCTGCGAAATGGCCATGTCCTTGGCTTGAATGTTGTTTGAGTACATGTAAGAAGCGCACCAGAAAGAGCGCCACTGGGTCAAAAGGGCTTGATTTGAATCAATTAAACTTCAGTTTATCTCAGCCCTTCGAGAATTTCCGAGCCATAGTTTATTATTTTTAAAGACAGCATTGTATTCCACACAAGTGTGACATTGTCAACCTTTTGACACTTATTATTTTAGATTGGTTGGGCCACGTGTTTACTCTTGACCTTGAGTTCACGGGCTTTTGTCTGATCCAGTGTTGCGCCTGCTTTGACTGGTAAATGACTCTTGATAGGATTGACTAGAAAAGAGTGAAATAGTCCTGTCGGTTCATTTTAGAGTGAAGACGTCATTTTCACTCCAAGATTTGTAACCTTTTCACAGGTCATTGTTACTTGTTTGTACAGGATATGCTTTTCTATCTGTACTATTAGATACTGTAGTTTATGATACCTAATCTACATAAGTGCCACGTGGTGGAGAATTTTAATGCAGATGTGTGTTACAATATAACATTTAAATTCACTAAAGAATACAAGAGCAACAAAACAATAATAATAATAATTCATTTTTACTACTATTTAAAAGTTCCTTTCATGACATCCAAGGTCACTGTACAGAAGGTAAAAGTAGGTAAAATTACAGGAAAAAGTAAACAATAAAAAAACTCACTTATGCCATGATGTGACAACTATCCTCTAATCTTAGATTCATGTCACTTTTTGTTCACAATCACCTTTTCATGCATGTAATTGCAATAAACAAAACAAAAAAAAAGAAAAACAACAAATAGAGGCATTGATACACATTGGATCAGTGCTGAAACAAGTAGTGTAAATAACAAGTAAATGTTGATTGCACAGTGTAATGGCTTTAGAATAATGATGCCATCAGCCTTTAGATTGGTTCCTATAAGCTTCACATTCACTATGCAATTCTGTCTGCCACCGGCTACGATCTCCCAGGAAAATGAAGGCTGGATTCCCGGCACAGGATTAGATTAGACAATATTAGACTAAATGCTGGAGTTACTTGTTTGTGAAGCAAAAATGTTACTCAAACGATGTTATTACACAGTGCACATCTTCACAAAAGCTTTTGCATTGTTCCTTAATTCAATATAATTATAATGTGACAATTTCAATGTTTGCCTTCAGTGAACAAGTTTCTTTTCTCTTATCCTGGTGTCATTTTTCTCACAGAGCTAGGCTCTCAGGGAAAACTGAAAGCAATATGTTGTTGCGTTGAGGGTTGTTTGCCTCTATAATAATGTTCCCTTCAAGTTAGAATTGTGCTTTCAGTAGCACCACCTCCATGGTTGGAGTTAGACTTTAAAATGCGGTCATGGTTATGCACAGCAGAGATAAATGAGGGTAAGAGGAAACTCGTATCGACAAGGGAAGAAACTTCCACAGAACACCTGTTCGATTGTCTTTGCAACAGTAGCACAAACACTTGGGGGGGAGGGGAGACCGTTCAGATCACACAATTTCTGTGTATTATTTTGGGGTTGTTGGTCAGATTGAGTAAGCTTTTTATAAGAAAATAAAATTAATAAAGGTGTTCTTATACAGGTGTTGCTGGATTTGTGACCTTGTGCCAGGGATCTCAACTTTAAATGTGTTCTTTATTTTAACTTTACTCAACTTTAAATGTGTTCTTTATTTTAACTTTACTCAACTTTAAATGTAATCTTGTTTTTTGTTAGTTTATAAAGTAAAGAGTTTTTGAACAGTAAAAGTATTTGATTAAAATTGATATGTATATCGTTCTTATATAGTAGAACTGTTTTAGAAGGAAAGTGTACTTCACCTTTTACCTACAAAGAATGTGTTTCTCAGGTTGTAAACCGTTATGTATTCTTTACTTGGTCAGCGTGGTTATGGAAATACAAAATATTGCAAGCCTGTCAGAAATTGTGACACAATGTGGATGTGTTTTTTTTTTTGTTACAGAGAAACATGGCTTGTCTTTCCTAGAGACATCCGCGCTAGACTCATCTAATGTGGAGCTGGCTTTCCAAACTATTCTCACAGGTGAGCTTCACAATTAAAATTTCTTAAATTCATTGGACGAAAGTACATTTGGTTTGGAAGGTCACTGAAACCCCTAAGCGCTTTAATGATGATGCTTTTCCATTAAAGGATGATGATATGATTTGCCTGAGAGTGTTAACATTTCCATCCAAGCTTTATAGGTTTACGTAACACCAGTTCTCCGCTGCCACTAGATGGCAGCAAATTCCATGTAATCACTTCTCTGTATCACTAGTTGATGTGCAAGGAATCCACCTGAACCTTTTGTTAAGATAAGAAAAAAAAAAACATGAGTAATTGGCACACTCTGCCAGTCATTCCTGACGAGAGCTGCCATGAAGACGGCCAATCACCTGCACGCCACAATGCACTGATGACTGTGTGTCACAAATCCACTTTGACTCGCCATACCAGATGCATCCGTTTACTCCACACATTCGGGTAGTGGATAGTTTTCCTAAGTAAGTGTCTGTGAGATATTTCCCCAGGAGGCATATAGTCACACCAACAAGTGCATTTGATGTTGGAGATTTTGTTATCTAAAGCAATTGTTGTGACTACTCAATCCCTGGAGTACCTAAAGGGAGAATTCACCAGCGTGCGGTGCCACGACCAATTGTTCCAGGGGCTAGGAGTCTGAAAGTATGTGCTGCTTATAGTGTCAATTCCCCGAAGCCTGTGTTTGAACTGTTTGAGCCATCCTGCCCACCCTACAGCTTTATCAGTAACTAATTTATATAAACATCAAATCAACAAGCCCCATTGAGCTAATGTTGCTAATTAGTTCATTAAGGGAGGAGAAGAGCGGAAGTTAGCAGTGCATTAGAAGGCCAGTAGAAAGTGAGCTTTAGACCCAGTGGAGACTATATCTCCAGCAGGCAGATCTCAGGTCAGAGAGTCTTACTGTCATAGCTGTATATGTACAGCAGCTGGTGCCTTGTAGGGTCTGTAGTAATGAGTCATGGTTTAACCACTTGACGTGTCGTTTCACAGTCAGAGCCAGGACTCTTGTTTAGCTTTAAACTTTCTTGCTTAATCGGCAGTTTTTATTTCAGGACTGTTTTGTTCCACATCTGGCTGTAGTTTACAGTTAAAGAGGCAGTGTGCATCAGAAAGGTGTTTGCATTAGCCCAGCTCTCTTTGAGTTAAACAGCTGACCATCCTAATGGCATCTAAGTTAAAGGTTTAGGTAACCAGAGATTTATTGAAGTATATCTTGAAGACAGATGAACTTCAATAAACAAAAATGAATTGGAAACAAACAGCACTGAGGTTAAGTTCACTTCTACTAGCACTTTCTTTTTAATTTGCAGTATGTAGTATGCAGGTACAAGGACAAGCATATCACTGCTCTATAATCTATAATATATGTTTAATATATATATTATTGCAGTTTTATTGTAAAACTTATTGCACATTGTAGCTTTGGGGAATGCCTAAAATGAGATTTTGTGATGCCACATGACGATGCCAGTATAGGCTAGGAAGAATCCTACAACGCTGCCAGGAGTCTGGATAGAACAGTTGTTGTTCAGTTTTGCCATGCTGTCTGTCCTTATCACAATATGTCCCACTGTTGGCTGGATTTACAGGCATCTACACATAATGCATTCCCTTTCGCCCTTCTTTCCAACGCAGCCATCTACAACATCGTGTCACAGAGGCAGATGTCCGGACGGAGCGACTCTGACTTCTCACCGGCGTCCAACGTAGTGCCCATCACGGTGGAACCCACCCAAAACGCAGCCAACAAGGGTCTCTGCTGTCAGACCAACTGAGACCTCACCACGGACCTCCTTCACCTCCAGGCAGTCGGGAGAAAAAGCCAGATAGACACAGAGGGACAGACACACGGGCAGGGGAAATGAAGAGACAGGCAGAGAGAACCACAAGGACACTTGTACTGGGCTTTATTTGCACATGGTCTGGTTAGGAAGAATTGACAGTATGAAGAGGAGGAGGAGCAGTGAGGCAAGGGTATTAACAAACTCTAGATGAAGCGATGGGATGGTGAGGGAAAGAATTTTACAGTTCCGCTTGGAGATTATCAGCTTTTAAAAATGAAAGGGGTATAGGACCGATTGACAATACATTGAAAAATTAAATACAGAAAAGGTCCCTTTTTGTTTCTTGTGATTTTTTTTTTTTTCTTTGCAAGCTGTTCTCATTTTGAAAGCTCAGCTTTACAAGCCAGTAAATGCTTTCTCCCAGTTTCCCACTACCAGGATATTAGGCAATAAAAATCCACATCCAAAAGACTGAAGTGCAACCCTTCTGTCGCCTCTGTCATTCCAATTTTCCCAACATGTTAAGCGTTTAGGAATACAATATTTATTGAAGGTGCTGTTTGGCCACAGGTTGGTTTAAATTGTCCACACTGATTGTGCCACAGCGGAGCTCTGTTGATTTTTTATGCTTTTGCCCACAGTTATATTTCAGTGTAAAAAAGCTTGTAAAGGCAAACGTCCCCTGACTAACGGAGGAGCAAGAGCTTCATGTCAGTTTTCCTAAAAGCATATCCTGGAATGTTGTCGAAGTTGGTTGGTTCAAACTGTGTTCCGCCAAGCCACTCAGAGCAATAACATCCCTCCCTAACAGTGACATGTCATTTCTTTTTTGATAGCTTTTGATCTTTGTTTGGAAGGCTTTCCTGCTCCGTGCACACTTTGTACTGTACGGATGAGTCATGCTCTTGAAAGCTTCGCACAGTGTTAACTCTAAATGAGGCGGGATAGCTGCATCACTAGTGGATGCGTTAACCACCCCGCCGCCCGTCTGTTGTTGGGATGGCTATATTGGCCCTGCAGGTGATCCTTTCACCCCTGCCCTGACCCCTCTGGCTGTAGCGGGAGAGATTTAGGGAATTGTTTTAGATGCACGGGTGGGCCTGCCTGCGCTGCTGCTGCCTGCTAGCCGGGATGGATGGATGGATCGATAATGTTTCAGGGGATGAGGTAGTGAGGGCACTCAGCCCTGCCCTCCTCCTGTGGTCTCTGATGTACCCGAGATGGCTTGTTTTACTGTAAGTGAAATCCTCCACTGCCTTCTCACGTACTCGTTTCTGTCTCTTTCCAAACTGTATGTAACTGGAACAGGACTCTGCCTTCTGGGATTTTCCTGAGGTCTGCCCTCGCTCTCACTGTCTTTAAGAATCCTGGGGGGTGGGTGGGGGGGGTTGTATTCAGGAGCCAGGATTGGGGTTGATATCTAGTAGTTAAATAGATGAGGAAAATGAGAAATGATGGTAGTGTTAGGAGGGGCTTGATTAAATTCTAAGGTTATGCACACAGATGGTGTTTTTTTTGTTGTTGTCCTGCTGATGTATTTTCATCAACACTGACTTCTGTTGATTTTGAAGGTCTTAAATGGGTGTTGTAGGTTAGGGATTTTTAAACATTTATTCTAATATGTATATTTGGACTGCATATGTATAAATAAATCTGATTTGTTATAGCTTGCCTCTCATGTCTCTTTAAGATGTTTTTAAACAATAAAGTACTGCAAGAAGCTGGCTTCTTCATCAGTGAATCTGGTAGGGCATAATTACTTAAAATTAATCACGGATTAAGGTACAATTGCTAATAACAGAATATTGACATGATTATATTCATTCAATTTAATTTTGGATGTCCGCTGTAATTTAATAACACAGGATCTTTGCACAGTGCTGAAAAGTGATACTGTTCCACTGATCGCAGGAATTAAAATATGAATAGTCATTATCATCATTAAATTAGAAAAAAAAAAAAGTATTTAGCTTCTAAACCCCCCCTCAATGGAAAAAACACAATTAATTTCAATTGGAGATCATTTCATTTTTGTTTTTATTAGAAACATTTACAATACATCTTGAATCTTGGAAAAATAACAAAGAACCAGAACTAACATGGCGCAGATACAATAATAATAATAAAAATGTCTCCAAAAAATGTAATTCACAAAAAAACATGTGCTATAAGAAATAAACCTGCAATATCACATGCCTTGTAAGGGCATGGCACACTGTAACAGAGTTCAAAGACTTCTTTTTTTTTTTTTTTTCTTTTTTTTTTTTTTTTTAATCCATCCATCAAAGTTTGACGGTCAGCCACAGAGAGCCACATACGCAACCCTCCTTCACTGTTCACAGAGAAACCAGAAACTAACGCCAGGTGATGCTGGCCCAAAAACTAATGCACTACGACTATTAGACCGGTATGAAACACTTCTACTGTGCTGGCAAAATTGGAAACGCTACCAAAGACAAACTGTCAGACTGTATTGGCCTCTTTGGAGAAGGTTGCGAGTTTCACCAGCAAGCGCCGCTTCAGTCCCCATCCTTTACATGCAGCAGAAAATGTGCCATTGTAGTGTTTTTTTTTTTCTTCCTTTTGTCAAGTTTTACTATCCATATCATCTCTTTACACAATCTTAAGAACTTCAAGTTAATTCATATGAGGTGCAAACTCTTTCAGGTAACTGAGAATACAAAATCGGACTTGGATGCGGGGGACTGCGATGGTCTCTTTGCCTGGCGAAGGACTCATGTCAACTTTCTAGTTTCCAAAGAGACTCCAACTATGAAAATCTACAGAGGAGAAGCAGCCCAAGTGTGCTGATGTTAGAGGGTAACACAGAACTTGCACTGCTTCTCCTGTCTAAGTGACCATACAACATACATGCAAACTAGTACGGTAATGAATCTGGTGTGTGTGTGTGTGTGTGTGTGTGTGTGTGTGTGTGTGTGTGTGTGTGTGCGTGCATCTAGTTACATAGATCTACTACACAGTGTGCTGTGTCCTCGCTCAGATGCCTTTGCTCAATTTGCACACTTCACCTAATCAGCACATTAGATGAAGTCGCTCATGATGAAGGCTTTCTTTAAGCTGATTATGTTCCATCTCTATCGATCACAAACTGAGTAGTAGATGTTGAAAAATGTATGAATGGAAGTGTGTACACGTTATTTGTGACCCTCCGATTGCAAGAGGACCACAGCTGCCTCATTCATTCCAAGCGTTGCAGTCGTAACATGTTTTTATACGTTCGAGTAAGTAAAAGCGAGTTTAGATTACAGAGGAAATGAGTAATGTGTTTCAGTCAGTAACATGGGGTTAGTTGAAAGGGGGGGAGGGGGGGTTACAGCAAGCAGCACTGCACAAAGAATGCTGATGCAGGAAAAATATATAATTGAGGCACAAAATTGATGCTCTGTGACTAAAATATCTCCAAATTCTAAAAAATATTATATTATTTCTGTAATTATTCCATTGTGACTGCACGGATGTTGACGTAATGCATGTCCGAAGTTAAAATTTAAGCTATGGGGGGAACCGGTTGTTCCGTTTACTTCATTTGCTGTGAAGTAAATGGAACAAACGAGAGTCCATAACTTTCATAAATAAAACTTCTAAACTTCTGTTCTCATTGTACTTATTAGTAGAAACTGACTTCCCTGTGTTTAGAAATATATTAACTTCTTGTAATTTTAATTAAAAAACAAAATGTCTTGAGGTTACTCATAAATATGTTGCTTCATTTTTTTTTTACTTTTCATAAATAACATCCAGATACTGACTTTTTTTTCCTCTGCTTTCTATGAAATAATAACCCATGTTAGCAAAATAGATTTGAGAAACTGTAATATGTTTTTTTTATTTTTTTTTTATTCATTTTAAGTTACTTTCTATAAATGTATGTGGAAGAACTCAAATATAGTCTACGTTGAAAACTCGCAAATTCTTTCCAAAAAACAAACAAAAACTTAAAGCTCACTTGTAAATTGACAAAACAATAAGCATAAGGAGTGCATTAAGTTGAGTGGTCTTTTTTCTTTTTACATTCAAATGCATTACTTGCTCAATGTGTGATTTAGACAGGTTGGTACAATTGCTTAAGTGCATCCATTGAAAATAAGGATTTCCTATCACTCCTTAAAAGGGATTCTACATAAATGCATAAAAGACCTTTTCATATCAAGAGAAGAAAACATCAACAGTTTCTACCATTACTATAATAGTAAGCTTAATACAATATTGTAAATAATACTAACAACAAATTAATGAATCAAATGTCACTGAGTCACTCCACCCCTTTGTTGCTCCACGGAATTAAAACGTATTTCATACTGGGTGAGTTGGACAAATGAAACTTACACCTTAGCATATTCTTAAGAATCATAATTAAACTTTATGTATCAATTAGTTAAACTACACGGTAAATATATGATTTTAAACCGATGTTCACTTTAAGATCTTAAAGCTTTTTATACACTTCAGGTATCAGGCGGATGAATTCTTAATGTGATCTTAGCTTTTTTTTTCTCGGATAAATCTTAACTACTGTACTATATTTTACTAACATGCAGTTAAACTCAAGGATACGGTCAATGGCTCTCTAAACGATATTAACTCAAACCACAGTGCTGTTTTGTTCACTACTACACTGCCACCTTGTTACATTGCAGGTTATCCCTTACAGTTTACTCTGAGGATCTTTCAAAAAATGAGGAAATTTATTCTGCGTTTTTGCTGGCTCGTCGCTGTCAACACATTTTTTTTTCTTCATAGATTTCTTGGGCAGTCCTTTTTATCTCACCTTGACATCGGCCTGTTTCTTTTTTTTTCCAGGAAGATTAAGACTTTCCCCAGACTGTTTTTCCCCTTCCAACAATCTACCCAGGACAATAGAAAACTACTCAAAGGACTGTAGGTGCCCGGATGTGCTTTAAGCTGGTCTCTTTGGGGACATGTAAGTCTGTTAACAGCGCCTCTGTAGTATTAACCTAATCTTACACAACTAAAACATGATATGCCTTCATTTCAAAGATATCGATTGAATGGCCTCTCAAGACTTTTGAGTAAACAGAGTAATTCTAGAGATTATTTCTTAATAATCCTGATTCAATAAACTCTAAACCAAGATGATTCTTAACGCTAAAATAAATTAACTCAAGTGACAAAGTTAGTCCTCTCCTTGTGTTTTTGTTCTTTGGCTACGTTTGACCTTATTTTTTTTTCCCACTTGAAAATAACACGGATGAAAACTCGGTGCAACACAAAGTATCAAAATAGAGCCATGAAATCAAGAGGAAAAAAAATATCGTGAATCTGTAAACACAACTCATCTTAAGATATGCTATAATGTAAGACGCCTGTGGAGAAGCGGGAGCTCCGTGTTAGGGAGAAGTGACTGCTGACCAAAGCCCCCCCACGCCACGGGTCTGTCGTCAGGCCTGCTCTCTGACGGGCAGCAGGGCTCGGCGCCTACGCCACCGGCTTCGTCTGCTCACTTTAAAAAAAAAATTGTAAAAAAAAAAACAAAACAGCGGAACCCGGATTTCCTCCCAAGTCGCAGAAATTTGCCGTTTTCATCGTTTCAGTGCTACTCAAAGAGAAGGAATCCTAAAGTTTGACTTGACCAACTCTGCGATCTGATTGATATTCAACATAAAAAAAAAAAAAAAATTAAAAAATAAGCAATCAAACGACTAAGACCCTGATGAATACAACAAGAACAATTACTTATCCTGAAACTGTTACTAGTTAATTATATCTCTGTTTCTATGCTGGAGTGAATCCATAATGAATTGTGAGCAGATATGAGACAGAAATGGTATTATCCTAATAATCAAGGTCAATTTCTGAATAGAATATCATTTAAAGAACTGACTAAGCAGGCTCCTCTGTTTATTGTCCCAGTATAGTCCTATTATTGCTTTTCATCCTAATATACATAGAAACTGATTTATTTATTAGGGGTTATGTTATTACACATACAATTCATTGGAGTTTTTATTTGAGACGGGATTTATACAGTAGCGGTTTCATAAAGGATATTCAATATTACAGTTTATAGTAGTGTCTGGTTAATTTGTTTTATCTATATATTTGGATGAAATACTAAGTTAATCAGTTTAAATAATATTTCTTAAATGTATGGATCTATCTAATATACTATTATAGTCAAAAGGATGATGGGACGCATATATAAAAGATTTACTCTCCCTAAAACTCAGAAACATTTGAATTCCATATGCTAAAACATTGACAATGACACTTTCAGCTTGTAAAAATAATCAAAACCTCACTTTAAGCGGGCCTTTGTCTGGATGTCCGTAACTGATAATACACATACTGTATTTACATAGATGCTCAGAGTGCTTTCCCATAAAGTACAATACTCATTAACTTATACAGCGTCTAAACAGGGAGATTCTCCAATAAGCCCTCTCTTCATTAAACCAGTGCAAAACTCAATCAAGTCATCAGCATTGACTAAATGGACGAGAGGTTTCCCAAATTACCACTAGTACTAGTAAAAGGAATAACAAGAACCACCATAATACAAAAAAATGATAGGGAATCCTTATGTGCATGTCTTTCAAATTCTATGAAATATATTTCACCATCAGTGGTCGGTTTGGTATTATTCAAATGCGCGTGTTTTGTAATAAGGTGCTTTACTCTGTTTTAAAGTTGAGTGTTTGAAAAGCCTAATTTCCTGAATCCCTCTAAATCCCCACCCAGGCGATTTGATTCACATTCTTTACTTCCAAAAATAAGTTCTTTCAAAAGTTGTTTGAGTGGGCGGTACTATCAAAAAGGCCAAAGTTGCTACCTTGTGTGCCAGAGCAATGGCAGTTTTTGAATAAAAAATATTAAGGCAGAAAATTAAACAACAAAAAGAGAAAAAATACTACGTTCAAAGCGCAGCGTCGCGCTGCCTTCGAATGTGACGTTGAAAGCTTAGGCCAAACCACTGTGCAATTTCTCCATCCATAAAAAAACGACAACTCTTCTTTACTTCTACCTCTCATAGAATTCATGGTACTGTTTGGGAGTACAGTGCTTTCCTTGCAGACCACGTGTAATGTGCGTGGTCTGCTTTGTATGTGGGCTTTTTTTATTATTGTTGGTGTTTTTTTTTTTTTCCCCCCCGAAGTGAAGCCTTTGTGTCCTTGAAGACGCAATTCGTAATTGTCAATTCTGTTTTTTTTTTTTTTTGAGACAGAAGCAGAGTTTAATTGTCCTCCAATGCAACACGGGAGAGGCCTGCTGAATCGTCTGCTATCTCCACTGGCCCACATTTGACAACTCAAAAAACTTGCAGCAAGACTCGAATGATCAATCAGATTGGTAGAATTTTTTTTTTGTCTTTCTTTTTTTTTTCCTTTTTTTTTTTTTTTTTTTTTAAAAGAGCATGCTTCTTTCTTCGACCAAAATGAATCCCCCCCCTCCCCCTATCATTCAACAGCTTTAATCCCTACCCCATCCGCTCTCCTCTAGCACTCTGAAATCCCCAGGCTGGGGCGAAGGCAGACGCAGAGGGTGTGTAATTTGATTCAGCATGAGTGCTGGTTAAATGGGGCGTTTCCTCTGCTTTCCTGTCAATTACAATTGTCTGATTTCATTCTGGAAGCTCAAAGCGAGGGGGTGGGGGGGGGGAGGGAGGGGGTGCTGCCATTGGCTGAAGCCTGGGTGTCCATAGTGAAGGGGCAGCTGCAGGATGTCCCATACAGTAGCGAGCTGACATGAGGGGGGTGGTGGGGGGGGCTGAAGGTTAGGACGGGGAAGAGGGGTTGGGGGGGACAGCATGTGGAAACTTCGATCTACGCTGCTGCTGTCACACAAACAGAACCCCTGTCCAAAACCCAGAGCGGTGCAGTTGGGGACACGATGAGGAGGGGGTGGCACCTCGTGATAAGATCGCACAATCTTTCTTTTTATCGTACGAAAAAGCGTGCATGGCAAATTATGTGACATCAACATTGAAGACAGGTAACTGGTCCTGATAATTGTAGATAATTTATTGGCTCCTAAGCCTCCCCTCATTTCACAGGCGCTGGCAAAATTCGGCTAGTGTCTTTTCAAATTTGAGTGTGCATGCGTGTGTGTGTGTGTTTTGGGACAAAAGAGGCCCCCTCTCCCCAGTAGGGGTAGCTCAGAGCAGCAGAAAAAGGAGAGGGGGGGTGGGGGTGGAGGGCTTGGAAGGAGAGGGGGTTCTGTTCGCCCCAGCTGCATCCAGACCATCCAGCCCCCTCTGTGCTTGGAGCAGTGGGGCGGGGGGTCGGGGGGGGCTCGCTGCGGGACCCTGTCTTTGCCCCTCGCACGGCTTCAGAGTCCCCACACGGTCCGCACCTGGACCAGCCCATTTGCCTAATTATCAATGAGTGGATCCAGGCCGTGTCCGAGCACTCTGCAGCCCACGCCGCTGCCGGGCCCAGACAATGCGCCCCTCCCAGGGAGAGGGCCTTGGAAAGCAAGCGATCAAACTGTAAGCAGAGGGGGGACATAAAAGCCACTCCCGAAGAAAGGGGAGAAAGAAAAAGGGGGCTAGACGAGACCTCAAACCCGGGGTCACGGCCACAGTGTGCCATGAAACACCTGCTCCTGTACAGCTTTGCTAATTACAGGGGAGACAGCAGGCCCCTCGGAGCGCACGCATAACGCTGCTGGTGCTGGAGACGTGGAGTACGGATTACCGATTTGGGACTGTGTTTTTACAGTGTCATGTATTGTAATCAAGAGTCGGCCGCTGATTCAGGAAAAAAAAACATTTTACAGTTTTACTCGGCTTCTGTCTGATCGCTAATTCACCTAATTTACAGCGCACACCTCAGAGTAATGCCTGTTGACTGCAGCTCTTGTTTTTGCCCTATATCGTTCAGCGACTGTGGCCAAATGACCACACGAGACAATAAAGCGCGGTTAAGGTGGCTTTGAAACATGCCCATTGGGGAGACAGATATCGAGAACTAGCCAACTGGATGAATTCCAAGCCTTTCGGCCTCACAAATTAAATCAGTGCTTTAAGCCAACCGAGGAACCACATGCTTTTCAAGTGCCACGAGGAGCAAGCATTACTGACTCTTTTCAACAAACTGCAGTAACCAAGGTGCCATCAGTGGCTACTGGAAAGAAAATGTACTTTTATACAACTTTTATTCTAGCTCTGTGAATAATGGTACCAATACAATTTAACCAATTACTATAAATAAACGATGTCATGTCCTTTTTTTCCAGCATTAATCTGGTTCATAAGAATATAAGGTATAGGAGTGAAATGAGTGTTTTGTTTTCCCTGTATAGGTTACAAGGCTTTGACTACAACTAATCTATCCATATTTTCTCCTTGCTAAAATTAATATCTATTTTGGACCGATTATATCAAACCACAATCACAGTAAAATTGAAATGTCTTAATTCACCTTCAAATCAGCTCCCAAATTTTCTAGGTATGATTGACAATCCTATATTAGACCCAAGATGATTGTATGGTGCGGTGCAATGAAAGTTCTATTTTTTCCTTCTAATAACAACATTGACTTTCTTGGTTAGTCAGGTGCAGATTGGGTACCCTTAACAATCATCTTCTTCCTTCCATATAAACCCACTTCATGGTAAAATAAAAATTTGAATAATAAAATGTTCACATTACTGTCTACCTCTGCCTACACTGTGATTCATGAATGAAAAACAGCAGCAGTCGAAAAACTGAAAATGCAAGGTACTATACTTCTCTTATAAACAAAACTTTTATAAAATATATATGCATATATATATATATAAAAGAAAAACTTAAAAATATTTCTTATACTTTTTAGTAAAGCAAGCAGTGCCTTCTAAAATATCTGCTTGATTGTTTTTAAATTTTCTGAAAAACAAAAAAGTACTTGTGTATTATAATAATAATCATAATAACAGTAAATAATTATTGAACAAACACTGACAAAACTAATGATAAAAACTGATGTGGTTCCTTAAGAGAATATTCGGATGGCCTGTGTGACCTGGGTGTGGCACACTGGGCACTCCGGGTGGTTGAGCTCACAGATTCGGATGGCACACTCCATGCAGAAGAGGTTGTGGCCACAGGGCACCAAGGCAGCCGTCACTTTGCTCTCAAAGCAGGTCATGCAGTCCCGCACAATGGCCGGTGGCGAATCTGGCACTGGCAGACGGCCTGGGAATCCCTCGCCGGCTGAAGTGGGCTCGCTGTGGGCGCGGCGGGCCTGGGCATGAGGTGAGCCGGACACGGGCACAATGCTGGTGACTGATGAGTTGTTGGTTCCGCCTCCGCAGGGCTCGGGCAAGCCCGGGGAGAGTCTGGTCAGAGGGAGCGGGAGGCCTCCGAAGCTCTTGGATCGCTGCTGGGCGTAGAAGGCCACCTGTTTGGGGTAGTCGGGGTCGCCCCAGCTCTGGGTGCCCTCGGATCCAAAATAAGAGCAGGGCTTCTCTCCGGCGCTGGAGAAGTTGCCCTTGCTGTAGATTCCCCCTCCCTCGCTGCCGCTGCTCCCTCCTCCTCCTCCCCCGCCTCCTCCTCCTCCCCCCCCTCCAATCATGGCATCTGAGAAGTTCTGGCGGTAGCTGCTGGTGAGGGGCTTGCGCTGGCCCCCCTGCAGCCCCCACACCTGCTGTAGCCGGCTCTCCAGACCACCACTGCTACCTGCCGGGCTGCTTCCTCCGTTCGGGCCCAGGCAGTCGTTCTCGTTGTTGTGGTCGTGCAGGCCTCCCGTTCGGAAGGCGATGTGCGCTTCGATCTCCTCGCGGGCCCGCTCGGCGTTGCTCGGCGACCCCGTGATCTCGAAGACGGGGTCGCGGTCTCGACTGGGCGTCACGATGTAAGTGCAGGTCTGCTGCTGGATGCGTTTGATGGTGGACCCCTTGGGCCCCACCACCAGACCCACGACGCGGTATGGCACTCTCACCTGAATGGTGGTCTGGCCCGGCAGAGGTGTCGGCGGGGAGCCGCTGAAGGACACCCCCAGCTTGTTGCGGGACGCCCGCAGCATGGAGAAGTGCTCGGCGGCGGAGATGATTTCACGGCGGGCCAGTGCAACGTCCTCCTTCCGGCCAGTGATTAGGAACACAGGCTCCTCTCCTCTGACGGGGGTTTTGATGTAGGTGTTGGTCTTGGCTCGCAGGGCTTTGATCTTGCAACCTGCAGAGAGACACCAACATGCATTTAAGAATAGTTGAAAAGGAAACATCGGGTCAATTTTGCAATCCTTAAAATTATCGAGTTAAAAGGGTCGCGCTTTGTTATCAGCCTGAGCTGTTAGAGACCTAGAATTATTCAGTGATGATTCTCATTTAGACACCGTTTAAGATACACAGGCGTATTAGCATTAGATTGATGGGGTTGCATGGACCTAAGCATTAGTGTCCTCATATTTATTAGCTCCGAGTCAGGCACGTATTAAGAGATATGTGGATCGTGAAGAGCTATTGGCCGGTATAGATATGAGTGTTTTGGAGCCACGGCAGATGCAATATATTTGCAGTAATTTAGTGAGCCATCAGTTTGTGACCTCTCCTTGAACTTGCGAGACAATAGACAACCCACATGCGCTTCGTTTTTTTGACCCATTTATTGCTCTATGTCTGCCCTGTTTTTGATCAGTGTGTAATAGTTTACTCTGTTAAGTGCTTTTAAAGGCAGACTCTTAATGCGAGAGAGTGCAGGTTAATGTCATTTTGTGACAAATTACCTGACACAGTAATGGGACAGAACAGGATATACAGTAAATCAGTAATTATTTAAGAGGATTGCCAAGGGCATCTGAGGCCAATGAGAATGTGGTAAGAAAAGATGCTGTTTATTTTACACCCATGAAGACCGTTAAGCGGGTCAGTTTTCATTCAGAAATCCAGGCGGTGTCCTCATTAAGACTTTCGCTTCAGCCTCTCTTGTCTCGGGCCATGTCTTAAAGAGGCCAGCGCGTCTCTTTGGACGGGCCAGAATCATCAGGCAACCACTCAGTGAACAAATGAGAGCCCAAAGCAGCAGGTATCAAAGGGTCAAAGACACCGAGTTAAAGACGAATGTCTCCCTAGTGCTGCCAAATAGGCCCCCATTGTTTGTTGGTATGGACGTATGGATAGTGATGCTTTTAAGGCTTGGTGCAGGCTACCTGATATTAGGCTAAGAGACATCTCCATGCCGTTAAAAAAAAAAAAAAAAAATCACAAAGACGAAAATTGACAACTTCCTATTCTCGAATGACATTTGCACCTTTTAATTAGTCCAAATTAATGTACCAATTAAATAATCAACTGTAAACAAAAGAGACAAAGATTAATTAAGGACAACCAGAAATTACTCTCGCCGGAGAGGAATTTGTCAAACCGTGGTGTGAGAGGTGCCTGTGATTCAAAACAAAGCTGCCCTTGGTGCAAAGAGGGAAGGTACAAGAGCATCCTCGGAAGCAAGCAATCATATCTTCCTCTTCTTCATCATAACAGGATGCTCCGTTTGCCACATTCGCCAGGCATGGCCGTGTTGCACGGTCCTGAGAAGAAGAAGAAGGGGGGGGGCATGTGTGGGGTGGGGTGTAGCCTATGTAGTGCCGGCTAACGAAGGGGCCTAAATCAAAAGCAGCTCATTTCAAATCTCCCCAAATCAGCACTTCTTATCGGTCAGGGGCAAAGAAAAAAAAAGGGGGCCTCTCTCTCCCTCCTTCTCGCTGCACTTGTGCTCACCGGATCCACCCTTCGGCTGTCTTCGGTTTACCCCATTAAAATTCGGAACTTACACTTCAGAGTAAAGAACAGGAAACGTAATGGGAGACAAGGGGCACTTAGCAGCACAAACTAGATCCACATTAGCACAGCAGCGGCGGAGAGTATCAGTAAGGAGGAGACGACTCCTCTGAACCCCCTGTGACATTATTCTGTTTGTTTTGTTGTTGTTTTTTCCCTCAGCAAGATGAGTAAAGATGCACTAATGGCACCTTCACCCCCTCACACACACACTTCAGCTCCTGAAACTTCCCTCTCAGTCCAGCCCCCCTAGTTCTGCCTCTCTCTCCTGACTCAGACAGCCATGTGGCATTGAGAGTGTGCAGTGGAGTGGGGCTCCTCATGAGCCCCTTGTGCTGAGCTCCAAGGCGTGACTCCCATTCAGCTTTTGGATGCTATGCTTCCCTGTCCTTGGGGTGTTTTCCCCCTGCCCCTTTCACCATGGGTTCATCATAACATTTAACAATGTGTGCATCCATAAAGAGAAAACACACGCTCACAAACTGTTGTTTTTTTTCTTGCTTCTACATAGGTTGCAGCCTTTTGTAGCTCCACTCAACATAAATATATAAGTTGGATAAAGTGTAAAAAAAAATTAATTAATCGTGTGATATCAACATTGTTACAAATGAGCACAAACAGCTGAATATTTTTGTCAGTGCATGTGTGTGTGTGTTTTTTAAGATTTGAGGATTCCCCCACATCCTGGTGCAAACTTCTCGCTGAGTCACCCTTTTAAAAGAGCATCCCGTGAGCCAGAGCAGCAACACTGTCCTAACGCGCCCCTCCCCTCCTCCCCTTCATCCCCTAACCCCCCACCACCACCGCCACCACCCATAATACAGCCCCCTCCCCACTTTCACACCTTTGTTTGACAGCTGCTGTCATTCAACTTCAGCTCTTTGTTCGAAAAAAAAATGTTTTTAATTACAAAAGAGAAAAATAAATAAACTCCAAACTGTAAGGTAAAAAAAATTATAATTGGGAAAAATCTGTCTGGAAATTGAACTTTCCAACTCCCTCGTTTAGGAAAAACACACACACACACACACACAGATAGAAGGGGACCACGCTCCCTCGCTCTATTGTCCAATTGTGTCACTGGGGCAGTGCGCAACATAAACAACAAGCTGGAGGAGACTAAAACATCTTCCACTATTAAAACTATATATATAAATATAAATATATATATAAATATATATATATATATATATATATATATAGTAGGAATATAAAGTGAAAAGACATCCTCTCTCTCCTCCACCAGCTGCACGTTGCCTTTTTGAACAGTCTGGCGCGTCTCAGACGACAAAGGAAGCAAGTGCTGTGCTGCTCCAGTGTGTGTGTGTGTGTGTGTGTGTGTGTGTGTCTGTGCGCTGACATTGATGGCGTGGATGTAGAATAATTCGCCCAGGAGGGAACATGGGGCTCTCTCTCTCTTTCTCTTTCTCTCTCTCCGTCTCTGTGTCTCTCTTTCTTCCTCAGAGCAAATTCACTCAAAACAAGCAAAAAAAAAATCCACACACACACACACACAAAGCGGAGTTGTTTCCATGTATCGGTGTAAACGGGGAGAACTTAAAACATACTAGCAGAGAGAGAGAGAAAAAAGTGGGAGGCTGATGTCTCGGGGGAGTATTAAAAAAAACACGCGAGCACACACACACACACACACACACACACCACTCCCTTTTCTTTGTCAAATAACACCAGGTAACAGTTAGAGAACCAAAAAAAAACGAGGAACGAAAGAACGAGGCTCTGTAAGCGGGAGAAAAGCGCCAAGTTTACGGGGATTTGTTGCAGGAGGAGGAGGAGGGAGGAGGATAATGTGCAAGCCAGCGGTTTACCTTGTCTCCCCACTATTTCGGCCACATGTTCAGAGCTGGGCACTGGGACGCATTCTGTTATGTTGCAGCCTCGTCCTTTCGTCTCAGTTGAGGAGCTCTCGTACAGGGCGCACAACTTGCTCTTCCCTTGCAGTATCGCCGCGTCCCCGCCGCCCCCGATGCTGTTCGTGTGGTTGTGGTGGTTGTGGTGGTTGTTGTTGTTGTTACTCCGGTCCTGTACTCCTGTTGTTGGGGCTCCGCCGCCGTCCTCGCCTTCCCCGAGCCCCAGCAGAGACAACTGGCCCAGCGCGACCCTGAGGGCACGGGAGTCGTCTTCCTCCTCGTCGGGCGGGACGAGGAGACCTTCGCCGCCGAAGCCGGAGCCGGCCAGATCCCCGGCGTAGCCCCCATTTTTCTCCATGATCCCTGCTAGAACCAGCAGGCTAGGCATGGCTAACAAAAGAGTGTGTGAGACAAAGACAGGGGAAAGAGACTGGAGAAACAGCACCCGTGCCGCCTCCTCCTCCTCGCCCCCTCCTCCTTCCAGTTCCCCCCTCTGCGCTAGTCCCTCCCATAGCCCGGCCCCCCTCTCTCTCCGTCCGCCAGACTTCCAGTACAGTAGTCTCTCCACAAGCTCTGGGCGAACGGGACACAAGGCCGTCTGCGCGATAGTTGGGGCCGGGCGATGCGTTGCTCCACCCAGTCTGGTTTACACAGCCCCCCCCCCCCACCCCTACGCACCCGCCCCCCCGCCCCTCCTCGCCGAGACAAAACGAGCCGCCCTCCCCGTTGTACCATTCCGTCTCAGGTTCCCGAGCTCGTGGCACATCTCGCGCCGCGAAGCAGCCTCCCGCCACCTATAGAGGCGGAAAAAAAAACGAAGAAGAAGAAGAAGAGGAGAATATGCGTTCATTCTCCCGCAAAGCGCTCTTTTTCCTGCTGGTTAACGCGGTTTTTTCCTTCTCCTTTCCACCAACACCGCCCCCCCCCACCACCACAAAAAAACCCGTCTCCCTCTCTCTCTCTCTCCCGCAGCTCCACAGCTGCAACGCAAGCCGAAAACCGCATTTTCTTTTTTTTTTTTTGGTCGGCGACTTATGTAAGAATGGCCGTCCGGGATGTAAACAGTTGCGTATCAAAAGGTGACGGCACATGAAGCGATGCTGCCGCTGGAAACATGATGTCAACTTTATCTGTAGTGGGGAGGGAACCAAAAAAAAAAAAGGAGCAGCTCCGTTGTAGATTATTTTCAGAGAATGATATGATTTTTTTTTAGAGTGAAAAGAGTTTGTGACATGTTTTTTTTTTTTGAGGGAGGGCGGGAGGGAGAAGGGGGGGGGTCCGCCCACCTCCATGTAGCCGTGCTTTGCGGCAGGTCACCGCGTTGTTGTCTCCGGCGCCGTTGCGCATGAGGATGTTATGTATAGGAGGGGAGAGAGGGTGTCTGAGGGGGGGTGGTGGTGGTGGGAGGTGGGGGCTGTACGCGAGGAGGAGAAGAGAAAGGGAGTTGTCAGACAGGCGTTGCAGACCCTATGCAGCGGGTGAACCATCAGGAAAAAAAAAGCCCTTCGCACATTTCCCGTTTGAAAAAAAAGAAAGAAAGAAAGAAAGCAAGCAAGCGTTTCTCTTTTTTCTTTTTTTTTTTTTTTTGCAGCAGCCCCGGTGAACAAAGAACCGCGCCGCTCGTTGCGCGTTCAGACTCCCCAAGATGTCCTCAACACAAGCCACGCCTGACGGCATGGCTGTAGTACAACACAAAGACTCACACTGCAGTTCCAACAGCGCCAGAAACAATCATTATATCACACAGCAACACACAGAGGCTGACTTTTTCTGTCACCCCCCCCCCCCCCCACCTCGTTTCTTTTGTTTCATCCAGGTATGTTCAACTTGGAAGTTTATTGTTATTAAAACCAAAATGTACATTTACCTACAGTAAATAACACGAGTTCAAAAGGAACATTTATTTCCCATATGATATAATGATTTTATTACAGTTTTATTATTATTAAACTTGGGTCAGTGCCATGAATAAAGCTGAGGAAATGTAGGAGCTGGAGTGGATTTTTCAGCACACAGCAACAACTGAAGTCCATGTTTTGAGCTTCCCAAAGTGTCAGTCTAACTCAAGCTGGGCCTGTTGTTGCCATGTGTGTGTGTGTGTGTGTGTGTGTGTGTATATATACATGGTGGGATGTACAGAAAGTGTGTGAGGCTGTATCTTGAATGACAAGGCAAACTCTAGGGGTTGTTTATGCTGGGAAAACAGAAGATGCCTCATCCTTATTACTTCCTCTCAGAATCACTAAAAAAATACAGACAGACAGATTGCTCATTTGTTTTAAATGAAACACCAAAGTTGATGAGTTTCGGCACCTGATGAATCGAAGTTAAATGAAATGTGTGTGTGTGTGTGTGTGTGTGTGTGCCTTTGTGCTCCCATGGAGGTGTTGGAATCACTGAGAAGATTATTTGCGCATTCTAACCCTCCCCATTAAATTCAATTTATTATTCTCCATCATATGTGGTGTTTCCCCACACTGTAACTGGGTTACAATGTTAATAACAAAAACAAAAACACACACAGCCTTCCATTTGGGCTTTCGCGACAGACTGAGCATGGCATGTGACTCCTAGAGAGATTCAGCATGAATATTTCAGCATTTCTAGTGAGAACGCCTTCTGCCTTTTAATAACGCATAGAACAGAGCAACAGTATAGTCACAACATTTCCCCAAAACACCAGGACTGAAAATAGAAACAACATATAAAGGGTCCTGATGAAACGGCACCAGAAAGACAGGTGTATTTACATGCATAATCATGGTCTGGACGCCCTCTCTGGGTGCCAATCAGGACGGGGCTCGTTCCCCAAGGGTGCGCTGCAGATGAGAAATCACAGGGAGACTCCTGGTATGAGGCCAGGATTAAAACATCCCCCACTTCACCCAATAACATGGATAAAAAAAAAAAAACAGCAGCAGCAGGAGAAAAAGAGCAGGATGGCGTAATGCATGAAAGACCAGAGGGTGGGCCTGGGGGTGGTGGTGGTGGGTGGGGGGCGTCTGCCCCCAATCCCCCTACCCCACCCGGGGAAGGGGTCAGAGGATTGGGTGGGAGCGCGGCTGAGACGGGGAATAAGTGCCACACGAGGGGCCTCTCAGCGGTGCATGCAGTGTGTGCCGGCGTGTCCAAGAAGTCGTCTGGCTCCGTTGAAACGGGTCTGCCGGGAGCTGAGAGACCCAATCAATAAAGAGCATGGATCTGGGATAGGGTTACCCCCCCCTTCACAAACCTCTCTATGCTTGATGTGTGAGTTTTCAGTGGACTGGCCATGCCGTAGTGCCACATAACCCCCTGTGACCCCGACTAAACCTCCTCTGGCGGCTTTAAGCAGGTCTCCAGCTGCCTGATGTGGTCAACTGACTGTAGCTGAGGGCTGCAATTGTCATTTGTACTTTTATGTGCGCCTGCATTTACATGTGTGCACCCTCGCGCATGTGTGTGTGTGTGTGAGTTACAGGATACTGGTGAAACTCACGGCGAGATCGTGTTACTTGCAGATGAAAAAAAAAAAAAAAACTCTCAATGATCTTGACCATCTGGTCGTCAGAGTGGTCCCCTTAGTCTTTTCTATTCCCCTGATGAAAGGCTGACTGGCATCTTTTCGGTAGATGCTTTGGTTTACTGCGCCGCAGAGACACACACACACACATACACATACACCGATCTCTTTGTCCAACAGCCTGTGCAAATATTGCTCCCACCTATGGACAGTATCCGTCTTTCAAAGGGGAGGAGGGGACGGGCTTAATAGACTGTAAAGATATGTCTGAGGATCCCTAAAGGACGTCCCTTTGACTTCCGTGGCCAGATGTCCTTTTCAAGACTTTTCTGGTGCCCCGCTGTCACTTGAATGAGGCTTCTGCGAGCACAAAGGGACATGTTGGCTAAGCACCACGTGCTGATGCCACAGTGAACGGGCTCAGAGGGATGATGTAAGACCTCATGCAAATGATACCACATCTTGTGCTCATAAGCTGAGGAGAGCCCTGAAGTCAATCAGCTGAACAAGTGAAACAGAAAAATGCAGGGGACACTTTTTGTGTGTGTGTGTGTATGCGAGATGGGGGGTTCCCTCTTGTATTTTTATTATTTTTTTTATACTTTCATTCCTTTGCTCATTTTTTTGTTGTATAGTAGAAGTATTTCCCTCCACTGTTTTCAAGGGAGCAGGCAGAGGCAGCGGCAGACACATAATGAGGATACAATATCGCAGACAAACAAAAACAAAATAGAGAATTTTAGAAAACAGACATGGGGGAGGTGGAGAGGCAGACTGGGAGTACAATAGAAAAGAAAGCTCATCATCATAGGTGAAGTGACTGAGAGTCTCTCCCAGTTACTTTAGAATCGTCGCGTTTAACAATTCTTGGGTATTTACCCAGCCATAGTGTGTTCCACAAGTACACCTGTTAGGAAAGTAAAAGAATTATTGACATCTTAGGGTCTGCTGTATAGTGATTATTTCTACTACAGATTAATCTATTAATTTTTTGATCATTGCCAGGCTGTTAGTATGATGTTCCACTTTAGTCCAGACTAAAATATATGAAATATAATTCTTTAGATGGAATGTCATGAAATTACATGTTCATGGTACTCAGAGGATGACATTTAGCAACCTCTGTGACTTTTTGACTTTGCATTTAGCTGGTGTCATCATGTCGTAAGTAACTAATGACACTGCTGTTATCCTCAGTTCTAATTAGCAAACCATAACACATTAAGCATGGTAAACATTATTTACATCTATTATTCCTTAGTCTATTAAGTTTGGGAGAATTGTAAAAAAAAATATCCACCACAGATGCAAATTTGCTTGATAAATCATAACATGATTATCAGCATGATCACTGGTCTTGTTTTATTTGGACTCTTTTAAAGGATTCATCAGCTAATTGTTTCAGAACTCCTGTTTAGGCGTTTGCAGCAAATCCTCAGTTCAGTTCAGTGTGACGAAGCGGTCGACGCATTTTTCCACCTTTAAAGTCTGCGAACGCGCCAACACCCCGGGGGGGGGACGTTCTCTCCTCACCTGCTGTGACATACGCACACACACACACACACACACACACACAAAGATGTTGACCCACACACACAAACACACTCTCTCCTCCTCTCGAAACAACAAACAGGGGTGTTGTGACTGGGAGAGCTGGTGTCAGCTGGGAATATGAGTCAGGTAGTATGACTTCATTGCTTTTTACGGGTATTAGGTCATCTCTCGCTCGCTCCCCCCTCCCCCCTCCCCTCTGTGTCTCTCTAATCACATTGATGCTGTACAGCGAGTGACACGCCTAGTGATGAGCAAGACTCACCTCACAGCTCTCGTTTCCCGTACGGTAGTGATCTCACACCCGTCACAGTAAGCTTTGAACCCAAAGTCCTGCTGGTCTTCACTTTTTTTCTTGGCATCCTCTTTTCTCATTTTAGTGAATGCCTTGCAGGGGGTGTAATTGCTTTTTCATTATACAATGAGAAAATTGCAATTTTTTTTCAAATCTGCAAAACGATGAAGATCAATATCACACTATAAAATCTTTTATTGGGTCAGATTTCAATCAAAGATATTTTGTTTCAGGATGGATGGTTAGAAATAAAAAAAAAAAGCTCTCACACCTAAAATGGTCATGATGCAGCTCCAAAGCTCTCTGTGGATTTCAAGGACGCCATGTAAAGAGGATCAGCTGTAAGCGCCTCACCGTCATGGTCAGACATGTATCATGATAAATAAGAGTAATAGAGTACATTGACTCAACCACTGTACTCGGGTACAAATTACAGTTCATCGCTTTTTATTTCATACATTTCATTTTGACTTCTATGCATTTATCCGCACATCTAGGTGCTACTTACTTTGTATATTAAGATTTTATGTATATAATATGATATGTATGTATGTTATGAAATATGATTCATTTTTATAGATGCACTACACAACAGTGTATAAAGTAATTCAAATGACGTCCTCTTTTACCACCTATGACTTTTAAAATTATACATAAATGCATACAGTAAAATAATAATATACTGCTCTGTGAGAGGCCATTCTGCTTAATGAGTACTAATGTTTTTGATATTTTCAGATCATTTTGCTGCACATACTTCTGTACTATTGCTTAAGTCCAATTGTGAGCACAGGACCTCTACTTAATGGGGTATAAAATGTGGTAGGTATAGGATTTTATGACTTCTTCCACCACTATTAATACATAGACTACACTACATTTCAGACAAAAATGTTACACTTTTTACTTCACTATTTGTATCTGACAGGTGCATATATGGGTATACAGTAAACAAAAACATGCCTTCCAAGGTTCGATGCATGCATTACCTACTCAACTGTCCAGCAGCATGCAAGTGATTGGTTATTCTCTTCTTTTATTTTAAATAATGCTTGGCAAACTCAAAGACAATTTTGCACATTGTACATTATAATGTTGCTAAAGTATGAACAAGTTTACCTCCATGTTGACCAGCTGCAACATTGAAATGATGTTAAATATTAGTCTATTAGAGATTATATATGTGATACCACGATAATTTGAAGATGTCCATTTAGTGTAATCATATTTTTATTTTGAATTAAATTCCTGACACTGTGGCACTATTATTTGTATTTGAGAATCAGAACACTTTTTCCACAACTGTGTACAATCCAGGAAGATTTGAAGACTCTTTTTTTTTATATCACATCATTAGACAAATTTGCCCTGTGGTTCACCGGATTATTTTTTTTTCTGGGTTGGCTCCTCAAATGGGACATCTGTGTTGTTTTCCAGGGTATAATGTTGCATCAAAGCCTCAACGTATGTACATCTTTACTTGGATTATGTAATCATTTCTTCAGAGTTACAGATGATAAACAAATACTGCCCTGAAGGAGCTGTATACCACAGTAGGCTGCGAGTAGAACCGCAGCAAGTGTGTGAACGTTCCCGGGCCTTGTTTTCTGGCATGATGATGCTCTGAGTGACCTACAGTCCTGTTCCATCATTTATGACCATTATGAATGTACACAAACCATTTACAGCTCACTAACATGGATCATGTAAAATTCATGCCCGGCTCTTACATAATGATAAGCATATCCACGGCGAGCTCTGTATAAAATATCTCCAGCAGCACAGCCCAGTTGTTTTTTTAATTTGTGTGTTTTTGTTTGTATTTAGAATGAGTTTGGGATCACAGGGAATTAAAGCGCCCGCGCCATTCACCCGGGCCATCTGTACAGCGTGATAGAGGCAGTGCTGGTGGTCGCCTTGAGGAATAGTTGCGTGTGACGCTTCCTGGCAGCGGCTTTAATTAAATTATCAATTCATGTGAAGCCCGGCCCGGGTCAGTGTATCAATCACTGCAAAAGTGGGGTCACAGCACCCCCCCCCCACCCCTTAAAGTTCCAGTTCCAGGGGGCCCTGAGCAAGAAAGGATTTCATTGCAAGCAAGAAACTGACAAAAGGGAAAATGTATTGACAGAGTGATCCGGTTTGTGATGTGGAATAACAATCACATTTTCTACAGGCAGAAAACACAAAAAAATAATGATTCTAGGATCAATGACAAATTAGTTTTAGTTTTTTTTTACTTCCGGAGCCTTGAGATTACTTAGACTACTAGATTTTTATTTATTTATTTATACAAAAAAAAAATACAAATCACCTGCCATCTTCACACACCCTGAGCAGCTAAAAATAATCCGGATACAGAGTACCGGAGCATTAATTATGGTCGCCAGGTGGCGCCTATAGGCTGCATTGTAATTAGCAGAGATTGGCAGCACAATCAAGTGCGCTGATTTGCAGGTGGCGGCTGCTGCGGCTGCGGCGGAGTTTCCTCCTTCAAGAGGCTCGTGCTCTGAACACCGGACTGGGATATTATCATACCTGTGATACCATGATTAAGTGGACTGTCGACAGTTTGAAAGGTCAACAGTGGACCGTGGAGGGGACACGTGTTTCTAACGACCGCAGGAAAGCCGCCTTGTTGCCAAAGAAAAAGGTTAGAAAGTTTAGTTTGTTGCGCCAACATGTGCGGCTGTAGCGACCTGGAGGTGTCGCAGAAATTCTGTTGGGCATGAATTAGAAGGAGTCTGACTGTCTGTCTGTCTGACTGTCTCTCTGTCTGTAATATATATATATATATATATATATATATATATATATTAATGAGGACCTGTGACCCCCTAAATTATATATGAATAAAATAAATTAAGAAATATAAAATGTGGTGAAGCAGGAATAAATGTATAAATAGGAAATAGAAATGTATTAATAAATAATGTAAACATATATATGAAGAAATGTAGAAATCACTTCTACAATGATTTAGAAATATATGTAGACCTAAATAAAAAGTAGGAAAAGCAGGTACAACTATAACGTTGATTATAAATAAAAAAAAAAAAAAAGAGAAATCACCAGTTATGAATAAAAGTAATACATAATTAAATGTTCATATATAAAAGATAGATATATATAGAAATGCAGAAATAGCCTAAATTAAATAGTATTGATTGATTTATTTATGCCCCTTTTCATCTATTTCTGCATGTAGTCGCTTGTCTGTGCATTTATTTCTCAGACGCCTGTCGTCACGTGCCGTGCTCCACCGTGAATATGGCGCGTGCTTGTGAATGACGTGACGTGTGCGTCCGCGCGGCCCGAGCTGCGGCAGCGCGGCCAGGGGGCGCCAGAGAGGCGGCGACGGCGCTGCGGGACCATTCATGAGGAGGAGCCGACGGGGGCAAACAGGGATACGGGCTGCACGCCGCTTCCTGGTTGTTAAACGCATCCCGGCGAAACGCGACGTCGGCCCGATAAAACGGGTTGTGGCTTTGCGAAGGTTGCGGCGCTCAGCCCCCGTTTTAGTGCCGAGGCGAACCTCGTGGTGGTTTTTGCAGGCTACAGTTTGTTTTTGCTCCTAATTTGCATCACTGTAGAAATTCAGTGAGGATATCTTCTAGATCAGTGCTGCAACTGACGTGTTTTCCTTGTTGGTTATGTATTTGCTTATATGGAATCGTTTCATTTAAAACATCAGTAAAAAATATGATTATGATATATCAAAGGAAAGCATTAAATCACTGCATTTAAAAAGCTGGAAATTGCAAAAATTTCTAATCATCAGAAAAATTAGCATCTTACTACTCCTAATGTTCATGTTCCATGTATCAGAGGTCTGTAGTGCCGATTTAAGCAGAAAAAAGGGGTAATTCTGGGGCAAAATCGTCACACTTTTGGATGGCGTCATCCTAGAGAGTAATGAAATTTGACATGCTGATTTGGTCGTGGAATCCAAAATTGCATGTGTCTCGCCTATATAAAGGGAGATGTGGACTAATCAACACAATGCTCTGAGTTTGGCTCACCGTATTCCCCTCAGTATAGGTTATGGAGAAATTGTTCTTGTGTCCTTTTTAAAAAGCTTTTTCCAGCACTGGAGAATTGCGAATTGAAAGTTGTGCATCCTCATAGACCATCTCCATCGTTCAAGTTTCCAAATGCATTAATCCAGTGCACAAAGCAAGGTCCATAAAGACCTGGATGACAGAGTCTGGTGTAGATGACGTAGACTGGCCTGCACCTGACCTCAGCCCCATAGACAGAACAACCTTTGGGATGAATTAGAGTGAAGGCTGAGAGCCAGGCCTTCTAGTCTAACATCAGTGCGTGACCTCACAAATGTGCTTTTAAAGGAATGGTCAGAAATCCCATTGAACACACTCCTAAACCTTGCTGACAGCCTTCCCAGATGAGTTGAAGCTGTAATAGCTGTAAAGAGTGGACTGACGTCATATTGAACCCCATGGACTAGGAATGGGATGTCACAAAATTGAATTCTAGGCAGGTGAACGAATACTTTTGGAAATATATTGTCTATGATATATATGCATGGACTAACGTATTACTGAATTAAGTCATTTTCAAGCTTTGTTATTTAAAGATAATATTAGAAATAATTAACGTGTGATCCCGAGGTACAGAATGTATAATTGTGGACTCAGTAGTTAAATATATTTAGCCTGGATGTGACCTATCTGGTTTCCCCACTTTCCTCTGGGACAGTCACTTCCTAATGTGGCTGATTTAAGTAATGAGACAAGCCTCTGAACCCTCCTGACCTTTGGCCCCACCCATCCTGCAAAGAAACAGTCCATCATAGCACATTATGTAAAAAAAACAGATTATGAGACTGAAGGCTGCTGTGATTATTTTTTTTCCTTAACAATGATTTTGCATGGTAAGCAAAGCCACAGGCTCGCAAAGCAACAATTTTTTGACATGTTGCAGAGCAACACTACGTGCAGAAACGGAGGGAACCTCAAAGCTAATGAATCAAATTGTTTCTCTTAACTTACTCCATTGCATATCAGTTTCTTTTGTACCGGACATGGATATGGTAACCGCTTTTTTTTTTTTTATTAATGATTGATGCAGACATGTGAACATTGCTCTGTGGAACAACAGTGATAACGACGTGACAAACTGCTGCGGCATTCTAGCGCTACCGGGCCGCAAAGCAAACACATGTGTTTCTGTGCAACTGTTTGTAAAAGTTACTCGAATGAAATTCTGAGCTGATTGTTTATATGAAAAAAACAATCAAGACAGAGAGATACTGTGCATCTGTGGAGGAAATGAGATAAGAAATAAAAGCATTTTTATGTCCTGCAATGCATGTTATGAGCTGTTCCTGGGTTGGAAAAGGAAGCCTGCTTCACTAGAATGTGTCCAAAGTTGACTACTTGCCTTCATAAGAAATCGTAAAGATCTTCTCATGCTGCAATCCTTCCTGTCATTTCTGTTTTTACACAGGGACAACAGCATAGCTTATGGTGGAGGAATAAAACTGCTTTGTTGCACAATGGGCACGCCTTGTGATTTTTTTTTTTTTTTTTTGCCTGCTTGGAATGCCGTGAGGGAAGGGAACACAGAGAGAAAGACAGGGATTGAGGCAGTGAAAGGGAGAGAACTTGTCTGGTGAGTTGCATCACCGTCTCTATCATGGCTGCTCCCGTCTTTGCACTTGATGAATTCATCAGGGAGTCCGACACCGCTGTATAGTCTAGCACAAATTACTGGAAACATTCTGAGCTGAAAAGAATTTATATTTCCGTCTTTTACACTTTTTCTTTGGAAGATTGGCAATCTCTAACAAATATATTGGTGGTTTTAAGAACCAAAAATCCCCTCAATGGAGTTTTTGTGTGTCTCTGGAGCTCTAAAAAGAACAGGTTGTTTTGTGCCCATCTCATTAATATTAATGAGCCTCTCCACTCATTGGCTGATTCGAGTGGGGCGGGTGGGTGGCGACTGTATAGTTGTGGCATCACAACTCCATGTTCAAGTTCCCGATGGCTTGTTTTAAGGCACAATTGTTGAATATAGGCGGTGAGCACTTGTACTTGTAGCACCAGCTCCTCCTTGGACATCTTTGGCGTGTGGACTGTCAAGCAAAATAAGCAGAAGATTTAGCATAGAGCCTGGGGATGTTGTGATATTTTTATATTTTTCTGACATTTGATTTTTTTTTCCTGACAAATGAAAATATTAATGAGTTATCTGCAGCCCTCGGAGGGAAAAAAATAACCTTTTGTTTATATGGTTTGTAAACAAAGTTCTTTACCATGCATCTGAAATCTGGTTTAGTCCTTTGCTCATAGAAGACAAAAAAGAAGCTGCAAACGTGACGAGTAGTGAGCTTTAATGAGTGCATGAGTTGTGTCTTCACATGCCATTAAGCAGAGTTTTGAAACCATTAGCTCTTTATTGATCAGCCACCGGCAGGTTGGTTATATGATGATGGCGATGGAATAAAACACGCTATCATTCATTCATGCTCCAGGGCTCTACCTTGTGTCCTATCTGGGTTTCCCCGTTTCGGCTGGATGGCGTTTCTGAATAAATGTCACAGAGGCGGCATGCTTTAGAGTCTGAGAAGAGCTTCTGCAGGAAGATGTTTGGGCGACGGGCCAGGTATGGCTGTCATGTGACTTCGTGGAAACATGGAGGGCTGAAATGGAGAGATAAAGGAAAGGAAGAAAGAAAGCGAGGTAGAGGAGAAGGAGGAGGCCCGAGCGAGTGAGCAATGTGTGAGGGAGGGAATGTGTGACGCAGAGGATTTTTCAGACGCTGACGGCCCCTTTCCACTGAAAAAGGCCACGCTGAAGCCAGAATACTCCCTGAGCCACTGGGCCTGCCCCATGCCCAAAAACAGAGACACTGTCTTGCCCCTTGTTTAACCACATGCGCATACACAGACATGCACACACATGGATGGACTAACCTCTATTTCCATGGTGAGGAGGGACACACACACACACACACACACACACACACACTCACAAGACACACACAGAATATGTCTTTTTTCCCTTGCATCAGAACTTGATTGGACCTGTGATGCCATTAACTCCACCCCGAGCAAATAAATATAAGACCAGCATCAACTTGATGTTGAGTCAGACTTTTAGACTTTTGAAGATGGCTTGTGGGAATTATTTCATCTTTCACTGGGAATATAATATCAAGGATATGTGGACTTTTTCCTCCTTGGATTTAGTGGACGTCTGTGTCGACAGGTTATTTCCTAGCCCTGGATAACGCCTGAACCCCACAATGAGGTGACGAGTGGTTTCTGGATCTTTTCTTGTTTACCCCGCTACATCTGCAATGCAAGGTTGTCTTTGCTGCCGGCTGATTTTTTTTTCCCCCTGTTTTTTGCTATAAGTTAAAAAGCTGGAGTTTGTCTTGCATTTCTTTGCTTCACGTCGGGCTGTCAGAGCCGTTTCCATCCAGACAAGTGCTCTGAGAGTGTGTTCTCCATGGCAGCGGAGAAGGGGCACGGTGACATCCGCACATTCACACACTTTCACCCAACTGGGAGCTGCTCGGTATCATCAGTGTCACCGCGTTTTATTGACAGACCACTTGCACCAGACGCTGAGGTCAGGCTGTCTGCGCGGGCGCTGCCTGAGTGAAATGAGAAAAGGAAAAGATAGGGCCAGTTCAGGGAGAGATAAAGCTCAGCAGCTGCTCTGGGAGTGTATGTGTGCACACACACACTCACACACTCACACACTCACAGTCTGGGCTGACTCCTCCTCGCTGCCCCACCCTCCCGTCTCCCGTGCTCCCGCCCCTCTCTTTCCCTCTTCAGCAGTATGTACATGTGCAGCGAGCAACAGCAAAGGAAAAGCAGTTCAGGGCACGAGCCAACGACGCACACACCCACCAGCAAGAGAGCAAGACTACATTATTCAACGGATCTTCTTCTGTACACTCCTCAGGGGTATGCCATATACACACACACACACACACACGCAGTTAAAACTTGTAAAAAGAACAAACAAAAAAAGGTCCAGTACTCTCTTTAACTTCACACGGCTGCAGTTGAGAGATTTTCCCACAGCTGAGGTAAGGTTCAGAGTCTGCTTGGATTTGTATCTCCCTGTGAAAGTTTTTTTTTTTTATGCTTCCACTGACAGACTGAGGTGGTGGTGTGCAAATGAAATGGTCATAATATAGCCTTTTTAACTTGTTCAGTCAGTCAGCAAAGATACTCTCATTTTGGCGTGGAGCGGTGTGAAATGACTTTGTAACTTAGAGGGGGAAAAAAAAAGCTGTAGCTGATACTAATGCGAGCTGCTGGAAAAGTAAAAGTGAAACATCAGACGGACCTGTTAATGCTCGGCACGTTCCGGGAGCTTAAATGGATGCTTTAATTTATTCAAAGTTGGTTGAGAGTACTCTGGGTTTGCTCCTGTGGGCGTGTGCTCCCATCATATGCATGCATGTGCGCGCCATCCCACCCACATGGGCGTGCGTGTGTGCGCTTTACTGGTAATGGGCGGCGAGGGGATGGATGGCAAAGTTTGGTGTGTCCACCCACTGCCCAACCAAAGTGGAGTAGGTTTTCCCGCCATTTATGGCTTTTACGTTTGAAGTGGAGCAGTGGCGAAATTAAATAGTTCTTGATTTACTCACCTGTTTAGCCACAGCTAGTACACGTACTTATGCTTCATCTGCATTTTGCACTGTTTCCACACATCTACACAGCCACAAAGTGAACTATGTCCTTATCAGGGAATTCTGCAGCATTTGCTTTTGATGATGAGTCAACACTTTGGCATTATGATTGGCAGCATAGGTGGTTGTTGGGGGCGAGACACGGCATGCTGCTCGCAAAAGAAAAAAGAAGCAATTAGAAACTCATTTTGTGGTTTTGCCTCCATCTTACCAAAAAGGGCACAGGAGGATGAAAGAGTTTTTTTTTTTTTTTTTTTTTTTTTTTTTTTTTACTTTGTCATTTTGGCCCAGGTTGTGGCTGAAGGTCAGGACTCTGTGTGAGTGTGTGAGAGAAATGTTTGTTCAGGAGCAAATGGCGTAAAAAGCAGCTATTGTTCTCTTGCAGCAATTTTAATGGAGTCTGAGAAAAGAATAGCAAATTCTATGTTATTATACAAGTGTGATTAAAGGGTGTGATCAGAACTCGTTTGAAGAAGGAAAGAATGCAAATGGAAGTGGCAGGTAAATTGTTAAACTGTCTGTTATAAAATAATGGTTTCTATCCAAGTAACCCAAAGTTAAAAAAAAAAAAAAAAAAAACAAATTATTTCTTGGCCTCCAGAATTTTCGAACAAAAATGTATCCTCTGACTATAGAGTATGGATCCTGTACATGATTTAAATGAACGTCGGGCAGCATGTGTGTAAACGAGCTGCCAAGACAATCAGAATTATGTAAGACTGGAACATTTCCTCAGCGCAATCTTCAGACAGACACTTTGGTTTCTCGTCTCAACTTCACTCCCGTTGTCGTCTCCCCCCCGCAGCCAGTGACTCATCCCCTCCGCGCCTCTGTCACCATGGAAACCCCGACCCAGAAACGCACCACCCGCAGCGGCACCTCCGTCTCCCCGGCCCGCATCACCAGGCTGCAGGAGAAGGAGGAGCTGTGCAACCTCAACGACCGGCTGGCCGTCTACATCGACAAGGTGCGCTCGCTGGAGGCGGAGAACGAGCGGCTGCAGCTGTGCATCACGGCGTCCGAGACCTCGGTCACCCGCGACTTGAGGGGCATAAAGGGGGCGTACGAGACGGAGCTGGCCGACGCCCGGAAGACCCTGGACCAGGTGGCCAAGGAGCGGGCGCGCCTGCAGCTGGAGCTGGGCAAGATCAAGGAGGAGCATAAGGAGCTGAAGGCCAGGTAGGAGGAGCTTAAAAAGGATGGGGGCGGCGTTGTTACTTTCACATGATCTCGCACTTGCATCATATTTTATACATGTGAGATCTCAGCATCTCTCAGCCTTTCAATTCTATCACTTTATTGAAAATCAAACCTGCACAAAATAGGATTCCATGCATTTTGAATCCATCCATTAATCTTTGAGCTAAAGCTGCAATATTGATGACAGGGCATGTATTCGCCGTTGTCTTGGTCCCTTTGTGAGGGGGAATCCCTCTTATTATGGAAAAAAGGAACTTTTGAATGTTCCTGTCCTGATGTATTAGACTTGTATGCGTTTCCTATTATATGACAATAATGTTTTTCTCTGTGGTGCAATACCCAGCGATAAGTGAGATAAATTGTCCTTTTGGGAAGGAGAGTAAAGCTGCTATGGTAAGATAAGAGTATATATACAGCATGTGACATCACGTATAGTGGCACTGTTGTGAGGGTTATGCATTACAGTCCTACTCGCTGCAGATCACCAGGCAACACAGGTTTGCTAAAAAAAAAATTGGATTATTCATGAAGCAAACAGCATTTCAGCTATGAGTTTGACTTTTTTTTATTTTTTAATCTTGTGTTTTCACAACACCTCATAGTGGTAAAGGCGGCGCTGCAGTCAAAACAAGTGAATGTGCATCCGAATGCTGTAATTTTACCTTTTTGTGCTTTTTTTTTTCCCCTCTTCTAGTTCACACCTGTTGTTCAGTACAAATGATTTGCTGCATTTCTCTCTCTCTCTCCTATATATATATATATATATATATAAAATCACAAGGAATTCGGTGTGACTAACTGCCCTTTTGGCAATCACATTCCTGGCGGTTTAGTTTGGATGACTTGTCGGTCACAGCTACGTGCCTTAAAGCCTCCGGGGGATGTTTGAACCGTCACACCTCCGGCCGAACAGGCTGCACGGCTCCACCTTAAACACACAGCCCTGTTAAGGTGGGATTTAGGCCCTAATGACAGACTGTCTTCACAACTCTGCCTGGTGTTGCGTAAAGATGTAAGTGATAACTTGCATCGTTACTTCTTACCCAGAACAGAAGCTCCCAATTTACGTCTCTGACGTTGTATAATGAACAGTCGTTCCCGGCCTGTTGCATCCAGATCTGGTGGATGCTATCACCCTAAAGTCATATAAAACTCACCTGGAGTTTGACTGGAGGGGAATAAATGATTGACTTCAGGCAGTGTGGGTTAATAGATGTTGATAGTATGTACTTCTATTTTATGGGTGTTCCACCAGCAGGTCGACGGTTTGTTGCTGATGCCGTATTTCACTCTGATTTCCACCGAGGTGAATGAGTGTGGAATAGGCCGCTGTGACGGCGGCTTCCCAGGAACGCATCCGTGTCTCTTGGCAAAGTTCAGTTGCGGTTAAAGAAAATGAAATTACCCGACATAGGACATCTGTATTCATCAGTGCAACGAAATTAACTCCCATGCGCTGCTTCTCCTCGTCGAGAGTCTGCGGCGGTTCCTGTTTTAGAAAGCAGGAGAGCGACGGAATAAAGGGATATGATACAAGGCATTCCTTGTTTTTAAAAAAAAAAAAAAAGAAAACAAACTAGATTTCAACAGGGCTTTCAGTGTCGAAACAGGCGTGTGTGTGTGTGTGTGTATGCAGGGAAAACACATGACAGAGGGTGTGTTTCCCCAGTTAGCACTGTTATGTTATTACAATGTAATATTTACTGAATTACATGGACCGTGTAAGTCTCCATGGACATATTTATTCTGTGAATGAAAAATTCATCTTGAAATGTGTGTGTGGGCCTCTTGTATTCTGCAGCTTAGTTTCTCATTGTGTCAGCGGTGGCAACGTCCCACACTCATCAGTCTGTGTTTTTTTTTATTTGCTGGATGTGGGTGTGGATGTTGACTTTTTTTTTCCTCTTGTGGATAAAGGACGATGCGTTCACCTACAAGTGTTGAGAGCAGGCCATTGTAGGGAACGTTGCGTTGGCTGCCCCCGTGTTCGTTGTGCTTCTAGTAATCCCCCAGCTACTCGGCCTGGAGAAGTAGCGCCGCAAAATCATGTGTTCCAAAGGCAGCCACTGTTTTTGACGCATGTGCGGTGGAAAAGAATAACTCGATCCAGCCCAGGCTGGCTTTATCTGTTATACTTTACCCTGTGTGTGTGTGTGTGTGTGTGTGTGTGTGTTTGGTGTTTGGTTGCCATGGCGACCCCGGAGACTTGGCACAGGCGTGTGACGGGGTGGTGACTCAGAGCTTTTTTTTTTTCATGGCCTCTGGAATGAGCCGACTGTGGACTCACTGTATCCCCCCTCTGCAACGGGAAGTCGTGTTTATTAATACACGCAGACGGAGCTAGACGGCATCACAGCAAATTGATTTTTTTTGTTTTTTTTGTTATATGAAGCCGTTTGAGATGTCTACGCTTCTTCCTGCCAAGTGTGACGGAACACAGAACCAACAGGTGGAGCCACCAGAGCCGTTCAATAGGACGGACACACCTGTTTAGCCGCGGCGGCGTGACACCGTGCCTCTACACTCACATCTTTGTATGCATAACTACAACAAGGAACACATGCTCAACCCCCCCCCCCCCCAACCTCAGGCTGTTGGCCTACCACGCCAGCCTCCTCTGCCTAGGAGACTATTTGACTTGTAAATAATTTAAAACCGTTAAATTGTCAGAAGCAGGTGTGGGTGGAATGTTGTCTTGTAAAAGGAAGTGTAAACCTAGGCGTGAGATGTATGTTCTCGTTGGAAAAAAAGAAAAAAGATTAAAGGCTATATTTCCCCTGAGTGACAGCAGGAGCCGCAGAACTGTTCACAGGTTTGTAATAGCCTTGTTTAGTCATTTTTCCTTTAATACCGAAATGGCGTCACTGTCTGGCATCTCGTGCACCTCGAGCGTTGGCTCTGGGGACTCGCACGAGACAGATTTTATTTTTTTTTTTAATGTCAAAATCAATGCCACCTAGATATTCACACTTCTACACCACTGGATCCCACATTCCAACAGAGCAACTTGATCCCTCGTGCCGTCACCTCCCCAATCGATAGCCTGATGTCACTGTCAGGGATGTTTATTCAGACTTTTAGGAACTCCCAAGCTGTCACACAAACCCAGTACTGAGTAGCCGTGAAGACTGAATTAAACTTTGTGTGAGATTAGTGGAGTTACACTGCATGCACGTGTCTGTGCAAGAATAAAAAGGGTGTAAAAGATAATAAACATTTAATCAAACTTTGTACAATGATGAAACTCCATCAGTGGAATTGATAAAGTCAACAGCCAAGCCCTTTTCTAGATGATCTACTTCAAATACATAAAAGCAGGGATTTAGTTCCTTCGGATTTGCCCCTGCCTCAGGGTTCAGGGCGTGGCAGCAGGTTGCCTGTTGGAACAATGCCTTTAAAATAAATGATTAAACAATGTCTAGCATAGACAACTTGGCACAACACGTCCAGTGAAGCACAGAGTGCAACTCAATTAAACATATGATGCCATAGATTTGATTTAGATGCATTTATCATACAGCACATTCCCATTTTTCATTATCCGTCATTAAAAACAACCCATGTTTTTTGTTTTCACTTTACGGCCAGTGTTGCTGATGATGCTCAACCTCAATCATCTCTGCGTTTAGTTGAGTGTTTGTTTCCCCACATTTGGTTGTGATAGCCAATTTAAACGTGAAGCTGTACTCTGATCTTTATTATCTGGGGACTTATTTTTCCTCAGACACATCGACACAATAGGCGCTGCCTTTCTTAGTGCAAAGGGAAAAAAAAGTCAGATACTAAGCAACGCATACAGCATGGTAAACAGTGTTTGATTAATAAGGCAGCATGGACCCTGTTAAGGGGAGGGGCAGCGTGATGGAGACGTTGTCGAGGCAGACGTCATAGAACTCATTCAGTGAGTGAAACTTCTATAATTAGCACGAGGGGAAACTTGAAAACACATCTCCAAGGTAACCCATTAAAAAAAAAAAAAAACAATACGCTGCTGTATCGTACCATGTCATGGATCACAGGAGGACTCGTTCAGGCCGCAGATAAAATATTTATGTTCGGGCCCTTCCTAAAATGGACAAGAGCGAGCCTGCGCTCCGTTTCTGATGAGCCAGTTAAGCCTTTCAAAAGCCTTTTTTTTCAGTTTTGTTTTTCTTTGAGTACGCGAGCGAACAGTACGTCGTTATATCGTCGCTTTAATGATGGGGGAAGTACCTCTCGACTGCCTGGAAAGCTCAGACTACATGAAAAGTTTCAGTGCTGCTAAGAGACCCTTCATTATAATGAGCAGGGAATCGGCTCGTCGCTAAACCAAATATAATGGAGTAAATATATTTTGTTTAGGAAGTTCTATAAAAATACCAAAGTAATGGATAATATAGTAAAAAGTAATATAAGTAGTATGAAATGTTTGCTTCTTAAAACCCGAAATGGTTAATGCTAAGGATATAAAAACAAATACAACCCAGAAAAAGTGAACAATATGGAACATTTAAGCACTGCAGATAAAATGTAGTATATTCTAGCTTTAGAAAAAAATGTCAGTAATATTATACTGGGAAAAAAAGGACAAATTCTGCAGACCTAATGAAGAATTACTGACTGTTATTGGGTCGTCTTAATTAGTGGGGTGAAGCTCACCAGGTTGATCCTGATGTTGTATTTTGGAGTCCAGAATATTAATTCATAATTGACCCCATCGGTGTAATAGTGTCGGCGACGCAGTCAATTCACTCTGCATTGACTCAGCAGCACATTAATCCCTCCGCGTCAACAGTTATTGCACTAATCAAAGCCTGTTTCACAGCCGACATTTTGACATTTCCAAGCAGGAGAGGCCGAGGTGGAGCGAAATAAAGGAATTAATTTAGGTTTCACTGGGTTAAATCCCACAGAAGGCCCGGCTAGTGAGTACACCCTGAAACCACCATCATCAGGGTTGTTGGTGGCGCTTTTCCCATGCGTCGTATCAAAATTTGAATGTGACTACCTTAAGCTAACAAAGGCGGCAGCGGGCGGCGTCATTGTGCCGCCCGTAGATGTGCGTGAGCCGCGCTTTTTCCCCAGCGCGCTTTGATCGTGTTCACCTCTGTTCTGCCAGCTGCCTGGGGGGGGGGGGTGCGCTGCGCTCCCCTTACGATGACTTCAGCTCGTATTCTGTGACAGCCAGCAATTGTCTGTCACACTTCAGTCATGCCAGGGCAGATAAAAGCCCAGAAAAAGGAGTGCATGATGTTTGGGCGTCTTCCAGCAGCCGCGTAAATTGGATCACACTGCTCCGCCGAACGTTGTCACAACACTGAAGGCACTTTCTCCGTCTAGCGCTTTGCATACCGGGGTTAGGAATAATGTTATGAATAATGTATGCCTAAATGAGCTTAAAGTGATATGTTAATAATTCCTGGTGGATTCGTAACCTGTTTGGGAGGTAGACAGCTACAGTAGCTGCAGATTTATAGTTATCCCTCAACACACATCAACAGTGGTGGAATATAACTGTATATATATATTTATGTTATACTTTAGTAAAAATAATAATAATACTACATTTGTACTCAATACATTTTATTTGACCTTTCATCAAAATCTTATCATTATTATTATAAAATTGCCTCCTGGTTGCAGGGTGCTGCTGTTGTAACATCCAGCCAATCAGGTGCGTCCCTGCCGTTCAGGACACGCCCACTCAAAGCGGTTGTATAAATATATTCCGGTAACATTCAACATTGCACACAGACAGTTTTCACTGGTTTTCTGATGCATCCTATGCCAGCTAAAAATAGATTTAAAAATATTTAATGTCTTAATGGTAGATTAGGAATCAGGAAATTATCTTCAATTTCAAATACACAAATATTACTTGTGTAATAACTAATGTAATAACCCACTGTGTGAGTATTGTACTTTTATACTTAAAAGTAAATTAAGTAAATTTAAAGGTAGCACTTAGTAAGATTCTTGATGTAGTACTTCTACTTTTACTGTAGTGAATATTTTGCAGGATATTGGTACTTTTACTTACTATACTTTAGTACTTCCTTTCACTCCTGCACATTAATTCTGACGTAGCAATTGCAATAAAACATAAGGTGCAAAACATGTAGCAAAACAATATCAAATGCTAATATTAATACAGTAGGGCTGCAACTAATTATTATTTTCACTGGTAATTTTCCTCATTAGTTTCTCGCCTCTTAAAGTTTTATGCTTGTCACATTTCCCAGAGGCTAAGCTTGTTATTTCCAAACAACTTATGTTTCATATGACAAAGATAAGATCTGCCATGATATGAATTTCTAGTTGATTAATAATTGACTTGCAGAGGTTTTTGTTGCTTATCAGCACACGCTTAATAACAGCAGTCACTATAGGTATTGTGTTTATCTTCTTTCCTCGTACAGACTTCATATAGATACTGTAAAGTCAACGCGCGCTCAGCGGGCTAGTGAGAGTCTGGCTGCGCTGGTCTGGCGACTATTTGTTCTCTTAGCCACTAACAGAATATTTTCCAATGGAAAACAGATGTGGCGGAGTTACTGCCGCACGGAGACGACTGTGCTGGGTGATTGGTGTGCGAGTAATGAGAGGTCTTGGACTTCATCAGACCAGAAATTGGTACAGAGTGAAGGTTTTGGCAAGCTTCTGTATAAGTGTGTGTGTTGGAGTTTATAGAAGCAGAGTTTCCATACAGCCCTCAGAGCCAGCCAAGCCCTCGATGAGTCACTTGCACATGGATGGGGTAAATCACTCTAAGATGGTGGGACTCCATTTTTTTTTCTCCTTCCCTCTCCTCTCAGCACACAGACCTTTCCATCGGGACCTGGGCAAAGTGGGTGAACCGCGGCCTCAGCGATTCCGGTTCCATCTGGTTCCTTATGCAACAATTGATCTATTTCCAGCCGTGGAAATCAGTCCCGAGCTGAATAGGATGTTTGGAGCAGCTTTACTGTATAATCTAAACAGAGTTCTGGGTTTGTGAGGGAGCGCTTTCAACTTCCAATCAGTGTGAGACGTCCTCAGATGTTTCGCATTAGCTCATGTTTATTAGGAAAGAAAACGTGAAGAGGGGCCAGCTTCTAACATCTTGATGTGGTTGCTCGTCAGTTACGGTAAAAACGCTCCTTTGTTGTGCTTGGAGCTCGTATGTGAAAAGTGTCTTTGAGTCTTTATCACCTGTATATTACGTGGGAGGATTTTTGTTTTTTGTGTAAGTGTCCATGTGACAGATGATTGAAATCATGCTTCCTCCACCCCAGCATACACACGCACACACTGTTCCTCTCGTCTTTCAGCACAGCAGGTATTTGGAAAATAGTTTGCATGTTTGTTTTATTTAACTTGTTGCCAGACGGGCGGAGTTTGCCACAGAACGCCAGCGTTCAGACAATCGCAGGAAAGCCCGGGCAACGTCGTTACCGTTTTTAGTGTTTTACAACTCACCTGATGCGAGGCGGATTGTGCTCTTTCGACCCTTTATCTGCGGTGATACGCGTGGAGCCGTCCTTGTGTTCCCTGCATGTCGATTCCGGCCTCACATGACCTAAAGGCACCAGGCTACGTCTCAGCTTGGTTACATACGAGCACACAATGTTCACTAAGTTTGCAAAGGCAAAAACAATGGTGGGCAACGTATCCGTCTCATAAACTGTCCGCGGCCGCTAAGCTCAGTAACTCAGTGCAGCAGATGAGCAAACAGGCTCCAAATGCAAACTGCCATGAGCGAGGGTGGCGATCCTCCACCAAGTTGTCCTGTTAATGCAAACTGAGCTTGGAGCAGAGCGCTGCAGAAAGATACTCAAATGTATTTAACACAAAAGTGTCGACAAACTTTTGCAACGTTCCCTAATGTCTGCAGGTTTGATTTCAAATAAGTGATGTTTTTTTTAAGATGAACAGGAAACAGAATTGTACCGTGGTAATCACTTAGACAAATCCTTATCGAGAAGTATTGTTAGTATTCCTTATCTTAACTCCAAATTCATAGGCTTTCATGCCGGTTTAACAACATTCTCAAAATGGAAAAGCAAAGGGTGAAGTGGCCTCGTCTGAGCTGTAGCTACTTTAAATCATTGTAGATAATCTAATTTACTAGCAGTTTATGAAGCACCGCATAGACCAGCAACGTCTGACTCATTCTGGGATGAATCATCAGCTAATAACGCAGAGAGGAACAAGGGTTTTTCTTTTTTTCTTCTCCCATATGACGCAGCCTGTATACCAGGCGTTATCAGGGGAGGGACACTGTTCCTTTTCTTCACTCGTCATTGACGTTTCAGGAACCGAATTAGGGAATTTTATTTATTTGCCTTTTTTCACACGCTCGAGCGGGACAGGGTATCCGTGTGGTTCTTTCCCAAGTTTGTTTTGGGGACAGTGTGCACAAAACCACGGGTTTGCCGTGAGAGAACGTCGCCCCCCCCCTGAAACCTGTGTATCAGCCACGCTGCCATTTGCTCTGCTTGAAGCCTGGAAACACTAAGAAGCCTGTTCCCATCCGCCACATGTGGATGTGTCCGGGTGGCCCCTGGCAAAGGCCCCGTTGTCTGTTGCTGATCATTTATCACACACACACACACACACTCATGCTCATACACACACTCTCATATTCATACACACAATCCCTGTTATTGTACTCTTCAACCCACAAGACACACAGGGAATCACCAATGATTATTTTACTGCATTATTTATTTTTTTTTTTTATTAAAGTGGCACAACATTTTTGGAAAAGCAGTTTTATTTTTTCATTATTGATTTTCAATCTGTGAGATTCTGACTGACAATCCACCCACATCAGTTTATCTGTCCAATGTAGTTTTTTGCAGAGATGCTTTAGAGGTTCTGCAAAGTCACAACAAAAATTACTACAAATAAATAAAATATATTTAAAAGCCATTCACAAGAAAATATCAACTATTTTCTTGTTTCCGGTGCCTGAACTGTGAGGATTTTCTACTTGTCTACTACTCTAAGTGAAAATACCAAACGCTCAAAGTTCTTCACATTTGTGAGGAATTGCAGCTTTTATTAGTCTTCTATGATATTAAGCTGAATAATTGAGTTGTTGATCTGACATTTGAAGACGTCCCCTAGGGCCTTTAGGACATTTTGATGGGCATTTATTCACTATTTTATGACGTTTTAAAGGCCAAGAAATTAATCCCTAAATCAAGAAAATAATTGTCAGGTTAATCAATGATGAAAAAATAATTGTTAGTTTCAGGCCTAAATTGTAGATGTCACCTTGGGCTCTGGAAGAATGTGATGGATGTATAGACTTAACGATAAATCTATAAATAAATCTAAAAACGCATGCAGCCCCGCATCAGATAAGGTGTTGCATTGTAACGGCCTATAAACAGCGTTGTGTTGCACTCGGCCATGTTTTTGGTGCCAGTTCTATTTGTGTGTCCCGGTGTTTATGAAGCCCCCGTTATTCAGCAGCCTTCCTCTTAGTCACTTTTTCCCTCCAGTGTTCTCTGCCCAAAGCTGCAGAACTGCGCAACTAAACGCAGCGACGTCGTAAAGAGGGAAACTGGGCTAAAAATGGAGCCGGGCGCATTTTAGACGATCTATAGGGAATTTGGGAGAACCCCCCTTCTCTACCCGCCCCTTTTCTTTTCCTGTCCACAATGTTTGAACAGTGACTCATCGGGAAACCCCACCCACACGTGTCCTCACATGCATACGAGAACGTGTGTGTGTGTGTGTGTGTGTGTGTGTGTGTGTGTGTGTGTGTGTGTGTGTGTGTGTGTGTGTGTGTGTGTGTGTGTGTGTGTGTGTGTGTGTGTGTGTGTGTGTGTGTGTGTGTGTGTGTGTGTGTGTGTGTGTGTGTGTGTGTGTGTGTGTGTGTGTGTGTGTGTGTGTGTGTGTGTGTGTGTGTGTGTGTGTGTGTGTGTGTGTGTGTGTGTGTGTGTGTGTGTGTGTGTGTGTGATGGCTATGTAGTAACATACCATACAGATCAATGGGTTCGAGTAATACAGGAAATGAAACGAGGTGATGATTGTTTTGTGAGCAGGTAGCAGCGCTTTTACTGCTTTAAACTCACTGGCAGAGGAAACCTCTGCGGCTGTATTCCTGCACAGCTTCACCCAGACGTGCCCCCCCCCCCCCCCCCCAACGCGAAACACTGGACCCCCGACTGCTGCAGGCGAGCTGGTCTGTGGCAAACTGTGCGAGGCTGCAGCTGTGCAGCTCCCAGGTGTGTGTGTTGTTGGGAAAAGGGAGGGGAGAGGGATCGCAATTCCTTGCAGCTATTGTGCTCTTCCATGCAACTGCTGTAAAGCGGAAAATGTTAGTTTTCCCTCTTTGTGAAATCCACAGGAATAAGTCAGGAAATAATTCACAATTTAAACACTACTAACACTGTTTATTTTTTTTACTGTGGATAGAGCAGAGGGCATTTTACATGCAACAGTTGGCACGACTTTCTACAAAAAAAACCCAAAACGTCCCCATAAATCTGTTGACGGCGAGGTGTGGGAATTAACCAGACTACTGTTACACTCTTGCAAGCAGCCTAAATTCAATTCCACTCACCTCCATTGTGCTGTAGCAGTAGAATAGAGGTACGCCAATAGAAGTGCATTCAAGGAGAGTTTCCTCGTGTTACGAGAAAACGGATTTGGTCTGAAGAATAAGGGAGAGGGGGGTAAAAAAAGGGGGAGTCATTTGGCTACACCAGTGGGTTCAAGGGTCAGACGAAGAAGCCATATGGCCTCAAATGTCCTATAGAGTTGCCAGAAAAAATAAAATTAGGTATATTTGTTGAAATAGTGTAACTTGTAAATCTTAAAAACTGCACAGCTTAATACATTAACATTTACATCTGCTGTAAAGGTTACTGAAGTTATGTTTCAGATTGGGTTTTGGCATCAAGGTTACCAAGGTCTGCTAAAGTCTCTTCAGGCCGTGTGGCTGCAGTGATTCGTTTTCCAAATCTTGCACAAATTACAGGTTTGGAATCAGGAGTCTACAGACGGCTCCTCCTCCTCGTCCGTCTCTGAGATATTTTAAAAAACCTGTACAGGAAAGTCTGCATCTTTTAAATTTTTTTTTATACTGTTGCGTCCACAGCGTGGCGGTGGAAATGGAAACTAGCAGGCCTAACGACAAGGCCTGGGTTGCCAGGGTAACGGCATAGCAAAACAGGAGGGGGAGAGTGGGCTTTTTTCTCTCTTTCACTCGGCGAGGCGGGGTTCATTTCTCGTTACTGGGGTGGACAAAGATAGCTGTGAGTCATCCTTGAGGCTGGGAGCCGAGCCAACACATTCCTCCTCCTCCTCAGATTTCTTGTCTCTATTATTCCCCCTCTTTCCCTCTTTCTTTTTTTTTTGTCTTTTTCCTTTTCCCATTTCCATTTCACACCCCCCCCCTCCGCCTAGTCTCCCCCATCTCACACTGTCTCTGTCCAACAGCTCCCATTTTGTCTATGTGACTCAAAATGTTATTTACATATTTGCACTGTAACAAAAATGTCTTATAAAGCTTTATTGTTGCAGCTGAAAAAGGCTAAATAACGTGTAAACCTTTTATTCATTTTTTTTCCTTTTTCTAGAGAGCAGAAATTTGTGTGTGGGAGGAAAGAAGGTGTAAGCAAAAAAAAAGTGGTTCAGAGTGAAAAAAGCGTGCCAAAATTCTATTTCTCTTTCTGTTTTGAATTCCTGGTTTCAGTGCAGAACATAAAACAAGCTGCAGCTTTCTCGGTTTGCAAGCCTGGAAACGAGCCCTGCTGCTCCTGTTTCCCACATTTCCCTCCTCTTGATGCATATAATGAACTGTCTTTGCTTTATTTACCTAATTTCCCAAAAGTAATCTGCATTTGTTTGCACATCTGTCGGTTTCTCCGCTCATCCGCCAGTGCCACGCTGACTGCGTGCTGAATTGTAAATATTCACGGTGCGATTCTTAAAAATAACCGCGGAGTGACTCCACACATGTGCCCTGAGTGCAGCCCGAGTGGCTTCAGAGCGTCGAAAGAAGAGAACGTAAACAAAGTCGGTAGGATATTTACGCCGCAGCTCTCTAATTACACAATTCTTACGTGATTATATAAACAAGTCGTCCCGAGGAAAACGCCTCCTACAAGATCCCGCACACAGCCTGCATGGATTATGTAAATAGTTTATGAGAACACAGGCATGCAAGGACATACTCTGTGCCGGGATACGCATTTTATAAGGCACAAGAGTTGATTAAAGCGCAAACATACAGTGAGCTTCCAAAAGTCTGAGGTCACTTTCTCCACTCTGGATACATGGGTAGGGTAGATACATGCACTTAACTTGCCCAGTTATTAAATAACACTGCAGAACACAGGACATGCACAAATACAACTACACACATGCAGCATAACGCATAAGAATAGAAACAAACACACATGCACAAGGATTCCCTGCGTCCTCCTGTCTTCAGATGTGATTGAATAAAGTGTTGAACCAACATCCTGGAGCAGCCAGAATCAGCCACAATGTATGTGGTCTTCTTATGAGAGTTTTTAACTTTTTACATCCCAGGAGTTATTAATGATCGCTGGTTTACTTAGGCCTAAACTAGTACAGTGATTGTAAATTTTTAAAAATAAAAAAATTCACATAATTGCATACATTACACCCAGAGATCTTACAAAAAGAACGTAGCAGAAAGTGATTGTACAAGCATACGACCAGAATCTCTTGTTTAGTCACAAAAAAAATAAATGGTCATTCGATGCCAAACTGCTGTTGCTGCTTTTTCTAAAGTGTCAGTGCATTGCTTTTCATTTGTCACAGATTCCTTTGAAAAATCAACCTGCAAAAATGCTCCAATAGCTCTACTGAGACGTTAATTTCCACACTGCTTTTATAAAATCAACTTTTTTTATTTTGTTGTTTGTTGTTCCTGGAATGTGAATTTACTATGCATCCACATAGAGTTGACTTATTAGTTTAGAATTTCCCATGCATGAAATCGCCTCTTTACTACATTATCTGCAGCTGGAACTATATTCCAAATTACACTGTATTTTGTGTATTCATGCAGATTCTAGGATTTGGACCAAACCAGCCTTTTCTCTATTTTCTGACATTTTATAGGCCTAATGAGATTGGCATATTAATTGATGCTGGAGGTAATTAAAAGTTATATTAGTAAACATTGCTCAGCATTAGCCTGCTGGGTCTAGGTACAGTTCAGCCCCATAAAGTGCTACTGTGCTTCTCAGAAAGTGGCTCTTACTTTGACTCTATTCCCCGTGTAGTGTAATTAAACAATCTCACAGGGGCCACTTGCACCGAAGCCACAGCAGAAGAAGCAGTTTCCATTAAAATCCTTCATCAAATTGTCGCGCAGCGTGCCGCTCTCCTGTAAGGAATCCTCCGTCTCGTAATTGTGTATGAAGAGAGGAGACAAATAGCCAAGCAGCATGTCAATGTACCAAAGCCTCTTCTGTCCATTAATTCACTGCTTGAGCTGATCCGGCAGGCCCATTAACTCTAATGAAAGTCACAGCAGCCACCTACACACATTCGCGAGCATTCATCTGCCTGCAGAATCAGACTGCTGAAATGTTTCATTGAAAAAAAAAAATTAACATGTAGACAAAGAGCTGCAACTTGCAAGCAGTGTTTTTTTTTTTTTGTAAACAAATGTGATAAAGTGTGTGAGCGCACACACAGCTAATGCATTCACACTTTGCAGCCCAGTTTAATAAAAACATTTCTCCCTTTGTCTCTCTCTCTCTCTCTCAATACACACACATTTTGGTTGATTCTGATTCATTATTCAAATCCATAATAGGTTAATGACCTCCATCCTGGTAAAAACGGTCCATGATAATGACGGCTGGCTTGGAAAATGACTTTTCATCACACCTCGAGTTCTACAAGCTGTAGGCAACATGGCCCAACCAGAGGTAGTTAAAGTCTATTATCCCGACGTAGTCATCAAGGCAGTGACCACGTCTCGTTTTACCACGGCTACTAATCGCTGCGTCTCGTAGGCATCTCAACACTGAGTGATGATTGACATTTTCAGATGTCTTTTGTGAGTTGAAGAATTTAAAGAACGTGTGTGTGTGTTTTCCCCTCTATATTTATCACCATAGCCTCAAGCACTTGTCCACCTGGGTTGTAAAGGTCGCATTCTTTTCTTTTCTTTAGGAGTCAAAGTAAGTTTTATGACAAAAACAAGACGTGTGGGGGGAGGGGCTAAGTCTTGCCTGTCGTCTCCAGCTCTGTGATCTGTGTGTGTTGTTGTACATGTTACACGTCTGTTGCCTCACCCCGACCCCTGTGTCAGTCTTTTACCACCCAGGTGTGAACTGGTGGAAGAATGTATTTGAACTTGGCTTTTAGTGATTTTTTTTTTTTTTTTTAAATATGAACTGGTGCATTGCTGCAAAGGAATACATGAACATCTGGCCCCAACATCTGCTCATTTAGATTGCTTGTCTGGGAAAAGTCATTGTCGAGTGTCCAAAGAATACTCCGTTCATTGGCTAGGCTGTGCAAAACGTGATGTCAAACGCTGCAGTGGTATTTTAGTCCATCCCATTGAGTTCAGTGATGATAAACTAAACATTAGTAACAGCTCTGAGTAGCATTCAACAGTTTCAACGGTGCTACAAACAGGTAGCCTTCAAAATGACCGTGAATTATATCCTGCACCGCTCTAAAACAGAAAGTGACAGTAAGCATCGTGAAGGCAGGATTTATTGCTCGAGCAAAGTGTACGAAATAAAGTTGTAATTCACCATTCATAGGAACATTTGGAGTGTGTGTGTGTGTGTGTGTGTGTGTGTGTGTGTGTGTGTAGATTCTCATTCTGTGCAATAAATTTGAAGACACCATGATAGAGCTGATTGATTTTAGCATGTTGGCAACGCAGCTTCAGTACATCATTTATTACTTTATAATGCTGTTATAAGCAGGTTAAAGTAAAAGGACTTTGTATGTCCAGGATTCAACAACTACAGTATAATCTCTCCAATGAAATCATTTTTTTTTTATTATAGCACCCATAATTTTTCTATTTTTTTAAGTCATCAGCTCCCATTTATTGGTGCCCACAGGAGTTGTTAATAAACACATGTGACTTGTAATCCATTAATACATTAAAACTATGTATGAGTGTAACCAGGATGTCCATGCCTGCTCTCAGAGCTTCTTGGTTTGTGTGTGTGTGTGTGTGTGTTGGCAACCATGAAGATTCTTTGATTCTGACTCCGTCAAACATTGGGCTGTCCCTCTTTTAATACGAACAATGAGCAGTCAGGGAGGCGTTTACATAATAACCCACCAGAGTTCTCTAAGCTTCATACATCTGTAAAACATCAGGGAAATGTCTTCTGATTTTTATTCTGGGCTTTTTTTTCCCCCCCAAACATAAAAGGGCCGTTCATCTCTCTGCTTTTTTTCTCTTTCTCCCTGAAGCGTGACGCTGCAGCGTCGTCCTGGGCCGTCGCTCCGCCTGTTTTCAAGAAGCCGAGTTGAAATCTCATAACTGAGTGCTGAATGCCGTGCGTACATGCGGATTCGCTCGACGCCACGGTTTCCAATTAAGATTCTGAGTTCAGTGTGAGCGGACTCAGAATCTTTGTTTAAAGGATCATTCTGCTGTTGAGTAACTTTTTTTTTTTTTGAGCCACAAACGCACTCCTGGCGAGTTGAAGTGTTTGTGGCTAACTCGGCCTGGCCTCCTCGTCCTAACACGCGGCTGGCAGTGACCAGAGGACTGTGAGGTCTGTGTAAGCAGCCTGGAAGCTATCTTCCCCCAGCAGATGGCCATTATTAGTGACAATGAAGACTTGCCCACGGGGCCAAATAGAATAACAGGGAGCTCATTTCCTTCTTGGCTGTGCGTGAACCACCTATACTACCCTCCTATAACAATCTGTCTGCCCTGCTCTCTTCATATTCTGCTGAGAATGTATTGTTTTTCCAATTGCATGTCCAAGTTTTTATTTTTTTTTTTTTTAAGGTACTCCAAATTGGTTTCTGTAGAGATGTTGGAGGGAAGGCAGTGCTCAACATGAACAAGCATGTGTGCAGCAAACGCGAATCGTCTTAATTCAACACAGGTTCCCTGGAGACGAAGCGTAATGGGCACTTATTTCTGTATGGAAGGCTAATAGCAGTGGATGTGTTGGCCCGAGTTCAGCTCACATCATCAGTGGACAACTGCGGCACCCGCTGCACTGTACAACGGTAGTTTGTGTCACTGTGGTGCGCTTATCCACACGGCTGATCAAGTTTCACTTTGTGCACCAACATAAAAGCAAACAGGATCGAAAAGACTTAACAATGAGTCAAATCTAAAAACATGCTGAACAGTAGAAACACATCTATATAATGTGATGTAATGTGACAGGATTCTTCTTGGCTTTTTGAAAACATTGCAGATGAATCTATTCTAATCTTCTATCCATTACAACTGCTGTAGCAGCATTTCTTAGCTATAGCTGATAAAAAGCTTTGTGTGATTGTGCACTGGTGACAATCAACAGTTTTATGGTACAGCACAGTGTTAAAAAATCCTGCAGTTATGACTTTTGATTTCGTCAAAAACACACACGCTTCTATTTCTGTCAACTGATACAGACGTACACTATTAAGGTCTCAATGTTTCATTGCATACCATAGGAGTCTAGTGACATGTTGACATGATTGCTTCCAGGTATTAGTCAGATCCCATGTATTTTAAGGGAAATGGAGATTTAGGCTGGGGAAAAAAACCTAAATCTGAATTGAGCATTTTTGTCTTTTTTTTCCCAGCAATTTCTACATAAATGCAGTGGTCTCTCCAGGATTCAGGTCATTGAGGATGTTGGGTAATGGAGTGTATGAGTCACGGCTCTTTCCAATAAACTTCCTCAGAGGTGGACGTGAAGTGGATGCTAAAGCGTCTGGTTCCTGCTGAAGCCACTGCTGACTGTCAGCATTCGATTTTTGGTTAAGGGGGGGTCACATCCACTTCTGAGAAACTTTATCGGAAAGGGCTGTGACTCATATGCTGCAACGTGCTAAAAAGCCTGGTGTTCACTGCGTTTCTGTAGAAATTAAAAGGTCCTGGCTCACGTTATTTCTGTTTCTGTGGAAATACACATGCAACAAGTCATGGAACATACATGTCAAACTTAAGGTCCACATCCATGTCTCCACAGAAACACAAAGAAGGAGGCTGACCTGGAGGAGGCTCTGGCCAGGGTGAGGGACCTGGAGGCCCGGCTTAACGCCAAAGACGCCTCCCTCACCACGGCCGTGGGGGAGAAACGAACTTTGGAGGCAGAGGTGAAGGACCTGAAGGCCCAGCTGGCCAAGGTAAAAAACAAACAAACAAACAAATAAACAATACAAAAAAACAACAATATAAACCGTAACAAAGAGCGATGTTGTTCTGTCACTGTTCAAATCCGCGTTCTGTGGCCCTCTCAAGACTCACATTGCTCTCAGTAGTCTAAGGAGTCTATAATCCTTGGCCGCCACCTGATAGGAAAGAAAGCAGCAGTTTAGAGTGCTTGACATTTAAAATGATTGTGTTGGTGTGGCTGCTTTCAGAGCACAAACACCTGAATGGAGGGAGTAATTCTGTGTAAAACCCTCCAGGCAGTTGATTATGAATGAGGACGAGGTGGCGAGGCGGCCGAGGTGGCTTTTCCCCGTCGTTTTGTTTTATCAATGAATTTTACCATTGTACCAATATGAGGGGGGGTACGGTTGTGGCCTTGCTCCACCTACTGGCCGATCCCAGGAACCGGCTGATGGCGTGGAGCGTTTCTCCTCATGTCCTCTCTCCATCTCTACCCCCTCCCAGTTGGACGGTAACCTGGCCGATGCCAAGAGGCAGCTGCAGGACGAGATGCTGAGGCGGGTGGACGCCGAGAACCGCCTGCAGACGGTGAAAGAGGAGCTGGAGTTCCAGAAGAATCTCTACACCGAGGTCCGACTCCTCACCTTAAGCCTTTTTTCTGTATTTGTTTGTCTGCCAAATCATCCGTCCTACTTCTCATCTTCTCCACGAGATATCGATTCGCTTCCAAACACCTACTTGTTTTGTTCTGTTTCCCCCTTCAGATCCGTCCCATAGATGCTCTCTTTTTGTTCTTGCTTCTCACCTTTTTATTTTATCTGCAGTTTCTTGTTATATAAATATGACAAATTGATATAGTAAAAGAAGTCAAGTGTGGATGAAAACCGGCAACACACATGTTTTTCCATTTTTAATCGTAGGGATCAGGAGTCTCATAAAAGTCATCAGAGAAGAATATTTCTCTGCTGGAGGCCTGTGTAGGAATTACTGCACAGAAACTAATCACTGCAATTACATGATTTGACCTATGCAGGTGTCTGCAGAAACTTATACAAATTTAAATTCACGGATGAAGTTGTGGTATAATGAGAGAGTGAGAATCCAAGAGGCTGAAAGTGCGATTAAGACTTGACGGTCATCTCTAGCATCCAGGATCTCACATTTCTTCTTCCCCCCCCGTCCTGTGTCTGCAGGAGATGCGCGAGTCCAAGCGTCGGTACGACTCCCGCATGGTGGAGATCGACACCGGGCGGCAGAGGGACTTTGAGAGCAAGCTGGCCGACGCCCTGACGGAGATGCGAGCCCAGCAGGAGGAGCAGGTCGCCCTGTACAAGGCGGAGCTGGAGAAGACCTACAACTCCAAGGTGTGTGTGCATGTGTGCATGATAGGCCCGCATGCTGCTCTGTTGCCACCTAGAGGCCAAGATGCGATAGTTCCTTCATCAGGGGTAGTCTCAACAGCGTCTGTGCTTTTTTTTTTGCATTCGCAATTAACTTTAATGAGCTCCCCCGTTCACGATTCGGGTAATGTACAGCGTTCATCTAAACAAGCCGTGTCTCTGTTTGTCTCAGTGCATGAAATCACGTCTCTCGCCTTTCATCTACAACAGTGGTTTAGCAGCCATGGTCCTGGGGCACCGCTGCCCGGCGCGTTTTTAGATGTTTCCTCGCACCAACACACCTAATTCAAAGGAACGGGTCGTTATCAGCGTTTGGATGAAGAGCTGATTTGGTGCAGGGATGCATCTAAAACATGCAGGGCAGGAGTGCCCCAGGACTGGGGGGAAAAAACAAAAAAACACTGATCTACATAGGGGGAGGGGAATTATTTTAATAGGCATAACTAGTGTTTGTCCTGTGGGAATCTTAATGAGGGATAAACAGCATTTTTTTGTCATTAGAATTTACTTGTAAATGAAAGCGCAGCTAAACAGCTCTTTGTTTAGATTCCACTTGAGAAAACCTATTTTGGGAGTTTCAGTTTTTCAAATTAGATCTTAACACGCCAAGAAAGTCCTTTTCGGTCTCGTAAAGAGTTAAAGATTTCATTCAATCCGCTGGAGCGGTGGCTAATCCGTCCCGTAGCCTGTCAGACAGCATGTTTAGCGGGCGGCTCGGTGCAGTAAATCGCTGCCGATTGGCTGACTGGCGTGTCGTCCCTGTCCGTCAGCTGGAGAACGCCCGTCACTCGGCCGACAGGAACAGCCACTTGGTGGGCGCCGCCCACGAGGAGCTGCAGCAGTCCCGCGTCCGGATAGAGAGCATGTCCAGCCAGCTGAGCCAGCTGCAGAAACAGGTACACACACACACACACACACACACACACACACACACACACACACACACACACACACACACACACTGTCCATGCAGCCGCACGGAACACACATTACACATATTGGAACAGACAAGTATTTAAGATGAATTCAGGGGTGAAAATCCTTTTTATTGATTTCAAAGATGGTGGGAGGGATGCAATAAATAGTAGATTTTAAGGGGAGTTATGTCTGGAGGATGGGGGTGCATTGGGTAGAGCTGGTGCCTTATCGTAAAAAGGTCACAGGGTCAAGTCCTTGGACTGGAGCCTTTCTGTGTGGAGCTTCTGTTGAGGTTAATCAGTGACTCTAAATAGCCCGTGTGTGTGCACCATGATGGGGCACATACACCTGTAATGCAGGAGGATTGGCTCCAGCAGACCCCTGCAACCCCCTCTCTGGGGATTTTCACCTATACGTGAATTAAATAATTGATTTAATAATCAGGTTTTTAAATTGTCCAGGCCTAACTGATTAACCGTGTGTGTGTTTTCACCACGTCAGCTGAATTTGAGCGAGGCCAAGGTGCGGGAGCTGGAGGGGTCGCTGGCGAGGGACCGCGACCTGATGCGGCTGCGGCTGGACGACAAGGAGCGCGAGATGGCCGAGATCCGGGCCCGCATGCAGCAGCAGCTGGACGAGTACCAGGAGCTGCTGGACATCAAGCTGGCCCTGGACATGGAGATCAACGCCTACAGGAAGCTGCTGGAGGGAGAGGAGGAGAGGTGAGGCCGCGACAAAGAGGCGGTTCACGAACGGGTCGATGGAGAATCGAGTGTAGGCAAATGCTGAAGCTTCAGGAGCTGGTCCGGCGATGATTGACTCTCGCTCGCCTTGCATTATTCTCTCCATTGACTTTGAAAATTAAGGACAGATCAGCTGTAATTAGAAAACTGTGTCATGAATAAACACTTGGCTCACTCTGTCCCTGCACACACACACACATTTTCAGCATGCAGTACAATGCCTGCACACTTCCACGGTTTTTGGCCCCTTAACATCAAATAAAGGGAAACCCTAAGGTAGATGCATGAATACTTAGTTATTCCCAAGGGAAATTGAGGCAATCAGGCCTACAGTGATTTTTGCAGATGTGTGCTGCCCCTGTTGCTGTTTCACCATGACAATGTTCCCATGCACACTGCGATAAACACATGGTTTTCCAACTTTTGCAGCCCCAGTCTTTGACCCCGTCTTATCACTAAACATCAGTGTTTGGATCTCACTAATTCTCTTGTGGCTGCACGGCAACAAATCTCAGAGGTCAGGTTCTAAAATCTGATGGAAAAGGTTCACAGGAGAGCCCGTGTGTTTTGGAATGAGTCGGTCTCCTGGGTGTAATGTCAGATGTCTCCGTACATACCTCTGGACGCGATGTGTGTGTTTATTTTCCCGGGTATATGAAGCACACACACGAGTCAAAGTGACTGAACTGCAGCTTATTTTCAGCCTGCAAACGTCTGCACGAGAGGGTCAAGCTGTGAGTTTTTACTGTCTGTGTCCTTGTCGTCGTCCATCATCCGTCATCTGGCCAGGTCTGACTCAGCCCAGCTGCACGACCGTCAGTTTTTAAAATCAAGGCCTTTAGATTAATGTTCCCACAACCATGACACTATAAAACCCTGCAAAAAATGTTTTTCTTCACTAAGCGACTGACAAGAGTGACAGGTTTGGCTTTATTATGTCCTCACGGTTCAAGTCTCTACCTGTTGAAGTCTTTACTTATATCTGATCCTCTGTCCCCCCGCAGGCTGCGTCTGTCGCCCAGCCCCCCGCCCACCCGCGTGGTGGTGACGCGGACCTCCGACTCCAGCCACAGCCACGGCAGCCGCCTGGCGCAGGCCTCCAGCAGCAGCCGCAACTCGTCCGGCGCCGCCAGCACCAAGAAGCGCCGCCGCAACGACAGCGAGGCGTCCGCCACCGTGACCAGGACCCGCATCAGCCAGCAGGCCTCGGCCAGCGGGCGCATCACGGTGGACGAGGTCGACCTGGAGGGCAAGTTCATCCGCCTCAGCAACAAGGCCGACGAGGTGAGGGCGTCGCTCCCAGCCGGCGTTCCAGACCGTTTAACAAAATGTGCTGTCCTGTCCGTGTAGTCAAGTCCTTTTTTTTGTTTTTATAAAGCCCAAAAACTATGACAGCAACACAACATCCTCTGTCCTTAGACCTTTGTATCTTACAATGAAAAACTCCCTAAAACATCCCTTTTTAACGCAAATTAGAAGGAAGAGAAACAGGAGGACCCCTCCAAGCTACAGTAGATGTGCACAGGATGGAAAACAATAGATTTAGAACAGTAGAATTTAGAATAAGGTGTACGTGGAGGTTGAGGTGACAGGATCCATTGATTAATAAATCCAGACCCTGCAGCAACAGAAAACTCTTTGTAGTGGCTGCGTGTTCTGTTAATGAGAAAACACAAATTTAAATAATGACCAGTGGGTCCTGAGTGTTTCAGATGGAATAAAGTTACACAAGATACAATTATATCATCAAAACATAAACATGCATCTTGCTGTGACCTTTGACACCAGGTAATGTATGTGGAAGGAAAGGTGTAATTACGGTTCCCTCAGCCTCCACCTATCCACCCCTCAGAATAATGTTTTTATTAAAAGATAACAAAAAACATCTCTGTCTATCTTTGGTCATGTAGGACCAATCCCTGACCAACTGGCAGGTGAAGAGGCAGATCGGCAGCGGCAGCCCCATCGTCTACAAGTTTCCCCACAAGTTCATCCTGAAGGCTGGAGCCACCGTCACTGTGAGTTCCTGCTGCCGCTTTGCTCTAACTTCTTGTTTTCCTCCTTTCTGTAAATGGCGATTAATGGTCAGGCACATGAGCTCTCGCCGACCTTTGTGACCCTTTTTTTTTTCCTGTAGATCTGGGCTGCAGCTGGCGGCGGGAGCCACAACCCCCCCACTGACCTGGTGTGGAAGAACCAGAACTCCTGGGGCACCGGTGACCTTCTGCACACTATCCTCATCAGCGCCAACGGAGAGGTCTGACATCACAGTCGGTGCAAGTTATGTCTGTTTGTCCAACCACAAAACAACCCTGATCGATTTCTTTTTTTTTTTTTTTTTTTTTTTTTTAAACCTTATTCTGCACCAGGAAATGGCCATGAGAAAAGTCACACGCACTCTTTTCCAAGATGATGAAGATGATGAAGATATGGTAAATTCCTCTTCTGCTCATACATCTCTGAGATTAAATAATAATCAAGTAAATCTGTGCATCAGGAAACGTGTGTGTGTGTGTGTGTGTGTGTGTGTGTGTGTGTACCGCCCCCTGCAGGAGGCTCACACCACGTGCGGCGCCGACAACGAGTACAACCTGCGGAGCCGCACGGTGGTGTGCGGCTCCTGCGGGCAGACGACGGGCAGCGGGGGCGGCCTGTCCGAGGCCCTGGTGGGACATTCCTTCCTCATGGGCGGCGAGCGGCCCAGACAGGTACGGCACGGACACTTAACGGAACAGGAAACATCGATCCGACGCCGAGAAACGCTCAGACACAACTCTCATCCATCCCAAAGTGTTAATTTATCACAAACTATAAGAGAGAAACATAAGTTACCAAACAACACTTTTCCTTCTTTGCTGTAATATGAAATATAATCAATTTAGTAGTTTTATACATGCCAAACATTCCCAGAGATTTCAGAAACCAAATGATTAATCTATTGATCAAGACAGTAATCAGGAGATTAATCAATAATAATAAAAAAGCACTACATTCCCCATTTGCTTTGAATGGCTAAGTCCCGTCTTCTGCTAGGAGGTAATTATTTTCCGGCCTTCATCCTCACGGTTTTGATTTTTCTGCTGCTGGGATGAACAAACTGTGCAGCAGGATGTTTAGAAGTTGTGTTTGATGATGTGAAAACTATCTATTGTTAATAATTTACAGGTCTCTGATCATTAAAAAATTGATGAGAGTTTTCAAAAGTTTTTTTTTTTTTTTTTTTTTTTTTACAAAGCTCTGCAAACATGCTCATATTACTGTTTAAACAAAGGAGCACAAGTGTGTTCAATCAAAAATACCAAAAAAAGCAGCAGGTTTGACTGTAATACACATTCAGACTATTACAGAAGCAGTGCGCTGCTCTTTTCCTTGTGTGGTTCTATTTGCTCGGCGGTTCAGTGGAAAAACTATTACATAAAACAACTAAAAAGGACAGTCGACCACAGTAACCTTACTGAGTTCCACCAAACGGCAATTTCTTTGTTTGGCAAACTGTTGTCCTGTTTTCACAGTGTTAATATCCTTCTCCACATCTTAACGCCGCTCTGTGTCACCTCCTCCTGCAGGGTCGCATGAAGCCGGAGAGCTGCTCCGTCATGTGAGAGCCGCCGCGCCTGAAGCCTCCACCTCCTCCTGTAGCCACACAGGAGAATGACTTCCTCCTATTTGCGTTTTTTTTTATTTTTTTTTTTTATATAAAATCTTGTCCTGTCTTTTTTTTGTGTTCCAGATTAATCTGCAGGTTAGATTTGCTTTGAGGTTTTGGGAAAAGGGCCGCAGGACTTTTCATATCCAGCTTTTGAGTTTTTGTATATTCAAATGATGTTATTGCATGTGTGCCGTGCTGCCGCTTGTGCCGTTTTTTTTTTTTCGTTTTTTTCCTCGCACGCCTCACACACACACACACACACACACACACACACACCAAAGAGGCTCTATTGACCAGGGGTGTCACATTGAACGGAACCAGCTGTCAACACTCAACACGCACACAGCCAGTGACCCCCATCAGGATACCTGTGGGTGGGGGGGGTCCATTCTACAGCCATATAGATAACAGGAAGTTTAATCCTGTGGTGTTTTGTTAAATCATGTTTGTCGCCCAACAAATAGTTTATATAAAGTTTAGCTGTATCTTTATATTCTACGGATATATATTTTTCTTTAATTCTGAAAAGCTAGGTAGGCAGATTTTTCCACAGAAAGCCAAAGTGCTGCAAGCTCAGGGTGTTTCAGCATGTTCTGTCCAGTCTTTCCCACTCATGCCTTTAAGAGGAAAGAAAAAGAAAAAGCGTGCACCGTTCTCCATGTGGGTTTAGGTGAAATTGTTCGGCAGCTGTGTTGCACCCAGAGGAAAAAAAAATAATCATTTGAGATGAATATATAAACATGTGTTTTTTTTTCTTCACTTTTATTCACAGCTCGCGTCGAGAGAAATGTATTTGGTTGTGCTTTTTGCGGGAATAAGGAAGTATTTTGTCGGATAAGTTGAATGTACCCGGTCGACAGAGCGCGTGTCCTCTGGATGAAACGTATGTTTAAATGTGTCGCCTTAGTGTTTTCAGAGACATAGAACGGATATTGGGACTTTTTTCTACCTGGGGGATTTATCAGGGTTTGGTACTGTGTGTAAAGTCTTACTGACAGGTTCGTCATTATCCAGTATAACACTATACAGTATTTATAAGACTTCCTAGCAGTCAACACTACTTCTATGTAGTCGTTGCTGCTATTTACAGAGCACAAGAGGAGTTTCTGTAACATCGGAACAAGCTTTTTTTTTTTTTTCTTCTTACGGATTTTAATACAAATGTGCCTTCAGAGGACATAAAAGAATCTTTGCTCACATGCCTTATTTGGGTCTTGTGACTGTCAGACTTCCCCTGATTTGTGTTGCTCCTAAAAACTGGTCATATGGGCTTTTCTTTCTTTCTTTTTTTTTTCCTCTCAAGCTTTCTGGCTTCGCAAATCCCCGGCCATGATGTCGGGATCTGAGTGGGTTTGCAGGGTTTGTGTACCTTCATTTTTTTCCTACTTTCTGCTTCATGCGCTGCTTTTATGGAGGTAGATTTGTACTCTAGTCTGGCAGCTTTGAATCCTTTATACTCGAGAAAAAAAATCATATCAAAGCATTTACGGAAAATACTTGATGGCTGTTTTTTTGTTGTTTTTGTACTCAGTTGATGATATTTCTGCCAAAATAAATGTTTAGATTTTTTTTTTTATATTTTCATCCCCAAAGTGCCTTAAAAAGTCAATGACAATCGTTGAGAAATGGCCAGTTGCTAATATTTAGAAATGTATTTATCTCATAAGTAGATTTATGAGACGATATTACTGTATTTAATTAAGTAATAACTACTCAGCCCACTCATAACAGGTTAAAGGGTGTTTTCAGGGGTTTTGCAGAGGCCTTTCCAACTAAAAAGCATTTTAAAAAATGCTTCCTGCGCAACATATTTTCTTGTTTTACTGTTTACAGCTGCTCCTTAACATTTCTACACAATGTTAGTTCGTGTTTAACTGAGAACGGAGACACTCGGAGTTTGATTCAAGCCACAGATGTGTATAATAATAAAGAACACAACAGCAAACACGTGAAAGGCCTTTTGTGAAATCTCCAGCCCCTGAAATCGTGAAGGCCTCATGAATCATCTTAAGCACTTGAGGATTTAAAATTGTTCCGCAAAGGGATTTCTTGTTATGAGCCATTTAAAAGCCAAAGTTGTAATTAACTTGAAGTAGGATTTGTGTCTGAATCTATCACAACGATGCTGTTAACATTATGCAAAAGCCATTCAATGTAATGGATGTCTGCTTTTTTTTTTTTTTTTCCTTTTCTAAAGTACATAATGTGGAGTAAATTCTCTTTTGTTTTTTCCAGTGATTCCTTGTCGTCATTTCTTGTCATTGAAAAACCACTGAAGAAAAATGCAGCCATTTTATTTACATATATACACACATGTTCCCATGATTACATTCAACTATATATATATATCTATAAAAAGCTGAAGCTCTGTCTAAACACTACAGCATTTAAAGCGCGTTGAACATTCATTCCGGTACACAATGTTTTTTTTTTCTGGATATTTGGCACAATAAGGAAGTTCATTTGGTCCAGATTTGACTACAAGAGTAAAATATTTTTGAAATGACCTAAAAAAGACAAAACTAACATGTACAATTTAGAAAACTTGCCTTGTGATTCCCACTTTGATTATGGCTTATTTTTCACAACATGGAGAGTTTGTGCTTACTGACCTTTTTGCTTTCTATAAATGAGCAAATGTGTATATTCTTTGATCACAAAAAACGCATCCCAAACCCCCTTTAAAAACATGTTCATCTCAAAATAGGGCAGTTGTAGTTAGTGTGAAGAGAACAGTATATGTATATCTATATTTACAACATTTTCATCTGACAGCAGCAACAAGTGAGCCACACACATGTGTCTCTAAATGCCACGTTTTGGAAAAGGTATGAATTATTGTGTTAAAAAAAAAAAAAAAAAGTTCTTTCAGGTGGTAAACATGGTGAAGCGGCTCGACTTCTCCCGAATCCTGAACATCAGCGTAAACAGTAGAGAATGTTAAAATCTAGGAAATTAACATTTTAATGGCAGTATTTAGCTGTCTCTTTGTTTTGTTCTGTACGGTAGATGACTGTTTTAGTCAAGACATCCAAAGCTGCCCTTTAAAAAAAAATAAAAAGTTGGATTTTAAAGATGTTATTTTTACTTAAATTCAACCATAAAAGCAAAATGAAATAAACCAGACTGAAGTTTTTTTTTCCTTTAAACGTGCAGAACAGCTGATCAGTAGCAAGGGAAAAAAAAAGTGTGTGTGGGGGAAACTACAATGGCAGCACGTTCAGATGAGTTCAAACACAGAAAAAAAAAAAAGTTCCCGTGCTGCTTCCTTTTTGAAAACCGTGAAGTCTTCACATACCCCCCCACCCCCCACCGCGCCCCCCCACCCCCAGCGGAGGTGAATGCAGCGAAGGCCCCGCTGGCGTCGCCACAGCCCGTCCCCTCTCGCCGCGGCCCGCTGGCTCCCCGGCCTGGAGGACAAGTCCAGCACGGTGAGGTAAAGTACTGCTCTGGGCCACAGGGGGGCGCCGTTGAGCTGGGAGCAGGAGGGAAGAGGGGGGGGGGCATCCAGAGCAGACCATAGTTCCTCAGCGGGACGGACGCCTCTGCTGCTGCTGCTGCGTCTCTGACGTGTCAGAGCATCAAGTTTTCTCTTCCCTCTGCGAGCAAAAAGGCTGTGTGTGTGTGTGTGTGTGGTTGGGGGGGGGGGTCGAGGGGGAAGCAGAAAAGTAGGGGGAAACTGGCTCCTGCTGCAGCATCACTGAGGCGCCCTCCTCGGGGAGGGGGGGCGGCGGACCGGCGGCAGGTCGTAGTGTCCCGGGATGTGGCTGTTCACCGGCAGGTCGTAGTGGCTCTGGGGGTCCTCCAGAGGGGCGTGGCCCAGGGAGCTCTGACGCTCTGGGGAGGGGGGGGGGGGGGGCGAGGAAAAAAGACAGAAACCAGACAGGCCAGAGTCAGACGGGGAGAAGATGATCTTTATACCAGAGCTTCCTCGGGGTCCCTGAGGTCGATTTAAAACCCTTGAGCACATTTTTTAATGCCACATAGAACTCAATAAGACTGAGTTCACATATAATCACCACCAGTGGTGTCAATTCACTTCTGAGGCGAGGTACAGGTCAAAAGCTTTAATACGGTTTCCAGTTTTTTTTTTAATTTGCGTAGTTTAATGTCTCATGTGACTGATGATGATCTGATTTGGACTCCTGACTAACTAGGTGTAGATCGTCCGGTTCTGCATAGCTGGAGAACTAAAGAAAAGACCCATTAAACAGTAAAATTGGATCAACTTTCCCGACTTAATTTATGTCCATTACTGCAGAAAAGCTGAAAATCTTAGTTGTAACTATTACTTAATTCCTGAATTTTGTGCTTTTCCCTTTTTTAGGCCGGGTACTTATTTTTTTTTTTTACCATTTTACCATATATATATATATATATATATATGGGTCTAACAAATTGTAGGAAGTTGGACGGCCTGAATTTCAATAAAATGCATCCTCTCAAGGTTTTGGCCACTAGTGTATGGTAAGTATTGTACTGTTAAAGTTAACATTTACTGAGTAAAAAGAGCCCTATTCACACAACGTAGAGTCCAACTAGTAAATTCACTGATAAACAACTAGAACTCTGGACACACCAGTGATGTTTTCTCCTCATATTTTAATGCGATTGTTTTTTTTTCTAACTTTAAAAGCCCTAATTAGAATAAAATGTGTCTGCTATAGTCCAGGTATGGTGAGTGCCACACATTGCTGTACCCATACAATGCCTATGAATCACTGAATGGTTTGACTCCTCAGTTTATCTCAGATCTTTAATCCTATATACAGTATACGACCCTGCTCGCTCTTTGAGATTCAGCATCTTCTGTTTGGTGGACAGAGCTTTTGAAATAAGGCCCGAGAAACTTACTCTTTTAGTAATAACTTTTATTCTCTTGATGCTGCGTTTTTACTTGTATTTATTTATGTGTTTAACAAATAAAGTTATCATTAGAGGTATGATGGAAAACCAACAGGGAGAATATGGCCTAGAATATCTACAATCTATTATATTGTGATAGAGCTGCAATGATTAAATGACAATGGCAGCTGTTTAAATAATGAAGTTACTGTTTAAGTCAATTCTCGCCATATTAGACCATAAGATTGGAAGGATTCAGTGAACTTGAACTAGACGCCACCAGTCTGCTTTCCTGGAGCTCGCTTTGCATATCCAAATTTAATCAGGCAAGAACGTATTACACAACCTTTATTACATTACACAGGCAAATCTGACTGAACGCTTGTGTTTTTTCAGCATTAACCACAGTCTTGTACTTTCATTAATGTCTGTTGTAGATGGAATAAAGTGTCATTCTCATTCACTTTTTCCTCACCCAAAGGTTTCAAGTGTTACACTGGTGATAATCTTCATTAGAGGGAAAACAGTGATATGGAATTTGATTCTCCTGAACTTTGACCTCTTGAACCGGCTGGACACTGATGCATTGTGGTGTCTAATCTAGGGGAAAGCAGAGGTCATATAAGAACATCCTGGGCCACCCTGAGCTTTCCTCTTTCCTGCTTCTCTCCGTCTTCCCTTCAGTCCGTTTCTGTGTTTCCGTGTAAACAGTTGTTTTTTTTTTATCAGGCTGCCGTGAGGAAGTCTGTGCCCCCATCTGTTAGCCAGGCCACGAGCACAAGGTTCTACTTTAAAGTGAGTTTCGACTTTAAAGTGAATATTCTTTCAATTACTGAAAAGAAAAAAAAAAACATTCTTGTTCTTTCTCAGGAAAAAATAAGATACGCAAAATGTGATTTTGATTTTTTATTTTACACTGGTTGACCTTTAAGTTTGTTTGTGTGTGTGTGTGTGTGTGTGTGTGTGTGTGTGTGTGTGTGTGTGTGTGTAATGAAACTCAGACGTACAGCACGTTGTTTCCGATGGAGTACACGTGTTTAATGTTAATGTTTAAATGTTGATTCTTGTCATCTTCTCTTTCATATTAAGAGCTGGAAAATTATCCTCTATTTTAAAATGGTAAAAATCATTAGTGTGTTGGTCCTGTAGGGAAGTGGTTCTCAATGTGGGGCAAAAAATGGGAATAATATAGTCCATCCATAAGTAACACAATGACATTTTTGCCATGGTTTCATTCCCCTTTTCAATAGCTAAAAGTAAAAATCTTATCAGATGGTGGCCCCTGGGATAAAATCGTATCGATTGGCGGGACTGTGGTTTAATCCGCATCAGTTTACGCCGCTCACCTCTGCGTAAGGTGGCCGTGCTGAACGGCGGCGGGCTGATCTCGGTGTACGCCCGCTCCCGGGGCACGGCCGACTTCATCTCCATGTAGCTGCTCTCGGGGGGGCAGAAGGGCAGGCCGGGCAGGTCCTTGATGGTGGCGTACGGGTTCTCGCTGTTCAGGGAGCTGCTGCTCACCGCCACCACGTCCTTCAGCTCTGTCGCCGTGCAGGGGGAGAGAGAAAAGGATCTAAATCTTATTCATGAAAGTCAAACATTTGCAGCTTTAGCTGGTTTAAACGGTCACATCACATACTCACCTGGCGATTATGAGGAAAGTTGAAGGCCTAATTAGGCCCAGTTGTGCGAACATGCTAACGTTTTGGTGGTAAACCGTTTACCACACTCGTCATCTTATTTTGGTGCGTCTCTCATTTGCTAATAAGCCTTAAACCCAAAATACAGCTGAGGTCGATGACAGGAATGTCAGATGTTTAGCGATAAACCAAATATTTGCCACATCCATCATGGGCTATGGTGGTGAACACAATAAAATTAGACCTTCAGAAGAATTGAAATGACAATATATCTTCATGGGGCCCGCGGATGTCTGCGGTGGATTTTATGGTAAACCGGTGTAAACAGCAGAACTGGAGTTATGGGTACTCGCGAGGAATGTTTCGGATTAAACTAATCACAGTTTCAGGTCTATATCAATTTGCTTCATGAATGAAGAAGGAATAAAAGTATCCTTAAAAACAAGTTCAAAAGCTCAAAGTGTCCGCACCTACTCTGGTAGCATCACCTTGTTTTAGTTTGGTGCTCCTGCTGCTTTATATAAAAGTGTGAGAAGGAGGATGAAAACGGGGCGATAAACTACCTTTGTTGTAATATTTTCCGAGGCTGGCACTGTAGCTGTAGCTCCGATCGATTCCAAAAGCTCCTGTAAACCATAAAAAGACAAATTCTGTCATTTATGGCAAACTAATCGTGTGCAGACGCAATATCTGGGAAACATGCAACGCTTTCACTGCACGTCTGTCTTGAATTTCTCCACATTCACAATCCCTCTGTCGTGTATTTTTACATCTGGTATATCAAGCTGTTTCCAATACAGGTATTTTCACACTGGGCACACTGATGTTCTTTCCTTATTTAAAAGTCCTATAATAATATATATTATGTATATATATATATGTATTGGTTTTAAGGACCAAGGGTCACCTTAATTTAGTTTGACATCTCCTTTGTTGAAATTCTCTCTTAGTGTCATTATTTTAATGAGCCTCGCCTCTGATTGGCTGATTTGGATTGAGTGGGAAGTGACATCACAGATTTCCTGACTCCACAGTTTCTGAACACAGGCTGCGTTTGTCTCTGTGTGGATGTGGATTATATAACAAGTAGATCTTCCTATAATAAAAAAAAGCAATTAAAATCCCGCTGTTTTATGATTTGAAGGCCAAACATTTAAAAACAGATAATAGTCTCTCTCCTGAAATATTCTTCAGGAGGTGACAAAATTTCGATTATCACGGGACATTACAGCTCAGAATGAGTACTTGTGATGCGTTAGCAGGAGGTTACTGAGGTTAAATTCGCGACAGCGACGTTTAATTTTTTTTTACAGATTATTTAAATATCTGCAGCCAGGACGTCAGGAAACCAACGATTTACTTTTATAAGCCTGTAAATGTTTATCCACTCATTTCACTCTACAGCCCGCGTGTCTCTCTCTTTCTGCGTGAAGTGTGGATGAAGTGTGTGCATGAGGACGGACCCGAGTCTTTGCGCGGCTCGTGGTGCTTCCAGTCCGCCGGCAGGGTGGCGTTGCTCTCCACGCCGAACAGGCCTCGCCTCTCCCGCTCCATGTTCTTCACGCTGCAGAACAGCTGGTTGTTGGTGTTCTGGGAAGAATAATATACCGATCACAACACATCAACACAGAGAAAATGTAAGAAAAGTTTTAAAAACCAGGACGTTTGTTTCACCTTGATGGTGCGGTCGTGGTTGTTGGGCAGGTGCGGCAGCGGCGGCCGGCTCTGGCTCAGCGTGTGGTAGCTGGGGTTGGAATAGTAGTGGTGGTAACTGTGAGGAACATCTGTAGGGGCCAAAAAAACAAACAGGAAATCATGTCTGCTGCTATTGAATTACCTCAAGGGTAATGAAATGTGTCACGGCGGGGCGCTCGTAACGAAGACGCAGCAGCGAGACGCCGCCAAAATCCCATTATGCTCAAACTACGACAGATTCCTGCGTCTCTGCATCACGACATGTTCCAACCTGATGTTTACTGGTCACCGTTCTTAATTGTTTTCACTCTTTTTCTCTGCTTTCCCACAAAGGTTTATGGGAATTATGATCTCATGTTTGTTTGAGCCACACCTCAAAAAAAAAAAGGTTGGCACTAGAAATATTAGAGGCTGTTGAGCTCACTTTTTTTTAACGTCTAATTAAAAAAAAAAAAAAAAAACGAAATATGGGTCAGTGAGAAATCATGTTATTTTTTGTTTTTTTTTAGTTATAAGCAATATTCAGGTCCCCCAAAATGTAAGTTTTGTGTTTATATTGTTTTTTTCATTTAAAAGTTCATTTGTATAATAAATAAAAGAAAATAATCATGATTTTTACTAAAAAAATATGTGAAAAGGATTTTTTACTGCTTTATTCTCCTTATTATCTTTGTTCTGACCTTTAATGGGCCATGCATCATTTAAACAGTGGATTCAAGTAATTAGTACACAACTAGAATATTTTTGTTTCATAGCGTCCTTGTAATAAGTGTGTTTATAAGATGCTTTTTAGCGTTATTATCTGTTAATTCTAAAATAACTATTTATAAAAAACAGTTTGTAGCAAGCAACAACACCTTATAAGGGCTAAAAAATCCTTAATTAGCATTTGCACCTTTGAACCAAAGCTTACTACATGCACCTTAATGACAGTGCTGAGTTTTTTGTTCTCATATTGCACAGCCGTACCTGGGATGGCGTACTCAGAGTTGACCGTGCGGCTGGTGGAGAAGGAGACGGTGGGCGTGTTGTTCTGCTTGTCCTTCTGCCGGCGGCGGTACAGCAGCAGGAGAGCCAGCAGCAGCACCACCAGGATGACGAGCACCACGATGCCGCCGATGGCCCCCCACGACTCCCTCTCCCCGGGGGGGAGGGGCACCATCACGCTGCCCGACTGGTCCGACGAGTCTGCGAGGGGGGAAAAAAAAAGAGAGAGAACTCGAGTATGGCAACTGGAGCAGCTCTTAATTATCTTTCCACCTCCAGGATGGAAACAAGCAGGAGAAAATGGGTCACTTCCATCATTCCGATTCACAAATGGAATATTGAGGCAGACCCATTATTTTCTGAGATCATCAATTTTGCAGAAGTGGCAGATTGAAGGTCACTGTATTAATTCCTGTATTTATGACAAATCCTATGTATTTTTTTACCATGTTTACAGTCATCTCCAGTTTCACAGACGCAGTCGCCAGTAAACCGGTTGCAGATGGAGTTGGTTGGACAGGAGCAGGTCTGAGTACAGAACGCGCCGAAACGTCCTGGACTGCACGCTGGAAAACACAGTAAATACAACGTCCAAGGATTTATCTGCGCTGCAAGTAACCCACCAGATTTAAATCATGCGAGTTTACGTCAAAAGGCTACTCTATTTTAAAGAGAAATAATAAAGTGTACATGTGTTCAGCAGAGTGATAACACTCGAGAGGCCCTTCAGTAAAGCTGTCAGGACCTGGGTGGTGATAACAGTCTTTTTGTAGTCAACACAGCAGTAATTTAATATCACGACAGGGCTTCTTGGATGTCGTGGCGCAATTTCTGCAGCAATTTATCCATCCTGCCACGGTCACGTTTCCTAGTCGGTCGATGCGCGGCAAACACAACGTGTTCGGTCCAAATAATAATAATAATAATAATAATAATGATGATGCGCTTTTCTCGCCGAAGGACAATGTCACACTCACGTATGGAGCAGTCGGTCGCCGTCCAGCCGGGCAAACATTCACAGTGGCCGTCGCGGTGGTCGCATGTGGAGTTGTTGGCACAGCTGACGCACACCTCAGAGCACTGCTTGCCATAATAGCCAGCTGGACAAACTGTTAATGCACACACACACACACACACACACGCACAATGGAACCTGTGTTATGACCTGAGCGAGCTTATATGGGAAATAATGCAGCATATTCCTGTAACATGATGATGATGATTTCAGGACCTCCAAAGTCTAAGAATTGGTATTTTAAGATAGTATTTTTCGCTCCTGAAACATTCTTCCATGCAAATGACAAATCTTAGATTATAATTAAAGCTTTATAAAGCAGATATTTATGTAGCTGCAGCCATAATACTCCTGTAACATGTTATCCCTGATTGGAATCAGCAGACAGTAACTGTGTTCAGTTCCTACGTGTCTGTAGGCTGCAGGTTTTAATATCAACCTTGATCACAGTTGGGTCCAGTGTATCCAGGAAGACAATCACACTCCCCAGTCACGTGGTGGCAGCGGTATGACTGGCCACAGGACGGACAGGACATGCTACACTGGTCTCCGTGCATCCCAGCTCTGCATTCTGTCAGACGGGGACACAAAGAGACGATGCCGATTGCAGGCGTCACACAGCGGATCATTTTGTGGAGATCACATTCTCCGCCCCCGCTAACGTCACTCACTGTTCTGACAGGTAGCTCCCCAGTAGCCCGGACGACACACGCATAAGCCGCTCTCCCTCAGGCACGTGTCGCTGTTGGGGCAATGCTTGAAACAGGTCTGGTTACAGTGGCGGCCCCACAGGCCCTCCGAGCACGGCTCGTTGCAGCGGGGACCTGCAGGAAAAAATGACAGTCCACAGCAGTGGAGTGTACTGTAAGGATGCAAGTATGAATGTAGGAAAAGGATAAAATCAGATTATTTGATTACTGTTAGTGAATTAAAACTACAATATTGCAACATATCATTTTAGGGACAAAACATCTCATCTCAAACATCTCATTGTGCCTGACTTTTACCCCATTTCACGTTTAATGAAACGTTTGTGAAGTAACTCGTAATAACGATCACGTAGCAGAGGACCGCACAGAACAATTTCTGTCCAGGAAATATATTAAATGTAAATTCTGAAGTCTCCCATAGTAGAAAGTATTTAGGAAACTATTTTAAATTTTTACTTTGGTATATGAATTGATTAAAAAAAACTCAGCTACATCCCTCTTTTGCATGAAAAATCCAACACAGCGGACAAACAATAATCAAACATTGACAATCTAAACTGGATAAAATGAAGTTGATAATCACCAGAGACTGGAAAGGTTTGCATTTAGTTAAAAGTTAATTTCATGTAAAAAATTGTTATTCAAAATTGTTATTGCTAGTGTGACGCAATCCAACTTTCCTTTCCTTTATTAGCGGCTTTCCTTTAACAAGAGGATGTTCGCTATCATTATTTGCCATTGCAATTGATCCACTTTCCATTCCCTTAGGAGTTCATCGCTTTTTAATGGTATCTACAGAATATTTTCTTTTGATAATATTCAGTCATAAAACCATGGAGAGACACTTGCAGTAGTCATTACATAAAAAGCCTCTAGGATGCTTATTAACATCATTATGCATTAATTGTAATTTATAACAACTAATAAAATAGTTTCTAACAAGCTGAACAAAACCTTATTAAGCTGATAAAATCCTTAAAAAGGGACAAATTGAATACTATTTGAAGTTAATGGTAAAAAAAAAAAAATCTGCCAAACCACCAATGGTCCTTTAAGGTGGGGAACGGTGCAATCAGATTGAAAGGGAGCGAGCATGGCTGAGAACCTGTGGCTCTGCCCTATCAGCGAGGCCGAAGCCGAGCAGGCGGCGGCGGCGCGAGGACGTCATCACTTACCCGACCAGCCTGGCCGGCAGTGGCACTCCCCGGTGGCGGCCTGGCAGCCGTCGGCGTGAACACAATCACACCTCTTCAGGCAGCCTGGCCCGAACGTGTCCATCTGCACATGTGAACAAATGCCAACAGGCAGAGAATTGTCAGGGGAATCTCTTCTTCAACCTTCAGCCAGCTCAGTCGGAGTCGGACAGAGAGAGAGAAAAAAAAAAAAGGAAATACTACACTGGCAGTGTTGTAGTATAGACAGCCTGGTGGTGGTTTGGCACGGAAAACACAGGAGAAATACACGTCCAACAATGGAGATTAAAGCATACAGAGAGTGAGGTAAAGGATGAAATGCTGGGACAGCATGTCTACAGGCTGACGTGTTGTGTATAATTATCACACTTGTGATTCGTGCACTAGTCTTATCACAGATAACGACTCATTTGTCCTGTTGGCTCGACATAGAATAAACATATAGTCCATTTTTCCTCATCTTCTAATCTTGGTGTTATTTTAGAAAGTGTCATGTGTTTTTATGCGGCAAATCCAGGACATTTGTTGTAGCTTTGGGAGACAAACAGAGAAGTAGTGGCAGGATGGCTCCATATCTATCAAAGTGACGTGTGTTTAATGCTATTTATATATATTTTATTATTTTAGTTGTTCTGCATTTTTGGAGATGACTGGCTGTAATGTTACCCACATTTCCATTTATTATAATCATAATCATCTCTCTGTACAGATAAATACAATGGATTAAATTTGGGATATACTGATTTGTTATTATCTGATGATTCTGAATATCACCTTGGAAACTCAGCTAAACGGGGGTCTTACGGTGTGTTCAGGCACTCACCGGGCACGGCTGGTCGCAGCGCGGCCCCTGCCAGCCGGCCGTGCAGGCGCAGGATCCATCTGCAGGGTTGCATTTCGCCCCGTTGGCACAGTGGCAGGTGGCGTTGCATCCTGGGCCCCAGGTTCCCTCGGCGCAGGGGGTCGAACAGACCGGCCCTCGCCAGCCTGTGGACACATGAGGCACCGTCAGCCGTGGTAAACCGGTTACATGGTTGATAAATAAAAAAAAAAAAGGGCTTGTCGACGGTCTGTATCTGCATCTCTGTGTAATTGTATTATTTTTTTACCCTCTTTGCAGAAGCACACCCCATCGATCGGGGAGCAGTCGACAAAGTTCTCACAGGAGCACTCGAGGGAGCAGTTCTTGCCATAGGTGCCACTTTTGCATGGACTCTCACAGTGGGGCCCCTAAGGGGAAAAAAATAAAGCCTATTACCTTGAAGTGTAAACCCTGCACGGGCGGCTGGGCGAGATACCGACAATGCACGTGATCTGTTAGGAGCCAGACCCCTGCACTCACCGTGTACCCCGGGGCGCAGAGGCACTGGCCGGTGGCGCTGTCGCACACCCCGCCGTTCACACACAGACACGGCTCCAAGCAACCGTGACCGTAGAAACCGTGTGCGCAGGTCTCGTTACAGTAAAGCCCCGCCCACCCCGGCTGGCAGGTGCACTCTCCTTTCATTGGGTGGCAGCTGGTCGATGAAAGTGGAAAGCGATTTGATTAAAATCATGACAAAAAAACACAGGAAAACACATGGAAAATACATAAACTACATCTATAATTCATTTCTGTAAGCTGTGAACATGTAGTGTAAATGCTCTCACAGGTCTGTGGGTATTTGTAGTGAGTGTGTTACAGCCTGTACCCACCCACACAGTCCTGAGGAAAGGCTTCATCAAGTAAAAAAATAATGTGTGGTTTTATCATTTGGGCCTTTAACAGCAACAAAATGTTCATGCTGCTGCATATACAAGATGAGATAATACTAGGATAATTAACTTCATTCTACTAAATTAAAACTACCAATTGCTAATTGAGTTATAGCCTGTTTCACCTCTTTCAGTTTCATGAAGGAATTTAACAAATTTTAGAGGTTTAAGGATAATTCTGACCACAGTTTATGGGTTGCAAGTCGCCCGGTAGCTGGTGTTATCCCGGTCTAAAAAGGGATAACCACCTGCAGCAGTTAACAGATATCCTCCCAGACGTTTTTATGGACGCACACATGTCGACACTGAGCTCTTCAGGCCAACCAGCATGAGGCTAATTGTTTTTTTTTGTTTAATTTTATTGGTTTCAACTTTGAACAATAGCCAAGTCAGAAATTATACCCAGTTGGCCAATCACATGGTTCGCTGCAGCTGAACGGATAATGGGAGGGGGGGTCAGAACGTGTCTGTGAGTTCTGGATTTGAAGGCCTGATATGAAGCTGGTATGTTGAAAATATACTTAAACAAATCCTAAAAGGTGAGATTTAGACTTTATTTGGATGTTTCTATAAGTCTGATAATAAAATGGCAGAATGCATACATTTTGGTTCAGCATGTGAGGCCTGCAGGATATTCTTGGATTGAAGTTGGACTTGGAGCTTGCTGTTTATCTCCTGCTAACTTTGTTTTTCTGTCATATCTAAATGTGTTTTAACATTAGTGTGTGTTTTGATATGTTGCTTTGGTAAAGTTGCCATGATTTATGGCTGTGCTGGCTGTGGTCAGGGCGACACGGTGGTGCGGTGGGTAGCACTGTTGCCTCACAGCAAGAAGGTCGCAGGTTCAAGACCCGCCTTGGGCCTGGGTCTGGGGCCTTTCTGTGTGGAGTTTGCATGTTCTCCCCGTGTCTGCGTGGGTTTTCACCGGGTACTCCGGTTTCCTCCCACAATACAAAAAACATGCTCAGGTTAATTGGTAAACTCTAAATTGCCCATAGGTGTGAGTGTGAGAGTGAATGGTGTGTGAATGGTGTGTGTGCCCCACGATTGGCTGGCGACCATCTGGGGTGTATCCCTGCCTCTCGCCTTAACGCGCTGGGATAGGCTCCAGCAGACCCCTGCGACCCCGAAAGGGAATAAGCGGGATAGACAATGGATGGATGGATGGATGGCTGTGGTCATTAGCTTTGCTACACTGACTGTGGTTATTTTTCCTTTCCGCTGCTGTAAGTGGCTTACTATGTTGTTTATAAAAACAGTAATTTGTAGTTGTCTGTTGTAGTGGTTTGATAGCTTGCACGTGTAGGGCAGGAGGAGAAAAGCAGAAAAGGAGGGCCAGTGGTTAAGCCTTCCATGCCTGATCATCAAAGTTGCGTACCCCTGCTTTATGTGCCCATTTCAGAAGTGTATCCTGCTCTCTTTGGATTAGTTAAATGCATCAAAATAAATGCGAGAGGAATAATAATTTAGTGAAATGGGCTAAGATCTATAGTATATGAAGCTACTAGTTAGCTCATAAAAACGCATCCCAGTAGCTCTGCTCTTTGAAGTTTAACTAGCATCACCAATGAGATGATTAAATTCAGCCCTCAGCTTCGCTCGGAGAAATGTTTCCAGAGCGCAAATCTTCTCCAGACACCCACTCACCTGAGTGTGTGTTTGTCTTGGCAGAGGCACGAGCGCTCGCAGTGCATGCCGTATTTGCCGTGAGCACACATCCTGTCTCTGCACTGCGGGCCGCTGAAGCCCGGCTCGCACAGGCAGCCGCCGTCGATGTTGTAGCAGCGGGCGCCGTTGGCGCAGTCGCACACGCCTTTGCAGTCCTGACCGTACGAGCCCACGGCGCACTCCTCGTTGCACCTGGGGACGGAGGAGAGGGAAAGGTTGCATGGGTGCACGGAGGAGCTGAGCAAATAGGAAGCGATGCAGAGGTCTGTTAATTCAATCAAGAGCCACGAACCCAATCTTGACATCCATTCTGTTTTGTGGTTAAACTGACAGCTGTTTTAAAGAAGACTTTACCAGATAGGCCCTATAGGAGGGCCCCCATGGACAAAGGAAAAGCACATGCAGACATATAAGCCGCACTTTCACACATTCCAACGTACACATTCACATGTACACACCTGTTACCAGTGAAGCCTTTGGCACACTGGCACTGTCCAGTTTCAGGGTCACATTTGCCCCTGTTGTGGCAAACGCACTCCTCTGCACAGTTTGGGCCAAATCTTTCCTCCGGACAACGCTCTGTGCAAACCTCCCCCTGCACAGTTATATAAGAAAAACACACACTCAAGAGGGATGAAGATAAAATGCACAAATGAAAGTGGATGAAAAAAAAAACTAGGGGGGGGGATTAACGGGTTACGTTGCCCTCCTGTGGGACTCGTCTTGCGAATTTGCCTTCCAAAAAAACAAAGACTTCTCATGATGTTTTTTTCACATAACTGGAAAACCTTGCATCTGTGTGTCTGCAGACATGACAGGTTGCTTTCAAAATAAGTCAGTGTTTAAGAGGAGGGAAAAAAAAATTTGGATTCCTCGTCCAAATCTGTGAGCCAGCTGGAACAGAACACACGAGCCGAGGCTGGAGTTAAAATCTGGCGACCTCCGCAGATAGCGGCAGAGTCGGCGTGGGCTTCGATTTAAAAAAAAAAAAAAAAAAGACGTACCGTCCATCCGGGGGGGCAAGCGCAGATCCCTTTGCCCCTGCAGATCCCACCGTTTTGACAGGGGCATCGTGCCTGGCACTTCCTCGGACACGCCTTCTCACAGCTGGGGAAAAAGGATGGAGGAGTGGATGCTTGATAACAGCATAATAGACCAGTTCAGTCAGAAACAGTCCATGTGTCCAGGGACATTCCTGAGGACTTGAGTCAATATTTTACTCTATAGTGAGAGTGCAGAATGCTTTAAAACATCAGCACAAAGCTCGAGATATTGATGTCACCACTTTTCACAGCCTATAAATATGGATAGGAAGGAAAGTAGTTTAAAAAAAATATATAAACAGCAACTCCCTTATTTCTACAGGACTTGGCCTCGTGGCTGTGATCTTTTTATGGAAATCATCAGCACGGTTGGAACGTGTCTTCGACCAATCAGATTCCTTGGCTGAAACCACTTGTTGTGCAGCTCAGTGTGAGGATATATTATATTTTCTAATGCATCCCGGAGGCGAGATAACATGGATAGACTTCAAATAGACACAATTCATCAAGGAGCTTCGTCCCATAATCACCGTTGCCAAGAGCCCTTTTAGATTTAGCTCAAAGTGGTTGTGCTTTTGCATTGGCAGTATAAGAGTTTCCACTAATATCTAGCAAAGAGCAAGAGTTTTAATTCCTTACTTATCCTCTGGGGCATCTAAAATACAGGGTGTAACAGATGATTCACAGTGTACTGAAGTACATCAGGGTTTTTTTTTCCATTTTATAAAAGTATTTGTGGAAACAAAAATAACACGGCGGGATCGCTGCCAGACAAGACCTCCTGAGAGAAAATTAAGATAATGAAGGATCATGTGTCTTTATATGAAATAACGAACAAACATCTCTCAGCTCTTAAAATGTCTCGCATCAAAAACAAAATAACTTTTTACAGATTACATTGTCAACTTCCATGAGCGTGTAACATGCGGTTAAACCCCCCCCCCCCCCACCTTCCAGCTTCACATTCCCTGGCTTGGACGACCTTCACTGTGAATGACGTGTGTGCACATGCTCACACTTGAAGGCTGTTTTCACATTCATAAGCCGGAGCAGAGGAACGTTTCCCTGTGCGCATCAAGAAAACAGTAATAGAGTTATAGCCTCAGAGCACGATTTGTGACATCACAATTACGCCGAAGCCGGTCCGGTATGCGAGCAGACTGTACGGTACACGGAGAACAGACGATTCAGTGAAGTAAGAGACAGACTAGTTCAACCTTAAAAAGAAAATCGTTTGCATAATCACAGTTCTTGATCTAGATTTCAATGAGGTGGATGCTGGAAAAAAACATAGCTAGACTTTAAAATATAATTTAAAGAAAAGTATACATTTACATCTTCTGGATTTTCTCTGGATCTCTAGAAAGAACAGATCATTGTCTCTTTGATATTGATGATCCTCGACGCGTTTCACCTATGCCTCGTTCCACACCTGCCTCCCATCACTCATTAGTTCTTTGTGTATTTATGCCCTGTTTTTGGTTTCAGTCCACGTCCAATCGGCTGTGATGTTTCGTGTGCCTCTGTGCGTTATCTGCATGTTTCCCAGGCGTCCCTGAGCACTCGTAAGTTCCCGTTCTGTTGTGTTTGTTTTTTGGTTTGCACCGTTTTTTGCTCTCCTCTCTGTATTTGCAACAGATAAATGTGAAAACCGCTTTCGATTTGTCAAATTCTGCACAGCAAAATCCAAACATCCTTATAAATGACAACAGGCCAAACATTTTTTTTACGTAAGGGGCCTTTTTTTTGGTGCACTAATATATTTAATAACATTATGGGCTGCATCTCCTCGAAAATGTGTTTGGTGGAGCTCTTACAAAGTGCCGGTGAATCCGTCCCGACAGACGCACTCTCCCGTTGCTTTATCGCAGGATCCTCCGGTGCCACACTGGCACCTCTGCAGGCAGCCCTTCCCGAAGGTGCCGGCGGGACAGGACTCTTCACAGTGGCGTCCGATGTAGCCCGGAAGACACTGGCAACCGCCCTTGACGGGGTCGCAGAGAGCCCCGTTCTCACACTTGCACTGCTGGCTGCAGCCCTGGCCCCACTGTTTGTCACTACAGGCTGAAAGGTAAAACGACAAAGATGAATTATGACTTTAAATACTATTGGGTTGGTTTATTTGCCATTAAAGAAAAAAAAATAAAATCTTTTCCTGTGAAAACGACACACGTCAAATAACACGGTCTAAAATTACACTCCTGCAGTTTAACAGCTACACACTGTCGCTCCAGGGAGGATCTCACTTTTGCTGCCCACATTTTCCAGTGATTCAAACCAGTCAACTTCCAGTAATACAGTGCGCCTGCTTCTCTAAACACTGAGTCAAACCTGCTCTGCCTGCAAGGTAATAAAAACACTGGAGCAAAATAACATTAAACACGATTTGTGAACTTGCATACAGTGCAAATTTAGTTTTTTTTTTTTTTTTTCAGTCATTCACTTTTCTTCCCATGCACTGTGGTGTACGGAGTACTACATGATGTCATTAAAAACAAATACACAAAACGAGATTTGATTACATTTTGCAGCGTGGGCATGAAAAGCAGAACCGGGTGCCTGGGGATGACACAACGTCTCTACGGCGCAGTCATGCTTCCTTGTCCAAATCTGCCCCTTTAGCTCCAGGGGTGTCGCTTTACCGGGCGAAAGGTTGGAACTGGCAGGCGGATTTGCATGGAGCTCACAAGACGGACGAGTCTGAAATGGTTAATTTTTACAGAAGCCCGAGGATTAGCCCCGGGGGTGGTTAGCGTGCACTGGCGATTCGCACAAGGTTTGGATTTCAGTTCACGGTTTGGGAGAGATCCGTCCGCTGGGCCGCGTTATCGCGCTGCAAGATTGGTCATGCGTGCATTCTTTAGATTTCTCATCAATAACTCCAGCGGGCCTAGGACACCACGGGGAGGAGGCGACATCCGATACGGCTGACATCACTAACGGATGGGCGTCCGTTACCTTCTCCCAAGCTAAATATGGTTCCCACGATTTCACGCCGACCTCCATGAATCATCCAACGGTGACCGGACGACATTTACAATCAACCATTCTCTGAGGCCTGAGGGACGTCACACGTGTCCTAGTTTTTTCCCCCTCTTACCTTTGCCTCTGCAGCACATTATGCTTTTCTTTGGAAAAAAAAAAAAAGCACTTGGGCCGCCTTGACGATTACACAGAGAGCGCAGAGCCAAATTTGGCTCGGAGCGAGGCGCGCTGCCGTGTTTATTGCAATAAGTCGGCGCAGGAACCTCGGCCTCTTCTGTTTAAACGAATCCTAACTTCACTTGTTCTCTGTGTGGGCATTGGAGAGCGGGGTCTGTCACGTTGAGTAATGAGAAACTCGGCTGCAACAGCGAATTCAGTTTACACAGACGCTGTCCAGGACGGCAAAGGGGAGATTTACTCAAGGGGTCTGCTGCAGCCACAGTTTACCGGATCGGACATGTGATTTTTGAACAACTGTACTAGGACCAGCTGGAAGATGCAGCCGATGCATAAAAAGCTGCTTGTATATCTGCATGTAAACATACCTCCCCAAGTGGAGGACTTTCTCTGCCAGTTTGTTTACCTTTGTCACATACACTTAACGTTTCCTAAGTGTGTGCAGCTTTTATCGTCGTAATGGGGAGCAGAGATCAGCCCCCAAATTGATAGGAGTTTGACATCCCGTATCGAGGGCGCGTTCACGGCCAATTTTCCTGCTAAGTGTTTGCATCTTTCTGTGGTAGAGCTGCAGCCTGTTTGATTATTTGTCACCGTCACACAACAAATTTCACTGGCCCCCGGAGCGCAAACCGCTGAGCAGAGAAGTCAGGAAACTTTTTAAAACTATACGGTGACGTGCACAGGGACAAGTTGGCCACATCAGGTCTGAAAAACCTCAGATTTCATGGTCAAACATCAAAGAAAAGTTGTGTTTTAGCTCCTAGAGGGACTTTAGCAAGTTTTTTTGGCCCCTAGGAGGCACTTTAGCACGCGTTTGGCTCCTCGAGGCCAGCGTGCGTGTGCAGTCCACTTGCATGCATGCTCATGATCTTGATCTCTAGTGGAACAAAAACTAGTATTCGTGATACTGCCTGCATGCGAACACATTGATTGACACCCACTTCAGGATGGGCAGCCCTTCACTGTTTATGAGGAATGCACACTGATATGGTGGGAAAATTCTTCTTTCCCCCCCGTGTATTGTCCAAGTGGTAGTCCTCGCTTCCTTCCAACGTCCACGTAATCATCTGGATATCGGACCAGATCTCGCTGCTCCTCTTTAATTCCGGCTTTCTTGGTCCGAATCCATCAAAATCTGCTTCTAGAACAGAGCTCGCATAAATCAAAATGATACGTTGACATGTCTTTTTGTTTTTTTTTATAAGTTTCTCGCTCCCAACGAGCTGCATTCCTTTCTCCCTCTTTCTCCAGTTAATACTTTTACCATTATATTCCTGTTTTTCAGTCTCCTCCATCTCAACTCCCCCCTCTTCTCTTTTGGTCTCCTTCTTTCCTGTATATGGTGAAGACTACTGAGTACACTTCCCCCCTCCTCTCCTCTCCTCTTCTCTCCATATTTATGGGCAAATAGTCCTACGAGAATTCCGTACGAAAACCTCAGGCCCCTCTCCTCTTTCCCACAGTTGGATATCTCAACACACAGGCATCCAGGAAGTGTCAGGCCTTATCCTGCCAAAATGACTCCATCGCAGGACAATATATGTGGAACCAAGGCTGAGCGAGAGAAGAAGGGAGCGAGAGAGGCCATGGAAAGAAAAGAGAGAATTGAGGCGAGGGGCTGGGCAGAGAGGCAGTGTAAGGAGAGACGGGAGAGGAGAGTTTCCCCTTCCCATCATCCCCCTGTTAGGCTAATTCCTTCTCTCTGCGCAGAAATAAGGGGGGAAAAAATGGAGGAGGGCTGTGTACTTTTGACCCAGAGCTGAGCATAATGAGAGGGGCTGAAGGTAGTGGAAACTTCTTTTTTTTTTTTTTTAAAGAGGAACAGCAGCCCAAGTGAAATGTGGCTCTGGTTTCATATTCCACATTGTTTGGGGGCAATTTCATACGAGAAAAACAAAACTAAGTAAGTTAAACTTACCTCTTTGAAATGGTGCTTTGAAATTACACAAAGATATACACACACACACACACATATATATATATATATATATACACACAATAATGTCTCTGTTCACTTCTTGTCTATAGCTCCTTTCCGCATATGAGACAGTTTTTAACTCCAAACACTCTTTGTTCTCTTTCTCAGAGGTTTTACTTCATTATTGATACTCTAGAGCTTTTTTTACCAACATTACGGGAAAAAGCTGCGATAAAAATGTGGACTATTGCTGTCAGTAAGTTAAGTGGAGGTGCAGCTCTGCGTCCGCCCGGACCAGTAAACCGGTTTCTGGAATGACGCTGATTCTAATGACTCATTGCTGTGGATGTGGTCATGCTCCCTTGCTGTTTCCATTGGAAGGGCCTTGTGTGTGTGTGTGTGTGTGTGTGTGAGAGAGATTGGGTGGCTTATGTCAAGATCAGCCACTTGACAGATGTCCAGTTGCCATTTCCTGTTGTGTATGCAAAGTTTATGCGCATGTGTGTGTGCGTGTGTGTGTGTGTGTGTGCATGGCAATGGAGTAAAAAAGAAAAATAAAGAAAATGGAGAACAGAATATTAGTCTGGACGAAGGAAAAGCAAACTAGAGAGAGAGAGAGACAGAGGTGAGGAAATGTCTGTGAGCGGAGGGGAAAAACAAAAAGGCCGCCTCATACCGCTGGAACAGTCGCCGCCTCGCCAGCCTCCCTCGCACTGGCAGCGGTCCGGAGCGACGCAGCGGCCATGGACACACTCCTTGGTGCAGCGAGCTGTTGGTGAGAGACGGAAAACTGGTTCATAAGGCAGCTCATACCGTACAGAGAGGTGTGGAGTTACCTGCACCTGTCGCACGGATCGTATTGTAATAGAAGTGGTTCACAACTTTTTTTTTTTTTATTTTTCCCCTGATGTAATAAGATGAGGCCAAACACCCACTCATCACCACCTGTCATGTTAAAACATGTTAATTTTAATATTCATATGGTTAGATCGTGCATCATCCTTCTAGTTTCTGTTCCATTAATGTTTGACCATCCCTATTCCTTCTTTAGTGATTTCATCTCTCTGTAAGAGGGCGTCCCTGTTAACGAGCATGTTTGCTCATATGGGTTTTGTCATCACCCGTGTCGTTACTCTGTGCTATTTCTTACTTTTTATCATATTGTACGCTGGTCATAGAATAGACTCTCAGAAAACCGCAACAGCTTAATGATTAAAAAGCTCGTCTCTCTGTGCTTACTACGTAAAGTGTAAAGCGTAAAGTGTGTTTTTGTGCTTTCAAACACGAAGCACTTTGTGCAAGTGCTACATGAATGGTTATTATTATTATTATCAAAGACTATGTGCCTCTTCAAATTATTTTCAAAGGTGCGAGTTTGCATTTTCTTTTTTTTTTTCCTTATTCAATCAAAAATCCATTCAGCTGAATTGTATTCTTCCCCCTGTAAATTTATTCCTCCCATTGTAAACAGAGCGAGAGCCAGCCAGACAGCTGGGCTCAGCCGTGCAGTTTGAAGCGCGGCACCAGCGTGACGCCATTCATATACTGTCAAGTAGCTTCCTCTCGTTAGAAAGACGTCCTTTTTTTGTGTCGCGTGCATGCCAGCATCATAAACGGATCAGCTATTAATTAAGTTCATTCAAACGTACATTTATGACTCACGACCACTAATCCTGCCAGAGATTTCTTCATCTTTGCTACACGCGATGAGCGTTCCGTGCTGTATTTGCACTTTTTAGCCATCCAAATGCAAACAATGATTATTTTTCTCCGGTTGAAGGTGTGGAGGCTGGAGAATTAAAACGAATTATATGTATTTAGAAAGTCAAACAAAACAACACTGGCTTGTGCAGAAAGCAGGTTTAAGCAAAAATATTGTCATTATAAAAAATCCAAGTATCCACCAATTGACTTCATTTTGGCTTTTTAGGTAAAAAACCAAAAGCTTTTGTGGGTTTTTTTGGTACAAAAGAAAATCTAGACCCACACACACAAAAGGTTCCTCAACAGTAAGCAACTGAAAATGCATATTATCGCTGCCGGGTTATAAAAATATTTATCTCCAGAATGTCAGATTTTCATGCACAAAGCACAGCTACGCTGTTATTACCATCATCCGTTTATTATCCAGTGATATATGAGAAGGTTTGTAAATCAAAGGTAGAGTTTTCCCAGCGCGAGCGCGGCCGTGCGTGATTTCTCTTTGTTTATAAGCGTCGCCGCTGACTATCGGCGGTAACAGGCCGCTAACTGTTGACAGCTGCATCACATCAGTATTTATGTTGTACGGCTGCGCCCATACATTTATTTTGAAGTATAACTACCTAAAATTGACGATTAACTTTTAAAGTACTGAAAGAAGACAAGATATCATGCACATTTCCAGCGCTGTGTTTATTATTCTAAGGCTCTACTAAAATATCTTTGCATGATTTACTGTTTAGGAAAAAAAAACGTGTATTTTATAGTCTCTGTGCAGCCGCCTCAGTTCAGTCTCTGACTGCAACAAGCCACAGCTTCTGGAATCTGGTGCTCAGCAGGCTTCCAATGTTTCCAGAGGTAAACAAGCAACAGCAGCCAGATTATGCTTCTTTTTCACATTCTTTTCAAAATACAGCAGATAGTGAATGGACTTGGTGAGTGGGAAAGATCCAGAGATAGACGACGCTCTAGCAGCATTTTAATAAGTCTGCAGTGTGGCTGCATTTACACCTACAATAGCGTGGCAGGTGACAAGCCTTGCAGACAGCATCAATGCAACTGTGCAATATTAAGCAAAAAAAAATGTGAAAAAACTTAACTGCATTTGACATTTGGTAATACCAAGCATTTAATATTATTTGTCTTTGGATACACATTTTTAATATTGGTGCAACCCTAATTAAAACTGTATTTAAACAACAGAAAAAGCAGATATCACCTTTAAAAGCACTTAAAGTTAGTGAGGTTTGAGTTGGTATTAGAATTACGTTTAAGCTAAATCACATAAAAAGTTTTATTAGGATGATAAAATGAAACAATACAATTGAAAAATTTCTAAATAATATGCATAAAAGATAAACCCAAAACACAGCAGAAATACAAATAATATAATTTCCCACCTCCATAATTAAGGCCTGACCTCTAAAAATGACTCGTTTTAGACAACTGCATTAGAACTTTATATAAATTTGTTTCTATATAAATTGTGGGCTGATGTTCTTGAAGGTTCTACTGTGGTTATCACAGTACTGAGGAGCAGGTTTACTAGTGATGTTCATATGACCCAGTTTCCGCCCTGAGCCACACCTGTGAATTCATCATTAACAGATGCTTCGTTGATTAAGCAAAACTTGTCCTAAATACATGAAAATGACCAAGACGGGAGTGTCTGTGTTTTCACACATCGACAGCAACACGCAGTTTCAAGTTAAAAAAAAAATTCCAGCCAGAACAGCCAGTACATACAGTGAAGCCCCGGGGATACCGAACCCATAATTTTGGTAATTCTTGTGTCATGTGCTACCCATACTGACTACGCACATTGTGTGGAAAAAAAAAAAACTGCTTACTGCGAGTACAGAAAACGTGATAATTTCATTCTCAACATTGTTTCACTTGAAAACCACAACCATAGCAAACATTTTGGTATTCCACTTGATCGCTGCTGAAAGTATTCCTCTATCATCGTTATGTTCAAGCATCACGTTACTTTGTGGTGTTGGATCCATGGTTCCACTGTGCAATAATTAGCTCTCTCAGGTATGGAAAATAATTACTTTATTCCTTTGGGGCATTTGTGGATTTTGAGATTTTTATAATTAAAATGTTTATATTTTTTTTATAGACATTTAAAGTTTTGCAGTATACAATAAATACAGTTTAATAGAGTGTAATTTTGTATATTGAAAATGAATTTGTATTTAACTTGGTATTAACTGAGTGTGTAAATCTCTCCTCTGGCGTCCTGATGTTTGACGACTGAAACTTGCTAAACATTTTTTTTTCACGTTTTCAACTTCAACTGGTCTCAGTAGCAATGATGACTTCTAATGTTTAAAGTACTCATATCATGCAAATAGTCACTTCTTTTTTTTACTCATGATAAGGTCTAGGAGTCATATAAAGCCTGTTCTATACATGGATACTCAAATGCACACAGCCTGGATTGAGAAACGTTGCCGTTGGACGGTTAGAGTACACTTCCTTGACTTTGTGATGTCATATAGGAGCTCCGCCTGCCCTGACAGTTACACCCTCTTTTCTCAGTGTTCCAAGCCATAAGTACTGAGCCAGTCCATAAACAACGTGTGCTTTCTGAAGCTTTGTGAGATCTAGAGTACTATAAAAAGGCCATGAAACAGGCCCATTATTTAAAACCCATTTCCAGAGTTACTTACGGACACATTTGTCCCTGCTCTCGTAATAGCCGGGGCAGCACTGGTATCTCTTGCGGTAGTCCGTCTTCACTGCTTGCCTGTAGGCCGTCTTGTAGGTGATTCTGAAAGAACAACACCGTCAAACTTTTGACCTCGTGTCGGGAAGGACAGGAAGTTAGCGCCGCAGCAAACGAGCCACCATCATCATCGCCGCTGGTACCTGTGGCGCGTGCATCTGTAGGAGGTCCGAGGGTCCGAGCAGGGCTCCTCCGACACGTGGTCGTAGGGATGAGAGTAGGACTCTTTCACTGAGGTGGTGAAGCTGAAATACAGAACGATACCCGTTAAAAGGAAATGGACCGGTTTCAGTTTTGAAGGATCTGTTTTATGTGTTATTGGCTTAGTTTTAAAATATATATTAAAAAATATCTTAGACTCACATCAGCAAATTTATTGTCTTATGTTATATTATGAGCTCATAAAGTGACATATCTTCTTTTTAAAAGTATTAATTTAAAATGCAGATGTTTGACTCATTTTTTTTCTAGGACATCTAATGAGCAACATATTGCAAGTGCCTATAAAGCTATGGATTCATATAAATATCCTGCAGATTGGTAATTGTCACTGGCTGATTGCCAGTTGGCCAAGTTTGATTTTGGCAGGGAATAAACATTGATAGGCCATTTGGCAGGAAACCAACCATGAATTTTTCTCTTGAAAAGCAATTTGCATGGTAAAAGGCCCAAATGGACTTCAAATTTTCTAGTTTTGAGACATTAGTTTATAGTTTCCAGTCAGTTTGGAATGAATCAGCACAGTTTTTCATGGGACAATGCCAAAACTGTCATGCGGTGTAATCCTAAAAACTTGATACCAGATAGTCTAACTCTCTTAAAATATAAAAAAAAAAAATCAAAAACACATGTTATCAACTAGTCTCATAATCTAGGTGGATTATATATTTAAAATTGATCATTCTTTTTCAGTTACACCATTTGACATTTTATTAAAATTGTACAGAATTGTGATTTTTTTTTTAGGGAAAAAAAAAGATAGAAATAGACTTTTATTGACAAGAAAAACAAAAACAAACATAAACACAAAATATGAATTTTGAGAGACCTGATGAATACTTCCTAATAACGCATCTTGCTAATGTCATTGACCCTCACATTAAAAATTGGGTCCTCGACCAACATCGACATTACTGAATCCTGTTGAAACCCTGCAGTAAATTCCGCTCAACTTGCTCTGCGTGAGAAATATGTGTAGTTTCATGCCACAACATTTGTTTTCCCGTCCCAGGCAGCCAGGCCTCACCTTTCCCACAGACTGCACACATTGGGGTCTCTGGGGTTCAGGCACCAGCACAGACCGATCAGGAAGCTGAGCAGCAGCAGGACGCCGGAGCCTTGCAGAGTCGGCATGGTCCTGCGGGGAAACGGGACAGACGCTCCAGTGGGATGCAAAAACAAAACAGCTGGAACGGCACGCAGAGAACAACCGAGGTCCTGCCATCAGGGAACAAAATACTGTTCTGCAACATAATACCCTGTGTGCTAGGGCTGAATAATCAGATTTTTCTTGGCAGATATTGAGATTTCATTCATGACTTCAAGTCAAATCAAGTATCAATGCACAACAGCATTTACAAGCATCAGAGAAAGTTACATCATACCACAAAATAAATGTAGTAAAGTTCAAATGTAGTCCTATTCATTAGCATGAAACATGTATACATAGGTTCAATGGAATGCTTGAGCAATGGCATTTACCAATCTCAAGATGATTGATATAAAATGATAGCTCTTTCAGGCCTAGTATATATCTTATAAAGTGTTTAGTTTATTAGTTTTATTCGTCACTGTGTCCATCTCCTTTAGAAGCTTTTTTTATATAAATCTGTCTTTTAGCCTTTAAATACGGGAATAGCTGGTGTGTTCTGTGAGGCAAACATACAGCACGGTGGAAATTTTTGCACACAGAGATGGAAAATGTACCAAAAAAAAAAAGGTCAATTTCCACTCAGCTGAGGATTTGCATTCATTGTTTTTTGTTTTCATTTACCATAATTGACGCTTCCCAGTGCAGCGGAGAGGAGAAGCGGTTCCCGGTACCTATAAATCGCGGTTAGGATTGAGCCTCTTGACTGTAAAAGAGTTCATTAAACGCTCAGCGGAGGTGAGGCGGGGAGCCAGGCGTGAAGCGTGACGCCGTCTGCTCCCCGCCGCGCGCCACGCCGTCCCAGCAGGGCACATAAAGCACGGGGGGGGGCGACCTGACAGCACACGGGATGGACGGGGGGGGGGTATTTAAGAGAAAAAGAAGGAGCCAGCGTGTGGTAGCAGGGGGGGGGAGTTTCAAAGTCAAGAAATGTGACTCCCATCTTCATCCTGACCTCTATCAATCACGGTGCTGCAGTAAAGCCTCCACGCTTCTCTGCTGTCTCCTTCCACACTCCGGCAGCATCTGGATCCAATCAGAGCATCGGCCCAAGAGAGCGCGTCGGCACGGGGACCCTGTTAGGCTCTCAGGGAGCACAGGGCAGATGATTTCTTTTTTTTTTTCTTTTTCTCAATCTTAAAAATATCCCTTGGAAAACGGACATAAGTTCAGCAGGGCAGCGGCGCGGGCCTTCTGGTAAAAGCATCGTGGGAATGTCACGGCTTTTTTCTCGGGGACGGCGTGTCGACATCAAATCTGTCAGGCCCTCGTCCCTTCTGTTTTTCGCAACAAGTCCTCTCTGACAGAATAACCGTACCACAGCTTCTCGAGTCGTCTACGCGTGGCCTTGTGGGAGGCTTCTAAAATGTTGGGACAGTGACATGGCAACCTCAGATCAAGGTTCCAGTCAAGTGGCTTATGTGAAAAACATCTCAGGAAAGGGAACAGTGAGGAAGCCTCTCCTACTTTTAATCGACGATTCATAAAACCTCATCCTAGAGAATGAATCTTCAACTTTCTTTTGTCACATGAAAAAATTATTTATGTCTACGTGACCATGACTTTAATATATTTTCAGCAGAACGTAGATAAGGTGAACTCACATCTGAAGAAATTTGACACTGGTTGCTGGCAGAAGTTTCCACCACTTCGCTCAGCTGTCAAACTACATCCTGTTATCTAGCCCCGTCTCCTCCATGGCATCCATTTGTGGTGGAAAAAAACATATTTTTCCTCACTTCTTGCGCACACGCGCGTCATTTTAGGATATGGGATGATTTGTCTCGTCTCGAAAGGAAAGAAATGAGCGTGAACTCTGTGTAAACTGTCTTCCGAGAGTTTTACGGCTTTTGACTAAAACTAAAAAGTCTGAGTGAGAATCGTGCTGAAAATTTCAGCCAAGCATAAGAAAGATAAACTCAATACCTAATCAGTACAAATAAAAAGTCTGCATGATTTGGACATTTGACCTCAGTTGCTGGCGGACGTTTCCACGACATCGTTCCAATGTCAAACTGTTCTAGAATTCTATCCCTGTCTCCTCCATGTCGTGGATTATGGACTCTGACACATCTTTTGTGATTTGTACCGTGACTTTTTACCTACGCTGCATGAAAAGATCTGTAGTTTAAACTACCACATCATGGGTAAGAATTATGGTGAGATATCAAGAAGATAAGAAGGTCGAAAATACATCTGGAGAATCTAAATTGAGCCTGGGTGCTGGGAGAATTTTCCCCTTCCATCAGTACAGCGAGAATCTTTTCTGGCCACGATTTCTTCGTGTCATCTTTTTGCGGTGGAGAAACTTATTTCTCACACTTTCTTCTTTTGCACGTTTTCATTGTAAATCACTGTAGCTTATTTTGGGAAATTCCCTGAGATGAGAAAAGAATATTTGCTTGTGGCATGGTGAATCACACATGCCTGAAAACTACAGCCAAGGTCAGTGGTTCAGTTCCCATCGCAACACACACCAAACGTGTTCCCGATTGAAGAAGAATGCACCGAGAATAAAGGGTTTTTTGATGTGTCTCGCAGGTCTTGTCCACCATAAACACCTCCGCGATCAATCAGGATTGCATTTAACAGATTCTAACTCCGTCCAATGGCTGGTTATCACTGCTGGAGATTTGGCATTGGTGAGGGCCGCGGCGTAAATCAGTGTTGCTGCACGGATCTTCTGCTTCTGATAAACTGAAGCTCACTACTCTCCTACCCAGGAGTTAATTCACTCGCTGGCACAAAAAGGCTCACGCCTAAGAAATCTGTGCCACGAAAACAGAACTTTATGAGAACAGGCATATGGCTTTCATCAGCCAGCCACTTCATTTGACTCGGAGTAAATATTTTTCATTACCTCCTTTTCATTTTAATTGTGCTTCATTAGAGAAAGGCTTCAAACCACATGGGGATTCTTAAGCGCTGAGAAACGGAGACGGCCACGTCGCCTAATGAGACCAGACGAGAGTTGTTTTGAAGTTGAAGCTCAGCCGTTGTTTGCATTGCAAGTTTGGGTTAGCTAGGACGGGGCGGGGAGGGGGCAGGTAGACGTCTGGAGCTCCAGGTGGTAGTATCGTCATCTGGAAACATAACTCTTCATGGAGGCAAGCGGGCTTTTCACTGGAATAAAGGCGTGCAGGGAGTCTAAAAAATTAAAAATTGTACATGAAACTCCAATGGCCTTCATCTCCATTACTTTCAGACCTATAAGTTAATCATTAAAAATTTGCAGTCTGCAGCTCTGAACCTTTTCACTTTGACAAGCTTGGCTGTGCAGCAGAAAAGCACAAGTAGCATGATCACATCAGTTTTTACAATCACAGCTAACAGCTGACTGGCACTAATAGTGTTGGGGGCACACGTCATAGTTCACATCGATTGGTCAAAGAGATAAAATCTGGGGCTGAATCAGTTAAAAAAAAACAAAAAAACAATACTAGATGTCAGTCAAGCATATTTTTGGTCTTGTTCATGATGAAAAAAGCAGACGACCTCATCCAGAGCAGAGGAACTTTCATGTGGTTCTATAAACCGATTGAAAATAGGCGCCCGCTACAGTCCCTCCAACTCTGTCAGGGACCGATCATTTGTTTTTCATGTTCTGGGGACAAAACATCACATATCAAATGAGTCCCATACGCAGAATGAGTTCAGAGAGAAAGTATTTTTAGCGTCCGAGGACATTTTTGCTAATTCACTGGGTTTCTCTTGACTCATGCTTTTCGAGAGAGAGAGAGGAATCAGAGGCCCCGTGTACACACACTGGACCGACTGAGGAATGCTGTGTGTTGTTTGAGGACCCTGCATAGCTTTTCCAGAACTGAACAGGGACTTCAATGAAAAAAAATGAAAGCCTAAATGAAAACAGATATGTTGTTACCATAGTTTTAATCACAGTTCCTTCTAGGGTGTGAAAGTGCTGACAACTACAAAAACATAATTTTGCTTTAATTTCATGCAGAAGACACTTAGAAGCACCAACTTGTTTTTTTAATTTTTTTTTTTTCAAAAGCATAAAAACACCAACCTATTAAAGAAATAGTCTATTAGTTAGACATTTTAGACTTAGATGAGACTTAATATACCTCTCCTATCCTTCTCATAGTAGTATTGCAGGGAGGCCAACCTAGACGTTAACATTGGCCTGGTTTCTTCAAGCTAATGTGATTTTTCCAATGGATTTTGGATTAACACAGAAATAAATCTCTGGAAAATAAAACTGGATAATAAGATTATGACTTTTTTTTTTATTGAGGAAGATAATTCCTACAGATGAACATCCCTTCTATGGTTTTATCTAAGATGTAAATGCTATTGGCAGAAGCATAAAGCTAATGTTACATACAAAATATTTACTGACATATTTTATGTTGTGGCACAAAATCACTCTCCCACAGTTTATTTCAGGTATTTAACCAAAAATCTATTCAAAAAACCCATTATCTCCAAGATTCAGGACCTGGAACCTTGCTAACTTATTTCCAGTTTTTAGCCTAAATAGCAAATTAAGACCAATAGATAGTTAGCTTAGCATAAAAACTGAAAAAAACAATGGCATCTATGCAGCTTAAAACCCGCATGTTAAAAACAATAATTTGTTGTTTTACATTGAGTTACAAGTTATTTCAGTGAACTATTTCTTGACTTGGCATGTGTATGTTATCACTGTGAGGTTGCTAAGCTAAGCTATGCTACACATGATGGTATTGCTAAGCTAAGCTATGCTACACATGATGGTATTGCTAAGCTAAGCTATGCTACACATGATGTTATTGCTAAGCTATGCTACACATGATGTTATTGCTAAGCTATGCTACACATGATGTTATTGCTAAGCTAAGCTATGCTACACATGATGGTATCCAATATATAACTCTCTCTATTTCCCAAAAATATGTGAGTAACTTTTAGGAAAAACAAAGTTTAACCATCAGTCACCTTCAGTATTCCAACATTGCAGTATGCCATGAATCTGGAAAGAAAAATCACTTGTATGAGTCATGACTTTGAGAGTTTAGACTATTTAAATTATATAAACTTTTCATTCACGCTGTTTATAAATGCAAAGCAACAGAATACTGTATATTTGTTATATTAAATAGATTCAGTTATTAAGAGGAAAAAAAAATAAAATAAACTTTGTTTCATCACCTTTCTAAATTATTAAAAGCATCCATTAAAATACTTTTATCTGGTAAAAGCACATGGCATTGGTGAAACTGTTGATTCTAACTGTGTTTCCTTTCCATCCAACCGCAGTTTTCTGTCTCTATTTATTTCTTTGCAGTTGCAGTGTTAATTGTGGCAGAAAATATTAGTCACCCGCTGGAAGGGAAATTCACAGGGGAAAGAAAAATAAAATAGATGGAATAACATTTTCTCTGTGGTGCTCAGCCGCTGAGGAGGAGTGTTAAGAGAAAGAGAGAGCGATTCCTGCCAAATAAAGTTCATTTTCAAGTCGAGCTGATGTCAGTCAGACAGAGAAACTACAGAATATGTCTCTTACAGGCCGTCCTTTTTTAAAAAAATCTTTTTTAAGTCATTTCTGAAATATTCTTGGCGTGGCTGTCTCCAGCATCCCCATCCAGAATCAATAGCGTGGAAATCTTAAAGTGCCTTTGTCCCTTTCAAGCTCCAACCTTATTACTGCAGCTAACAAACGTCGCCTTTCACCACTGGTGGTGAAGCCATGTGGACTTTCTGCTCCAGAGTTATGACACAGCCTGCAGGTGTAAAGCTTTCTGTCTGCTTTCAGCATGACTCAAGCTGCCGCTAATTTACAACGTCTTGTTTCATGTTATCCTGGTAATAAGTAATTCTCCAGCAGCAGCAGCGCTCCACCATTTTACAGTGTTGGATGTGAAAAAGTTCATTGTAAGGTGAAGTTAGGCTTGACAATGATACAAATTTAACATTTGAGAAAATAAAGGAAATTTTAGGGCTTTATAAATATGTTGTTTTTTTCTGTCAAAAGTCTGTATTTTAAATCCTGAACTTTGTTATTGCAATTAAATACAGTAGAAATCTACCCAAGTTAAAGACATTCATCTAAAATACATTATTCATAGAATGTTTTCTTAAATCCCTTGGATTACTGATTGCTGTTTTAATGACATAATTCATCACTGCAAAGCACTTTCAAGTAAAGCCAAATATTAAAGCTACAGTTTAAAGTTTATGGTGACATCAAGTGGCGAAGTTTCAGATTGCAAGCAATATCAATGGCTCAGTTTATGGTAATAAAAACAAAGCAATTGCCATTTTGATTGAATTACATACTTAAAACATACTTTTTTAAGTCTTGTACCTTTTTAAGAAGGGTTTTAATCAACCAGTTTTCCAAAAGGCAGTGGTTAAATTATATTATAAGGCTATTAAACCAATGAGGGAGCAGAAATAAAGCATCATTGCTCTTCAGGCTTTACTACCCAGTGGTCTGCCCACCTAGTGAGCTGTGTATAAAGTCAAGTCCAATCCCCTGGAACTTAATACTTAAGTTACTTAATTACAAAATAGATGTTTGTGGCTTTCTGCAGGTCATTTAGGAAGGTCATGACATGAAAATGGGAAACTCTGCAGCATTCGAAGCATTGTAAACAGGCCACACCTCTATAAGCAGACAAAGGGAGACCAAATGACAAAAATCAACTCCAATGTTTCCTGGCAACATGACGGTCACATGGCACAAGATTAAAGCATCGCTGTGCACCATTACACTTAAAAGTTGGTCTTTTAAAGTCGTGGCATGCATCGCAGCCTTAAGGAGATTTAAATGATCACCCTCTGATTGTGCTCATCACAGATATGAAAAAAGGCGCCTCCACGGGAGAACACAGCCCCCACCGAGCCAAAGGTTTGCGTCGCAAATTTACAGCTGAGCGCTTACAATAACAAATCTATAAAACGAGTCGGAAACTAACAGAAACTTCCAGTTGGAATAAATTATCCAGAGTCCTCCATGTGACACACCAACCACAGTCACAGCCCCCCCCCCCACATTAAAACAGTTACTGTAAACTGAATATAAAACCCATAATCCTTTGCATCTGGCTTCTTGTCTTGGCGCATAGGAGGGGTTTGGCTGCAGGACCACAGTGAGCCTGGCTCTCCCAATTGCTGCCATACCTCATGTTGGGTGGGTGGCTTGTTTTTTTTTTTTTGGGGGGGGGGGGGGGGGGGGGGGCAGAGACCCTTAATAACACACTGGGGACATGGTGAGAGAATTACATGCCACGCCCGAAAAATGTAATGCGAGAACACACATTAAACTCCAGAAAAGAAACACACCCACAGGATTTTATGCATGTGCGTCCATTTTCGCCACATTATCAACTTTATCCAATGAAACATCACAACGCCTACATCAACACATTTCCCCTTAGTTTACAGTAAAGACATCGTATACGGTAAAAGGGTTGTATTCTGCCACAAAAGCTGAACCCCCGCACTAGGAGAAAAAAAAAAAAAAGCATTTTCCAGTGGAAAACTCTTGGCAGCTCAAATGCACTTGAAGGTTCTCTGGGGAGCTGCGTGACAAAAGGATGATCTAGTGAGAGTTAAGAGTGTGAGAGGAGGGGGAGGCCTCGCAGACATCTTGGAAGTCAGATTTTCGCTGAGTGAGCCCTGCAGTGTTTGCTATCTGCAAGATTGATGCAAGTGAGCTTAGAATGCTTGAACCTTTGACCTTTGAAATTGAACAAACACAGCACACCGTTGTGCTTTGCAATGGGTGCTTTTTTGTCTCTGCTATATTACAGACCAGTTCCACCAGTCTCTAGTAATAACACTGGGAATACATAAATTGGACGCTCTTTTCATCAATGGACTTCTTACTAACAGCCTCTTAAATACAATGACAGATGCCCAGTGCAGCCTGCCAATTCGTCCTTGGGTTCGAGTCATTTTAAGGCTCTGTTAATTAGGGGCGCTGCAATGGAAAAACTAATGAAATCACCTCATGTCAACTCTATGTCACAGCTATGGCAACGTCAGGGCCATGCAGATTTCACTTGGCAACCTGCGGCAATGTGGCCTGGGATAAATTATTTAATCGAGGAAAAACAGGAAACCGTATGTGTCGCGTGTCCCGCTTTCATGGTCTCTCTTTGAATTCATTCAGGCTCAGAATCCAGGGGTCAGTTATTTTCCTTGAATACTAATTCACTTTTATTTATTGTACCCCAAAGGGCAATTTACCTGCCAGCTGCCAATAAACTAAAGTGTTGCAATAGAAATATATAAATATGCTGTATAAGATTTACACTACTGTTCAAAAGTTTAGGGTCACCCAGGCAATTATGTGATTTCCATTGAAGGTCACACTTTTATTTATCAGATGAGTTGCAAAATGAATAGGAAATATAACATTGACAGGGTTAGAAATAATGATTTTTATTTGAAATAATAATTTTCCCCTTCCAACTTTTTCTTCTGTCAATCCAGCTGAACTGTTTTCAGCTGTGCTAACATAATTGCACAAGGGTTTTGTAATCATCCATTAGCCTTCTAATGCAATCAGCAAACACAATGTACCATTAGAACACTGGACTTGATGAAAATGGGCCTCTACACACCTATGTAGATATCTCATCACAAACATCTGCAGCTAGAATAATCATTTCCCACAATAACAATGTATACAGAGTGTTTCTGATTAGTTTAATGTTATCTTCGGAGAAAAAAACAGTGCTTTTCATTAAAAAATAAGGACATTTCCAAGTGACCCCAAACCTTTGAATAGTAGTGTATGCTTTATGATATAACCAAACTCAAAACTGAACTTGACCTACATGAACATGAAAGCAGATTTAAGACAATGTGATCTGCCACTCCTCTTCCTGTAGCGGTAAAGAGCTAAGAATTAGATAAGCTTGAGTTGTGTGTGTGTGTGTGTGTGTGTGTCTGTGTGTGTGCGTGTGTGTGTGTGTGTGTGTGTGTGTTGGAGAGTGCTATTATGAGTGAGGTCAGAAGTACTTATATCGCAGCCTCTGTGCCTGCAGTGATGGAGAACAGAGCCCGCGGTTAACAGTGTGTCGCTGTGTGTGATAAGGTTACCAGGGCGATGGTGTTGTTGTGGACGACACGAGGGAATCAGCATAAGTTAACATGGAGCAGAGTGGAGGGTGTTTCTGGCTTGTTGTGTGTTGACTCCCCTCTGCAACCACAACAATAATGACATCATGCGTGTGTTTCCGCTGAGGAGTTTCTGCTTCAGAATAGTTAAAGAACAAGGTGTTTTTAACTTTATCTTCTGGAAAACATCCTCTGAGAGTGGACGGAGCTAGAAGCTGGACAGGAGTGATTCAGAAGGGCTGACTATCTCAACTCGAACCCTATTGAGCCGCTGTTGAACCAAACATCGCAGACTTAAGACTGAGCATGATTCAGCAAACGAGCGGCCTCCCGCTCACCTCAAAATTATTCAAAAGACAATTTGGGTGGATAATTTAAGAACAATTTGACTGTTTCCACATCGGGTGCCATTAGTTGTCAATAGTTTGAAGACCAAATGACATAGTCCAATCAGGTACAGAACACATCCATGCTTCTACTAATGCATTCCCCTGACCCAAACAAATGCCTGCTGAGCCATAACAGACCACAGTAATTGGACAAAATTAGTGGTCTGGCTTGTGTTTTGCACTTTTAGAATGTCTTCTAAGAAAAATGAGTCATCCAACTAGAGAACAGTTTGCACTATGGGCTGGTTTAAAAAAAAAATCTGATAATTATATAAATTTAAATTTACATGGGGAGCGTGTCCTCCCTACACAAAGCCGCCATTTTTCACCGCCATGTTCCTACAGTAGCCCAGCAATGAGCGTCCTTCTTTCGTGTTTTTCGTGGCTTCTGGAGGTTCTCAAACATGCATTTATTACTCACTAGATGTTGCCAGATATAAATAAATACCACTGTACCTTTTTAAAGAAAAAAAGAATGGTAAGACTATTTAAAAACTTTCTGTAGTTGTCATCTAACAGCTGACTGTAGGAATATCGGATCATGCTGTAGCTTCATCGACTGTTTGGCACCATCCTCCCACCACTGAGCAGTTGTTAGAGCTGAGAGTGTTAGTGATAGAGTTTGTGTTCAGTTTGCAGCCCTGCAATGCCGATTTAAGAATAACGTAATCGCTGTGTTGTTGTCGGTTTGGTCAACAAGCCGATCAACTTCCATATCGGACACATTATGGCTATTTAAAGGAAAAAAAATATTTTCCATTGCAAACACATTCTTAGATCCTTCAATACTCAAATCTAATTTCATGCAGGGATCATTATGACCGAATGTTTAACAGCAGGATTGCAAGCACTCCTGCCAAACACTGCTGTCACAAAATAAAAATAAAATAAATGCTAAAACTGTAATCTTGTGGGACATTTATGAGGAAAAACAAATCTAATAACTAATCTTCATTTTCTTCTTCCATGAAATGTTTACTTTTTTTTTTTTTTTTGCAGATGTGTGTTTGTGTGTGTGTGTGTGTGTGTGATCTGATGTGGTTTACAATGACATTTCTGTTTTTCAAGGAGCTGGGCTCCTTGCCAGTTTCGAGGCCTTTGCTCTCCCTGTTGCATTGCTCTGACATGTTTGAGGCTCGTGCGCTCTGGTGCTCCGACCCACAGCCCGGTCCTCCACACTCCAGACCAAAACCACAGGCAGGATGACTGTGGCTTCATCGGTCAGGGAGAAAGCAGAGGGGTCTGCAAACAAACCCCGACACGAAGACAGCGAGGAATACAGTAGAATAAACAAAAAACACAGACTCGCACACCTTGGATCGAAAGCACGTCTGGTCTCTTAAAACAAGACCGGTGTCATATCCAAACATTAGAAAATGAAATGGTGGAAAACCCAAAATGGAGGCCCTGGCTGAGGTTTTAGGAGGACATGACCATACAGTGCCATAATTATATGTGCTGTAATGCTCTGTGGATGTTAATATGTGCACAGACGCATGGAGTCCTTGTAAAGAATACAGCCTTTTACATAATCCCTGACCAAAAAAACACAACTTGCATTGTAAAGTCACAGTAAGGACGCAGGAGGAAAAAAAAAAACCTTTCGGGCCACAACATTAGCGGCCGCAGCTCATAAGAAACATAAGTGGTGGTTCAGAATCCACCAGTTTGTCACATGCAGCCCAGTGTGGCTTCATCACATCGTGAGGGAAGAGTTTTTAAACTTGTTAAAATAACTTGAGCTGTAATTGGCGGCAAACGAGCTTTTGACCCGGTGGTTACGCGAACCATGATGTCCGACAAGATCACACACACATAAAAGGGAGCCGCATTCAGATATACAACATCCGGGTCTCACTTTCTTAGTTTTTACCATCCTTCCTATGAGTCATGACTACATTGTGTTCATCAAAGTGAAATCTGGAAACTTGGACATCACTACAACAAACACCAACAGGAAATAAACACGAGTGGTTGAATTATCTGGTAGTGTAGTTTATTTATTTGGAAGTAAAACCAAGTTGAGCTCTGTAATATCAGGACTAATCCTTCGCAAAGCAGGAAAGCTGTGATTGGCTGACAGGTTATCCTCTAAGCTGTGGTCAGCTACACACAACATAAGAATGTCGAACCTCTGTGCATCATCCTGCAAACAGCTGAAAACTGATTCTATAACCAGGGCCTTTTTAATGGCCGCGTTGCTTGATTGGTCCGGTGGAATGTCGTTTGTGCCATTGTTTCAGCATGAATCACATGCGCCTTGTTGATTCAGACACATGCTTCTTCCTCATCTCTTCCTGTACTTTACTGTCTAACTGCTTCTCTGCGGCCTCCCAGGAAGCTCTCTGCGCCGCGTATAAATTCTCCTGCGAGCTTTGTGCAATTATCTTCAATTTGTCATTGTCTAAATTCATGATAAAGCGAGGTTTGTTAATCTGACTAAACTAGCTATGATTGTGTTTTATTACCTTATAAACTTATGTAATATTAATGGTACTGGTCTTTTAATAAGGTCTGTGGAAATTTCTGCTATTTATGGCTGCTGCTCATGATTATTTATTTATGTTGCTGATTATTCTCGTTTAATCAGTTTATCTTTTGATCTGTATAAAACAAGACAATAGTGAGACATGTCTAAGGGCTAGCTGTGATACTATCAGCTGTCTTGCTTTTCAACCTAAAGTTTCTTAAATGTCAGTTCTGTACGACAAAGAAAAACATCACATTTAAGGACCAGGGATGAAAATTAAATTGTTTGGAAAATGAACTGATTGATGATTAAGCAATTATCAAAATAGTCAAATCAGTCAACCTAATTACAAATAGCCCAATCACTGCAACTTAATACTCACATTAAACCCATTTAGAAATAAGATCATTTGTCAAAAAAGCCAATGTTTTAAATGATTAACTAAACTATTTGTTATCATATTGCTTGTGTTGGAATTACTGATTCTGAAATGATGTTAAATAAAACTAAAAACATCAAAACTCCATATATATATATAGACCAACGTATTTTGTCTTGTGGCTTGATAGTTGGGGGGAAAGGGGACCAGACTAGGACCTGAGTAGTAGTATTTTTATTTTTTTTGATAAATCAATGTGTTGGGCCCTCCAGTTAATTTTTGGCATAATTTAAAAGTTGTGATATATATTGATAACATTATAACACAAATTAACTTGTGTAACAGTACTATATCAGAGGCACAGAATCGTTTAGTCCAGTCACCTGCTTTGTGCATTGGCATCGAGCACTCTTCTTACAAAAAACATCTGGAGGGTTGGTACAAAGCAGAAAAAAAATCCCAAACCAATGATATACATTGAAATCAGCCGATGGGTCACCTACAACAATGAGTTTGACATTGACAGAGGTGAGGGGACAGAGTGGCATCATATTTGTCCATAAAGAACTACATCTAAGCGGTACTAGTTAGTACAGAACAGAAGAACCTTAATCCTATATATGTTTATCAGAAATGGGGAAACCTCGTGCTAGAGAGCCACTGTAGCTTTTCTTCCAACCAGCAGTTACATTCCTGATTCTACTAATGAACCATAAGAACCACTGCTACACACCTTCATTAGTGGAACCAAGTATGTTACTGCACAATTTGAGCAAAAGCCTGCACATGCAGAGGTTCTGTAGAACCAGGGTTATTTGACCTTGGCCTATTTGATGTGTCATTCAGGTACTTCAATTAAAAAATAACTTAGAATCGGAAGAACCATTATAAAAACTCATTACCATCACTCACTGAGAAGTCCTCATTCATGCCTCCAGGAGATAAATTTGAAATGGAAAATCCAGACCACTTCCCTCTCTCTCTCGCTTTAACCCGATACAACCACGTCTTTGGCTCGACTCGATGTCTTTCATGCCTGTAAAAATAGTCCTGCAACAGGACTGGTTACATCATTCCTCCTGATGGAGCTTTAATGTTCAGTGATATTTTAACACATGGACACGGTATCATATAGACATTTGTTTTGTTTTGCAGGCAGTAAGGTCCTTACTGTTAATAGTCTTTTCAGTGGTAGCGTGGTTTTGAGGCAACACACTTAAAGTTGCAGGCAAGAGGTTCATTTGGGCTATAGAATGCCGACATGCTCCTGTAGTTTAAGGGATCAATGCAGTGCAGTAACAACACATACAAGCCAATTTGCCATAGTGTTCTAGGATTCGCATTTTCTTTTTAGCCTAGTGAGTTCACTCACCATCGGAGCAAAGTTATTAGCTATGAACTCGAACCAGTTTTATTAAAACAATCTGATATGTGTCTCTAGCAGCTCGTGTGACAGCATATCTTTTTAGTAAAAGAAGCAGCTGCACCCTGACATCAGGTCCTGACATTTTAGCTTCTCCGTCAGCATCTTATCAACATTTAATTAGACTTTACCAATGACCCTCTTTGCATAAATATTGCCTCACGCACAAATCATCTCTGAAGGGTCACAAAGTTGTGGGAAACGCTGCCATAAAAAAGATTCATATGGAATTTTAGTCACCGAGTCCTTATACTGATCTTCCCATGATAAAACTATGCAAAGGCCAAACGCTTATTCATTCCATATTTATTAATACGCAGAGTTCCTCCAACACACACAAACGGGGCCACGAAGTCAAGAGCCTTTGAAATCTTCAGAAGAGATTAAGAAAATAGACACAACCTCTCCTGAACTCTGGCAACAATCACACACTGTTGATGTCAGTGATACCGCGGAGCGGAACAACTCCCTACGATAAGAGAAAAAACAGATCGCTTATAAGAGGCGAGCAGAAGCGTTTTTTGCTTCGGGGCAAGCCTGCGTTCCTGTCATCTTTCCTCTCGACTTGTACTGACCTTGGTCACTACTGGGTGTTGTCTTTTCCCGTTCGCTGCCAATTTACTACGGTGTGGAGCGGCACGTCAGCGCATCATGCAACGAGGTCATGTACAGCTGATGTGCCTCGGTTCATCTGGAAGAAACCAGAAAATCATCACGCTTTGCTCACAAAATCTACAGAAACGTATTTTTCTTTTCTTGGTTTCTTAGGCACTTTCCAATCTAGTAACAAAACTGAAATATGAAAGTGTAATCACACAATTTTGGAACATCTGTGTGTATTTTAGCTTTCGTGCAGATGCTGTTTGATGTATTTGTGATCACATTTTTACGAACTGGCTGCACAAAAGGTGGAAACACAAATGTTTACCACCAACAGCATTTGATGCACAACCACCAGTCTATTTGAACCAGAGGGGTTTAGTTTGGTCTGATGTCATTGGTGTTAAAGCATCAGTCACACCCTGGTGCAATAAATCAAGTGGACCAAGGTCTCCAAAAAGAGATGAAGAGTTGGTCTTGGTCCACTTGACTCTGCACCCAAGTTTGTCATTTGGTGCCGTCCGTCTTTGGGTCCAAAATATCTGTTCAAGTTGCATCATGGGAGGGGGATACTAATTGTTTCATTTCCTGTTTTTGGGGTTTGTTTGCATGTGTGAAAGCGTCCCTGCGTTTTTGGTCCGGTCGAATCAGACTGGTACATTTTTAAATCCATTCGGGCAGATCTGACCACAGCGATTGTGCTCGACTTCACAAACAAGTTCCGGAGTGGTTTGATTGTGGTGATAACGTGATCCTACCCCAATGAGTGAAGTCATTATAGTTACAGCAGCTCGATGGAGAATGAGCCAAAACTTGATATTCAGAAGCTTCTTCCTGCCTCACATGCATCGAAATAATGAGCGGAGTGAATGTTCTCACATGCATTCTTAGTTATGCATTTTGGTTTGCTTGCTTCCTATTTTTTTTGGTGGAAACAAAAAAGGAAAAAGACAATTATACTCATCAAACTCATCTACTGTTCATAATCATCAAAAATTACTGTAATATGAATGAATTCTGCACAAAACCTGATATTTCTCATACCTGTGCTTTAGTCTTGTCACTAGACCATAAATAGTTCCCAGCATATAATATGCACTGGATATTCCTGTTTGAGTAACAATTGCTAAAAACTACAATACCCTTTGTTTCAGGAAATTATTGGGCTCAAGTCATATATTTATGAGCCTTTCATTAGAGATTTACACCTCCGGTAGGAGCCATTGTGGTCGGACCCTCAGCCCAGCGGAGTCAGGAACTATTGTGAAACCTTCACATTGTGTTTTTTTTATCCTGTGATTTGCTGACAACAGATTCTGAATTTGAGGAGAAACGCAGATGACATCTTGCCGGCGTATAAATAACAGTTTCGTCACACGTTCTACGGTCAGCCACTGTAGTTGGGGCAGTGATTTATTTACGGTGGAGGTGCGGGGTGTCATATGCGCGTTGTGCACATCTGGATCGACTTCAGCCCCGGTGGCCGATGCAAAACGGTAAATTCTGTTTGTTTAATCTATTTCGCAGCTCTGCCAGCAAGCGGGCTGGTCAATCGCCGTACAAAACGCTTGTTTTCACTCGTAGCTTCTTACGAGGGGAAACAGACGATCAGACTGCAGTCACTGAAGGGGAAACGCTGAACCACTGCAGGCAGCCAAAACTGCCAAGTCATCATAAAACCCTGTATCGAACATTGACATAAACACAGATGTGCGCACAGACCCTGCCTGTTCCCCGTGCCTCAACACACACGCCCACACCCACACACACCCACACACACACACACCGCTCTCTTTTCTTTCCATTATAACCTTTGTTTTGGCTGGAGCATGTGCACATTGCTTACTCTTGTGGTCTTGACCATCATGGCGGGGGAGCTGCTGTCCAAACTCTTGTTGGGAGAGGTGTGAAATCGAGCCTCGTCTGCTTTGGCAAAGCCGACCACGCAGCCAGAAGCTGACTGAGCTACAGTGTCTAAAAAAATCCTGCATTATAAACTTATCCCAACCCAGAGGATGCCGCGCTTCGAATGAAGGCTATTCCTGTATTAAACAAGGCCGAGGCGCGTAAAACAATCGCGGTTGTTTGTTGATGTGCTGGGTAAAATATGGGCTTCCTGGGCGGTCGACGGCGAATTACAAGATTAAACGGATCCCCCCCTTGTACGTCCACGGCGTCTGAATAATATCGCAGAGACAAACAGTTTAAGTACGACATATTTCAGCTTCACTACGAGTCTTTAAGTCGTGGCTGCATGAAAGAGAGAGAGCGCAATTTACAGTAACAGACTTCAACCGTGCATCTGGTTTCCATTAAGACAACACGTCTAATGTGACTGGATGGCTGATTTTTTTTTCTGCTCACAGTTGCTATGGTAGAAAAAGGTAAAAAAAAAAAAAAAAAAAAAGGCTTCGGGCACTTTTTTGTCGATGTTGTTTTCCTGCAGCCTGTTTTCCAGGATCAGCCGTGATTCACCAAAGCCCCCCCCCCCGCAGGGTCACGCGGCCGATACTCAAGCTCGGAGACAGATGTGCGTTTCAATTACTGCCATGTGGTCAACTCTGTGTGAGGCACCTACGTGACCAGTAACGCAACCACCACGACAGGTAGATTTCAACAAATAGTTTATCAGTTATAATCTTTATTGGCTTTCATTATCACTATCTATTTCCAGGAAATCCATCCCGGGCCAATACATTCCTGAAAGTTAAACCCCATTGATTTACTGGCCTACCTTTGGTACATGGTGTGCTGCCTTTCTGGAGGCCGAGGTGGAAACCTGCAACTTATTACACCGATCATTTTAAAGCAACTTTTTTTTTTTTTTTTTTTTACACATAGCCCCGAAAGCTCCTTTTCACTCCTTCTGTCCAGATGGTCCTCATCCTGCGAGCATCTGGGAAATTAAAGCCTTATTTTCTTCGCTCAAAATCTCGGGCCACGTGTGCTACCCCGAACGTGAACCCTGGGAGACGTTCCTTTACTCGGGCCGTTTCTCGACGTTGCTTTTGTCCCCGGCGGTGTCACCAGACCCGAAACAGTCTCAGGCCCCAGAGGTGGTGCGGTTAATTCGCTCGGCTGGACGAGTGAGAGGTGAAAGTTGGCGTCGGGTTAACAGGGAAAACGCTGGCACAGCCATGGTGCAGCACATTGGCCTCTGGGTGGACACCTGTGAATCTCGCCAACACAACAGGAAGGTGAGGGGGGGAAAGAGGGGAACCAGGAGGCAGATAGGAGCCACCACACAGGACATCCTGGACAAACAACGCTGTGTGAGGGCAAACTCTCGGTGAGACGTTCTGACCCAGAGGCCTCCCGCGCTGCTTTGGATATGACATTCACGACGCGAAGAGAACTGAGCGGAGAGGAAACCGTTAACACATATTCTTTTTGTGGACGCCCGGAGGCAAACAGGAGCAGCAGGAAACGCAGCGGGTCATCTGTGGTACGGAGGACTGGCATTTTTTTTTTTTTTAATCAGCGACGCCTTTTTCAAACGCTGCTTTAAATTAGTTTCAGCTTTTTAGCAATTAATTGTCAATTAATTGTTAAAAAGCCGTTAACACGTTCCAAAAAGCCAAAAGTTGCCACAGAGTGTCTTGTCAGCGCTTTATTGAAGCGTCTTTGAAGGTAACACGTTGTTCTCGTTACTCTTTAATTGACTACAACTCCCTTGTCCGTTCTCATCTGCCTCCTAATAATTTCACTGTCTCCACCTGAGTTTCTTTCAGTTTCTCTTCATCACAGAATCAAACCCCCCCCCCGTGCCCACGGGCCCTCAGGTCCCTGCTCTGTCCTCTGTCTTCACTGCGACCACCAGGGAAACGAGAGCCAAGGCAAACAATAGGAAGCCGAGAGGAAACATCTTGCATGTACATCCAGGTCTGCATCTCAACATTCTCTTCCTCTCGACATGTAAACAGAAGTGATTTTGGAATAAAAAATGAGGCGCTTTCAAGGTAAAAAGTCCTTGAGCTCTGCCACTCTCTCTCTTTTCTTTTCTTTTTTCCACCGGTGTTTGGCTTTCGTGCCCTTTCACACAAAGAGGCCTTTCTCTCCCCAGACAGAGCTTGTGTTGTTTTGAGTAATGAGGACGCTGACAAACAGTGATAATGTGTCACTCTGCCTTTCCTGAGCCCAGGTTTTGTCTTCCAGAAGTGGCCTGGAAAAAAGAATACAAGAAAAAAAAACAACAGAAAAAAACAAGGCTTTAAGACGGACGACTGGGAGAGTCATAGCTTAGCACAGCTGGTGGAATGGATCGGAGTTCGAGCTCAAGAAAAACATCAAGAGTTCTAGCAGTTCATGTCCAGCCGGTGCCAAGCATGACATAAAGGCCATTTGTTTTTCACATGAGAACCTCGCATCTTTTATAGCAAACTCATGATATTTCATGTCACATCTCACTGAATAAGCATTCCGTGCTCCATCTGCACAGCGGATTTAATTTGAATCAATAACAAATATAAGCATAATCCTATTTTCATTATGGAGATGAAAACAATAAGAGGAGAGAGGCCCTCTGGGCCTTGACTTCGGTGCCGCGTTTCGGCTAATTCTATATCTCGGATTTCACTCGGTTCCAGTCATCCTGTGTAGACACCACAGCGAAGACGCAGACACCCAGCGAAAGCCCCCGAAATCTTAATGAACAATGTCTCCACCGCCGCTCCGCCCACGGGCCCGGACGCCGCCCACCAACCACCAACATAAGCAACTCCAGGAAAGACCCTCGCCACAGTACAAGCAGTTTGTGGTCGCCTCATCAACCCTGCGCTGGCCCCGCCTCCCGTTCCAGCCCCAAACCCCCCGACCTCTGCTTTTTTATGATACGTTATTTGAGCCAGCGTCCAATGAAGCCGTGCGTGTTCCGCAGCCAGAGCGGTGCGAGCGACCCAAAACCCCCGAGCTGGAGGGCTGAGGCAGAATCTGCTCCAACTTATTTGCACGGCTGCAGAACACATGGGGTTGAAAGGCTTATATAAGCCCTGTGGTAGGAATATCAAGCCCGTGTCACCTTCTTTTGAATTCCCTGTGCTCTTTTGTTTTTTTTTTTGTTCCACCAGAGACAACTTTAGAATCGAAAATAAAAGCTTTTGGCAATGAACAACAGTCATTTTATTTTTTAATACATCTACTTAAATTTCATTTGGAAATGTTTGCCACTGATGTGTAATAATGGGCTCCTGGGTCAATTTCACTGAATTCATAGTGAATATGCATCATTTTGCATACTGCAGATAAAAGAGGTCCCTGTTCACTGCTGGTTTTTAAACTTCGATGCAAAAACTACAAGGGAGGAAGGAAACACGAAGCAGGAAAAACAAAGGAATAACCTAGACTAAGAACCTTTATTTCTATAGCTAAACATGGACATGGCTCATAATAATAATAATAATGCTTATTGCTGGCCATATTCACCATCTGAGTAGTATTTGCTTATTAGCATTAAACCTAGTGTTTTTACATCATAGGATGACAATAACACATTAACACGTTGCCACGCAAGGTGCTGCAGCTCATCAGGAGCCATTTGGGGTTTTGTTTCTTGACCAAGGACACTTCAAATTGCAGACCTGAGGAGCCAGGAATGGAAACAGCTGATCTTCCGATTAGCCGACTCCTCCTAAATACTCAACAGGTTTACATTTTGACCTGGAGCAAAGGTTAAAGAAAAATCACCAAAGTCCACAATCACACCGAGGAGGCCAAGCTTGCATTTCAAAAAGTCATACTGGCACCATGGACTAATCTATGCATAAAAAGTCAAGGGATCACCGAAACATAAAGGCTTCATCCTCTAGTAACCTTGAATGGTTGTTGAAAATTGAATTCTGTGTGTTTCGTTGACTAAAAACTATGATTTTGGTGGTTTACAATTACCAAGACGATTCGGGTTCCTTTATAAACAGGTAACTCTATAGCTCAGTCCATGCATCGACTGATAGTACAAACAAAGACCTCCGGCACAAATGGTGTGTGGCCACGCGGCATTAAAGTTGTCAAGAAAAGTTGTGGCTTTCATAAGACGACGAGCAGACGCTACAGGTCGCGCTTTTATGGCGTTTTCAATAAATTTAAAATGTCCAGGCACCCTGTGGGGGGGTGGATCGAATTAATGTTAACGACTCCTGCCTCATTTCTACTATTTCAATTTGTGCCTCACCCCTTTGTGTCTGTGGCCGGTGTCATCTCCAGCCAAAACATATCCAATAGCTCGCCTGAGACGGAGCTCTCTCCTGGACTAACAGATGGCGAGTCAGGTGATGTTTCAGCTGTCAGACGAGAGACTAGTTTGTTGCTCGGCGCGACCAAAAGAAAATGGGATAGCTGAAACAGTCTGTAGGAGGGCAGACACATTTTCTACCACTGATGAGGATCTCATATGAGGACACTCAGGAAAAACAAAGATGGCCTACTTCAGGGAAACTCTGTGCACTTTTCACATGCAGAAGTCAACTTTCAAAACCAATGTATGTAAATGATAGCACCTAGAAAAAAAAAATGGCAAAATGTGCTTCCAGTATTTGGAGAAGGACAAAGGAAAGTTGAGTCTTTAGTCAGACTCTTCCTGGGGATTTTTTTAGTTGCCAGAGCAGATGCGAGGTCAGGAGGGGCCAGATGTGTACACATGTTTTTTTTCCAAAGCGATCTGCTGAGGGTGAAGTGATGAGGTGGAGATGAAATATAAGGTGAGAGATGGAAGGTTTTAGCGAAACATTGTTTGTTTTGGTTGACAACCAAGCACGGCTGATTATGGGAGTTTTATTTCTGGCGTTCCGTGTGGAGATTTGTAAAAACGTCAATTAAAGGCAGATTTAGAAAACGTCGGTTCCTCTCGCGCCGCATCGAGACCCTCTCCACGCACGCACGGTTCGGCTCGAGTTTAATCACCTGTTCTAAATTCATCCGCTGAAGCACAGCTGTCAAATGCACTTGTTATCAACCGCTGTGCAGCTGACTCATCGACTTGATAAACTGGGAAGAAAAACGCACTAATGGCTGATTTCGACATTTTTGGAGGAGACAACAATCTGGAGAAGAATGAGGCGCAGCAGAGGGAAAAGTAATGAAGGAGAAAAGAAATGGCACGACAAATGAGCAGCTGTGTCATATGTCTCTTATTTAACCTAATCAGTTTAATCAATTAAAGAAGCACTAAAATCAAGCTTGATTTTAATGCTTTATAACAGCAGGCTCTAGAATATCTTCTGACTCATATTTGCATTTTATTTATTACTGAGAACCTGTGCTGATGCACATATTGTGTGTATATATATATATGTGTGTGTGTGTGTGTATTTCTGGCCTTGTTGCATGCACGCATTTTAGCCATAATTCTACACTGGGTTTTTATGCGTGTGTCCCCAGATGGCTGATAGATTTACTCTGATAGTTAATCCTTCCCTCCTCACAGATAATTCCGTGTCGAATGGTGCCACGCTCTCCTCAATCAAAACGTTTTTCATCCATAAGTCAGACAATAAGTGCAAAAAGTGAGTCTACAATGCTAATGTTACAGCTCCACTGGGGGGGGACAACTGTTTCCAAAACAGTACGCCTCTGTGCACAGCGGGTCGTCATTTTTACAGCTCTGAACCTCCAGATGATCAAGACCGTAAACGTGTCGTTCAAGTGACTACGAACAACCTGTTTAGGAGTTTATCTTCAATGTGTTGCTACACATCTTTGACCCAAAACTCTCCTAAAGTGGAGCACACAGCTCTGCGTCTTCTTCTTCTCCTTTCAGCCTTTTTTCCCTCAGCATCCTTCTACCAAGATATTCACTATCTCTCCTCCAAACCATCTCAGTCTGGCGTTTATCTTCCTAACAACCCTCTAACATGTGCTGTTTCCTCATCACGAGAAAGAACCCGTCAAATCAGTGGACACGAGGACTCAATCCGTGCGTGAAGACAATGCTACGTTTCAACATATCCCCTCTAATCAACAGGCCCCCTGCGTTGGAAGACTATTTTCAGCATCACACGCTCCCAGTCTCCCAGGCCTCGCAAAAAAACGTCCCACTGCAGCTCCCCACATCTGCAGAGGGAAGAAGAAGAAAAAAAAAACCTCCATCCATCTCCCCATCTGCTCCCTCTGATTAAGTTCAGCGTCAACGGTGAACGTTGAGTCACACCGTCACACACAGGATGTCACACAGGTCGCCGCGGCTCACCGGCCTGAGTCACAGCTCCCTGCGGGCCCAGAGGAGTGGATCCAGGACTTGGATTAAGTCTAAACGACTTAATGAAAATCAAACACGGGGGTGAGGAGGAGGAGGAGCACTGAGGAAACAGCAGACCTCCTCCCAGCGACTTCCTCTGCAGTGAATCGATGGAAGAGCTGTGCCAGCTTTCTCTAACTCGGACACTCTCAACAGTAGAGATGAATTTAAAAGAATGTGCAATTTGGACGAGTACTCGAAGTGGCGTTCAGTGGTGATACGGCGCCAGCGAGCGGCTTACTCTCACCCGTCCGCTGTTATGACCTTTTCTGCTGACTAATGGTCTGTTGATGGACAGATCCGGGCCTTGTTGTTGCAGCGTGTTAGCTGGAGGCCCGTTCACGCGTAGGATACATTACAGAGGAATAAAGAACAAGTGTGTGGAGAATCTGCCAGAAATGGGAATGAAATGTGATATTTCAGAACCGGTGGTGGAAAATACATTTACTGGAGATATACACTTATTCTTTATCTAGCTTCTGAGCTGCTATGATTATTCCATTACTTCCCAGCAATGAGTTAGCATCTGTTTTGATAAGGGATTAATCTGTGAGTCATGACCTTAAACTGAATATATATGTAAATATAGGTGTTGTGGACAAAATATAACATCTGAGGAACGAAACAAAAATGATTGACAATCCTACTTTCTTCACTTTTACTTTTGTATAATTTACTTACTTTCATACAAATTGCAGAAATACACTTACAATACTTAGTTGCTTCATAATAAAGATGTGTGTGTGTGTGTGTGTGTGTGTTTTACATTGTTTTACATTCCGTATTTTTTTTCAGAAGCTCCTACACATACTTAGTAAAGGTCTTACATAGACATCAAAGTCTAACACTAAAGTAAAGGAGTATTACGGGGAAAATGTACTTTAAAGAAGTACAAAATCATTGCCTTTAGTGGTAAATAGCTACAACATAGACAATCTACCTATCTATCTATTAAATGAATATTTATATTATTGGGAAAAGTAAGTAAAGCTGTCAAGTTGAATGTAGGTGAGTATAATGTGGAACTACAGTGTAGCCTGAAATACTCCAGTAAAGTACAAGTACCTCAATATTGTAGGCTACTTAAACACAATAGTTGAGTAGACGTACTTTGTAACATACATCCCATCACTGCTTATTAGAGGGTTTGCAGGACTTTTGTTTTTCCCCTTTTTGGTTATGACTACTTTTACGGACTTTGGCGACTCCAGTCCATACCATTCATAAGAGAAAGTGTAAACTCCCAATAGATGAGTGCAGTTACAGGGGGATACTAACTAACTCTCATCTGACACCGTTTGGAGACTTTGGTTCATCTGTTTCTCCATAACAGCACATTCCCATACACACACACGGTGCGTAAAGCGAGCGCACTTTACAAGTCTCCGACTCTGTAAACCATCGTATCGCAGTCGTCGTACAGAAAAAAATCACTGGTTTTCTAACAAAAGCAACAAAGTGATGTTGTTTTTTTGCTTTTCATGTACTCACCTTGCCGGTGAAGTTAAGGAGTCCTGTAATATTCTAGTTATTCAGCAACTTCCAGTGGCGCAGAGAAGAAATGATGCGTTTTGTTTCCAAGCGCTCCCCCTCTCTCTCTCTCTTTCTCTCTCTCTCTTTCTTTCTCTCTCACACACACATACACACACACAAATCTTCAAGCGGTGTAAACATTTAGGAGGGTGAAGAGAAAGAGACCAGTCGCATCCATTTGGAAGGAGGAGGAGGAGGAGGAGGAGGAGGAGGAGGAGGAGGAGGAGGAGGAGGAGGAGGAGGAGAAGGAGGAGGGTCCTGAAGTGCAGCCAAAGAAACTGGAAAAACTGTGACAGCAGAGGCAGAGCTGGGGACTGGAGAGGAGGAGGAGGAGGAGGAGGAGGATGAAGGAGAGAGGGAGGGAGGGAGGGAGGGAGGGAGGGGGCAGAGAGGAGGTCTGGGGAGGTCTGGGGGAGATTGAGAGTGTTGTTTTTCTCTTCTGCAGGCCTGCAGACCTTGATGTCAACGTGTGTAGGAATTTTTAGAGGATAAATGGTCCGCTGGGATAATACCTGATGGAAACCAGAAGAGCGTGTGTCTGACTCTCGCAGGTGGAAAGAAACAGCTCATTTTATCTCGAGGCTACTGTAGATAGATAGAAGAAGAGGGGGGGGAAATGACAGAAATATAAAATCGTGGCCTGAGGATGATTCTAATAGATGGAAAGAGTCTATTCTCCTGGGAGTGGGGGGTTGTGCTCTAGCAGATGAATCTTTCTTTTAGATTTCCATCATTCTTCTATTGCAAATTATACCCTGATGGTGCAGGAAAAGTCAAGGTTACCAATATCGGGATTCTTTCTCTGTAAATATCTATCAGAAATTTAAATATAAATATTGGAATAAATCCACTGAAACGAGACCCACAGTGAAACCAGAACACGTTTTCAACACGGACAGATATTAATTGGTGAGTTTTAGAGGTGCTGGCTTTCAGATTTTGCTACCAAACTGTTTGCAGAAACCTACCATTGTTTGCATTCATCTTCTGGAATCAGCATCATACTGTATGCACAAGTGAGTGCATGAGAATTAATACTGACCATATCTTATTGCAGTCTGGAAAGGAGACATGTTAAAGATCCCCTCCACATGTGTTTTAAGACTCTGCTCAGAATTATAATGTGTGTCTGATGGATTTTTTTTTATTAAAATGAAATCATATCTTCAAAATCATTAAAATTACATGTCACACATATACCTGCTCATTCACAGTCCATTCTTCGTTTGTGCACTGGAGGCTTTAAATTTTGTGCAAGTGCACACTGGATCATGTCTGGCTGCACATTTCGGGTCACAAATCATGCTCGTAGGGACGCCATTTACGCAGAGTAACTTTCCTCCTTTAGTTCATAAGTGTGCTCACAGTCCTTTTTCAGTGCCAAACTCTGCACATCCATCATTCTGCAGAGCGCATCTTCGATATCCAACCGAAGAAATTCAAGAAGAAAAACATATTATTGACTAATATCAAAAGCATGTTGTTATTGCTGTTGCTTTTCTCCTTCTCCTTTACTTTATCTTTAAATTGATCTACAACACATGCATGGAGGAAAAAATGTGGACACCTGATTTTTTAAAATACTAAAACCAAGTCAAGTACTAACATTACTTTTTCAATGTTTAAGTCATTATAATTATTAATAATAATAATAATAATAATAAATTCATAGTCTTTAGCACAGCACATTATTGTACAGAAATGTAACTCTGTGCTATTAAGATTTCCCTTCGCTTCCAATAAAAAAAAAAATCACCAGACCCAAAGCATGAAGAAGTACACACACACACACACACAAACTTCATTGACAGCTGGGTAATAATCTTCTGATAACTGTCATTCGTCCTTTGCAGGCAGCAGTTGGAGGGCTTCCTCCCAAACAGTAGGCCGGCCATGATAACCAGGATGGGTGCCCCCCCCCCCCGTTTTTTTATTTTTTATTGAGAGATCCTGTATTCTGTAGACCATTTGTTGATAGTCTGTCAGATACGTTGTGATCAGCGAGGGCTGCCATTACATCAGCTGAACATCTGCGCGCTGCTCCAAACCTGCACGTCTGTTGATGCAAAGAGCTGTAAGTGTTTGCACTTGGGGCGCTTATGAAACAATCGCTTATGAAACAAAAGCTCTGTTGATAATATATTCCTTTTGTGTGTGAAATACTGCCCTCTATTGGCTCACTGGATATTAAAGGGCCCCCCAATTTATCATCTCACCGTGACCTTTACTGTTTTGCTGCAAACATTCAGAGCCTGACAAAACTTTTAATTCAAACAAAGATTCCATGTATTACAAAAACTCATAATATGACCATGTGGAATTTTATGGAATTTTTTAGTTTGAAAGTATTTGGGTTTTTTGTTTATATTTTAAGTATTAACTCACATAGGATCTTTTACAGATTTCTAGTCACATACTGTAACATTGTGGAATATTTGAGCCTATGTGCACAAATGACCTCTGACCTCTGTTTATTGCTCATATAGTGTAATACACAAAAGTGAGTACAATCCTCACGTTTTTGCAATTGTTGCTTGATACCACTCGGTGTAAAATTTGGAATCTGGTAAACAATTATGACAATTATGATTTTTCCAACCGTGAAGTTATTTCAGAGGCAAAAAGGCTTGTTTCTCTCTCTATGTGTTAGGTTGGATATAGAATATAGGGTTACAGCACATGTGTGAACAGCAGCAGCGGCGCCCCCTGCCGGCACGTGCGTTCCGCTGCTGATCAGTGACGTATTTCCGGCAGCATGTCCGCCTCCTGCTGAAGCCGCGTGGCTACATGTAGCATGCTAGCTTCACGCGTCGCTACGGTGTATTTTTCCCAAGTCTGAGCGACGCAAGAACACGAGAGGTTTGTTGAGTTCGTATTTCTTGTGTTTGTGTGGATTTATCAAACGTTACCGGAGGAGAAGATGTTGAAAGCGAAAGTTGTCAGATAGCGGAGTTCGCTAATTTCACCATGAATTGGAAACTTATTGTTTGGGTGTATTCAGTTTGACAGTAATCTCCAATTTCACTTTTAATAATTCAATTTGCTCATTATCGTAAGTAAATGTAACATTCTTAGGTCTAAATTCCAGAGCAAGAAACCAAATATTCCAGAGTTGTCTTCTTATGTCAAGCAATACGTTTTCTCAATGTCTAATTGCTTTAAAAAACGTATTTTTGTTTTACTATATACAATCCTGCTGGTGTTTTTATGTTAATGACAATATGTTGTACTGACTTAATGTTGTACATATGCTGTTACTCCTGCTGATTATTTGTGTTTGCTATTTGTATGTAGACTATTAATGTCAGTAAATTTTATTAAAAAACACACACAAAAACAAGAGTTATTAGACTGGTAACGTTGAGGTAGTTTAGTGCAACTTATGAGAAGTAACTTTACTTTATATCTTTTCAAGCCTGTAAACAACAGTCCATAATGATTCTTCCTAACCCTTTAAATTTCTCCATAATGCATTTTATTTTAGGTATAACATGGCCCACATCTGTTTTTCCTGGATTTTTCTTCAGGCAATGATTTTTTTTCCTTCATATATTGTATTTTGTCTTAAATGTCATAAGTAATAAGCCTGTTTTTGTTCCATGCATGGGGAGTTATTACAGTAGCTTCTTAGATGACATAAAAACAAGAAAAATAGACAATTTATGGACAAAACATGTGGATAATAAAATAAATATATACCTACACTTATTGCAACTGTAACATAATGTTTGTAGTAGTAGGGCACAAGAATGTAATTCTTATATAAACAATATAAAGCACTAAAATAAATCCATTGTTAAAATGTCATGTAATTTGAGTCCAATATTAAATGTGGCTTAAAGGTAAAAAAAAGCTAGAGGAACCATTTTCGCCGGTCCAACCTAATAGTTCTTTCATTCTAACTGCCCTTCAGACAGATGGCGGACGTTGTACAGGAGAAAAGCCGCGGCCTGAAATTTGCCGAGCGGCAGCTGCTGCGTCACGGCTGGGAACACGGTGAGAGACCCGATGCTCGTTTTCTGTGCAACAGCGTCATCACGCCGATGCGGCGCTGTTCCTCAATCTGTCCGCTCTGTCCTCAGGTAAAGGGCTGGGGAGGGCCGAGGACGGCATAGCAGAAGCCATCAAGGTTAAAGTGAAATGTGACAAAGGAGGGGTGAGTGGATATAAACGTGCGTCTTTTGCAGCATTTGCTTTTTATTCTAGTTGACTAATGGTGTTTCTGGTTGTTTTTGCCTAGCAGGTTTTTTTTTGTTTTTATGGTGCAGAAAGTTGTTTGCTTGTGGTCTCATGCTGTGTGTGTTGGCACTTCTGAACAAGGTGGGACATAAGGAAGGAGAGCAGTTCACCTTCCACTGGTGGGATCATGTCTTCAATAAGGCCTCGTCCAGTCTGCAGGTGGAGTCTGATGAGGTAAATCCTGTAGCTTCTTCACATGTCTGAACCCTCAGAATCACCTGTTTTTATCTAAAAGTACATATAAAGACATATTCCACAATAAGAATTAATTGCTTGTTCGTTTCACTGGTTCATTTCTCAGACATTTGTCCCTATACTGGGAAAAACCTCCCTGTATGAATGTAGCTGTCGATGGTTACTGTATTATTGTGAGAATATTTTTAGGAGCAGTTTGATACGTTGAAGCAACAACTTTGGCTTTTGAAAACTAAAGCTTCTTGTGTCCAATAAACAAAACCTCTTCAGTCACTTAAAGTGGTTTAAATACTGCTGATCACTTGCTTATTGCACTCATTAGTTGCTCCTCTCTTCTCAGTAATTGTGTCATAATAGTGGAATCAGATGGTTTAGTCTTTGACAGAAAGTGTTTTCTTCCAGAACGGTATTATACTGAGGAAGACGACGGAGGACGCTGAAGCGGATGGGATGATCTCCAATAAAAAACCTCGGAAGGCCACGCTGGCTAAAGACAAACTGTATGGATGCTTTGTCAAGGTACTCGGTTCATGTTCATCATGCAGCTTCAACCCAACCAGAGCTTATATAACTTTTTGCAAATGACCTGGCAGAGTTTTGAATAACCGGCATCCCGCTAAGTTTAGAGATTGAAACCGCATCATTGTCATATCACATGAAGCAACTGAACACGTTCTGGGGTAATATTGCTTATTTGTCAATAACAAGACTTTTAACTACAGTACTGTAATCTTGCTTTTAAAAAATGTAGGTTATACGATAGTCAGGCTGGTTTAACAAAACTGCCATATTTTTCCATATTTGCTGAGAAAGAAATGTTTCAGATAATTAAGATATTAATCATGTTTCCCAAATTGCCATCTCTAAAAAATGCCCCGGGCTATTATTTAGTCATTTACAGAATATTCGTCTGTTAAACTCGGATTTGTTTTTATTTTGTTGTTTTTAAATCTTTAAACAAGTGAATTCAGACCTGACCTGACAGCCGACTCCATGCCTTCTGTTTCAGTCCACCACGCTGCTGTCTGGTCAGGAGCAGCCAGCGCCACGCTCCTCCACCTCTGAGGACAGCAGCAGCTCGGATGAAGAGGACCAGAAACTGGACCTCTCCAGCACCACCAAGTAAGAACGTCATTATGTCTCTCAAAAAGCTGCAATACAATACACCAACTCAAGAGTTTATGAGCAGTCACCAGTTGCCAGTGGTCTTTACTTTTGATTCTTTGGCTGCTGAAGTAGATTAATCAGCTGCTCTGGCGAGTGTAGGGGGGAAAAAATCTGCGTGGTGTCACTAACTGAACTGATACACTGCCGAAGGAATAAAGATACTATGTGGTGCAGATTGGAAATGAAAATGAAATTGCTTTATGATGTATGATATTTCTTTATTGTCACCTTTGGGTCCCATTTGTGTACTACGAGCAGAGCGTCATGTTCCCTTGGCAACAAAAATAGTGACGTGCTGCTTTTTTTTTTTTAAGTCTATCTAATTCAATTCAATTTATTTGTATAGCCCAGAATCACGAATCACAGATTTGCCCCAATAGGCTTTACAGTTTGTACAAAAGCAAAACAACATCCCATGTCCTTAGACCCTCACATCGTACAAGGTAAAACTCCCTAAAAACACCCTTTAACGGGGGAAAAAAAACAGAAGAACCCTCAGGAAGAGAAACAGAGGAGGGATCCCTCTTCCAGGACGGACAGGCTGCAGTAGACGATGTGTGCAGGTGGAAACATTACAGGGAAAATCTGCTATTAACTGCTTGGTTTATCATGCACTGAAGGATAACTTTGACAGGGCGTGTCACGATTATGATTTACACCACAAGACAGGTTTGAGTAGCTCAGTTTCAATGCGCAAATCGTTATGGGCCTGATGATATTTAATCAATCAGCAAGAGACGTGAAGTTTGTACAGTCTAAAATGTTTATTGATACTCAACAGCCTTTCCGATGCTGATCTAATGAAGGCTTGTGGAGGAAGAACGGCACACAAGTAAGTTGATCCATGAAATCCAAGCATGACTTTTAAATGAAGAAATAAAGTAGGGGAGAGAACGGGATGTAATCTGCAGTGCTGCTGTTGTGTTTTGCAGAGGAGCCAGACACGGCCTGACCATGAGCGCCAAGTTAGCCAGGCTGGAGCAGCAGGAGGCCGAGTTCATGGCCAAGTACGGCAAGAAGAGCCAACCAGCAAGTGATTCACCGGCGTGCGGCTCGTCGGCCGACCAGAGCGAGGAGAGGCAGGCGGAGAGTCGTCAAAAAGCAAACAAGAGGCCCGCCTTCAGCATTCAGGTGAATGGTGATGCAGGGTCAGAAAGTCACGAACCAGATGTTAAGCGCAAAACAAAGAAAAAGAAGAGAGCCGTTGAGGACAGAGAGGAAAAGGCTGTGGTTCTAGGTGAGGAGGAAGTGGTCCGTGTAGAGCGCAGTGAGGAGGACCTCTGTCAGAAAACAAAGAAACATAAAAAGAAGAAGCACAAGACCGAGCAGAACAAAGAAGAAAGAGCGCCTTCTCCAGAGAGGCCCGCCGAGCGTCACGCCGACACTAAAGTGAAAAAGAAGAAAAAGAAATCCTGCCCCAGTGAGGAAAGGGAGATTTATGATGAATCAGAATGCAGGTCCTCAGAGCCGGTCCAGGACTGCGATTCGAAAAAAGCTGCAACGGTTTTAGAAGAAGCAGAAGTTACGGAAGAAGAACTTACAGTGCAGAAGCAGAAAAGGAAGAAGTGTAAAAAGGACAAAGCATCAATCAGTGACAATGCAAACAAGGAGGCACTTCGTCCAAAAAAGAAGAAAAAGAAGTCCAAAGAGTAGCTTTTGACGTCAACTTTGGACGTTGATTTGTCGTGGCTGATTGTGGAAGTTGGTACGAGATTTTATCAGCCAAACATGAGCTGTACAGGCTGCTCTGATTGGAATTACTAAATTCTATCTCAATGACTTCAGCAGTTGTTCCTCTTCTGCTTTTTATACATCTTCATTGTGTATGAAACGGACCACTATTTTCTTTTTTGTAATTTACAATGAGCTTTTACTATGAACTCTCATTGATGATGATCAGTTTCAGAATTCCGGAGGATGGTTTTATTTTTTGCTGTTGGTGCAGATGGTTGCAGATTGATTTTAATGAGTCAGATTTCTCCAAAATGTACAACAAAAAAACTCATCCGACCCAAGTCAATGTCGACAAATCATCAAATCTGGAGCCAATGGACACCAGGTTGCTTGTATTCACCATTTAATGAAAAATTTGATGTTTTGGGCAGATAATTAATATGAAGTGCCAATAATTCAGTGTACTTACTGTGTTTTTTTTAAATGCAATAATGGAAAACAGAACAAACTATTTCATAAACTATATGCAAATCTGAAAATTGTATTTTTTTTTATTGTTACATTTTATACACAAAAGATTACCCAGAATACAGGGAAAAAGTTATAAAATGTCTTTCCACCAAACACGTCCTCTCCTGCTCCAAATTAAAAAAGAAATAAATATGAAGAACACAGAAATAAGAGGGGTTATTCACAAAACCAAAATTCCTGTACATCAGTGCAAAGTTACTGTTCTAGAAATGCTGAATCATATTTCCTCGCCGACAGAAAGGTCAATGCCGGGGTATAAATAGACTTCATTAAAGATAGTATGGATATGTGATATTTAAAAGTTGTTCTACTTCAAATTTTAAGTTTTAATTAGTTCTGCAATGTGTGTATAGTGGGTTCAGAGAGGTGGAAAATACACTGTTTAAACATCAGCAGCTGTTCTAGTTTGAGGATGAACAACACTGTGCATAGGAATAAAAAAAAAATAACAATTTAATACAGCAGTGTCAGGGACAATGCTAAAACTGTCATATGGTGTAATCCAAAAAATAGTTTAACTCCCAGATAGTTTAACTCTGTTAAAAGATGTGTATATATATATTGATTTGAGGATAAATTATAAATAATACAATAGGTTGGTTGTTAAATACACTTAATATATGCAACGGAGCAAACACACACAAAGGGGACTTTTTTTTTTTTTTTTTTTTTTGGCGGAACCTCTCCCCTCACATTCTGCAGCTGCTGCTCGGCAGAAGCAGAAGTTCAGCAGTGCACACACACACACACGAACAGAGCTTTTTGCGTCACATGTGGGAAATTGCAAATGTTTGATGTCAGTCATCTCACAATGCTTTTAACACCCTGCTCTTGTTAATGTGAATGGAAATCAAACATAGATGATATTCGCCGTGTTGTCATCGTTTCCTGAAATGTTATATTTCATATGGTCAACTGATACATATTAAGTAAAACACCTGACTAGTAGCTGATTGTATTTAACAGTAGGCTAGTCTAATTAAAACAAATAATACTTTATCATCTTTAGGCCACTATAATTGTTACACTACTCTTTCATATTCTTGTCGTTCCCATAATCAGAAACCCACTTTTGGAAAATGCTCGATAAAAGCTCAGATTAGGGAAAATGTTCCGAGAACATTGAGGATGCTAATCGGGCTTTTTCAGGACGTGGTTCCTACTCTCGCAGATGAATTTGTTGAGCATGAAACAGTCTCTTGGTGCGTCCCAGCTGTCTGTGACGTTCCAGCCGGCCGCGGGGGGCCGTCCAATCCCAGGTATCACCAGTGCACATTCAGCATAGTCTGATGGCTCCTTTATCCAGTACCTTGAAATGCCGAAAACGTTATTTTGACATTTTAATCACTCAATCAATCCAAGAGCCATTTTAACACCTTGCAGAAGCTTCATTGCTCTGCTCAAGGTGAACTCCACTTCTGAGCAGCCTTTCATTCTGAATTATTTGATTCATCAGTTCCAACCTTATCACCTTAGTGTCAATTTGTCAGCATCATATCGCCAAGGCGACAGGGCTGAGGTCAATTCTAATAGCTCTAGTGAGACAAAGAGACTTTCTTACTGTAAAGTATCGTCATGTCCATCAACCCATCTCCATTTTCCCGAGTATGTAGTTCTTTTTAACCCGATCCAGAATCCATGATAAATGGAATAGTAATACTGGATGTTGTTAGTGATGAATTCCTGCAAGATAATACAGAAACAGAGCTTTGAAAAAAATGAGGTTTATGATACATGCTATGTAGCACATTTCTGTATGAATGATGCTCTACTAGGAAACTTTATTATTCTTATAATTATAAGAGTATATGTTAGTTCTTAAAACTCACCTGTTCTTGCAGACTATCGATAACAACCAGATCCGCATTATTTTCTTCGCAGTGTCTTTGGCCATCTTGCCACTTCCTCCAAGGAGCTGATTTATTCCAGAACAGGTAGCACTTATTCTGGAAAGGAATCCAGCCTTCTAAACACGGCCGACATTCTGAGTTCAGGAAAGATGACGGAGTTGAGGATTAGAATCAAAAGTTATTTTAAAATGCCAAATATAGAGGTACAAATTGAGGTTTTGCATTGCAAATGCCACTTTTTAAGACATTAATATAATTTCTGTAAATAAATAAACCTGAAATCACATTTGCACTTTTTTTCTCTACTGTTTTAAGAGAGGATAACATGCTAAAATAACACATACATACATAATAAATGCGTTTATTGTATTGTAGCTCATATTGGTGACGCAGTCGATAAAGAGAAAACACTCACCTTTTTGGGGGCAGTATTTATTTACTGGAAACTGGCTAAACGTCAGAATGACTCCCAGCGTCCAGTTGAGGTTGTCGCTGTCTCTCCTCAGTTCTTCTGTCGTGTTCTCTAAGATCTTGTTCTGCGTGGTCATCTGCTGATTCTCTGCTGAGAGCGTGTTGAGCTTCTCTTTCTGTTGGTGCATTACCAGGCTGGCTGCAGAGAGAACGCACAACATCCATCGATCAGTAGATGCATTTGTTTTTTTTATTTATTTATTTATTTTTTTAATCAGAATAGCATTGATTTGCAGTTTACTCCTAACACTTTTAGACTAATTACCTAGCAGAGCGTTGTTCCTACAGAGGTGATCTACTGTATCTGAACCATGAGATAATCCACCTATTCAGTGTACAAAACTTGTTTAATATATATATATATATACTATAAATGCAGATTTTTGGACAATAAATGTCACATTTAATATATGATTAAATAAAAGTGATCGATTTTATCTTTCAAGCATCTGCAAGTTGATGTAATGCTTCCTTTATCTAAATCTAAACCTCTTCAAAGTCATAATAATAATAATAATAATCACTCCATGGAAACATGAACATGGTCATAAGTAACAATCCAAAAATAGTTTGCTACCTCCTAACAAGTTGAAACATATACACCTTTAATATCAATATTCTATATAATATATTACAAGTAATAATGTTTAAACTGAGGTTTAATTACATTAGCAATACATATCAATTCTGTCTATGTGAACTCAGCTAGTCGAGCATCACGAAAAATAAATGCACACATACACAAGGAAATCAGATCAGACATATTTAAAAAATAAACACATTCTAAGCACTTTAAAACCCAAATATTTCCAAATTCAAACCTTTTAAATTCAAAGTTAAAAACTAGAAGTAAAGCACTAAGAGCATGAACTCACATATGTAACAACATGTTCCTGTTTTATCTACTTATAGGAAACATAGCTGACAACATTGTTGATTTAAATCGGCCTTATGCAGCTATAATTATGCAATAAAACGTTTTGCGCGCGGCGGACGAGAACTCACTGTAGACGAGGGCCCCGGTGACGCCCACCAGCACCACAAACAGGGCCCCCCAGCACGCACACAACAGGTAAACGCGCGGCAAGCGTGCCGCTGCTTCCACTTCTGCTTGTAATGAGAAAAAACATTTATTCAGACCACACTTTCATCATTGGGTAATGTTATTCTGTAAATAAAGAAGAAAAAAATGCGATACAATGTAGAGTGTAAAGCTGATGATAATACCATACTCCTCTTTCATTTAGTTATTGGTTTAGGCGCGAATCACCAGAAAAGCTGAGTCATCTTTATTTGTTCTTCTTTTCTTTGCAAAGCTCATTATAATGTGTAATGTTCGAAGTTCCTTCGTGGTGATTTACATTTTTAAAAAATGAGGTTTTTATCCATCCATCAACCTGTTGGCATTTAACAAGTCTGTGGTTTACTGTCATCAGTTCTCTACAGCAACTGTTTCTCTTAATGAGATGGGAATATTTCATCATCTCATGCTATTTCCATATTTAAAACATATAATAGGGTTTAAATGTTGTACACTCCTGTGATGGTATAACTTACTTGGTGCAGTGCTTGCAGGTTTTACATCAGAATAAATCGTCAGTTCCTCTTTTTTCTCTGGATGGCAGCAACAACCACATGGGGAAAAAACAATTAGGCGCATTAATTGATACCGAGGTGTCATCACAAATTAAACGGACCCTAAAGGCAATTTTGCTACGTGATTCAATATTATCTGGTGCTTTTCATTTTTCCTCAATTGATATGGTGCACTTTATTTATGTTTATGTTTATGACTGTAACCGCAGTGATCTCTAGTATAAGTATAACAATTGGGTAACACTTTATTAACATTTACTGTCATGAGATTGACATGGCACTGTCATAACGGTCATCAAATGCCATTCTTACCATTGCGGTAACACTTTATCTTACAAGTGCTGTCAACCTGTCATTATAAAAACCGAATGACACTTAATGACAGCAGCCATAAATGTTCATGACACTGACGCAACCTTCATGACTGTGTCATGTAACCGTCATCGAACCTTAGGATTGTACAATATAGAAGTAATAGATAAAACCAAAACCTGATGCAGCAGCACCAGACATTATTAGAAATAGAGTGGAAAAATGACTTAAATAAACCAGTAATCTCTACCTGTTGTAGTTGCATGAGTGTTCTTTGTGAAAACCACTGTAGAATAATGAATGTCTTCCTCCATCCTTTAAAGTCACACGTCAACCTTCTTGCATCGGTGCAGACGAGTGGACGCCGATTTGAGAAGCTGCTGGTAATGTTTGACACTGACACCGCCTAGAGCAACTGAACCTGTCCCGCATTGTGTAACTCTTATCCTTCGCGTTATGACTTTGCATAACAACATGTTGTCAGGACTTCCTCTCACACCGATGCTCAAGCTCTGCTGTGGTTTTGATTGCAAGAGATAAAGAAGAAGAAGAAGAAGTGATCCTTGGTAGGAGGAACAAACCATTAATGAGTAACTGTGATGATAATTAAAGAAAATGCATTTGCGTGTGTTATTTTGAGAGTATTCATGAGAAATGAGCCAATGCAATTTATAAAGAACTTTAAAACGCAAACAAACGGCAAATAATTGAACAAACAAAAAAGGTGTGCAACGCCAAGTTGTGCCAGATAATGGTGATTAATCACATGTCCAACAAAAGTAGCAACAGTTTATAACATCTACGCAAGGTCAAGGAGGAGGAGAAAACGTGTTCAGCAGAGGACAGCGTTGATGTTTTTTTCTTTTCCCAGGAGGAGGAGAAATATACAAGTAAGTACACACAAAAAATACAGTATGTTACATATAAAATTTACATGAAATTTACATGCACACACTCATGTCTCCTCCTGTGTCCCCACATACAATTACGTAATGATAATAATAGAAAAAAATATTTTATTTAAATTTTAATTCTTTTATTTTTTTAAATAACAACTACTGATTACTGATAAATGACTCCTAATCCGGTTTGATCAAGGTTCTCATCTCACAGATCCAGCGGTTCTTCATGGCACAGCTGGCTTTTTTCCAGTTGTGCAGTTGTTTTTCACCAGGCAGCATTAGACCACAGTCACCTCTGCCAGCTTTTGCGATCCAGTACCTACCACAAAAAAAGCAGTGTATTAACCTGACTGTGTGCAGACATGTTGTTTTTCCCCATCAAGATCACACCAAACAGTCCCCTTTAAATCAGGTCTTCAACGAGCAGACATCATTCGACCTTCAGCCTTTAATGTCACACTGCACAATATTTTGCACGGTGAAGCTCAAACATTCCAAAAACATATTTTTTAAAATTTGATTTAATCTTTATTTATCTCAAACAGATGAAACAAAAAAAAGTATATCCATACTCATCCACTGTCAAGGCCTTTTTGACTGAAATGATTAATAAATATAATATAAAATATATTTTGCATATACAAAAAAATAGATTCCTAATAAGTGGCCATCCGGCTGGAAGTACTGGAACTTGATTTTTCTTTTGATAGGCATTTTGCCTCACTAAAAAAAAAACTTCTATTATATATACTTTAATTGTTTCAACAATAAAGGAACCTAAACCTCGCTGTCCTCTGCCTAAACACTTCTTAAAAAACAAAGTAGTCCAAGAAACATTTCTCTTTAATACTACAACAATAACTAACAGTTTGAATATCTATATACTTAAAAGTGCCTCTCTCTCTCTAATTACTTTAGAATAGTTGTGTTTTTCCAATGACGTGATTTTTATAATTTTTTATTAGGGTTTTTATAAAACTGTTTACTATCACTCTATTATAATTTATTTTAGATGCAAATCTGTTCCAGTAGAGCCCCAGGACATAAACATAGACAAGGATGTGTACATGATACGTCTCGTTTAAAATGGCAAATGAGGCATCTTTGGAGTGAATATGTGCACACTTACGTATCAGTTAAGTTGCTTCCATCCGCCCACGTCCAATTCGTTTTCGCACTCAAACCAATCCAATAGCCATGCTTCTCATCGTTGTAATACTCAATGCGTTTACTGATGAATTCCTAAATTCGTAAGACAGCTGTTAATTATTAGGAAGAAGTTATCCTTCTGTGGGTGATTAACAGTAATATACACTCACCGGCCACTTTATTAGGTACACCTGTCCAACTGCTCGTTAACACTTAATTTTTAACCAGCCAATCACATGGCGGCAACTCAGTGCATTTAGGCATGTAGACGTGGTCAAGACAATCTCCTGCCGTTCAAACCGAGCATCAGTTTGGGGAAGAAAGGTGATTTGAGTGACTTTGAACGTGGCATGGTTGTTGGTGCCAGAAGGGCTGGTCTGAGTATTTCAGAAACTGCTGACCTACTGGGATTTTCAAGCACAACCATCTCTAGGGTTTACAGAGAATGGTCTGAAAAAGAAAAAATATCCAGTGAGCGGCAGTTCTGTGGGCGGAAATGCCTTGTTGATGCCAGAGGTCAGAGGAGAATGGCCAGACTGGTTCGAGCTGATAGAAAGGCAACAGTGGCTCAAATAACCACCCGTTACAACCAAGGTAGGCAGAAGAGCATCTCTGAACTCACAGTTTGTCCAACTTTGAGGCAGATGGGCTACAGCAGCAGAAGGCCACGCTGGGTGCCACTCCTTTCAGCTAAGAACAGGAAACTGAGGCTACAATTTGCACAAGCTCATCGAAATTGGACAATAGAAGATTGGAAAAACGTTGCCTGGTCTGATGAGTCTCGATTTCTGCTGCGACATTCGGATGGTAGGGTCAGAATTTGGCGTCAACAACATGAAAGCATGGATCCATCCTGCCTTGTTTCAACGGTTCAGGCTGCTTGTGGTGGTGGTGTAATGGTGTGGGGAATATTTTCTTGCCACTCTTTGGGACCCTTGGTACCAATTGAGCATCGTTGCAATGCCGCAGCCTATCTGAGTATTGTTGCTGACCATGTCCATCCCTTTATGACCACAATGTACCCAACTTCTGTTGGCTACTTTCAGCAGGATAATGCGCCATGTCATAAAGCTGGAATCATCTCAGACTGGTTTCTTGAACATGACAATGAGTTCACTGTACTCAAATGGCCTCCACAGTCACCAGATCTCAATCCAATAGAGCATATTTGGGATGTGGTGGAACGGGAGATTCGCATCATGGATGTGCAGCAGACTAATCTGCACCAACTGTGTGATGCCATCATGTCAATATGGACCAAACTGTCTGAGGAATGCTTCCAGCACCTTGTTGAATCTATGCCACGAAGAATTGAGGCAGTTCTGATGGCAAAAGGGGGTCCAACCCGTTACTAGCATGGTGTACCTAATAAAGTGGCCAGTGAGTGTACTTTGTAGCTTAAAGTTAGTCTTGCCTGTTTCTCGCGGCTGTCAATCACAGCCAGATGTGCGTCTTTTTTTATGCACGAATCGATGCTTTTCTGCCAAGTCTCCCAGCATGAGGAATAATTAGATTCCATAAACAGGTAGCAGCTGGACTGAAAAGGCACCCAGTCGCCCAGGCAAGGTTTACACACTGTTAAACAACAGGATTTACAGTTACAATTTTTATTAGAAGATTTACTGAATTAGATTTGTATTAAGTTCAACTCATTGCCTTTACATACCATTGCCTTTTTTTTAAACCATTTTTAATGACAGACTATGTCTATGTGGTTTCACAAAGAAATTATTTTGTTTTTTAAAAGAAAAGCACAGTTTTTTCAATAAAGATAACATTAGACTCATCATAAATACACTCTTTACACTGTAAATGTTGTGAATGAGTATTTAGGCTGCACATGTCTGGTTTTTAATGCCATATCTACATAGTTGTATAGAGGCCCTTTTCCAGCAAGCATCATTTGTGGGTTGTTAATTGCATTAGAAGCCAATGGATGATTAGAAAACCCTTGTATGATTGTATTAGCACAGTTGAAACCAGTTTAGCTGCTTAGATAAAGCATTCTTTGATGGAATAAAAAACATTATTCCTAACCTTGTCAATGTCTTGAATGTAATTTTTTTTTAAAACACTACATTGTCTGGGCTACCTACCCCCAAAATTTTGAATGGTTGTGTATATTATTAACATAAAAAATTAATTCAGAAAATAAATACTTAAATAAATACTAATAATTAATTATGTTTTGAATGCATCCCTTTGATTAACATGGCAGTTCCACTGGTTTCAAAGGAGCAAAATCAAATGACATAAAATTGTAACTAAAATGTAATAAAAAATCTTAATATGTGCCGTGTTGCTGGAAGGCGTCTTGAGTGATGGCGAGGCCTCCACAGATGCTATATAACACCATTTTATTTTATCAGTTTTGCAAGAAGCATCCTGTTTTTTCACCTTTATTTGGGCAGCGGGTGGCCACTGGAAAGGAGTCATGTTGGAGGATGACCCCCATGGTCCAGCTAAGTCTGTCTCTCTCTCTGGTCAGTTCCTCCTTCTGTCTCTCCAGGGCCGTGTTCTCCGCCCTCAGCTGCAGGTTTTGCTCTGATAATCTGGTGTACTCGGACTCTGCTCTGGCTGTGGTGACTGTGGTGGGGGAAAGAAACTGTCACTGTTACCCTCACTTGTTGCTCACACACTGCCTCAAAAAGTCCTTTTAAGGACAGACGGACAAACTGATCAAACTCACAGTGGACGCTGAGAACGATGAGTGACACCAAGATGATAAAAATAACAGCCAGAGCTGGAACCAGCCAATGCAGAGGAGACTTCTTTTTATTTCCTGCTGAAACAAAAATATTGTTACTGTTTTTAACAGGTGGTTAGGATGTATTTTAAGCATCTTATTCTTTTTGTCATGATAAAGCACAAATAACCTTGTCTAACAGGATTTGTGTCCCCTGTTTGTGCCTCTGTGTTCATCTCTTCATAGATTATTTGATCAGATATTGGATTTTGGGGTTGTTCTGAAAAAAAAAAAAAGTCAATAATACCTGGTGTGTTTGTGGCTCAGAGGCAGAGCAGCTGTCAACAAGTTGAAAGGTTGGTGGTTCGAATCCCGGCTCCACCAGGTTATATTGTTCCTGATGAGCGGGCGGCTCTCTATATTGTCACCACCATCAGTTTGTATGAATGGACACTTGTAGTGCAAAGACCATTAAGTGGTCGAAAAGACGAGATAAGTGCTATAAAATGCAGCCCATTCACAATTATGATAAGTAAATTCATATAGAACCAAAAAAGTTCTTATTAAACTATGTCGCTGAAAAAAGGTCATACTATAGTATGTCGTCCAAAAAAGGTCATTCTATAGTATGTCGTCCAAAAAAGGTCATATTGTACTATATCGCTCAAAAAAGGTAATACTATAGTATGTCGTCCAAAAAGGTCATATTATAGTATGTCGTCCAAAAAAGGTCATACTATACTATATCGCTCAAAAAAGGTCATACTATAGTATGTCACTCAAAAAAGGTCATACTATACTGTGTCGCTCAAAAAAGGTCATACTATAGTATGTCGTCCAAAAAAGGTCATACTATAGTATGTCGTCCAAAAAGGTCATACTATATTATGTGCTTCAAAAAAGGTCATACTATACTGTGTCACTCAAAAAAGGTCATACTATAGTATGTCGTCCAAAATAGGTCATATTATAGTATGTCGTCCAAAAAAGGTCATACTATACTATATTGCTCAAAAAAGGTAATACTATAGTATGTCGTCCAAAAAGATCATACTATAGTATGCTGCTCAAAAAAGGTCATTCTATAATATGTCGCTCAAAAAAGGTCATACTATAGTATGTCGTCCAAAAAAGGTCATACTATAGTATGTCGCTCAAAAAAGGTCATTCTATAGTATGTCGTCCAAAAAGGTCATTCTATAATATGTCGCTCAAAAAAGGTCATACTATAGTATGTCGTCCAAAAAAGGTCATACTATAGTATGTCGCTCAAAAGAGGTCATTCTATAATATGTTGCTCAAAAAAGGTCATTCTATAGTATGTCGTCCAAAAAGGTCATACTATAGTATGTCGCTCAAAAAAGGTCATTCTATAATATGTCGCTCAAAAGAGGTCATTCTATAATATGTTGCTCAAAAAAGGTCATATTATAGTATGTCGTCCAAAAAAGGTCATACTATAGTATGTCGTCCAAAAAAGGTCATACTATAGTATGTCGTCCAAAAAGGTCATACTATAGTATGTCGTCCAAAAAAGGTCATACTATACTATGTCGCTCAAAAAAGGAAATACCTGTCGGTTTGTGGCTCAGAGGCAGAGCAGCTGTCCACAAGTTGAAAGGTTGGTGGTTCGAATCCCAGCTCCACCAGGTTATATTGTTCCTGATGAGCGGGCGGCTCTCTATATTGTCACCCCCATCAGTTTGTATGAATGGACACTTGTAGTGCAAAGACCATTAAGTGGCCGAAAAGACGAGATAAGTGCTATAAAATGCAGCCCATTCACAATTATGATAAGTAAATTCATATAGAACCAAAAAAGTTCATATTAAACTATGTCGCTGAAAAAAGGTCATTCTATAGTATGTCGTCCAAAAAAGGTCATATTATAGTATGCTGCTCAAAAAAGGTCATACTATAGTATGCTGCTCAAAAAAGGTCATACTATAGTATGTCGTCCAAAAAGGTCATACTATAGTATGTGCTTCAAAAAAGGTCATACTATACTATGTCGCTCAAAAACGGTAATACCTGGTGTGTTTGTGGCTCAGAGGCAGAGCGGATGTCCACAAGTTGAAAGGTTGGTGGTTCGAATCCCGGCTCCACCAGGTTATATTGTTCCTGATGAGCGGGCGGCTCTCTATATGAATGGACACTTGTAGTGCATATAGAACCAAAAAAGTTCATATTAAACTATGTCGCTGAAAAAAGGTCATAGTATAGTATGTGCTTCAAAAAAGGTCATACTATATTATGTCACTCAAAAAAGTTCATATTAAACTATGTCGCTCAAAAAAGGTCATACTATAGTATGTCGCTGAAAAAAGGTCATAGTATAGTATGTGCTTCAAAAAAGGTCATACTTTACTATGTCGCTCAAAAAAAGTCATACTATACTATGTATACTATGTCGCTCAAAAAAGGTCATTCTATAATATGTCGTCCAAAAAAGGTCATACTATAGTATGTCGCTAAAAAAAGGTCATATTACAGTATGTCGCCCAAAAAAGGTCATACTATAGTATGTAGCTAAAAAAAAGGTCATACTATACTATGTCGCTCAAAAAATGTCATACTATACTATGTCGCTCAAAAAATGTCATACTATACTATGTCGCTAAAAAAAGGTCATATTATAGTATGTCGCCCAAAAAAGGTCATACTATAGTATGTCGCCCAAAAAGGTCATACTATACTATATCGCCCAAAAAAGGTCATACTATAGCATGTCGCCCAAAAAATGTCATACTATAGTATGTCACTCAAAAAAGGTCATACTAAATACTCTGTCACTCAAAAAAGGTCAAACTATAGCATGTCACCCAAAAAAGATCAGACTATACTATGTCACTCAAAATAGGTATATAATATGTCGCTCAAAAAATCATACTATACAAATGTCGCTGGAAAAAGGTCATACTATAGTATGTCGCTCAAAACAGTTCATATCATAGTATCTCGCTCAAAAAAGGTCATACTGCAATAAACCATAGCCAAAGGACTTCTGTGTTTAATTACTCGATATTGCTAATTATTGCTGATACATTACTGAGACCACATGCATTTCACTGCTGTTGCTACCTGGTGTTGCCCAATTTGTGTTCCAAGCCCTTTCGTTAGTCTTCACCTCATCATAGATTATTTTCTCGTCAAATTCGCTTTTTTTTCTCCCTGTAAAAAAAAAAAGTAAATATCATCAAGAAAAGGAAAACTTGGGGCTTGCGAATTCACTCAAAAGTAGAAGCTGAATCAAGTCAAGTAAAGCTCCATCTGTAGTTACATACAACTAATAATTCATACAGGGAAACAGAGGACATGACTCACCAGGTGTAGCTTCATTCTTCATAAATGTCACCTGTGTGTAAGTCGGCTCTTCCTCCATTATTACTATTAATTATTTCAATTCGACATAACCAACATTAAGTGCTGCTGCTGCTCAGTAAAAACATTATGACTGACTCCAAAAGCTGCACTTCTTCTTTTTTTTTTTTTTAAATGTCGCAAGATGAAGTCGGATGTGGACAGATGCAAATTTCAACCCACACTGAAGGCCAAGATCTCACTCTCACAACTTCAACTTTTATGTGTAAGATGTAAGTGCAAATCCCTTTTCACACATCGATACAAGCACCAACATATAAATTAAAACACACGGTGCTAGATTGTTCCAGAAAAAAATTCTCATGTGTATGAAAAATATAAATATAAATAAATATTCTCTCATCTTTGCTATGATTACTTATTTTATTTTGAAGGAACAAACAAATGTTTTACCAAAACAGACCTTGATTCATTAGTTTGTAATTTGCCTCGCTGTTGATTATATATTAAACATGTAGCAACATGGGCACATGGGCATGCTCCATCTTAAACATTTTTTTTGTTATTAGTTTATACATGTTATTGTTAAATGTATCACTGATTGTCCACCAGATAGCAACAAACACTCTCAATAAATAAACTAAAGTAAATATGAGAAAGTAGTTTTGCACATACAAGGATTTTTATTTGGTGTCGTGGTGCAAACTTCAGAACAAGAGAAAATGCAACTAGATATTATGACCCTATTAAAAATTGCTCTTATAATGGTTTAGAACGTTGCGTGTTACTTATGTAATGTTTACTTGAAACCTGGCTTAAACTGTGACCTTTAGTCAAATTAAGATCAGATCCAATGACCATTTTTAGAGCTTGAGAGAGAAAACCTATAATTAGATGATTTTTGTATGTAAAACCACGAATATATGATAATAGAAATATAACTTCAAATGTAACCTCAGAAAACTTGCCCAATATACTTTTAAAGCAGAAAATAATATGAGGCATCTGTAATATCTATTTGTAGACACCAGGGGGAACTAGAGATCATAATTTGTCAAGAACGGTTTGGGACCGTGCTTTTAATTTGAAAATCTATGTTAGTATACATCGATAGTATACTAAAAGCTGTGAAATGAATCATGGCTGCACTCGTGTTTTGACTTAAAGCCATTCGAAAATATTCATATCCGCTCATAGATCATCATGAATATTATAATGCGTCATTTGGTGTAATTACGGTAACTCGGTGATCTATTTTCTATTCACAAACACAAGCGTTCTAAAGCAGAACATATGTTCTAAAAACAATAAATATAAAATAAATAAAAAAACAGTAGCTAACATATTTTTATGTATTTACACAGTTTTTTTTCTACTATACTTATTTATAATATGTATTTATTCGTACTTCAAACGTGACTTTGGGGTCCACCTCATTATTCAATATAAATAAATTATTGATATAATTTCAAATCTGTAAAAAAAATGTACTTCTGTGTTAAAAAAAAAAAAAAGAGCGCGCAGGATGTGTTAAGGAAACGCTCCCTGCCTGCAGACGAGTAGACTAACACACACACACACGCATACACACACACACACAGCACTAAAGCAGAGGACCCAGAAGCGGCTCCAGACCCTGAGCATTAACCCGCTGCAGCGATGGTTTGTGGCGGATACAACTGCACCAAGAACGCGTTGGCTGCGCTCAACATCCTCTATGTCGTAAGTAGGAAACAAACTCTTGTGTCGTATTCAGCCGAGAAATGTCAGATTAGAATGGTAGATTCCTGTCTCCGTCCTCGGTGCAGCTGAAATAGACCATATCAGCCCTGATCACTGTGGCTGCAGCAGAATCTACAGGTGGTTGAAGGTTCAGGCCCAGTTCGTGTCCATCTGCAGCTCCTCTGGCTTCATGGATAACCAGAGGAATGTTTTAAAAATGCTGTTTTAGATGTGGAAGGGTTCTGTGTGAAAATTCTAAAAAAAAAAAAAAAAATTAAAATAACAATAAAACCTCTCTATGGAAGACATGCACCACAAGTAATGTTTTGTAATTCTGGCTCATGTTGAATATTGCTGCTAAATGCATTTAATAAATGCATTAAAGAAAAGATTCCCCTTATTTTGGAGTGTGTCTTGTCCTCTTTTTCAACTACCTAATTCTGAAAGACCCGGGATAGATTCACCTGCTTTCTCTAACATAGGTTTGGTTTCAGAAGTGGGGAGACACAGCAAAGTTAGAGGTTCCCTATTTAAGAAAAAAGAAAAAGGATGGAATGATGTAACTTATGAAATCAGTTTTCATGATTTCCAAAAAATGGTACTGCAGGAAATTGGCACCAGTCCTACTCAGTCATGTTACACTGTGAAACATGACTAAGAACATGAAACTGTGGATGCAGTTTCTACTACTTTTTTTCCCCGCCATTCTTGATGATCGCTGGAAACATATGAAAGCTTGTACTGCATACGAGCAGGTTGCTTTAAGAAAGAAGATGTTGTTTGTGCTTCCTTCCTTACTCCCCCCCCCATCAGCTGGTGAGCCTGCTGCTGATCGGCGTGGCGGCCTGGGGGAAGTGGTTCGACATGGTCTCCAGCATCAGAGTGGTGGCGGGGGTCATCGGCGTGGGCATCTTCCTGTTCGTGGTGGCCTTCGTGGGGCTGTGCGGCGCCCTGAAGCACCACCAGGTCCTGCTCTTCTTCGTATCCTTTGGTTTCCAAGTCGCCTCGCGCCTTATTTATTTATTTATTTTTTTTATTAAACTTTCAGGATTACTCGTTAAATGTCAACTTCCTAAACTCCACATCAGTACATGATAATCCTGTTTGTAGTGTTCGTTGTGCAGTTCTCTGTGTCCTGTGCTTGTCTGGCGCTGAATAAAGAACAACAGGTACGTGTCTACATGCTGTAGTTTACCATAGACGCTCTCACCCAAGTGTAGATTATCCTCAGGCCTTTTACGTCTTCTATACCATCACAGGACCATCTCCTGGAGGCTGGATGGAACAAGTCTGAGTCCACCCAGATGGACGTGGAGAGGACCCTCAACTGCTGCGGCTTCAGGAACGTCACCAACGACTCGTGTGGCGCTGTAAGTAAACCCCTTATATTAATGTTTTCAACCACAAGTGGATTTGACCTTGTGCACTTCAGCGTTTATGGAATACCCCCCCCCCCCCTCTCCTGTATCCTCCAGCTGTGCTTTCACCAAAAGCTTCCACACTGTCCCACGTGCTCAAACATCATCCAGAAGTACGCGGGGGAGGTGCTGCGGTTCGTGGGGGGGATCGGACTCTTCTTCAGTTTCACGGAGGTCGGTGAAGTACATATCAACGAATAAAATAAGCTCTCACTCTCCCGATGGCTTCTGTTTATTGCAACAACTCCTCGCTAACTTGCGTCTGTAGAGTGCGTTCGCGTTGTGACAAACGGTTTAATATGAACCATGAATACATCATTTTTTGCCTTTCCTTTCAGATCCTTGGAGTTTGGCTCGCCCACAGATACAGAAATATCAAAGATCCACGATCAAATCCCGGAGCCTTTCTATAACCGCTGACCTTTTAATCAACCAAAACTTGCACTGCTGAATAATTATTTGTTTGTTGATTTTGTTTATGAAAACTACTCGGTTACCTTCATGAAAATTATGCTTTGATGTTGACTGTGAAGATGAATTGATTGGACGTTTTGGGGAATACTCTTTATTTGCCGAGGACCCAAGGAAAAGAGCGTGTGCATTGCGTGAAGTTATTTGGACGGGAGGTTCTCGAGAAAGCTGCAGGCAGCAACAACCAGAATCCAAACAACTGACCCACCCTAAGAAACGCAAACAGACCCGAGCGCATTTCCTCCAATTGTGGAACTATTCCTTTAAGGAAACTTGAGACCTGTCACCTCTTTAATTCTAATCTGTGTCAAAGTGATAGACGTTAACGGCAGTGTTAAACACACGCCTTATGCAAATAAAGTGCAGGTTACGTGTTGTAGGCAGAATGACTAACTATTCGAGGGTGTTTTTGTGGATTTTGGTGTTGTCCAAACAGCAGGAAAAGATTAATATCAAGTTAAATACCAACCTGCTGCAGTTTAATAGAATGTAAAGCAAGTCTGTATTTAAGCTTCTTTTCTTGTATTAAAGCCAACAGATTGACTTGATACTAACTGGTGTTCCAATCTATATATCATTCTTTTTTCCCTGAATTGTCCAAAATAAACCTGCAAAACCCGATAAGCGAACTGGCACAGGCTGTTTTTGCTCCAAATGTCAGATCCAGTGCTGATGTATGTGTTTGGATAATCAGGTGAGGTGGCACATGACTCGCATTCCTCGCCGCCGAAACAGGATGCCAACCAGGAACTGTGCTCGCCGTTATGACCTCATCAGGCGGTCCAACCTGTTCGCCGAGGTGAACTCAAACAGCTCGGCTGCAAACTGCCACGTCTGAATCAGCGTTCACACCCTGCAGTAAAGATCACTGTTTAGATGCAATTGATTTTCAAATGGGTTGTTCTGGGAGACAAGAAATTAATACGTTTAGAACATGAGTTTCCTATACGAGTTTGTTTTCTCTGTCACTGCAGCGATTAAAATAAAAATAAAATTCTCATAAAAATGACAGCAGTATTTGATGATGACCCTTTATTTTAAAATGCAACTATGATTCAAACTCAGTGATGGACATAAAAAAAGGTGTGGTGAAGGTTCAATACCCTTTTTGCACAATTCTGGCCAAGACAAGATTGTAACTACTTCCAGGGTCAAAGGTCATTTGAAAAAGCAAGAGGCACATGTGAGTATGTAACTGTTTGTAAATGGTGTATTGAATTATACAAAATTGTATTTAGAATCCTACAGCTCAGCACAAATGAAGCAGTTTTGTTCTTTGCTCTCTGTGACTCCTGCAGCAGTTCATGATTATTTGATGCAGCAGGATGAGAATGAAATGAAATGATCACAGATGGTCTAGAAAGGTTGATGGAGGTGTGTAATGTATAATTTGATAGACAAACATTGCTATCCATTTGAACTAGTAAAATGACATGAAATTAGATGTTTATTCTCAATTAGAATTGCTCTGAGTGGACTGAAGTAGCTTTAATGCAAACTTCTGTTTGATGATCAAACTACTTGCGAGGCTATAGATGTGCTTTTCATTTCTGAGCAGTTTTACTGAGGTTGTTATCTGCTTTTATCTTTAGTCTTTTATCAGTGTCGCCTGCATGGATCCTCGCTGACATTGAACCTGCATGTTTTCTTCACTGCATTTATCAAATCCTTAGGCGAGAGTTTGTTTTACATGACATGCAAGTAATCACATATTAGCGTGGTGGAGTGTTCTCTGCTTGTCTTTGTGAATTTCCTAAAGGAAAGTTCAAGCTTGTTCTCAGAGTTTGAGCGACAAACATTAACACACCAAACTTCTTCTGTGTGAGTGTGAGGCAGTGTGCACGCTGCAAAAAGACTGCAAGAAAAAAACTAAACAAGATGACGGAAATGTTACTTGAAACAAGGAAATTGCCTGCCAGCAGAACAGGAAATGTTCACTTGCCAAGATATTTAAAAACAAGTAAATGGACCCTGCACATGTATGTAAGAACTATTACGTTTATATCGATAGATAGAGAGGTATGTGAAGAAGAAAGGAAAAAAAGAAAGAAGCTCACTTATTTTCACTTCTTTAGCCAACTCCGGCCCACATCATAATTTTGAAAAATGCAAAAAGCGTGACCTTGTTTCGTTGTTTGTTCTTCCCACAGATCTTGACCCCTTCAGATCCAGAGCTGACCTCACATCTGGACGGTTTCCACTGATAACCCAGATATGAGGTTTATTAGGCTCAGAGGTCAAAGTAGACGTGAGTTTGTCTGAGCTAAAGCTGACTAAATAATAAAAGAAATCCACTTGCAGCAACAACAGCAATACCACATGTTTTTTTGAACTAAACATTACTGATTGCACAGACTGGACTGTTTTCTTTCCATTCAATAGGGTGCTATTATGGAGCTGCACTTGTTTCTATATTAGGTTTGCAATGAAAAAATAATGGTTTCAAAATGTTGTTTGTGAGGTCAGGATTGACAAATAGTATTATTTTACAGATTTTAGTAAAAAAAAAAAAAAAAAAAGGTTTCAAAAAATAGCAAATACAAATAGTATTTGAGCTTTTCCTAAATGAATAGGATTTTTTAAAACCCTATGACATTATAACCCCCTATATTTGGAAAATATATGAAATCACCTACAAAGATAACTTTTTGACAATGTAATGTATTCTAGGATAATACGGTCATAGCCCGCCCTGCTTCTCCCTTTGCTTCGCAGCTTTTCTCACTCCTCTGAGCAGATGAGATGCCTCTTTAAAGCAATTGAGGAAGTAGCTGACACAGGACAGGTCATAGTGAGTCACCTTCTTCTGGAGAATTTCTTCAACAATGTCTGTGCACAAAAAATTACATTTTTGTGAAATGATTGTAAAATACTAAGGGTGGAATTGTATATATGCACAAGAATGCTACTTTGAGGAATTCACCACCTTTATATTATAAATTATAAAGGTTTAAAAAATATATATATATCTATATATAGATATATAGGAGAATTCCTGCAGGAGTCATGCAGTAAGTACATTTATCTTTGGCTACAGGAACAGAGAATTTTTATAGGAGTTAAATGGCAACATCTGAGTTTATTTCATATGATTAATGCCAACAGCAGGGCAAAGGGATGATCTCATATCACTTAATAGTTCATCACAGCAAATATTTTTAAAATGTAAACGGAAGCAGAATTAGCAGTATAATTCAGTTAAAAAAACAAACAAAAAAGAATTCCTGACATCACATACAATTCCCAAAATGTATAAAAATTGAAACGGATACCTTCTTCATGTGCTTTCAACTTGAGTCCAATGATGGTGTTTAGAAATCTGATACAGATGTAATTGCTGGTATTAACTTCTAACATAAATACATGATTTAAGATTGGATAAAGACAGAGAAACATATTATGGCCACTTGGAAAAAAATGTAAGAAGCATATATATATATATATATATATATATATATATATATATATATATATAGACCCCTATTTTGTTTCAGAGATACAGTCCTTTTCTTGTTTAAATAAAACAATTAAAAAAAAACTTTTCCCTGGATTGAATAAAAAACAATTTTACATGTTATAATTTGTTCTCAGAGCTGAGAAAAAAAAAATCAGACTTATTTTTCTCAGAATTGGAATAAATGAAATTGTAAGGTGTTAAAAAAAATCTAAACTTCTGGGTGAAGACTTGAAATGAATAAAAACAACTTTACTGCTTAAAAACATTTCTCAGTGGCCCTAATACTCCATATAAAGATCTTTTATATTTGGTTATAAAAAGTGAGCTATTTCACAGCTGAAAACCCTACTGTCAGTGCTCTCTGGTGGACAAACTATGCAATGGCAACACTCTAAATGACCAGATGCACAATAAATTTGGTAATTCTGTGCTGCAATGTCTTGATTTTTATCAACTGATTTTATGCAGACTGCTTCATGAGTACTCCCTTGTATTGTATCCAGATTTTTATTAAGCGTACTGTACATTCATGTACCAAATAGCATGTTCATCACATGAAAGTATGCTCTTGCACTTGAGTATTTAGAGGAAGGCAAAAGTCTAAATAATGAGATTCCACGCTCATTAAAAAAAGCATCACAAGGATAAGACGTACAAATGTATCCAACAGAATTAAAGTGACTGGTTTTAGTCAAACTTAAATCTGACATAAAACCATTTGATCAGGAACATTCTTAATGAAGGTTGGACCAAAATAAACACAAAGCAATAAATAGGCACTGGGAAAAGTAGTCACATTAGCATTAGGCAAGTAGTTGAGAGAGGTGCTAACTGCTCAAAAGGTATATAGACAGTTTTGGGGGTGAAGCTGCATGTAGTGGGAGTCAGATGATCCAAAACATAATAAAGATGGCGATGAAGATGACGGAAACAGCTAAGAGTGCTCGCAGGTTTGTTGTCAGTCAGGCTGGATTATGAGTCTGATGAGAAGGCTCTGTGTGCGTTCGGGAACTGCTGAGAGTTGAAATTTGGGTCGTCCCTCACTCGTTTTTTGATGTCAGCTTTCACCTGAGAGAGAAAAGAAGTTTGATCATTATGGTGACACATGGAAGCAATGTGGTAGAAAGACAACCAAACAACCAAATAATTTAGAATAAATTATTTATTCATCGTTTGGACTATAGAAGATTGTAAAACTGTGAAAACCCCCCTTGTCATTTTTCTCAAATCAAAGATCTTTTGTTCAACAGTCGACCAACCAAAAATATTCTACTGGCACAATGTAAAACAGAGAAAAGCAGCAAATCTTTAAAAAAGAGAAGTTAGAACTTGAGAATGACTTAAACTATTATTTGACTATCAAAATAGATGGTGATTCACTGTCATAGTTATGCAATGTCTCAAAAACCACACGCTAAGCCTTGAGGTTTTACTGCTAATTTGTTCCTCTAACACAGTCTACTGTGGTCATAACAAACAACAAACTTTGTAATTTGCTGCTTTTCTCCTTTCAGAGGAGAACACACACCCAGCACTATCCCCTACTAAAGAACAGAATCTGGGCCTAAACTCATTAATTAAAAAAAAAGTATTTAACAGTGTTGTTTATTTGCACATAAATATAAATGTTATTTACTCAGTTGACAATGCTAAGATTAAATTAAATATATTTGATTTATTTGACTGAATTTGGAAAGCTGAAGCTTAATATTTGCTTAAAACAAACTTTCAGGAACATTTTATACAGAAGGAGGCCTTGCAGACACTCCTATCACCTAAATTACAAGACAGGCAGGGCTTTAGACTCACACTCAGTCAAGTGAATGGGAAGGTGTGTCAAAACTATCCACTGAAAGTGTGATATGAAGGGCTTGGTTATTACCAGTATGTACAGGGGGGAATGATTACCGCAAAGAAAAACATGCCCATGTTGATTCAGCCACACCACCGGTGTGTAAGGACAGACTTGGAAGATTGTGAACCTATCCTTTATGAACTCGTATGTGGGTCAGAGACAAATCAAGGTTGGCAAGATGATACAGATTTAAGGAGCATTCATCAGGTCTCATCATCAAGTTGTGTTTTGTTGGTTTTATGTTATTTAAAAGCCCATTTGTGTATTTGTGTAGACGTGCGTAAAAGCTGTTATTCACAAAAATTGTAGGAAAAACAATGAGATCAAAGTATGTTATTAAATTAAATGTGTAATGCATCCCCGCTTGTTCCAGGGAAGACGCAACATTCTGTTACCTGTTCTGCATAAGCTTCCTTCACCTCCGGCGTCTCCAGATCCTCCTGCAGCCGCTCGGCAGAAGTGATGGGCCTCACTCCTGCTGTCCTGGCTGCTTGACTCACAGCATCCGAGAGGGAGAGGAGGCTTCCAGCACCCTGTCCTGTCTAAGAGAGAAAAACACACATGTGACATGCATTTATGGCTCAAAGAAAGTAAAGGCAGGTGACATTGTTCATGTATGAGTGAAGTTAAAACTGATCTGATTACCTTCCTGCGTTTTGCTGGCATGCCAAGCAAATAAGCGTCAGACAATGGAGGCTGGGTCTTCATCTTCCTCTGGGAGATCATATCACATCTGATGATAGGCACCCATTCCTACATCACATGTAGGGGACAGAGGGATAAGAATTAGTCACTATTGGGGAAAATAATGAGAATAATTTGTGGAGAAAATAATCAGCAGCACATCTTTCCAACAACAACAATCTAAATACTATGGATAAGTCCCAAACCTAACTATGAATCGTTTTATTAATAAAAGTCACGTCACAATAAACTGTAGGAGCCCTTACAGGAGGAACAGCAGCCGCCCAGGCCTCTGACTCTCCAGCAGAGTCCTCACTCATTCCCTCAGCTCCTGCTGCTGCCATGTCGCCACCTAACGGTGCATCACCTCCCGAGGCTCCCAGGTCCCCAGGCAACACCCTGGTTTCCCGTGACGACGCCCTCGTGTCGTGTGACACAGACATGGCCTCCTCTGCTGTGGTGGCTGTAGCTGGTGAGAGGTTGTCATCAGCCTTTGGAAGCGGAAAAGAGCAAAATCAGGGAACTGAGGAGCCAAGCGTTACCTGAAATATCGAACTTGAAAACTAACAATAAAGACACACCGTGCTTACCGCTGCACTTTGTGCTCGTTCAGGCTCTTGTGTGCCAGTGGTAGAAGGCTGATCTCGCTGTGAAAGAATGTCATCAAATATTTATTAGCCATTTCAGACGTGCTGTCCAAAGCAACAGGAGATGTATCCGCCATTATATAACAGGAACTGCTTCCTCTGCATGTAACATGTTACATATATGAATTCTGGTCAGCTGGGAAATGAAGTCTACAGCTACAGAGAATGAGAAAATCCTTGAGTGTAACTGCAAATGTTACGAAGAATAAGGCCTGAAGGTTGGTAAGAAATTCAGGTTACACAGCACTCAAGTGCAAAGTAAATGTTAAAAACAAACAATACATGTATAGTCTATTACCGTACCTCTGTGTGAACAATGTAGTTCTGGATCTGCTCCTGTGTGATGGGGATGTGCTCCAGAATGAACTGCAGCCTCATCGTCATCATGCTGGTCATCCAGTTGACCAGGCTAGGACTAATGTCACTGGACATCCTCCGCTGGAATTACATCAAATGTTTACTTTTCATTTCTTCTGTATTTGTCAGCATTCTTCTTCGCTTCTACTTAGACATGTTATTTGTCAGCAATAAAATACAAATTAATTTGTCATATTACACTGTGTGGCTAAAAAAAAGGTCATAGTATAGTATGTAGTTTAAAAAAGGGCATACTATAGTATGTCGCTCAAAAAAGGTCATACTATAGTATTTTGCTCAAAAAGTGTCATTCTATACTATGTTGCTCAAAAAAGGTCATACTATAGGGGGGCTAGGCAACCCTGGTCCTGCAACCATACAGTCACACATCTGATTCTACTAATCAACTATTAGAGCTCTTACTTTAGGACCTTTATTAAGTAGAATCAAGTGTGTGACTGCTAGCCTGGAACAAAAACCTGCACCCACATGGCCCTCCAGGACCTGAGCTTGACACCCCTAGGCTACTGGTTGATGAACAGAACAGAATCCAAGCATGAACAGTATATTAGCGCTCCAACACTGAATACTGACTATTCGGTGGTTGATGACTGCAGTCAGAGCTCTCTGGTCTCCTCTCAGGCAGTGCAGGTTGAGGGCGAGACACTCAAACAGTGCCTGGTTACACATCTGTAGCAACTGCGGCCCAAATGATTCATCTGTAAGAGGAAAAAAAAAAACATGTGAAATAGTTAGGAATAGCAAGAATATTACAGTAATTATCCCTAACAAATTCCTCCCCCTCTTGTGCTACAACTAAAATATAAACAGAGGCTAAACAGGATCCAAAATGATTCACCAGTATACGGTTCCTTTCTTAAGTTTACCAGTGCAACGCAGAATGTGTGTGGCGATGTGCGTCAGCTGCTGCCTGAAGAAGGTCATGTTGGTCTGAGTGACGTCAACGCCTTCCAACACAGTGACTGAAGACTCTCTCTGTGGCAGTTGAAAGAGACAATACAACAAGTTTAAAAACTTTGGCGGGTGAATTGAAATTAATATCAGCAAGTGTACAACACCTTATAGATAAGTTATTGGACTACATCTTAACTTAACATTATGCACAGAACAAATAAATAATAATTAATAGTTATACAGTTAACTTAAGCACACCAAAGAAGCAATTTTTATGTAGTTTTGACAGAAAAGGCAACCTTAACAGTTCCAATCCTTGTTTTTCATGATTATAGAATATATTCTAACAAATTGTACCATAAAGTAAATGGGTGACATCAGGAACAGCGTTAGCTCTGAAGGATGGAATAGGTATTGCTTTTGTAAGTTAATATATTATAGTGTAAATAAGTTGTAATGAACATGTTGTCGTGACATTGTAACATTCCATTTTGTGCCTAAACAACACCAGAGTGAATTTTAATAACTTACAAAGCTTTCAGTGATGTATTCCTCCAGCTCATTGACAAGACTATCAGCAGCAGTCTGGTGATGGAAACAATAGGACAAAGGGTGGCAAGTTTTGTGAAAGGAAGAAAATCAGGAGTTTTTCTCATGAAGAGAAAAATAAATCAGCAAACATTGGACTAAAACGTTTACCACAGTAAACAACATAGTAAAGAAGAAAAAGCTGGTGATTGGTACTTACAGCAATATTCTCATCAGTGGGTTCTCTGCCGTTGAGGTAGTTCTGGGTGAAGAACTGGGATAGTTGAGGCTGGATGCGGCCCAGGGGCTGGTGTTGACCATGAAGAAGCATCACCAAGTCTGACATGGTGAACGTCTGGCACACCAACATCAGCAGCTCTCCAAAGAATCCTGGGAACCACAACGAAAAAGAATGAGGCAATACAAGAAATCAAGAGGCGATCCGTTTAGACCAACCACTTTTTAAAATGCTAACAGATATTTTGCATACTCTCCACGTCTGTAATTTACCAGTAGGATCTTCGGGGCTGATGAAGAGGTTGGTAGCCTGGGACAGCCTCTGCATGAACTGGGCAATGCTCTCCGTGTCATTCTGGCCCTGGCCCAGAGAGCCCATCATGGTGCTCAGGACACCACGGACAATGCCTGTGAAGAGCTCCGGGTTTAGGGCGTCTGCTGCGGCGGGGGGGTTAGGCATTGGGTTGGGCCCTGAACCGGGAGCCGGAGTGGTACCAGAGGGAGGAGGTGGTGGGGAGAAGATGGGCTGGGAGGCCTGCAAATTAAACAGATGTGAGGAGTGAGCATTTGTTAATATTACAGTTGGTTTATTTTAAATCACATGATTTTTAAAATTGGAAACCACTATATGGATTACATAGCAACCCTAAGAATAATGTAATAATAATGTTTTTCTAAATATTCTTTTTAGATATGACAAAATTATATGATAATATTCAAAATCTAGTACTTTAGATGCACTCAGTTTGAACATTCAAACACTGACCTGCTGCATGAAGTCACTCACTCCCTGGATAAAAGCTGGAACACCAGATGTTGTAACAGTGATAGAAGGGGCTCCTGCAGCACCCACTCCGGCCCCGCCGCCTACGCCCAGGAGCGAACCGAGGAGCTGGCTGAGGTCTGGGGGCATCTCTTGGGAATTAGGCTCGTTCGTGTTGGTCTCTGGGTGGCTCGGTGGACTAGTGCCGTTCGCTGCAGGAGGAGGCGTTGGACCAGAGTTGGAAAAAGAAAAGGAGGAAGGAGATGAAGAAGTTTGAGAGGAGGAAGATGACGAGAAGGACGTGGATGTGGAGGAAGACGAGGAAGAAGAGGAAGAGGAAGAAGAGGATGTGGATGTGACGGGTTGACCAGCTGTGGAAAAAAAAGAAATATCTCTGATTGGCAGCATTTCATTATTATGGCAGAAAACCACTGCAGATAAAGCCAATATTTAATTTAATGCATTAATCAGACAAATTGTACCCATTTGTCCTGGCAGCAGAAGCTGTCCAACCAGTCCACTAATCATCTGGTTGAGAGAAGCAGGGTTGAAAACCTGGAGAGTAAAATTAATTTTAACATTTACTTAAATTTTGAAAAGTTGACAATCAGCATCGAAAAAATAAATGAGAAAACAGTATTCCCACCTGTCCTGGCTGCTGGCCAGGCATGGCAGCCCTCACATTGATGGTAGTTCCCCGGGTGCCGAAGGCTGGTGGGGGCATGTTGGGTGCAAACGGGGGCCGGGTGAACACAACCCTGGCCTGGGGCTGGGGGCCAGTATGGGGAGGCGGTGGGGGAGCAGTAGGGGTGGTGGTTGGTGTGTTAGGGCCTGTGGTGGTAGTTGAGGAGTTGGCTGTGGAGCTGTAGCCGGGAGGGGTGGGCTGTGGGGGGACCGGTTGGCCGGTGGCAGCAGCAGTGGCGGCACTAGTAGCTACGGCGGCGGCATACTGACTGATCTGCTGCATGAGATTCCGCATGAAGTCAGGAGGGAGGGCACCTGGGGGATAGAGTCCAATAAAGAAGGACAACATAATGTAGTTCAGTTTTCAGCATAAAATCTAAAAGATTCATGTGGGTTCAGGAATTTAATGTTTGACTGAACATTTAACTGTTACAAAAATAGACAAAATACAAAAATCTGCAATGCTGTTTTAAATTATCTATTGAAATGTAGTCTATCAAATATACTTTCAACTGGTCCTTACCTGGTTGTCCAGGCATTTGCTGACCAGCTGCTGCAGGGTTTGCGCCTGGACCTGCACACACACAAAACATCAGTAAATTATTCTCCACTAGACCTGAAATGAATAATTGATTAATCGAACAACATTGCCCCAATTGTATAGTAAATTTATGAAAATCTCATAATCCAGAACTTTCAGTTTCTCAATTGTGAATATGGGTTGTGGAAGCTCAAATGGAAGAAAAGAAGATATTTGATGACGTTGCTTTGGGCGAACAACATTTTTCATTTAAAAAAAAAAAAAAAAAACAACTAATGGAGAAGATAACCAAAAACGAAATTCATTTTGACTTGTTCATTATACAGAAAAAAATTGGACATTCGAGACTGTAATTTAAAGTCATTTAAAGTTCCATTCTACAGATCACTCAGCATTTGCTTGTGGCAGCATTGCACAGGGGATGATGTAGTATAGTAGGCGTGCTCATGACTCCAATTAGGCTGCTGCCCGGCAATTAAGACACAAACGGCTTTGATGTAGTGGCGCATTCAATCAGTGGCGGGTAGGGGACAACACACCGTCCGTGTTCATCTGCATCATGACCACCGGGACTGCCTGGTGGCTGATCCTGATGACCCGGGGGCCAGCTTGTCCCTGTCCAGCCTGCTGATTGGACGGGGCAGACTGTGGGGGAGGGGTCTGTCCCTGACCTGCCTGCTCCGGCTGGCCGGCCGACTGGGTGGACTGGGCTTGTCCTTCAGTGCCGTTAGCCCCAACAGTAACTGTGGCACCCAGGTTCATCTGTCAGTTGAGATGAATGCAAACACAGTCAGTCTGATTATATTCACAGGTTTGTACTAGAAACTTTAAAATAAGATTTGCCCAAATACTCTCACCTGCATGGGCATGTGATGGTGAACGGCTCCAGGCAGAGTCACTGGGGTGGCGTAGTGGGAAAACGGCCGGACCACATGCAGATGGCGGGGGACGGGGCTCATAAGATTCAATCGCAGGTCACTGAGGGCAACAAGGGCGTTACCAAGGAGACGGAGACACTCCCATGTAAGGATGAGAGTGCGCTGGTCCTCCTCTCTCTCCTAAAGCAAAAAGAAATCATTCTGAACAATTTCCTGAATAATAACTGTATAATTACTGTTTAATCCTCAGGCCATTTTGGTCACAAAAAATTGAATATGAACAAAGGTTATATTTGGACAGTATTGTTTTTTTAGTATAATTTAAACTTGATTATGAGTGTCTAACACACCCCACTAATAGCTTGATTTCGGTCCAAACATCTTACTGGTACAAGGTTGAATGATTGTTTGGGCAGGAATGTATAAAGTTATTTTTCAATCAGCTCATTTCTGTTTCCAATTCTACTGTCCTCTGATGCCCAAAACAGGAACGTAGGAATATAAATAATATGTGAAATGTTTTATATAAAAGCATTGCTGTTAACAAAACTCTACCAGAACAAGTTAGAGAAAAAGCAGAAGAAGTTATCACAGCCCCTGCACCTAACATATTTTAATTATCTATCAAAGAAAAAACATTATTATTAAAATTATTATTCATCAGTTTAAATCCTACTGCATTATTGTTGTATTCTGCAGTAGTTGCTGTCTCCAGGATGGTGTGAGCTCTCTGGATAAAGGGCTGCAGTCTCTCCTCCACCCTCCGTAGCTCAGACAACATCTCTGCCAGCTCAGCGGGGCTGGGATGACTAGAGAAAAGGAAGGCAAAGTTAATCACAATCAAGCAAAACATGTTGACATATTTGTCTTCGTCATCATGACTCAGCATTGCCTAGTTTAGGAAAGATATTGGCAATAGGGTTTATCCTTTTGATATAAAATATGATAAAATTATGATCTTTGTATTTATTCATTCTCTGCTAAATAATTCCAAATTACTGTGACTTGATAAAGCATTTACAGTATTAAATGAAATCTGAATCGCTCATGTGAATCCTCAGTGCTGTAAGGTTGTAAGAGATAATGTCAGTCTCACTTGGGTCCAGGTTGGGGTGTTGGTCCCTCAGATGGTGCTGAAGAGGTGGGTGGAGGTGGGGGAGTTGATGCAGGTGGGGAGGTGTCCATGGGCTGAGTAGAGGGGGAGGGAGTTGAGGTGGTAGATGAAGACGAGGGAGGAGGGGGAGCAGCAGCAGACGTCGTCTCTGTTTGGGAGGATGAGTCGCTCGGCCGACCCTGACAAGACAAGACAGCAGGCGGGTTTGCCACTGAATATGCAGCGAGTTTTTCTACTGAGGGGGAAAAAAAAGAGAGAGTTTGAACTTTCACCTCCATTCTTTGGATGACCTCATTGATGTCCCTCAGCAGATTCTCAGCTAGCACCAGCCTCAGCCTTGGCTCACTCTGTACTGGTTGGTCCATATCAATGTGGACATTCACAGACCCATTGCTCTGAAATGGAAAAGGTGACGTTTAACAAACAGCAGGGTGATGTACTGCTGATATGCAACCAGCCGGCATAGTAACTTACCCCAGTGCTGGTTGTGACTCGAGCATTCCTGGCATTCTCACCCATGCCTGACACCATCTGCTGAACTGACATCTACATGAGAGACAGCACAAAAATAAAAAAGCCAGTTAATATGCAAATCATAAATGTCAAATCTTCTGAGAGTCAAGAAATTACTGTGTAACATTAAAGTAAAATATTAAACTAATCACTTGGAATTATTTCACTACTTAAACTTAGTAACAGTACAATAAGAGAGAAATACAACATTAGAAAAAATATATTTATTAATACTCTGAAGAGCTGTACAGAGGTCACAAAACTGACTAACCTGTATTTGCTGAGGGTCCATGATGTTCACAGGGAGGTTGAAGGTGCCAAGCATGACATAGCTGTTAGCGTTGCGATCATGTGGAGGCACTTGTGATGTTCCCTGGGAGGCCGAGGAGGCCCCACTGTCAGCTGAGGGGCCTCCTGACCCTGAGCTAGGCTGGGAAGGTGGAGGGGGCGCTCGCTCCACCAGATGGATCACTTTACCACCCACATCTAGGAAAACAATAAAGAACTAAGGCTACATCTGCACAAGTATAATATTTTGACAGTGCAGGATATGATAATAATACTACATATATTAGAAAACATTTTTAAAGCATAAAAATATATTAATACAATATAAAATCAAGTTTCACTTAAGTTGAATTAACCCTTTGTTTGCTTACTGTAATCTGCCAAAGTCCTTTCATCCTGTAAGACTCTGCCCTGGTAGATCAGTCTCTGTTTGTCCACAGGGATTGCCACTGAAGGGGCAATGTGCTCCTTGAATTCTTTCACTGTCAACTAAGGAAAGATGGAAAAGACATTAATTTAGAATTCCACAAAGGCTGAGTAAAAATAACACTTTGGGAAAGAGTTCGCAGTAATAACTGATTCATGTACCTGAGCACCAACAGTGTAGGTCCTGCTCTGCGAGTCTAATGTTTTGACAGTCACCTCTATATCTGCAGCTTGTTCCTCCATGGTGTTCCTGTATCATGAAATAGTGTTACAGTATTACAAAGCAATACAGGGCGCTTGAAGCTGGTATCAATATTGATATTTGTGTTAACAATCCAACAATAATCCATTACAACTGAAACTTACAATTATTTTATTACCAATTCATCTGTCAACGTACAGTCATGGAGAACTAAAGATACCGGGAAATTTTCATATTTGGACATATTTTTTTACATTAAAAATGAAATGAATAAATGATAAACAACATATTTGAATGATTAAAAGTTTTTTTTTCCTGAGCAGCAGATCACAAACCTGTTATATATTGTTTATTATGATAGATGAAGACCAGGAAATATTCACATTTAAGAAACTAAAACCAAAGTATTTAGGGTTTTTTCTTTTAAAAATGTCTCAAAAAACAATAAATAAATCATCAAATTCCGTCTATAGCATTGACAGTAATAACACAATAACGTTATAACAGCTGCTGGGAGATCCATAAACCAGCTTTCTGTTAACGTTAAAAAACAGATGTTAATTAAGGGAAAGTAATGGATCAAGTTAAATTAACAGATATCCCTGATTAATTAAGTTCGCGTGCCAAGTGGTCATAATATTAAATAAGTTGTAGGGTTTGCATTAGCAGTATTTAAATAGCGGAGCTGTGTTCAGCCGGGCCAAGCGGATACTTCACGTTAACATTATTTAAAGAATCCGAACTGTGGTAACCTTGAATTTCTCCCAATATTCATTACGCGCAACATTGACCGAAGCCCTCCGGCGGTTTCTGGCAGGGATTTAACGCCAAGCAGATATTAGCAACGAGGCTAACATTGACCTGCTAACTACTAATACGGCTAAGCTAATGCTAAATAATCCGCCCGTACATTAATGTAATATTTTTACTGACTATGGGGCATTTTGTTTTCATACAGACTGCCGTGGGTTGATTACCGCTTACCTTAAAAGTCACACTCTCCTTTCGGCGTATCCAGTTTATGCAGCTGTTTCTTATCTTTAAATAACATGCAAATGACTTCCTTGTTCTTGCTAGAAGCTACCAGGGTACCCGGATGTGCCTTCTTCTTCGCCTGCTTCTTTTGAGGTTTATTGGCGGTTGGAAAACAACGAATCGGAGTATTACCCCCACGAACTAACTGTTATAAGTACTACTGTTATAGCTACTGTACATTTCTACTAATAATATGAATAATGCAAATTAACAAAATATAATTCATTATTTAAAAAACGTACATATTTTCAATCAAGTTTGTAGCTATAATAAACTGAACCTTGAGTTTTTATATATTATATATAACGGCGGATGTGACGTCAGGGTGTGTTACAGCTACTCTGCCACAGAAGAAGGAGACGGACGACATTTAGGTGACACAGGCGGAAAATGGAGAATCTCGTGGAGGCGACCAGCCAGCAGCAGTTCGAAGCCCTCCTCGCCAAGGCCGGAAAATGCCTGACCGTGGTGCACTTCCAGGCGGCCTGGGCCCCCCAGTGCGGCCAGATGAACGACGTGATGGCCGAGCTGGCCAAGGAGCACGCGCACACTGTGTTCGTGAAGCTGGAGGCGGAAGCGGTGCCGGAGGTGTCGGAGAAGTATGAGGTCGCCTCCGTGCCCACTTTCGTTTTCTTCAAGGCGGGCGAGAAGGTGGACCGGCTGGACGGCGCCCACGCTCCGGAGCTGACCAACAAGGTGCGGCGCCTGGCCGTCACCGGGAGCCCCGGCGGGGCCGCGGAGAGCAAGGGCGAGGAGCTGAACCAGCGGCTGAAGAAGCTGATCCACGCGGCGCCCTGCATGCTCTTCATGAAGGGGTCCGCGCAGGAGCCCCGCTGTGGCTTCAGCAGGCAGATCGTGGCCCTGCTGAAGGAGCACAGCATCCAGTTCAGCAGCTTCGACATCCTGTCCGACGAGGAGGTGCGACAGGGGCTGAAGGCCTACTCCAACTGGCCCACCTACCCGCAGCTGTACGTGAACGGGGAGCTGGTGGGGGGGCTGGACATCGTGAAGGAGCTGGCCGAGTCCGGGGAGCTGGAGAACACCTGCCCCAAGGCCGTGACCCTGGAGCACAGGCTGAAGAGCATCCTCAACCGGAGCCCGATCATGCTGTTCATGAAGGGCAACAAGGAGGGGGCGAAGTGCGGCTTCAGCAGGCAGATACTGGAGCTTCTGAACGACACCGGGGTGGATTATGACACCTTCGATATCCTGCAGGATGAGGAGGTGCGTCAGGGCCTGAAGGCTTACTCTAACTGGCCCACCTACCCCCAGCTATACGTGAAAGGAGAGCTGATCGGAGGCTTGGACATAGTCAAGGAGCTGAAGGAAGGTGGAGAGCTTATGTCAGTGCTGAAGGGGGAGTCCTAGGTGGATCTGCCATGCCAACAGAGATGGAGAACAAAAAAAACAGCTTCCTGCAAAAATGCCCAGTTCTCTGTCACTGATTTCACACTGAAGGAGGGCCAGGAAGTCAAAGACTGGAGTGCACTTCGTACGCCTATAGTAGCATTGGGATATACTAATTTAGAGTTGAGAGTTAAAATATTTCAGCAGTGTTTTGAGGAAACAGTGTTACTGGAAAGATTCGTGCATCCTCAGCAATGTTAGTGGAGCCTAATTTTGTAGATCGCTTGATTTAACTCATTCAATATGTTTGGGTGACATCTGTCCTCGCAACATCCTAAAGTTTCCCACTGAAGGAAAGGTTAATAGTGACGCGTTTTTTTTCGCCATCTGACCCAGCTGCTGACTCTTCTTGCCGTCCTGTCGGGATCCTCTCAACACTTCCTACACATTAAAGATAGACAAAACTGGCTTCGATACTTGGAACTAACTCTATAATACTTTTATTCATCAGTAATATTATTATTAAACAACGGAAAAACATGATTTGGTGTTTTTTTTCCCCACTTTGGAGCATGTTACCCATTAAAAGATTATAAATAATACCTTTAACTGAAGGTGTATGAATAAGGAGATTAACCGTATCTGGATCCATAAATACATAATTCTTGTTTTCCATTTAAATGTTGCAAGCTGGCAATTACCAGAGTACACGTCACAGCAAAATGTTTTATTATACAACTAATGATTGTTTTGTCTGAAATGTCTTAAAAAAAAAAGTGAACTTCTAAGTACTTGGATCCTTGAGAAAAATTTGTACTATAATAAAAATACTCAAATGTCTTGAATAAGTACAGAAGTAAAGCAAAACACTTATAACTAAAGTAAAAGTACTCATGTAGACTTTTATATTGTTATAGTGTATTATGCTTTTCTTACTAACACATGAGAGGATTTTTTGTTGTATACACTTTACATAGCACATTTTACACAAAGTGCACAACATTTATTTCAAAAAGACTCCTGACATGGAGTAGACAGTGCAACGTTTGCTTCTGAAATGCAGTGGAGTGGTCGCATTAAATGGCATCAGATAGCTATTTTGAGGTAAAGTTCCTTCAATTTAGCTTATATAATCCAAAACAGAGGCAGACTTTACCATCACACAAGGTGGGCGACTGCAGTTATAGATTTATTATGATGTAGATATGCTGCATATGTATAATGGTGTGACTATTCCAACACACAAATCCACTAAATTTACATATGAAATGTCCCCAAATCAAGCAAAAAAAGAGAAAAATGCCAACGTACGACCCCCTGACTCTACAGATTATTAGACTATTCCTTCAGTGGAGGAGTAGCTGCAACCACAGAGACTCACATGTCATGAACCATGGATTATATATAGGACACAGAAACTATTCCAGTTACCTTCTCTACAAAGCAATAAACTATTTCAGAGGGAAACCCCGTTCTACTATATTTATCTGAAAGCTCGTTACTGGTTCCTTCACAGATTCAGATTTTACAAACAATATATGTATATATGATCAACAGAGAATGAAACTGTTCAGCAGAGTATAAAGCCAATAAAATGAGCTCCACTCGGACATAAATAAATATACTTTTAACAAAATACTGTTAGTTATTTTTAAGATTTTTCCTACTTTGTTTTCCACTGCCAATACCAACATTCTCAATCAAAGAAAGGGTGAAAATAAAGCGTAAATGAGGCCCCATGGCTTTATCTACAGGGTCCCCAAATAGCTATATTTTATATATGAAGCAAATTCTCACATTTAGGAAGCTGGAATTCAAGATTTTTCTTTGGTGGCTGTGCTCAGAAAAAAACATCAATGCAACGGTTACCAACTAATTTTATGTTAATCAATTAAAGGCGTAATCTGCAAGGCAGTGAAAACAACAGATTCAAACATGTAGGTTGAGTCGAAACAAGAAATAAGCAAAATATTTTCAGCTTCACAAAGGTAGCATCCATTTATGTGCACATCATGAAATCTGTGCAGACAAACTTGTTGTTGGCCTCCATCTAGTGGACGTACATGAAAAACATTCATGGATTTTATTTTCCAAACCTTGACAACATCCGAGAAGCACTAAAGCGTAGGATGAGGAGTGTGAATCATATCCTGACAGAAAGTATGGGACTGACTTCAGACTGACCTCAAAGTATCAACGTCAACGTCTTTAGAGCTTTCTGTAAAAGTGTTCTTTCAGTTTTAGGTAGCATTTTACTTTTACTTGTCAGTAGTGGCAAACTTCTTATACTTACTTTTATTTTAAAGGAAACTGTGGTGACTCAGCAGTGAGAATGGTTTCAAGGAGGTTTTCTCCTTCAAGCTAATTTTGGAACATGAGAAAATGTTGCAGTGTGAAAGCATCATTTTGTGTTTTCTTTAAATCCATTTTCTTTCCATACGAGCGCAAACACGGTCCGTATTCAAACGTTATATGAATCTGGAGGTTTGCAGCTGCACAGGTTAATCATTTACCTCATATACTTTTTTTAAAGGGACATAGTGGAACATTGCACAAATTCACAGCGTCCTGACGTTCATTTTATCAGTATTGGCTCTTAAGCTGCAGTTATGTTCAATGAAACATTTTCATATTTTCTCCAATTCTATAGTTTGCTTCAGGCCCTCATTTCTTGTCCGCTTCCGGAGCAGCTGCCTGCCAACACTGCAAACAGTCAGCAGGTGAGAAACTAAATTACAAAATCATCGATATTCTCTGTTATCAAAATGCAAAAAGGGTCTCAAAGTTTATTTGTGAATATATAATGTATTTGTGTTCCACAGTTACTGCAGATACAGACAGATTCACGGTGATAAATATTAATGCTTCCACACAGACACATTTTCCCCTCCCTCTGCTCTTTCCAATAAATGGTCGTCTCTGCTGCAAGTTGTAGGTTAAGATCTTGAGCTAGATTCTGTTCTTCTATCGTTGCCCCCCCCCCCCCCCCACCGCTGTTATTCCGCCTCTGTGTTCCTGTCTGTACTAGTATCTGGGGAAATGGCACTGCAAAGCAGTAGTCAGCCACAAAGAGGCCGAGATTAGGGAGTACAGAGCAATGGACAACCTGTTGTTCACCGTGGAGGAGACGACCAAAGACACGCTGCTGCTGACTGGACACATGCGCATGTGAGGCCGCAAAGAAAAATAACACACACACACACACACACACACACACACACACACACACGCACCGAGTTACAGCATATGCATCCCAATATGTGAGAGTCCAAACAAGAACAAGTTAAAGTAAAATACAATTCTAATCTAGATTCTTTCCGCACACGTCATGTCTGCAGAGTCTTTGTCTTTGTCACAAACATGCAGGGATTTTCACTCAAATGTATGATTTTGGGTGATATGCTCTTGATTGGACTAATTGGGACAACTGAAGCTTTATATTATAGCTCCAAACAATCCTTCAAACTTGTACATTATTTCATAAAACTGACTGGCTGTGGCTTTAATCCTACTTCACCTAATTTAAAAAATATATATGATGAATGGGGAGGAGTGAATACAACAAGAAAACCCCATGTAAATGTCCTTTGGTCACCCTCCCTTTTCAGAGGTTGTTAGCTTTATATTCATAATATATAATAGTATGAACCCACAAATCAGTAACATTACACAATTATTATTATTATTATAATATTATTAATAATTTTCAACATCAAAGACAATATTAGTTTTGTCCGAACCAATGAAGTTTTAATTAAAGTGGTTAAATAAAGCACAGCAAGGCAGGGACATGAGAAAGACCAGAATGTTTAGTTTCTGTTCTTGTTCATTTCCCCCAAGATTCTAAATATAATAAGAGAAGTGATGTTTAGAAAGTGTAAAAGATTTGATGAAAGTGAAAGAGAAACTCTAATATTATTTTCCAAATCATTCTAAATGTGTGTATTTGTTTTTCGAATACATTTTCAGAGGGGATAAGTGCATAAAACAGACCTGGACCTATCACATACGCCCTGAGAGAGATGATTTAGAACTGGAAGGTAACTACTAATGTGTATTTACAGACACTCCAAACACAAACTCGTGCACACAAGCCACCAATAGACAGTTTTTTTTCTTTTCAAAGTCCACAGCTTGTTTCAGTTTCTGAAGAATGCTGCATATGGAGAATTTTATGCCAGTGAAAATAACATGACAAGGCGTTAGTACTTTCCCCAGAACTGTTCATGGCACAGTGAGAAAGACCCCTGAAAGTTTCCACATTTTTATTTAGAAAGTGCTTCCTTTTATTTTAGACCATCACAAAAATTAAAGCTCTCCAGTGAATATAGGAGCAAACACTGTAATGATATGAGATTTGCAGCTGTGAACACTCTGGGAAACATTAGGTTGTGAATAAAAAGTACCTTCACAAAGTAAAGTAAGCTTGCTGTAGCAAACGGCTGCATATAGAGAAACAGCTTGTTTGGCAACAAAAGTCAAGCTGGCTCCTTTCTGTGAGGAGTTTGCATCAATTGAATGGTGCATTTTTCGCACGATAGACTCCACCTTGCTGGTGCATGTGTTTATTCATATGTTTTTTAATCCAGGGAAGCCTCAGCGGAGGACCCTGCTGTGGAGCGGCACGTGGGCCAATTGCAACGACTGCATCATCATCCAGGAAGTGGAGCCCCCTCTAAACAGCACAGGCACCGAGGACGCCCTCAACAGACACCTGCTGCTAAGTAAGAGATCAAGTCACTCCCCCAAAGTAATAAATTACTTTCTTGTTAGAAAGATCTTTTTGGTATGTATGGTATTGGCCCAGTTATTGTGAAGCTGTAGTTAATTCCTCTGGTCCATGTTGGGTGAGTTTATGAGTTTATGTTACAGCAGCCAAGCCGATGCATCCAGGCTCGCCCTGCGCCTGCGCTGCCATTCAGGGCCAAATGCAGGCCATTTTAGTTAACTGCAGGGCCCTATTTAGGCCAAACATGCATGGGCGATTTGAGCTGTAATCTGCTTGTTATTAAACTGAGGATCCAAAGTCCAATGCTTTTGCCGCTCTCCCTCCGATGTATCACCACAGCGAAATCCAGCCAATACTAAAGTAAATACAGGAAATTTGGTTTTGTTAAACACACATTCTGTTGTAAATCTTTAACAGCTTTCTAAGAATGCGTTTTTTTTAAATATTGTTATTTCAGTGCCATTTTAAAATGTCTAATTGTGCACTAAAGTGTCCTCTTAGGGGGTGAAAACACTCATACTCCAGATACCACTGGGGCCAAGAAATGCTAAAAAACATTACCACTACAGTTGATTTTAAGTTTTTCTTACAGGAAAAAAGTATTGATTATCTGGTACTGACAGAATACAGGACATGTTATTGATTTCTAAGGCAAGGCCCTATAAACCCCACTCCGAAGATAATTATTTCCTTCTCCCATCCATGTCTCTCTGTGTCCATCATCATCCACAAGTTACAACCACACAATTCTGATTATTAATCCTCACTACAAACTACCAGTTAGAAATAGTTAAGTTACAATTATCATACAATTCATATACAATATAGATAATTTACCCTCATATGAGTATTAAGCGTGTTCTTATCAAATTAAATAGAAAAATAAATAATAATCTAATAGTAATTATGTTCACACATTGGGGGCTATTAGATGCATCTACAGCGATGTGACTGTGAAAGTTAATATAGAATCTAATGCACGGGAAAAAAAAAACATCTCACTGTCAACCGCTCTTCGTCGTAGCTCGGCAGAGTGACGTGGACGCTGAGGTGGTGACGACGTTTCTGAAGAACTCGGCTTGTCATAACATGCACGCAAACGTCCAACTAGCTCAAGAGAAAGGTCAGTGTTATGGATGCAGTGTTTGATGCTGCTTATGAATCTCCTCAGTTTTAATCTAAAAGTCGCATCTGTATTTTCAGAGTTTTGCACCTAGACGTTGTCTTTGAGGTGAGAATGATTTTTTACATTTGAATTCTATTTTCACTTGAATATTTCCACACTTCACTTGTCAAGCAAACTGAAATTATGATGTTTCTTCCCACAGTTTCCTTCACAAAGTTGCCCTCTGGGACACCTGGGACGATAACACTTTAGTTTCCTGTTTTCACAGTGAAAAAAATAAAATTTCACATATTCCTCTCCTATCAATGTGAGTAATTTTTTAAAAGAAACTGATAATGACTACCATCATTTATTCCAAATGTTATTATAAAAGGTTAAAAGTTTCATAACTCTTAATGTGCCCATACACTGTGAAACCTGCCTGGACATTGAGGATTTTTTATGTCTATGGTATGAATTTTGTTTTTGTGGTATGAATTATGCTAATGAACATTGCATGTGTCACTTTCTGTCCAAAAGTCCAGAGGTGCAATATAAAAACACCTTTCTGGTTGAGCATCAACCCACAACCACCGAGCACAAATCTGGGAAATTCCCATGATGCTACTGAACAGATAAACCTTTTCACATAACTTGAACTTGAACAAGTTGAACTCTGTACTGACTTGACATTGGTGACACACTCGGATGTTCTCACTTTTGATGGATCATCATGGTAACACTTCAAGAAAACCTCAAGTGACGGGACATTTGTTCTGCCAAGAACAATATTAGAGCAGTAACTCTTGTAAATCAATGTTCAGCATTGGTCTCTTTTAAATAAATTACTTTTTGTTGCTATTCTAGCGTGAAATTTTAATACAATACAGATTTTATTCATACGCAGTTTATGAAAGTTGGTGTTATCTATGGTAAGCTTTCCCTGAGGAAATTGGGGTGACAATGCAAGCAGCAATACATTTATGTTTATGCTCCTGTTGTTATTACGGCAATCATTTTACTTTATTCCACTTCCAAGTCGGTCTTTGCCTCAAGCAACAACAAAAAAAAAGGGTGGGATTATGAAATGCATGCTGTGCTCTGCCTCGTCACCGGTGAACGTCCGGGTGGCGAAAAGGCCTCGGGCGACGGAAAACAAACAGTGAGGTAGCAAATGGTAAGAAGCAGGCGGGCGGAACGAGCCAAGTGTTGCAGAAAGCCGCTGAATTCTCCACTTTGCCGCTAGTATGCAGTGGGGATAGCGTGCATGGCTACATGGCTATGATCTATCTGCTTGTTTACTCTCCTCATTTAAGGGCCTATACTTCTAGTTTTGTGCATACAGTGCTCTGAGGCATTGCATGAACAGAAAGTGGATTATTGTAAAAATGTGAACATGTGTCACAACCATAAAACTTATTATATATTTTTCACACACACAAAAAAAAAAGTTTGCTCTTCTGGCTGTGTCGGCGTACACGTCAGCGAACAAGGACGACCACAGTAATGACTTTGCACGGATTCATCTGAATAATCCTCTCCACCCACCAGTGCACCGTTCGCACCAAAAATAGTCGCTGCACTGGCGAAACGGTGCAGGACACATGCTCATGCTCATTTTTGTCTCTTCTGTGTTTTTTTCTCTTCTAATTTACAGCACTATGGCAGTTTCCATGTTCATCCTCCCAAAGAGGCTAAGTTATCCCACTTTAGGGGACTGGAAAACATGTTCCGTGCAGCAAGAACAGCCTTTAAGACATTTTTTTATTTTAAAGTTGAACAAATAATGATTACAACAGTGCAACAGGGAACAAAAAAAAAGAGAACTGTGGGTTCCTTAAATCAAATATTTACATATCGTTCTCTGTGGACAGTAAACTATATGAATCAAGGAACTGCTTGGTTTTCTATAGATGAGTTTTGGGTCACGCACTCTTTACTGATGACATCATTTTTATTCTTCAGTATAAAATACATCATTGGAATTAAAATAGAACTCTGCTTCACCTCCATTCATATTCATTGACCTAGGGTAGATGGTAATGTGGAGACATTTAAGAAGATATGTGTGCAGGTAAGATTCCCAGTAAACATGTGTCTGTGTTGGTTCGAGTGGGGACAGCACCCAGCATCGTACATACAGCCCACAGATCACACATGTATGTGTAATGTTTGAGTTAAGTGAGGAGAAAGTTGATGACATTTAGATGATCCAGGAGATTTTTTTTTACTGGTGGTTGGGGATGTCCCATGGAGCGTGAAACAAACAACAGTAAATTTAAATAGAAATTGATCGTCTCATTCACTCTGGCTCATTCTTCTTTCACTACTGTTTTCATAGCATCCATCCATTGGCGCTGCGACTCAGTGAAAGTCGACTCCACGGCAGTTGCACAGAATCAGGCCTAAAGCAAACTCTGAAAGTCAGGGGACCTTAAGGGTTTGTCCAGTGTACACCAGGAAACCCGTGGCTCCAGACGTTGCTCTGCTTCCGCAGCCACTGAATAAGCAGCGGTGCAAAATTAGATGAGATTTCCACAGGAGCAAAAGAAACATGTCACAACAGTGTTAGTGTGTCGGACATTTCAGGGCTTCTACCAAATTTGGAGAAAGCTGCATTTGGTTTGTGTGCAACAAAACAGCACATCCCCAAAATCCTCACTCCCCCTAAACCCTGCACTGTGAGAGGTTTCCTGCAATAAGCGACTTCCACTATGGGGAAATAGAAAAGAATTTTATAAGATCCTAATCCTAGAAGAGAAGGGTTTCCTCTCGGGGGGAACAGGTTGCCTGACAGTTCAGTTTTTAACTGTCCACAACACAGTGAAGGAATCACAATCATCCCTGAAAAGCAAGAATCTTAATGGCATCAAACTGCCTGATATTTCCTTATGCTGTCCTGTATAGCATCAAATACACCATCTGTATGATGTAGTTCCCATTTATGTAACATCTTGCAAATGAGGGAAACCTCAATGATTTCTAAGGTTTCAACTTTTAAAGGGCATCTCTCGCTTCCTTATAACATTTCTGTGACCTCATTTACTCACATAAAATGTTGTTTCTCTTTTTCTTCCCCTTATCTGTTGCTATTGGTACATTACATACATCTAAGTAGCTGTAGATGAACTTTTTACACTTAATAGGTCGAACATAAACAGGAAGGATGTGGCAGCGATCTCCATACAAGCAACATCGAATGATCTATGCAAATGCTTTTGAAACACATAAGGCTAAAAATGAACCCTCTTTTTCAATTTAATTTGTGGTAGCTGTACACTCCTGTCGAGCTGTAGGGTGGCATCATGAAGCAGTCAATTCAGATCAGATGCATGGTGTGTGAACAAAAAAAGTCCCTGTCATATTAGTTTGGGTGTTAGTCACTGACAGTGACCTATAAATGTGGTAGGAACATAAACCACCCACTACAAACAAAGTGTCGATGAAAGACGGAGCACTTCTGTCACATATCTTCGCTTTCTTCTCGTTCATCAACAATTCTCACACATTTATTCTTAATATTGTTTCTGATGAAATTTCTCCTTTTAGGGGAAATCAAGGGCATTAGTTTCTCAAATCAAATAAAGCTTTCACAGGAGTCCCCAGGTGGTGCTTTTCAGTTTCATCTCACAGGCAGTACAATCTGCCGTCCATAATTGGGTCCACCTACACCACGCTCTCCTTCCTCCTCTTTTTTTTTCACAGCTCTCCCTGCAGTGGAAAACAAAATGCAGCACATGTAAACGGGAAACCCCTCTTAACCCGATGTGCCCTACACTCCTGAGAGAAACTGCAGATGAATTTGGATGCCGAGGGTGAAACACAGACCGGGTGAGTCAAAATCTCCTCTTTGAAAAACTGTAGATATCTAGTTATTATCCAGTATCCCAGACAGGATCATTTTTTTTCTGTGCAATTACATTCCAATGTAAAGTTGGTTACACCATCATTTGCCCCCATTCTCATTTCCTCAGTGTTACAGAGCTATGTTTGACTTAATTATATAAAGACATAATGGTACAATTACTGCCAATTCCTTTTTCAAAGTTTGGAGTTTGGTTGACAGGCCCATAGTATACAGTAGTATTTTAAATGGGAGAGTGAGTAAACGCAAGCCAGTCTTTTGCAAGGTGTTACTGATAATAAAGTGTTGCACACTCAGTGACCTCCATTCAATTTCTTTCACATTTGCACTCAGGTGATTGGTAGTTGCCCCGATGAAATATTGGTGATTAAAGACAGACAAGCAGCAGCATGTGTACACACAGTGATTCTAAAATGTAGTAGCAGGCTTGTATCAAGTAAAAATCCTGAACAGCAGGCTGGTAACAATATAAGGTTTTTTTAATTGTGGTTTCTGACTCATTTCTCGCAACAGATTTCTGTCAAAGACAAATAACCATAATCGTACATTCCTCTTAGCCATCTCTTACATATATGGTTAAACCTCTCTGTCTGAACGCTTGTGCTGGCTTCTCTTATTGACTTCACTGTAAAAGTGCATCATATGTTATCATAACTGATAAAAACAAAACTTATATATATATACATACATATATAAATGCATACTGTATTCATGCGTATGTGCATGTGTGCATGCAAGAGTTAAATAAAGGGAAAGTTGGTGACATTTAGATGGTCCAGAAGAACATACAGATGACTGAGGATGTCCCATGGAGCATGAAACAAACATTGAATGAAATAGAAAGTGACCCTCCCTGTTTCTCCTGCTTACTCTTCAAAACCAAACTTGTGTGTATTGGACAGGATGGAGGGTCACTTGCGGTCCTCCAGTAAGTGCCTGCTGCTGCTGCAGGTGTGGTGTGGTCTCCTCACTGTGGCCATGCTGGCTGTAGTTGCATGGATCACTTCAATCAAACTGAAGCCACCAGAGGTGAGTCATGCAGACGGGAAAATCGCATGCAAAAATCAGATGGCAGCTTTAATAGTTCACTGACCAATAAAACTCTTTAAATGCACGAGTGAACATGTGATTGTTGTTTTAAGACAGGCTTAACCATATTAGACTGTATGCTATTTGTATATGCTTTGGGCACATGGATGAACTACATGTGTTTTGGGAAGAGAACAACCTCAATTGTGAAAAGTCTCATGTCCCGTCAATCACATGCTTGCACAATGATGTCATATGCATGCATTTAATACATTAAAAAAAGCTTGTTGGAGCTTCCTGACTCGTATACTTGGCTGAGCCATGTTTTACAACCATATTAGTATTAGTGCCTCTCTGTCACAGTGCCTGCTCTCGATAAACATTTAAACAATATAATGCAATCGGCTACTGATATCATTGGTTCTAGGGGGAGAAAGATGTAATCTGCTGCGGCTATGATAGTGATGACGGTGATGTAATGGGGACTGTGTTTTTTTCATGTTTTCAAGGATAAAGTCCCACCATTGAACACAGTCAGTCAACCAGGTACATTCAAACTTTCACTATATTCACAAAAGTTTCCTCACTTTAGGATTAATAAAGTAAGAAAGAAAATATTGCTTTGACCTGAACATGTTAAACATGAATGTACATTTTCTTAGCTGGAATCCTTTTCCTTTGCAGTTCAACCTGTCGATCAGCAATTGTCATCAAGTAGTAAGTGGCATTGATTGAGTAATGGGAGTGGCACATTTTACCGTTAACTTCATCACAGCTGGTTCATTGTTAACTAAATTCTAAATGTTTTCCTATTGCAGGATCCCGGTTCTCATACATCCAGCTAAGACGTAAGTTTACATCCTCTTCTAGTAAAAAATGTAGATTCTTTTCTATCCCTCCTTATGTGGTTAATTCACATTCGTTGATATGCTTGGATGACTATGGATATAAAGAATATCACATATTTTTAAAGAGTCTGTGTTTGTTATCTGACAGTTTTTTGAAGGTTCATTTCTATGAAAAACTGGTCAGCATGAATGAATTTCAAGCTGAGATATGTTTTTTCCCCTCGATGCAGCTACATGGGAATACCTGCACATTTTTAAATCTGTTTTTTTGTCAGTCTTAAAGATTTCGACTCTTGTGTTGATTATAGCGCTGTTAAGATGCTGCCAGAAACAACATGATTGCTGCCCACCCCTCTGAATTTATTCATGGTAATGGTTGTCGTATACCGCCCAACAGTGTGCAAACTGGAAACTTTATGGGTGAACAGACATGCTACTCCAACGCTGCTCTAAAAATCTCTACTGAAAACTCACCCCAGGTTGAATATTATAGATCAGGCTCATTCTACTCTTCATATGAAAAATATCTAAGCCTCTGATTTCCCTGAATCAGTCTAGTCTTAAGCAGGGTGACTCTACAGAGACTACTCCTATCAGTAATGGAATCAATGCGATTACAGTAGCTACAGCCACTGCTGATTCATGCTCTACCTCTCTGAGAGAAACCTTTAGCATACCTTCATCAGGTATCCTATCCAGAGGAGTACCTCAAGGATCAGTGAATGATCCTCTTCTCTTCTCAATATACTCCACCGCACATGGTGCAATCATCCGCTCCCGTTGCCTTTTATTACCACTGCTATGCTGATGATGCCTAGCTATTACTATCATTTCCACCACAAGACCACACGGTCTGGGGTCAGATCTCAGGATCTTGCAGAGATCTTAACATGGATGAAAGAACAACTTAACCTCAATAAGACTGAGCTGCTTGTCCACTTCCTCCATGCCCTGCCTGTTGGTACCTAGGTCCTGTTGGACTCAATTAGCTTCTCTCCAGACTAGTTCCTTGCTCGTGTTAACTCTCAGACACATGCCGCTTTGGTCGATGCTAAATGAAACTGTAAAGTATAAAAGATAGAGATAAAACTTTCCTCACCCACAGAAGTCAGCAGTTAACCAGAAGCAAAATGTGCTTTGATTACAGGATGTGAATCACATGAATTGATCTCTATGCATCTACTGGATAAATGAACTCTCAAAGATACAAAGATAAACAACAATAAAAACAATACTTCCTTTTAGAAATTCTGATTGATTATAGGTGTATTTGGCTCCTGTAAAAAAGGTGTAACCTACTAATCCTATTGTCTACTTTTAAATGAACTACAATATGTTTATCAAAGTCCTGCATGCACACGCAGGCTAACTGACACTGCTTAGACAGAAAGATGTTGAGCCACGTCATGTTTCCAGTCTCATGCATCGTATACTTCCCACCACATCGCCTTTTTCCTGTATGAAGTGGGTTCCTACAACCACAAAGAACCCCAAGAAGAGCTGTGATGTGAGCAACTTAGCACAACAGTTTAATTACTTCCCACGTCAAGTGCATCTTCAGCTTGTCAAGGGACGTTAGTTTGCCCAATTGAGGGAAGTCATTTATTAACTGAAAGAATAACTTTTTTTTTTTTTTACTTTATTCTTCCTATCAAGATAGTTTGAGTGTGGATGTTTCATGCCATTTCAAAAACATGTGCAAAACAAACACAGCGTGAAGCCAAATCAGAAACACACAAATGCCCAAACTGCAAGAGGAAAAATGCTTCAAAGTACTTTGGGTCTCTAAGAGGAACTATTAACGTGAATTACTGAAATAACAATAACATAAACGTGAATAAATCACACATCCAAACTATCAATAATCAATAAGCAAATGTGTGCATGCGTGCATGATTCACACATAATTGTATGTTTATAGGAGACGTCAAAGATGGTAGAACGTGATTCTGCAGAAGGAGGAAACATCATGTGAGAATTGAAGGCTCCAGCTGTATGTGTAGTACAGGAATAAAAAACGACTATATGACCATAACCATGTTTATAAAGGCTGTTTATGAACAGTCAAGGAGTTGGGAGACGTTCACACACGTGGCATATCCTGTGTGTGAGAATGTGTTGTGTTTTATCGCCAGCTCGTCCAAACTTTACCTGGGTTGAAGATGTCCCCAAAGGCGACTCCAGCTCCCTCTTCCTGCAGGACAACAGCATCCACTGCAAGGAGGACGGCGTCTTCTTCTTCTACGCCCAGGTCACCTTCGACAAGCCATGTTCAGAGGAAAAAACAAAGAACGATAATTGTTCTGTGCGTTTGGACAAAGATGCCACTGTGGGTACAAAGGTTAGGGTCGTGGTTGAAGGGACCTTCCTTTATACAAAAGGGACTGCATGGGTGGCCAAGATGGTCAGCCTCCGGGACGGAGATAGCGTCAGCTTACATATCAAAGGGGATATTTCTGTAATGAGCACGTATTGGGGTGCCTATCGGCTTAATTAGCACTGCAGGTTGGAGAGTTACTGAATGTTTTGTGTAGTTGGGCTATACTAATATTTCTCAAGATAGGCTGTTCCATTTATATTTCTTGTTGCAAATAACAGTTTAAGTGAAATACATCATCCGTCATGGTACACTAAAATGCTTTAAAGACAATTGACATTAAACAACAAACAATCATTCATCCAACATCAGCAATACTGTGAAATATGTCAGCTGGTTCTGGGTCATGAAATTGTGTTGGGGGGGTTTGGAGCTTAGATTGTGTGAGTTTTTAAGGCTAACTTCATTTAAAATGAATGTAAAACTGTGACTGCCTGGGGAAGGAATGTTTTTCTCCACTTCTCTTTCTGTATGTAATTTATCAAATGGAATATTGTGGCTTGATTTCAAAGACTGTGGAGAAATGAATAAATCATTCAAATATTATTATTTTAAAGCCGTTTAACTAAGCCTTTTTTTTTTTGTTTGAGCTGCTGGGCAGGCCACACGGTGGTGCCACCTCCCACCGAATTGAAAGACGACTGATGCATCTGTTGCCACGGTTTCCACAGGCCACATTACAGAGCCTGGTAACACGTAGTTTATGAATATAGGAAATAAATTAATAAAAATGTACACCAACCATGAAGAAATTTCCAAGGCTGGGAAACCTAAACACAAATGATGGTGTTACTCATCATTCAGCCCCCGGCTAATACGCACACACACGGCCTATACTGTACCGCGGAGTGATGTTTATTCCGGTGTTAATATGAGTCGGCAATAGCAACAGCTGCAAAACAAACAGGAAGCCGCATATGCATTGCAACATGAGTCTTACTGTTTCCCCTTTATCACCCGTAGACATGTTTGAACTTCAAACGGCGTCTGATCGGCCTCGCCGGAGGCGGTTTGGTTCCTCTCATGTAATAAAAGCAAATACATTAGCAGAGTTGGTGCTGAGTGCTTGTTCTAATCTGTTTGTCCCTCTTCATGACGTCAGCAGCAACACATTTCAACCATTAATATACACCGCTCCAACTGAATCACAGCATATTAATATATGTATAGCCTATTTATAGGATCTTAAGTTATTAAATTGTGATATTGTTGCTGAGATAAACAAGATCAGTCAAAAAATCAGCAAACAATAGGTCTACTATTATGTCCTATGTTATTTTATAGTCTAATGTTGGCCACTTTTCTACATTTCAGGGGAAAATATTGTACTTTCTAGTTTCACATCTAGCTATTAGATATATGGGACGATGCCAAAACTCTTATGTGGTGTAACCCTAAGGAATTGGTACTAGATTTACCATCTAAACAAAGAATTCTTTATTATTCTATATATTCTAAGTGGAATAAATATTTTAAACTTAAACTTCTTCATGACAAAAACAAAATCACACAAAATCAAAATTGATACAAAAGGCCGAGTAAATGACACAAAACCAACATGAACACAAAATTGTACATTTTGAGAGTCCTGGAGAATGCCTTGATCAGGTTATAACTGTCACAGATTAAACAACGAAAGAGAATATTAAAATGCTGCTCTCATACATGTTAATGAATCAATATGAATTGATATTCCAGACATATAGCCTATAACTAAACTGAGTCATTGTTTTTTTTTTTTCAGTCTTTTACCAACTTTAATCTACTTTTACTTAGCCTGAGTAAAATATCTCTTTTAACAATGAGCATTCATACTTAGGCACCAATAGTTTTAATAAAATTATAATAAGGGCTCCGAGCTGAGTGATAAATCAGAAAGAGATTGTAACTGAACTTTCTGCCTAGATGAACATCAGCATGATAATATGCTCAAAATGATTAAATGCTGATGTCATAAATATATTTACCATGTTCACCATTTTTTAAATAAACTCTAAACAAAGTAGCCTACACCAGGGGCTCTTATCACAGCATCACTAGTATTAGTTTACTTTAGTAGTTGTAAAAGTGGTTCACCCACACTTTTTTTTTTAACAATACCCAAAATAGGAATGACTCAACTTTGAACATTCCCGTTGTGTGAAGATCACCTTATCACACGAACGTGCACACATGTGGGCCCGATGAGGACCCGCATGAGGAAGCAGGAAGGCAGCATGACATCAGCCCCCCCTCACCCCCCCGTCTGATTCCTCCTGTCAAGCAAGTTACCTCTAAAGCAAATCTTGTGAACTTTTTGCATTGGGCACTATTAAAAGACGTGTAGTTCCATCAGTTTGCTGCGAGTGTTGGTGCAAGGTAATACAAAACTGTAAATGGTTACATCACAATATTACTGGATTTTTTTAAGGTGAGGTATTACACTACTATTGCATTACTTTTAAGTTACTCCGAATGAAAAAACCTGGAAATTACCTTGTCATTGTTGCTGCTAGCCTCCAGCCTTTCGAAAACTTATCAGCAAGATCCCTGTCACGACTATTCCGGATTCCACTGTTGAAAGCGGTTATTTACTGGTGCCGTTTCATAGTGCATTTACTACACTAGTGCATTTGACAAACTTTTCACAAACGCCAAGTAATGAAGCATAAGCACCATGTGGAGAAAGTGCCATCCGACATTTCTGCAGGATCGCTCATCTTTTTCCAAAAGGTGAAGTAAGTGAAACATTTGATGTTTCACTGCTGCTGATCTCGCTGGGATTTTAGAGAATTTGTATGAAGAAAAAAAAAAACCCTCTACCTCAAATCCATGTTAAAAATACCTTTTAACACATGCTACTAACATATATACTGAGTAAAACATTACCAATGTACTTCTGCAATGCCTTGCATTACTGTGTTACAGCAAAAAGCAATGCATTACAGTAATTCATTTCATTACCCACACACACACACACACACGCACACACACACACGCACACACACACGCACACGCACACGCGCACACACCACTGGTGGTCATCCAAAATGTGAAGTAGCAAACTTTTAATGTCTTTTAATCCAAACTTTTCTACTGCATTACAAAATAGATTATTGGAAAAACATTGTCATATGATACCAGATCGTTGGTCTATAGAAGCGTATCTCTGCCTCGTTATTTTTAAAATGGAGCGTGGGGATAAAAAAGTGTTCCTCCTCACAGCGATTTATGCTGCTCCACCTGTACAGCCTATCGTATTGTATATCTGGAATAAAAATAGACAAAAAGTCACAGTAGGCACATATACGTTGCGGTGATGTTTGGGGATGTCGATGTGTCAGGAAGATGTGATGCGATCTAAATAGACTACTTCTGTTATATGAAATCAGAAATGCATTTTTGCAGTGTGCAACAACAGAGACTATAGAAACTAGTATGTGATAGATTTAATTTAAAAGAAAAAACTGATTCAAATATTCCTGCAAATGCAGTGGTGAAGTTCATGTTTTCTAATTGCTTATTCAATGTTTTAATCATTTTCTGAATGTTACTGTAACAGCTGCGAAGAATAGTTTAGTCTCTATAGGCCCATTGTGGTTATGATGTATATTTTATGAATAAGCACAAAAACATCTGCAGGTTTTTTTTTTTACAAATCATCACCTGCGTGCACTTATCTGACTTCCTCACCGATCTCTACAACACTTGTGTCTTTGTTCCAGCGAGTCTTTGTGCTTCTGTCAGGATTGTCTCATCAGGCTTGTTATTTGTTTCAGAATGACGATGCGAATGATGACTCAGCTAGAAAAAAAAAAAAAACCTTTTCCCCTCACAGATGAAACTTCCACAGAGATACTGTATCTTTGTAGAAAGTAGTTTCGGCCTGTGGTGGGACTTGTTTGGTCAAAGCAGATAAAGTAAAATACATAACCAAAACAACAAAAGCCTTGAGGACAAAGACACAGACTTGTTGGAGGTAATGAGGAGGAGGAGATCACATCAGATAGAAAGGTGATGTCACTCAATCGATTCCTTATTGTCAGCAATGAGTTGCACTTGTTGAAAACTAAATGGTCTGTAAATAATGATCAAACATAATCACCCTACTTTTAGTGGTTTCTTTAGTGTTAATGGTAAGTATGTTTCTATTATGTATGTATGTATTTATTTATTTATTAAGTGTGTTGTGTGTCAGTGTATTTTCTGACCATGTACGCAGCATTTTAGAGGTAAAACAGATCAACGTGGAGCAACATTTTAACTGCTTTATTTACTGGTTTTATGTTGTGATAAACATAGAATCTATATTCATGAAGGGGATGAAGTGCCTTTAAAAAGAACAAATTTCCTAATTCCTTAATTATATTACCATGAACTAACAAATTAGTAATTTGTTAGTTAGTAAATAGTACTTTTTCCGGTGTAGTGTAAAGATCTGTGCCTGTTACTGGTATATGGTAACATATAAAATACCCCTAAATGATTTTAGGGGTGATTTTAAATGGGATTTAAACTTTTTTTTTAAGATATGTGTGAAGCAAAAACACCTTTATTATACAGTAGCCTGCTGCAAAGCACCCGGAGGTCGGGGCGCGCTCTACCCCTACACCACACCAGGGATTTTAATGATGATAATGATGATGTTTTTAAAATCCATCCAAAAAAAAATCTACAAAAAAAGGATACACACCATCAGGCCAAGTGCAAGTTGTATCCAAAAGCTGGAGGTTGATCTGACACACAGTCAGAGAGATACGTAAGCCACAGACATACGGATGGATGGGTGGATACACGACTTTCGTAACTTTCGTAAATATACAGTGTCTGTCACTATGATCCTTGCACATGTGTAATTAGATCACTTTTATCATTGTCATGAACTCTGCTGAGTGTTTATCATGTGAATCTCCTCATGTGATCCCCTATCAGAAGACAAATACTGTAGGTATACTTCCTAAAATATTATATTTAAATTGCATCAGTGTACATACCGTTGTTTTTCATTATCAAAATCTGTTGCTGAGAGTTTAGAACGTCAGTGTTGCCTGACATGAGACAGAATTGTCGCCTCAACTGAATTCAGTTAAGTTGGTTAAGGTCCGTTGGAGCAGAGGGATCAGGACGCGGTTAAGGGGGAATCACAGCACGGAGACGCGGTAGCAAGCATAGCGTAACCGTACATTACCGACATAGACGCAGGAACTTTCAGGTGATGAGTGGGAGAAGAGCCGGTGATTAAGAGCTGTGGGTAACGAGGTGGAATTGGTGACAGGTGTACCAGGACTCCACCTGGAAACAGAAAGGGAGGGGCGAACACCAGGGAGAGACACACAGGGAAAACACACAGACCTTCACAGTCCCAGCTGAGACAGTATGGTTAGTGTGATCGTAGAATGGCCCATGTCAGGGTATGTTCTTAAACTACGGGAACGTCCATGCAATAACATTTGCAACATTTTTTTTTTCTTGTGATAAACATAGAATCTATATTTATGAAAAACCACATTATTAAAGGAGCTAACCTACCTTTTAAAAAAGATTTTTAAAAAAAATGTGCCAAAATTCCTTTTTTAATACCATGAACTAACAATGATTTTAACTTATAATGATGATAATGATGATGTTTTTAACATCCGTCCAAAAAATTCTACAAAAAAAAAAGGATACACACCATCAGACCTATGTGCAAGTTATATCCAAAAGCTGGAGGTTGATCTGACAAACAGTCAGAGAGATACGTAAGCCACAGACATACGGATGGATGGGTGGATACACGACTGTTATGAAAAATGCTGACAAAAAAAATAAATAAAATTCATGGACAATTGAATCAAATAAACACAGCGTCCGTCACTATGATCCCTTCACATGTGTGATTAGAGCACTTTTCAAACATTGTCGTGACACTGCTGACAATCATGTGAATCTCCTCATGTGATCTCCTACCAGAAAGCACATACTGTGAGTATATTTCCTAAAATATTATATTTACATTACATCATTATACATACTATTGTTTTTCATTATCTGAAATATCAAATCCGTTGCCGTGAGTCAGTCATGTCAATGTTGCCTGATATGAGACAGAATTGGCGACTCGGCTAAATTCAGTGTGTAAATAGAGTGTGTGTGTGTGTGTGTGTGTGGTTAGGGGGGGGGGGGCGTATAAAGATAAAAAACAATTTACTGATATGTAACTTCCTGTTGCAACATTAGGGATGAAAGCTATTCTATTTCTGTGATGTAACACGATAAAAGTAGACAGAGGAAATGCATCACTTCCTCTAGATTTCCTGTGATGATAATCCCTAAAGTCAACCACCTGACTTACAGTCATGTCGATGTATTGTAATTCCTGTATTTCATCGTGGGTGTGTGTGTGTGTGTGTGTGTGTGTGGAGGGACACTTATGCTCATCATGTGATAATGGTAATTGTCTGTCAACATACATTACCACATTTTTGAATCATGTTTTATATGATGGTGGAGGAACGAATATGATCACCTGCATGAAGATAAAAAGACTGCTGTTACCTTCTCTTCAGAACTGTGTGACCAGAGACATATGAAAGCAAGAGTGATCTGCATTCATGTGTTACATGCATGAAAGCAGGAATTGATGACCTGAAGAGGAGAAGTGAACCTGACGCTCTAAATCCCCTGCTCCTGGGAAAATCTGAAAACAATAGTACTCTGTTGTGCTAAAAGAATATTGTTGCGATGCGCTTATGCAAAAAAAAGCACATCCCACAACTTCTGCTAAAAGGCAAACGGTAGATGTGAAACCGAGGAGAGGAGTTTGCATGCTCTGCAAATCATCAAAGGTCAGAGAAAGTAAAGTCAGGATGTTGTATGTCCCAGACATTCATTAGTACAGGTGTTTTTTCTCTTTTATTAAATTTCTGTGGTATTTTCCATAGACATAACATATAACTATAACTATCATATAAATATAATTATAACTATCATTATAACTATAACTATAACTACAACTATAACATAACTATAATTATAACTATAATTATAACTATGATTATAACTATAATTATAACTATAACTATAATTATAACTATGATTATAACTATAACTATAATTAAAACTATAACTATAATTATAACTATGATTATAACTATAACTATAATTATAACTATGATTATCACTATAACTATAACTATAATTATAACTATGATTATAACTATAACTATAACTATAACTATAACTATAACTATAATTATACTATAACTATAACTATAACTATAACTATAACTATAACTATAACTATAATTATAATTATAACTATAACTATAATTATAACTATAACTATAATTATAACTATGATTATAACTATAACTATAACTATAATTATAACTATGATTATCACTATAACTATAACTATAATTATAACTATGATTATAACTATAACTATAACTATAACTATAACTATAATTATACTATAACTATAACTATAACTATAACTATAACTATAACTATAACTATAACTATAATTATAATTATAACTATAACTATAATTATAACTATAACTATAAATATAACTATAACTATAAATATAAATATAACTATAAGTATAATTATAACTATAACTATCATTATAACTATAACTATATAAAGTTAAAGTAAGGAAAAATACAAATACCCTGCAAAATATTGAGTATAGTATTAGGTAAAAAAAGTACTACTTTAAAAAATCGTACTTAAATAAAAATACTACTATTATACATATTTTTAACTTTACTTTCTTATTAGTTGAAAGTCTAAAGTTAAAAGGCTGT